>CM052441.1:55312491-55414912 GCA_028533085.1 Varecia variegata
AGGGAAGGGAAGGGAAGGGAAGGGAAGGGAAGGGAAGGGAAGGGAAGGGAAGGGAAGGGAAGGGAAGGGAAGGGAAGGGAAGGGAAGGGAAGGGAAGGGAAAAGAAAAGAAAGAAAGAAAGAAAGAAAAAGAGAAAGAAGGGAAGGGAAGGGGAGGGGAGGGGAGGGGAGGGGAGGGGAGGGGAGAGGAGAGGAGAGGAGAGGAGAGGAGAGGAGAGGAGAGGAGAGGAGAGGAGAGGAGAGGAGAGGAGAGGAGAACCGAACCGAACCCACAGTGAGTAATGCATGTAGGTCTTGGCCCTATGCAGGACGTTGTGGGGAATCTGCTGTTGGTACATCAGTGCATCTGGTTTGTACAAGTGCCATTTAATAACCCTCTGTGGGTGTGCTTGCCTGAAGGAATCTGGGTACATGTGTAAAAGATATATTGCAGCTGAAGTGGGCAGGAAGGTCTTTTTTTCTCTTGGGGAGGCTAACTAAACTGTGTGCTGTGTGCCTTCATTTTGACTGCAACCCATCACATGAATCAGGTGTGGATTTTCCCAGATATGGGCACCATGTCAGTGTTCAAAAGTGTAGATTTGTAGAACATTTTGTATTTCATATTTTTGGATGGTCAACCTGTACTCTGCATTCATTTGGTACCTAATAACATAGATATTAATTACTTTTATTTATTTTAATATTAAATATTCATAATGATTCAATAGATGCATTAAAATCATTTTTTTCTTGTGAGAAATGGAAGTGAAATTTAAACTGTTTAAGTCTATGCCACAGTATGCTATTCAGGGTTCATTCAGAGAAGCAGAACCACTATGTGTTAAGTGGTTCCTAATTGTAGGAGCTGGTTAAGCAGTCTCTGCACAGCTTCTGCCTGAGTGTCTCATGCAGAGCTCAAAGTCCACAGGGCAGGTAGTAGAGAAGGGAAGATGGATGTAGTGGGAAACAGCAAGGAAGGGCTAGAGCTCACAAACATGCTGTGAGTCCCACTAGCACAGAAGGAAATCATGTCAGTACTGGTTGCCTCTGACATTGATGGTGCCAGTGCTTCATAGAAGCCTTTTCTCACTGAACTAAGCACACACACCTGGCCCAGAAGTTGTAGCAGGTGAAGGGGAAGGTGGAGGAGTTGGCAGATCAGCCACCACCAAGAAGGTAAATAAACAAATTGGCAACAATATGTGTGGGCTCAAAATGGCTGCTGCTCCCCATCTGCCCTCCAAATTTCTCACAAGAATCCCTTGTATAGTCCACCCTGGCTAAAAGCATACAGTAAAGGAAATTCTCAGAAATGTAGCTCAGCCTAGCAAAATGTATACATGACAAAGCCACCACACTTCATTCAACCACATTTTGCTAGTGCTACTAAAAAATTCTGAATATGTTCATAAATACTTAAAGCTACATTCATTAAATCAGGCCACAGTACATATCTGAAGCTACCAAGTAACACTCCAGTAACCTGAAAGTTAAGTCAGCAGATGAGAGCAATAGTCAGGACAGTAAATTTGGTTTAATAATCAAATCATTTTCTTTTACTGAGTTGATCATAAGAATAGGTGATTTAATTATGAATATAGGCAAGCTTAAAGAAATTCTGAAAATGTAGTTCTAATTTTAATAGCATTACACTCACATAAATAATCAGTAGGTGTTTAAAATCAGAGTTTTAAACCATAATTATATTCTATAATTCAAGGAAACACTCAAGGCATAGCACATGAAGAATTTTATCCTCATGATAGCCTCAGAGGTAAATTGCCTATTATGTCTGATTCAATGTTTTGTTTGGTCATCAGCACCCAAACCAGCAAAATTAGCATATTCCGGAGTAAAATCAACACAAGTGATTGGATATAGGTTACTTACTACCTTAACCAGTATTAGGTCTGAAATTCACTCTGACACTTGAGAAACATAGTGTCATGGTCTGTTTTGTGCTGCTATAACAGAGTACTACAAACTGGGTAATTTATAAAGAATATAAATTTATTTCTTACCATTCTGTAGGGTGCAAGTTCAAGGTCAGGAGGACAGCACCTGGTGTGTCTGCTGAGGGCTGCATCTTCCAGAAGGGAGGAACGCTCTGGTAGAAGGTGGAAAGGCAAAAGAGGACCAACACCCTCTGTCAAGTCCCTTCACATGGGAGGAGGCTTCATTGGCCTAATTACAGCTTTAAGGCTCCACTTGTTAATTCCATAACATTGGCAACATCTGAATTGTGGAGGGGACACATTCAAACCATAGCATACAGTTACCTGATTTAATGGGATCTTCTTTATCTTGGATATTAAAATTAACCCTAGATTAAAAAAAAATTCGACAGAAATTTGGATGTTTAGATTTTATTTCAGAAGAAAATTAAAGCAATATAAAAAACATTAGGGAACTAGTATAACTGAATAAAAATCTAGAAATAGAAATCTAGAAAAACTACAATATTTGTTTTTTAAATCAAAGTGAAGGAAAAAATAACATGGCACAGTGTTTAGATGCAAAGCCACTTCCCAACTATTTTTCTCTTTTAAAATATTTGAAATACATTAAACAACACAAAAAGAAAAATTCACTATTAAGCCCTCCAATTAAGATTGATGGATCAAGTGATTGATAGATACGTTTGAAGAAGGAATTAATCTTTCACCCTTGTAATTACATCCTTTAGAAGTAACGAATATTAGTAGCTTGCAGTATCTTAAGGTTAATTTTTTCCTACTCTTGTCTTTATGTTACATAGAAAAATGCATTCACACACATAATTTTTTTTGACTAAAATGAAATTAGGCTTTACAAAGATTGCCCACTTAATATCATGGACATATTTCCTAGTACATAAAGCATAGTATATTCTTTCTGATGATACCATAGTTTTTCATTACATAAGTATACAGTCATTTACTTAACCAGCCTCTTAATTTAGGATGTTTAAGCATTTTTTTGCTTGTTTATTTTGCTATTGCAAATAATTCTGCAGTGAAAAACCATGTTTTGTGTGATAATTGCTTAATTACTACAGGATAGATTCCTATAAGTGAATTTGCTTGGTCTTAAGTTTTGCCCATTTTTAATTGAAATAGAATTCCCACCTACTGTTTGAAGAAATGTCTCTGTCCCAACATCTTCATCAACTCAGAAAAGTATTCATCTTTTAAAAATTTGTGCTAACTTTATAAACAAGTGCCCATCAATACATGAGTGGATTAATAAAATGTGGCATATGTATACCATGGAGTTCTACTCAGCTACAAAAAACAATGGTGAACTAACACCTTTTGTATTATCCTGGATGGAGCTGGAGCCCATTCTACTAAGTGAAGATCACAAGAATGAAAAAAAAAAGCACCACATGTACTCACCATCAAATTGGTACTAATTAATTGATCAACACTTATGTGCACATATGGTAGGAACATTCACTGAGTGTCCGGCAGGTGGGAGCGGGGAGGAGGGGATAGTTATATTCACACCTAACGGGTGTGCTGTGCACTGTCTAGGGGATGGGCACGCTTGTAGCACTGACTCAGGCAGGGCAAAGGCAATACATGTAACCTAAACAATTGTACCCCCATAATATTCTGAAATAAAAAAAACCTAATTTTTCTCTTTGTAATTAGCATTCCAAATAATTAGTGAAGTTGAGCATTATATTGTATACTTAGTGACCAGTTGCAATTTTTTCCCATGAATTAGCTATTTACATAATTTGCCTATTTTTTTTAAAAACGGGCTATTTGTTCATTTATCTTAGTGATGACTTGTTTATTAGGAAGGATTCTATGTTTATTAAGAAGATTTTATTAAGAAGATTTTCTATGTTTTAATTTTTTGACTGTTAATATTATAAAATTGAAATAGAACATGCATATATAAATATGAAGTTTAACAAATACTTATAAAGTATATACCCCTCACTTTATAGAAAACATAACTATCATTGAGTTGAAGACACAGGCCAATTATCTCAGAAGTCCCTTTCTGATCACCCATCCCTAACCCACAGAGGGAAGCCTCCTTAACGTTCATGTAATTTACCTTCACATTATTTGCTACCTTTTATTCTTTATATTTTTACTACATATTGCTTCCCAAAACAATATAGTTTAATTTTTCCTGTTTTTTTCCTCCCAAAGACTCTGCTTTTACAGTCACTCCTGTTGTGTTTTCTTTCTCTTCACAATCAATATCTCCCTGTACTCTGAATATTCTAAATATGTGCTGAAATCTTTCATATTAAAAGCAAATAAATCTCCTTTGACACCTCCTGCATTCTTTCTCTTCTACAGATCTTTTTCTCTCATCTTTTATGAAAACTTTATACCTATAATTTCTTACTTTCTATTCATTTTCTTAAAAATTGTGGTGAAATACACATAACATAAAATTTACCATCTTCACAGTGCTTAAGTGTACAGTTCAGTGGCATTAATTACACTTACATTGTTGTGCAGCCTTCACCATTAAGCGTATTCAGAACTTTTCCTTCATCCTAAACTGAAACTCTGTACCTTTTAAACAATAACTCTCCATCCCTCCTCTCCTCCAACCCCTGGCAACCACAACTCTACTTTCTGTCTGAGTTTGACTACTCTAGGTAGATCATGTAATTGGAGTCATTCAATATTTGTTCTTTGTGTATAGTTTATTTCACTTAGTATAATGTCTTCAGGGTTCATCCATGTATTAGAATTTTATTTTTTTAAGGATGAATTATATTTCATAGTATGTATATTCAACAGTTTGTTCATCCATTCATCTGTTGTCAGACATTTGGGTTCCTTCCACCTTTTGACAATTGTGAATAGTTAGTGACTAATGCTGCAATGAACATGGGTATACAGATATCTGTTTAAGTCCTTGCCTTCAATTATTTTGGGTATATTTATAGAAACATAATTGCTGGATCACATGGTAGTTCTCTGTTTAATTTTTTGAAGTATCACCATATAGTTGTCCATAGTGACTGCACTATTTTATAACACAATTCTGCAGTACATATTTTCTATGACATATCTTGTATGTGGTCATGAAATTTTAAATTTTGTGTAATGAAATCAGTTACTATTTCTATTTATTGCTTCTATTATTCTATTTCTGTTATTTTACATATTGTTAGCATTTTATTTTTCATCAATCTTTATTACGCTTTCAATGAAATGATAGAAAATAAAATCTTTATACACGTTTCTGGAAAAATATTTGCCTTCACATATGCCATTACTGATGTTAAGAAATATGTTCTCTAATATTATGCAATTCTATATAAGGCAGAATTCTAGAACTTTATTCAAAACTATATGGTGTTGTGAAAGGTAATATTCTAGAATGTAAACCCAAGGTGGCCAGACTTTATATTGTTATTCCCTATATCCAGGGTTCCTAGAAGAATGCCTTGCACAAAGAAGTTGCTCAGTAAATATTTATCCAACTTGAATTAGTTAATGCTGCATTTTATGCTTCATTATCTATGATTTAGCTGTGGGTACATGAAAATCAAACTAGAGTATTTTGGATGAGGTTAGTCATAATATTTTCAATAGCTTTATTTCCCTCTGGGATATGAAAGAAAAAATTAATGCTTCCCAAAATGTGGCATGTGTCAAATTGTCTTCTATGGTAGAGATATGAAAAAGATCCCTAGTGATATTTCACCCTGTTCTCTTAAAAATACTTAGGAAAAAAAATCACAGCATTCAATTGTTATTCTTCAGGAAAGGTATGTTGTGTGGTCATTGTAATGGGCTAAACGCTAGTTATTTCTAGGAAGATATTATAAAAGTAATCCTAAATATATGTATCCATCACTAAGTTTTGTCAGGTTTTACAGGCACTAATGTGTATAATTTACTCCCTCACTATCATGATCTTGATGGGAGTGATGAGATTTTGTCTTATAAATTAAACAATCACCCCTGAAATAATAAATACTTAAGTGTATTTAGACTTCATTAAATATAGAATGAGGGAATATTAAGAAAATTGTGAGTAATGATCTTGGAAATAAACATAACTTTCACAAAAGACAACCTTTCAGACACATGTGGAGAATGAACATGTGGCTTGTTTTATTCAATGAAATTAAAATGTAAGTTTGATTATACTTTGGGGAAGCTTTAAAAGTCATTGCAATTTGTTAAAATCTTTGTTCCCAGGATTTGTGGTCATGGAAGCACATATCTACAAATTTGTCAAAAAAAAAAAAAAAAAAAAGAAAAAAATGGTCTTCTTATTCTAGCAATATAGTACACATAATCCATAAATTTTGCTATAACCACTTGCACAAAGAGATATGTACAAGAGTGTTCACAGCAGCATTGTTGAATATGTATTGAATTTGAATTAGTCGATTATGCATTTTATGCTGCACTATCTATGCTTTAATACTGGATGAATGAAAATATTTTGGATGAAGTTAATAGGAATACATCTAAATTTCCATCAGCAGGAGAATGGACATATAATATGTGGTAATGATCATACCATAGGATAATACACAACAGTAAAAATGGAATAAAATTGTGCTGCATATATCTAAATGAATGAATCACGCAAATAAAATACTGAAGGAAAGACAAAGAACAAGTTTCAGAATGATACATATAGCCTAAAACTTTAAAAACATGCAAAATTATACACACCATTCTGTGTGTACCTGCATATACATCTGTGTATGCATCATATATATATATATATATATATATTTGAGGAAAAGTGTGTATATATGTATATATACAAAGAAAAGTCAATAAATACTGGAAGAATTTCAAGTAACTGAACCACATTCAAGTTAATTCAAATTTTAAATTAGTGAAATTAGTTATTACCTTCAGGTGGGGAGTGAAGAAACTGCTACCAATGATAAATGCAGAAGTAGTTTAAGTTGTATTATATTGGTAATATATTTATTTGATTTTTATCTACTATTTTGTGTTTTTGAAAATGAGTCAAATATTTCATAATACTCCTTTTTTTTTTTTTTTTTTTTTTTTTTTTTTTTTTGAGACAGGCTCTCACCCTATCACCCAGGCTAGAATGTAGTAGCACCGTCATGGTTCATGGCAACCTCAAGCTCCTGGGCTCAAGTTATCTTCCTACCTCGGCCTCCTGAGTAGCTGGGACTACAGGCATGTGCCACCACACCTAGCTAACATTCTTATTTTTTGTAGAGGTGAAGTCTTGCTATGTTGCTCAGTCTGGTCTCGAACTCCTGGCTTCAGTGATCCTCCCACCCTGGCCTCCCAAACTGCTAGGATTATAGGCATGAGCCACTGCACCTGACTGTAGTAATTTTTAAAACTAATGAATACAACTTCTTACAGCTCAAAAGTGATCTTTTTTCTCTTCTCTATGGCCATGAAAAGAAAAAATAAAACATTTGTGGTCCAATTTTATCAAGTATACTTGATTTCAATGGGGAAAGAATAGCAAGAATGTAATATTCTTCCCATTAGCTGGAGTTTAGAATCCAAACTCCTAAGTGTAACTTAGAATAGTTATCACGTCTTGGCCCCTACTGGACTCTGAAGCCTAACTTCCTACCACTTTCTCCACATATTCAATGTCACATCAAATTATCATTATCCTCAAAACAGAAATTATAACATATACTTTGTGCTTTTAAACAAGATACTCTCTTGGCTTGAGATGCCTTGTTGTCCTTGCCCTAAGATAATCCTAAGATGCCTTCTTCAAAAGGCATCACACTTTGGGGGGATATTTTATTCCTGAGACTCCCAAGAATGTTTAGTGTTTCTTTGCCGCATCCACTACTCTTGGTTTGAGTCTCTGTTCCAGAGTTCACAAGCTGCCTTGCCTTCATCTGTGCTTATGTCTGATTCTCTAAAGAGTGAACGCTTAAGGAACAGTAGGGGCGGTCTCTAATACTCGGAATTTGAGTATCTAACAGTAGGCTCTCACAAATGTTTATTGCCATGGTGTTCTGAGACTGGACCATAATATTTCTAAATATTTGATGGCTAAAAGACTGAAGACACAGAATTTTCTGTTTCATCTTATGGCAAGATATATAGTAATACTTCCATAGAACAATTTCTCTGTTTTGCAAAATACTGGAAAAATTTTTCTCAGTACCAGAAAAGGTATCTCCTTCTGTATTGAAAGGTAACAGATTTGCAACATAGTAATCTCTTGGGGGCCTCTGTAGACTCTAATCTTGGTCATACCTGAGAGTAGGTTTAAGATTGTTTTATTGGGCTGTAATTTTTTAACCTAAAGTCAATCAGTAAGTTTAAAAAACAATAAAGCTTGGTCTTATTTCCACTTGGGATGATACACGTGATTGCACTTGAAAATATCAGTAAGCAAACAGAGCCTGCAAGAGTTGATTATGAAGCTAGAGGTCACTTATATATTTCTAGAACCTTTGATGGAATATCTCACAGAATTGAAAACCAACCACAAAGACAGATTTGTAGAAAATGTAAGTGTTTCTTCGGAATTCTCAAAAATTGCATGGGGAAGGGAAACTCAAAGAAGGAACTTTCCACAATGCAAGATATGAGGTAGATAGTGACAACATTCACCTTATTTTTATTCACAACTGATGAGATTTGAAAAAAAACACGAGCTTACAATTGAATGAATAAAAAGAATTAATAAAATAATTAAATACCTTTTTTTAAATGGTATTCAGAGGTCTTTGGAATAGAAGCTTGAAAAGAGGCTTGTAAGAATGACATTAACTCAGTTAACTCTGCCATTGTCTATCCATGGACATGTCATTCCTTCCAGTGGTTATAGCCTTAGGAATAATGCTACTTATTTGTTAATCTGTTGTTGCCCTACAGCAATAAATTCACATACCAATTATCTTTCACTTACGATATAAACTAAACAAACGTCAGAGCAAATAAAGAAGACTATAGTAACTATTCTAGTAATTATACTCTATTTCTTACATGAGCTTGTCTAATAAGTGTTTCTATTGTCTCCACTTTTACTTCTGAGAAAAATGAGAGATCAAATTACGTGCCCCAAAGCATCATGGCCTCTTTGAAGGGAAGCTGGGAGTTGACCTCATGTCTTCTATTTCAGATTCCACTCTCTTTCCCTTGTACCACACTGTGTCTACTTTCTGGGTACAAGGAGGAAAACCTTATGAGCAAATTATTTTCCTCCAGCCACCCAATGTAGGCTTCTTTTGGTCCTAACTTTCTTCTCCTCTTTCTGTGTGGTATTTGTATTGTTATTCCTATTGTGTCACGTCTACCTGTGGTTCAAGCTGACATTTCTTGAAATTCTTCAGCCACTGAGGAAATAATAGGTTTCATATTTTATTAAGGATCGCTTCCCTCTCCAAGGCAGGTTGACCTGTCCCATAGCCCAGCACTGAAGATTGAACAGCAGATATTTGACTCAGCAGAACTTCCCCATTCACAAACCTCACTCTCTTACTGCTTTCTGCCTCCTCACCTGTACCCTGATTCTGCTTTTGATTTATTGCTTGAACATTATCTGCTCATATTAACTCTTAAGTCTTTGAAATGGAATTATATGTAAAATATTTACTTGCAGCGGTAACTTGGATCTCAGACTAAAAGTTCTGTTATCTTTTCCTCATATCCCATCTCCAACCCTCACTTTTGAAAGATTATACACTAAATTACACTAAAATAAACTCTGTTAAGCTAATCTGATTAGACACAATCAATTGGGTAAACGATATGAGCTTATTTGTTTTGCAACTCGTGTAGCATATGTAACAAACTGAGCTTTGTGAAAGACAGAAGGCTTCTAAAAATGCAGACTTTGTAAACATTAAATATAGAAACATTTCCTTCTCCCTCATCAACAACTTGTGGAGAAGGTGTTTGATGAATATTTTTCCCAATAAAGATGAGGGCCCTAAAGAATATTCTTTGAAGTTCAGGAGTTTTTCTAGAGTCTGGGAACAGTTTTTTCTTGGAATTCCTGAGTGGCTGGAGTATAAAGTTGTGTCTCACACTGTGTTGTGAAGTGCTTAAGTACATACAGTATGGAGAGGATTTTGTACAAGTCTCACCCAGTATCTTAGGGCGTAAGGCAGGGAACAAAAAGAAGTTCTGGAAAGTTTACATTATGTACAGCAGAAGATATAGCATATGTTATTATAGAAAATGAAAGAGGGAAGCAGTGGAAAAACCACAACACAGGAAATTTATCTTGACACTCAAAAGATGCAGCAGAGTGAAATGCTGGTAGAAGCTGAGGGTATATATGATAGACCTTCTTTGCAAGTGGAGGAGAGGGAAGGAAGTATAGAGAGCAAATTGCCTATGTCAAGAATACCATCGTAGCAGAAGTCCATATTTGACATTACTCATGGGTACACGCCCATGAACACTTGAGATAATGTCAGGGTGAGGCTGGTACCATGCTCTGGTGACTAAAGGGCAGCCTTATTCCTGTTTTCACAACATTTAGGCAACCCCTGCGGGCCGATTTTAATACATCCTGTCATCACTTTGAGCTGGACCATTTTAATAAGCTTCAGGGAGACAAAATACTTACCAAAACCTTCTCTACTCTAAGTGATTCTCTACAATTGCAAAAGAACTCTACTCAAATGCTGTTAGAAGGCTTTTAGCTGGACAGTGGCTAATCATAATGAATGTATCCTGAATAAGAGTATTTACAAAACAGAGATCAAGTCTTAAACTGGAAATTGTGGATAGCGGGGAAAAAACTAGTCTTACTTAGTATCAGTCTGATTCATTTTCCATACTGAAGGAGAAACAAGAAATCATCAAATGACAAAATAGCCCCTATATTTATGTAAATACAGCAAATATAAATTTGGATTTTAATGCAAGCCCCATTAGAATATAAGTGCCAAATTAGCACGGGTTTTTGACTGGTTTGCTGACTGATGTATTCTCAGTGTCTAGAGTAGTTCTGGGTCCATACTAAGTGTTCAATAAATATTTATTAAACAAATATTTAAATATTTACATATCTGGTTATTTCCTCACCAATATCATGTATGGTAAGACATATAACCACAGATCCTGAAATATATTAAAAAGTTAATAGGAGGTTTTCTTGGACACCTTTCTTTCAATAAATTTGATAACCTGAAAAATGGACAAATTCCTTAAATAACACAAATTTCCAAGTTTAACACAGAAATGCAAACTCTGAATTCTCCTACATCTAGTGAGAAAATTGAATCTGTAGTTAAAAATCTTTACACAAAGAAAACTGCAGGCCTAGACGGTATCACTAATAAATTCTTTAGAACATCTAAAAAAAGAGAAAAAAAGTTATACTAATCTTAAATGACTTCTTTTGGAAAACAGAAGAAGGATTAATTCCTGACTAGTTTTATGAGTCTAGCATAACCTTGACCATGAAAGTTGATACGAACAAATGACAAACAAATATATTTCATGAACATAGACACAAAAGTTTTAAACATAATTATTTGGAAATTGATCTGAGAACTGTACAAAAAAGAATAATTCATCCTGACTATACAAAATTTATTCCAGGACTGAAAATTTAGTTTAATATTCAAAATTAATCAATATAATTTATAATAGCAATAAAATAAAGCACATTAAAAAGTGATCATATCAAAAAATGCAGAAAATATATTTAATAAAATATTTATTTTTAAAATTTTTAAAAACATTTTATTTCAGAGTATTACAGTGGTACAAATGCTTTGGTTACATAAATTGCCTTTGCCCCACCCAACAAGCATGCCTGTCCACCAGACAGTGCATGCCGCATCCATGAGGTGTGGATTTAACCCTCCCCTCCTCCCCCTCCTACCTGCCCGACACCCTATGAATGTTACTTCCCTACTTCCCATATGTGAACATTAGTGTCGATCAATTAGTACCAATTTAATGGTGAGTACATATGGTGTTTGTTTTTCCATTCTTGTGATACTTTACTTAGAAGAATGGGCTCCAGTTCCATTGTGGATTATATAATTATGGATTATATAATATTGTGGATTATATAATTATGTATTTAGAAAATCCAAAAGAACTTGTAAACCACTGGAAATAATAAATGAATTTATCAGGGCTACTAAATGTCATGGAAATGTACATAAATTATTGTATTTCTATATATTCACACAAAAAAACATAAATTTAATAAATAATATGATTTAAAATAGTGTCAATGAATATCTAATACTAAAAAATAAATTACACAGAAATTTTTAAGACTTCTCCATTAAAACAGTAAAATATCAAAAAATAGGAATTAAAGTTGCCCTAAAAAAATATACAAATACTTCTTGTTAATATATTTGTAAAGTACTGATTCCTTCCAGTTAATCTACAGATTCCATTTAGTCCCCCAAAAAACTCCGATAGGGCTTTTGTGAGGTCATGTGAAAATTGTCCAGTTGAATGTAGTAAAATTCAAAAGACTTTCAGTAGCTAAGACAAGCTCAAAGAAGACAAATAAAGATATCAATTCTTTTGATTATCAATTATCAATTGCTAAGAAAGAAAGGTAATGTGGTATGGGTTTATGGCTAGGCAAATCATTTAATAATAGAACAGTATCAATTTTTTACCACTATATGCCAGTCTCATGACTTTATGAAAATTCTTCCCAATTTAATTTTATGTAAATTAAGAAACTCATCACACTTTTCCTTCACCAATATTAAGAATATACATAGAGAATTTATATACATTAAGAGAAATGCAACAGATACTAGACAAATGATAGGGGCAGATAATTATAAAATGGATAAATCCAAGAATATAGAGTTTTGTTTAATATCCTTGGAAACCAAGAAAATGGAAACTAAAACAAAAGTTAAATACTATTTTGTACCCACTAGATTGTCAAAAATGTGTAAATTGAATAATGACAGGGCTTTAGAAAAACATGAATCCCTTTGTACTGTCTCAGGAAAATCCTGGAACAATAGAGATCAACCACCTCCCAAACTGAGAGGTGCTGAGAAATCAAAGAATGACTCAGACAAGTCTAGCTTGACCAGTTAGATGAATTTATTAGAGGTTACTTACAAGGTACTTACTCCTGGGTGACATAGGTATTTATTCCACAGGAGCTTTCCTGCATGCAAAATCCACATCTGTCCATCCTATGGTGTTGCTTTAAACTCCTCCCCAGTGAGTGATGCAGAGATTTTACATTGTACCATTGATTGTTCCCAGTGAAACAAATCACCATTCTGCAGTACCAACATCTTGGGCTGTCATACAACCCATGATTTGTTAATGATATTATAATTTTTCACTAGGTGGGGATTTAGCATTACAATTAGCTAACGGGCACTACAGGACAGCCAAAGCAGTTCTAAAGCAGTCAGGACCTATCTAAGCTGAACACTTCAAGATAAGAAAGTGCTGAGACACCCAGCACTTTTGGGCTCAGTAGTTATCTTGGTACATGCTTAATCTACTTTGTAACAACTTTGCTGAGCACTACAGGCTAGCACATCACAGTGTTTCTGTTATGTGGTGGCGGAACTTGCGTATTTTCCTCAGTACTGCTGGTAGACATATATAGTATGATTTAGTATCCATTTTCATTATGAAGGTCAATGTGTAATTATCAGATAAATTGAGTATCCAAAGACCCTATGGCTCTGTAGTCTTATTCCTGGGTATATACCCTAGATAAAGTCATACACAGAAGCATAATCTTTCCTCTGTAAGAAGGTTTGTGGTAATGAGAAGCAAGAAGTGTTCTAGGTATCCATCACTGGAAAAACAGAAAAGAAGAATGTGGCATAAACAAATTATGGAATTATATCAGATATCAGAAACAACTAAATAGATGCTAATGTAGCAACAATGATCAATCATAAAATATGCTGTATAGGAGGAAAAACATATCTATACTTCACTAACATCTAGGCAAATTACAAACATATGTATGTAATTTGGAGAATACAATCAAACATGATAGATACACATAAAACCCATCTGAATTGGCCTATGATAGGAGGTGAATGTGAATGAGGATTACAGTTAAAAGAAATTAACAAAATAAGTATAAAAAAAGAAGTTCCTTTGTCTTAGTCTGCTCAGGCTGCTATAACAAAATACCCTAGATTGTGTAATTTATAAACAATGGAAATTTATTGCTGTCAGTTCTGGAGGCTGGGGAATCCAAGATCAAGGCACTGGTAGATTTAATGTCAGGCAAGGTCTCTGCTTCATAGATGACACTTTCTATGTGCTCTCACATGGCAGAAAGAGTCAACAGCTTCCCTCAAGCCACTTTTGTAAGAGCACTAATCCTCTTCATAAGGGAGGAGCCCTCATGAGCTAATCACTTTTCAAAGGCCCCACTCTTAATACTATCACATTGATTATTAAGTTCCAACATATGGACTTTTGGGGTAATAATGCCTTGAAACGATGATTATAGAATTTAACAAAATAGTAAGTTTTATTAATTCAACTCTCTGCCTGCCCTAAAGTTTCAAAAGAAACATAAATAAAGTAAACACATATCCATATAGTGATACATCAAGTGCATTCATTTTCTATTGCTCTGTAAAAAAAAAAAAAAATCTAAGCCAGTTTAGCAGCTTAACACAACGCACATTTATTATCTCGCAGTTTCCATGGGTCAGGGGTCTGGCCATGGCTTTGCTGCATTTTCTATTCAGGATCCCACATAGGTGCAATCAAGGTATTGCCAGGCCATGTTTTTATCTAGAGACTTCATTGGGAAAGAATCTGCTTACAAGCTCATTTGGGTTATTGCTCAGACTTAGGGGGATGGGGGGGGCATGGGCAATATATATAACCAGAACTTTTGTACCCCCATAATAAGCTGAAATAAATTAAAAAAAAGGTAATTTTCCTACAGCTGTATGACTAAGGTCATTTTTTTCTTGCTGTCTGTTGGCCAGGGCCTGCCCTCAGCTTCTAGGTTGCCCGGAGGTCCTTAGCATATGGCTCCCTTAATAAGCCCTCTCACAACATCACAGCTTTCTTATTCAAAGCCATACTGGGGCTCTCTCTTTCTCCAGTCTGTCAAGACAGAGTCTTCCATAAAGAAAAGTAATCATGTAAGTGGCATGCCAGCACCTTTGCCATACGTCACCTAATCAAGGTCATGTTCTACTGGTTAGAAGCAAGTTCTGCCTATACTCAAGCAGATGTAATTTATTGGGGGTCACCCTAAGGTGTGTCCTCTGCATTGTGCAAACTTTAAAAAGAATGAGGCAGGCATTTTTAACTTACTCTAACTTAAGGAAAAAATTCTAAATTATGTTCAGTGTAAAATCAAGGTGTAGAACCACATGCATACTATATTTTGAACTATGTTTAAAAATTTTGTATGTATGTGTCTAAATTCATAGACTTATTTTCTAAAAGAATGAGCAAGAAACCTTTCTGCAAAGAGTCACTGAGTTGTGGAGGCAGAGAAGCTAAAGAGAATTAGTAATTGCCATTTTATATATTTTCAATTTTGTGCTAAATTCTACAGTAGCTTTTCAAAAAATAAATATGGTTTTCTAAAAGAAACATGATGGTTAATTTTATGTATCCACTTGACTGGGTCAAGGGATGACCAGACACCTGGTAAAATATCATTTCTTGTTAATGTTATGTATCCACTTGACTGGGTCAAGGGATGACCAGATAGCTGGTAAAATATCATTTCTTGTGTCTGTGAGGATACTTTTGAAAGAGACTAGCCATTTGAATTAGCAGACTGAGTAAAGATCTGCCCTCACCAATATGGGTAGGCATCATTCAAACTGTGGAAAGTCCAGATAAAACGTAAGTTGAAAGAGATGAATTCACTCTGTTTTGGAGCTGAGACATCCTTCTTCTCCCACCCTCAGACATTAGAGACCCTGGTTCTCTGGCCTTTACACTCTAGGATTTATAGCAGTGCTCCCCTGCCCCTTCCATCCTCAGGCCTTTGGCCTCATACTAAATTACACTACCAGCTTTCCAGGTTCTTCAGCTTACTGACAGCATATCATGGGGCTTCTTGACCTCCATAGTCATATACAACGTTTCCCATAATAGATCTCCTTTTATATATACCTGTATATAAATGTCTTATTGGTTCTATTTCACTGGAGAATTCTGACTAATACAAAATTAATATTTTAAAAGTTGTAAAATAAAATATTGCATAATACATAAGCTAAAATAATCAGAAACATCTCAGGATCAAATATTTTTTTCCCATCTAAAACTGTATATGGCAAACAAGTGAAGATATGTTTGTTATAATGGTCTTTTGAAAAGAAAAATCTCTAAATATAAAAGATAAGTCATTATTAATCAAATGAAATCAAATTTTAGGAGACTAATGAAAATATAAATTAATTTTAACATCTATGAATAAATAATAAAGATTCTAAACAGAAATTTGACTACTTATTTTACTATTAATACTTTGATTAGTATCATATATTCTATAGAGTCCATTATTAAGACTCATTTCAGTTTCAGAAGTATATGGTTGATCAATATTCCACTTGGATAAATTCTGGTATGTTAACTGATATGGAGCTGTGACCGTTATTTTTCAAGCATCATGGAATTGGTATTCTAAGGAACACGGTAACACACTTCAGGAATCACTGCACTATATTATTACTATATTTACATCTCAGAGAGGGTAGAGAACAAGTGTTTCATCTGTGTACTTTCAGAATCTATCAGTGATTGCACTTTAATTGGTCCTCAATAAATGGTTGTTGAACATTTGAAAAAAAAGCGTGATTAGAGAGTAGTGATATTAGTTTTCACAAAAATCTGTAAATACAAGAAAATGATCAATATTTGTCTCATAAAATGTCATCATCTCTGTCTCTGAATGTCTTAAGGATTCTGAAGGCAAAATTCAGTCTATTATCTGAAATGCAGCCTATACTTTGCCAATTATCTAGGTACAGTGATACCTAGGTTAGAAAATCCTAAAGAACAAAGTTGCTTTGAACAAATTCACCCTGGGATAATGGTAAAGTTTGGCTTTCCTTAGCACTGGACTGGAACTGTTGTAACTAGAGGAAACATGGGGAAATAGCACGTAGACGTGTTCTGTATCTCTCAGATATTCGCAAGAACACATATTCCTTTATTGGGCTGCTCTTTTAAGCCTTTGATATATAAAATTCCTTCCATAGGCACAGAAACTTCTCAGCTGGAAGCATCACCGTAGTTCACATGCATACATGCATGTGTGTATATATGTGTATGTGTGTGTGTATGTATAGGTATGTGTGTAGGTATGTGTGTATAAATGCGTCAAAAATTTCCTAACTGCTACGCATAGTTTAAGCACTTTAAATATAGTAAGTTTTTTATTCATTATAACAACCTTCAAAGTAGATTTTATTATTACCCTCAGTTGAGGAAATTGATGCACAGACAGGTTACATAACTTCACTTTGTCTTAGGTCTAGTAAGTACCAGAGCCCAACTCAAACCTGGGCTCTCTGAAATCAGAGTCCGGGCTCTTAAACATTATTCATACGGGCTCTGTAGGGTACGTTAAAACTCTTTGGTTGGGAGAACCACATTGGAGGGAATTAAACTCTCTGAGTAGCTTTAGCTTATCCCCCAGTGTGAAGTAGGGAGGGAGAAATTCAATCATGGAACGCATTTCTGTGCTGACTTCTGAGGTAATGAAGTTTTTGATAAGAAAATGTGTCATTAAAACACTTACCCTTTTTTAATAGAGGCATTACCATTTTGAAAACATCCAAACTGGTGTGCTTTGTTCCCTGAATATGCCTTAGAATCATCTCTCTTGCTTATCTTACAAGCTTCCTGATTTTTAATATGACTTCTCTCAGCTCTTGAGGGAAAAAAACATCCTGCCTTGCACTTGTGTAGTGCTTGCATTTCAAAGTACTCCTTATTATCACTGTGCCCTAGATTTGCTATCAGGGAAATGAGGGTAATGGGAAGTATATATAGGTATATGTGTCTATGCTATGTTTATATTTTACACTCTTTGGGGATCTCAGCTTAAACTTATAAAGTAGACAAGAAAGTAGTTTTTATGTTAATAAATAAATAAAAATTCGTAAAAATGAGAATATATTTTGGAAAAGTGCCATATTTAAATTACTCCATTAAGAACAGTCTATTAGTGCTTCTTATGACCATTTTCTTACATCTTCCCAGCATAGAATATCTCATTTCATCATATAAGTAAAAAGATAAAGGGATATTTCAAACAAAAGGCTCATTTACAGGCAAGTTTTAACTCACCTATCATTAATTTGTACTTCTGTGCTTTCTTACCCCCACCCGATGCATATGCATCGAAATATACCAGCCTCCTCTTTAAAAAATTCTCATTCTTGACAGCACTCATCTCAGTATATACATAATTCATTATAATTACTATCAATAACTTTCTAGTGCCAAGCTCGATTGTCCCATGAGCACTGAAAAGGGGTATGGCTGGTTTTATGCTTTTAGGCACATAAAACTATCATAAGAGTGTGTATACATTAATTCTAGTGGATACCCACAGACTCCAGAAGAAACAGAGTACCTTTGCAACACATAGGAATTATGCTCCCAACTACTGAAGAAGGGAATACCTTAGGACAAGAATTGCATGGTAAAATACAGAAGCTTGAATTGGAGCTTGCAATAGGATTGGAACTTGATTCCTTTTGATGTCATAATTGTAACACCAAAGTTGCTTGTGCTTCTTATAGTTTGGTGGTTGGGGCGGTACTACCTTTGCTTGAAATTAGGACTTTCTTGATGAAAGTGGAACTATAAGGAATTTGGAAGGAGACAGAATAATTGTATTGGTAATGCTTACAACTTCTCTTGGACGTGTGGGAGGAAAAAAAGTTTAGAGTGACCAGGGTTTTCCCACACCAGGAGAAGGAATAAATATTTTTGTTCTTATGTGTCTGTCTTGGAAAGGGAAGCAAGGGCTTAGAGCTATGCACAGATTTACTACCTCTGTGGATAGTCCCTCCACAATTCAATAAAAGCTGTCTGATGTTCTTAACTTTCTTCTTCAAGGGATCAGGGCTGCCTCATTTTTAAAGAACAGAAATACACATTTGGACTCAGCATATATTTCATGTTTCCGAGACTATTCCAAGATTTTCTTGGATCCTGCTTTTTGCCCTTAGCTGTTCTAGGCTCGGCGTGGTTGCTTCACCTACCTTCTTTTCTCCTGGGTGTGCAAATGAGCCACAGGCTTGCTGTGTGTCCATCAGGGATACAGAGGTTGTCGAAAGCCCTCCAGACAGAAACCTATTTGGCTTTTGCTGAAAGAGAAGAAACAAGTTCCTTAACATAACTCTAACTTTTTCCTTTAAAATAAGGTACAACCAAAAATGACTTAATAAATCCTCATGGAATGCCTAGAAAATCAGCGGGTATATGAAGGTCAAGATAAAGAAAAGGGTGCTTTTAAAACCAACATACCAGAGAAATACATTTCAGTGAGTGTTGCCCCCTTCAAAGCAATCACCTGAGGAGCCTCCACTCCATTTTAACAGTGCTGCCATAGCTCTTAACTGTGTTGAATCTCTTTTGGAATTGCCTTCAGAGCTAGTTTACGAGCCACATAAGAAAACCATTACTTTATGGTTACACCTCGTAAAGTTCCATAAAGGAAATAGGAAAAACAAAGTGAAACAAATGGGGTGTGGCTTTTCCCATCCATAAAATCAGCTGAAAAGATGAGCTTTGTATCTACCCCAGAACACTGCCAACTGATGTTCCTTTGGAAATGCAATAGAGAGAAAAATAGCTAAGTCTTCTTAAAGTATCTGATCACTGTATACCACATTCTATAATTTTCTGTAAGATCTGGGAACATGGAGAATATAATTTTTAAAAAATTACAGGTGAGCTTGGCATTATGTATAGTCACCTGTGTTTCTGTACTGAATGTGTGTCCTTGTAGAATAAAAAGTAGGAGCATAAGTCATTCTGTAAGGAAGGTGCTTCATTCCCATTTAAGCAACCAGTGGCTTAATTGCCTTTATTCACCTGGGTCAGACCGTAGGTTAGGCCATTATCAGTTCTCATGTTCTTTACTATTATCTCCTCTTACCAGGTCTCTGGGTCTCTAATTCATTGCCTATACTGCAGACAATATAACCTTTCTAAATCAAATATCCGATTATGAAACTTCCTGTTCAAACCTTGCGATGACTTCCCTTTAGCTTTGAAATGAAGTCTACTTCTTAGGAAGATATTCAAATCTTTCACAATCTGTCCATTTCTAGACTCTAGATTGATTAATCTAGTCTTGTCATATTTCCTTTTCTCCTGACCACCCTCTGGTTTAATGGACTTAATTCCAAGAAAGCACTATTATCTGTCTAGTTCTAAAATTTCACACATGCTACTCAATAATGATACTGGAAATGTCCATTCAGGCATTTAATGTACAGAGCAGCTGTCATTCACCAGTGGTCTTTTCTTGCTCTAGACCAAAGACACAGAATTTTTTAATACATTCCTAGAAGTGATCCTTGTCATAGATACCTACTGTGTATTATTAAAAAACACCAGTATCTCTGATAATTCTAAAAGCTGTCTCATTAGCTATGCTCTACCCAAGCACATCCATTATTTAAAAGGCATACCGGGGGCTTTCATGTAGGTTTCAATACCAAATTTTGAAAAACTCTTTTAGGATACTCTCTTATTGCCTTTACTGAGTGTAGGAAAGAATTTTGGTCTTCCTCCAAAATCCCTTCAATGAATAGATGATCAAGCATAGTATTATCCAAATAATAGAACATTGATAAACAATTGTTGAATAATCAATTCTCATAAAATGTCTACAAATGCTGCTATTCTATTATGGTAGCTAAAGCACAAAGATGGCTACAAATAATCATGTTCCTCCTTGTGCATGTATGCTGCTCCTCCCATCAAGAGGTGATGTTTATGTCTTTCTCCTTGAACCCAAGGTGGTTCTGTGACTGTTTTGAGCAGCACAATGCAAGGGAATTAATGAACATTCAAAGACTTTGGAGTATAAGCATTATGAAAGTGTGGCAGCTTCAGCTTCTTCCTGTTTAGGATACTTCTGAAACACAGATGCCATGCAATGAGAAGTCCACGCCTCAGAGACGGGCCATGCATATGTGCTCTAGTCAACAGTCCCACTAGAGCTGTCAGAACTGACAGCCAACATCAACTGCCAGCCAGGTGGGGGACCCTCTGGGACCCCTGCAACCTCATGGAGCCTCAGAAGATTGCAGGTGTAGCCAACACCAGAAGGGGCAGAAGACAATACAGCTCAGTCCAGTACCACAGAATCATAAGAAATAATAAAATAAGTTTTGTTTTAAGCCAGTATACATCAATAGGTAACTGAAATGCAAATCAACCTTTTTTTTCTGTACTGCCACCACCCCATTTGGAAAGCCATTCCTCCAAATTTGAAAGGCAATATGATTTTTAGTTATGCCCCTTAAATGAAATTAATATGAAACTTCTTATAAACCAATTGACTTTTTACTTATTTCCATTTAAACAAAGGTTAATATTCTACAGATGCTTCTGTTGCTTATGTCGCATTTTCTTGGCCCACCTCTGACATCAGCTGTCACACAGGAAAATTACACAATACAATATTTATTGACAGATTCCAGATGCTGTGATAAGGATCTTATTTATATTAAATGTAACCTTTAAATAGTCTTTTAAGATAAGTAGTTTATTATTTCCATTTTACAGAAAAGAAATCAAACCTTGGACCAAGTAACTTTTCAATAAACTCAGAAACAGTAAATGGTAAAACTGGGACTTAAGTCTGATAATTTTTTCCTTATATATTTTCTTTTTAAATATTTATTTTTATTTTTAATTATGGGTACATAATAGTCATATACATTTAAGGGTGCATGTGATGTTTTGATCATTTTAATAAATCATGTTGACCTTGCACTTACAACAAAATAATTATGACAAAATAGTGCTTAGGTTGATATTCTAGGCAAGCCAATGGTGAAAATTTTTAGTCAAGAAATCTTTTGGTTACCTCCCTTCATAGAAGCTATTGATTCTGCTAATAGCATATAAGCTTCTGGCAAATGGAAGGCAAAGAACCTGTAACAGTGGAAGGAAGGCTTAGCATGACTAGCTCCATTTTGCTTCTGACTCCCTGCAGTAATATCCTTTAGGTTAAAAGCTTCTGCTTAGCTCTGCATGTAGGCCAGCTAATTATAGGAAGACTTTAGTTTATAGTTCAACTCTAAAAGAAAGATGATAACTGTCCCTTTCTCTAAACTAACTCCCTGGGAGATAAAAAATGTATACACACAAGTAACAACGCTATGTTAAAGATTTATAGGAACATTGTGACCTGACCTACTCATCCAAAGTTAACTGACCAAGTAGAGCAAAGAGGTTTTACAACCTCCTCTGCCCCTCACTGATGCCCAGATGTCTGCAGTCCTCTGTTACCTCTAGCATCCTCCTCCCCACCACCGTTCTTTCCCTTCGTTTAACATAAAAAGGAGCCTAAAGTTCATATGAACTTATGATGGTTCTTTCAGACATTAGTCCACCATCTTCTTGGCTCTGAATAAAAGTCATGTTCCTTTCCTCAACACCTTCTCGAAGAGTAGGACTCAGATCCCTTATGCGTAAATTGCTTTCTCCTTCTAGGATTTCAAAGCAGAACAAAAAGTTTATGAGACCTATGAATAGTATCCATTCACTTTGATTTTATTTTCATTGTATAATCTTGAAAATGAGACTTCTACATGGCAAAGAGTTGCAAATAACAGGTAGTTCGTATCTCTCATGCTCTACTTATATTTTTTAATATACAAATAACTTCCTATGTCTGTAGACATGTTTTCTTTTTCTCTGCCTTTGATATCCCTGTCCAGTGTAGCTTTAGAATACCTCAGTAACAGGTATTTTGCTGCTAGAAGTTGGGTATTCTCTCCTTTCCTTTTTCTTTCACTGACTTCAGTGCTTTCCATTGTTAATGACACAACTTTAGCACTTGCTCAGGACTTTGTTTCATTTTGTTTTCATTCTCCCCTAAGAGGCTAAAAGTGAAAGAAGAAAGGTGTTGGAAGTAGGAAGGAGTCCCTTTCTTGGCTCCTAGAGCATATTTGATACTCTTGGGGAATAAGGATGTTCAACCAAAAAATGTTTTGTTTTTTTTTTTCTTTCTGCAAAAACACATTTTCCTTGAGTTAGGATACATATCCAGTCTGAACACACAAAAAGCCAAAACAGGTATTCATTCAGCTAGCTATAGCAACCATATAAACTTGTCAACACATGGAGTGACAAATATCACAAAGTTCTGCACATCCTGGAAAAGAATGCAAGAGCACTATATCCTGGTAATAAAACCTTCTCAGAGGGGCCAGGTGAGGGTCTCAATAAAAGTGTTTGTGTTTCTTTAATAAAATAAATTTATTATTTAATTTATTAATTTTCCAATGAATAGAATTATGACTTTGGAAATAGTATTTTATATTATATGGTCAATCCTTTAAGAAAGGATTAAATGAATATTATGCCCAAAGTCATGCAGCAAGTTAGAATAGCAGAGACCACTTTTGGGGAGCTAGATATTTTGACATTTTTAAACTCTCGCTGGCATTTAATATTCCTCTTGCCCATTGCTGCTAGAAGCAAAATCTCTTCGAAAGCCTCATGAGGGTTGTGTGCTTTCCTCAGGTACGAGAGGATAGACAGAAGCTATGAAACAACTTTCTGCCTAGCAGTGGCCCAAGGACAAGTGGAGCTCTGGTCAAAATCATTAAGACAAATTTATAGGGACTCAGGAAAACAAAAATAAAATAGTTTCTTGTGTTTAAATTAAGATGTGCTACAGATGTGTGAAAATATGGATTTTTTATTTCCTCTATTGACTTATTTTATTGCTAAAATACTATTTTTTTTTTTTTTGGTGAACATGCATTGCTTATGTAAGAAAAAGGAAAGTTTAAGAGAAAATAATTCCATTTTACATCACAATAAAAATGACTCCTACTGGGGTTTTATAGAGGAAAAAGGGGAAGTTCCCAAAATGACTTTCCCTAAGAACCCTACAAAGGTCACTTTTAGGTCTTCATTTCTTCTCTAGATTCTGTTCTCCTGGGTTTCCTGCCCCTTTGCAGGTACTTGACACTAGGGAAGACCAGCTAGGGAAGCTGCTAACCCGGTCAGAGAGAAGGATGTTCTCTTGCCTCTCAAATTCATACTTATGATACAGTTTCTAATTAACACATTGACTGCAACACTAGAAAATTCTTTTTCTCTTTGAGGCCATGATGTTTTACTACAAAAATAGAATAAAAACTTTGAAAACAAACGATCCTTTCTGATTTAATGAAATATTTATTTTTATTGTTTTCTATATTTTTTCAATAAAAAGTAATACAAAAACTTGAAAATTAGTAATGTAAAAAGGAATGTGAAAACTTGAAAAAATAGTTCATATGGGTAAAGCGTTTTCTTTAAGTGTAATTTAAAGGTAAACATAAATAGAAAAATGAAATTTATTGACTTCATTTAATCCCTTTTTTAGAATTAAATTGTCAATATTAATTGTAATGATAACATCAAGTAAGATTTTCACGCACCAGCTACATGGTTTTGCCCAGGTTTCACTGCATGAGGCCCCGGGCTCAAAACGAGCATGAGTGAAATACAACTCACATGGCAGTTAATGTGTTAAAACTTCAAGCCATGGAATGATGTTCTCTAGAAACTTCACAGACATCTCTAGTCTGTGCTACTTACTCATTCTGCATAATCCAGAACATTCTGGACTCTGAATTTCATAGCACACATCGTCTCTGTATTCTCACCACCTAGAAGAGTTAAGTCAGACTAAATATATTACCAACATTTGTCAAATATGAAAGCATGGAAGAAGGGAAGGTGCGAAGAATGGAGGGTGAGAAGAAGGAAGGACATAAAGGAGAGAGAACAAGTATTTCTATATGTTGTGGTTATAGATGATTTTATAACTCAACTAGGAGCACAATAACATCAAAATTACATAAACTTATGACAATTTGCAGTAATGTATTTGTGAGAAAGCCATCTTCGTATTGTAAGACACATATATACAGTGTAGCCCCCGAAACTAGACCTGCCTGTATTTTGGGTTTGTTAGTGCAATGCTTATTTAAATTGCTAGGATATTTTGATTTTAACTACTCTAACATTTTTAAATGGAGTACATTGATATATAGATTTTAATAATTATTAACATTGGAAATATATTTTTGTTTCTAGATTCTAAAGAACAATATTATTGTTCTTTACTAGAGAGAAACAATTTTCACTAAAACTCAGATTTTTTGAATGCATGATAGAAGGTGGCATATTAAAAAAGAAAAGTCTAAGGGGGCATTGTATTTTTATATCATTAATAAATAATTCAGTATCCATCACCATTGTCATAAAGTTGATTAAAAGATATACTATTATATTTGGTGTCTGATATATTTGAGATATTTAAAAATATAGAAAGAGTAAAAAAGAGGGGGAAAGAAAAAATTTCCAAGATTTCCTCCACTTGCTGGTTTTTGCATTTTACAACTTTCACAGTTGTGTTATATTTAGCTTTAATTCCTCCCATCCCAACCTAAGCCTTTTCTTTTTGTTCCTTGATGAAGATGGAAAACAGCTGGCTGTCAGCAACACTTTACCCCTAGTCTTCTCTCAAAACAATACAAAACTCGTTTTTTTCCCCCATTTTCTATCTAATCTGATTGTTTTCCCAAACCACATGAAAATGTAACAGAAAAAGTGGATTAGAAGTTGTACAGTCTTTTAATGTCTCCCGTAGACATGCATTTCTTTCCATTAAGTACTTAAAGAATTTAGACTATGTTTGAATGCCAGAAATTCCTTTGGATAAAATGATGTAAATAAACAGCCATATCTTCTAATACTCTATTTTTGTTCTAATTTACTTTATTTTTTAAAAACTATAAAAACAGTTGTAATTTGAGAAATGGTGAAAAGCAACCCCTGTGATGTTTTACTGATCATTTGCATATATTTAAGCATTTCCTCATTGGTGAGAAAGGGAGAGTGTGAATTGAGAAATCTCTACATTCTAGTGAAATATCAGTGATTTTTAAGCCCACGTATTTATCTAGCTCTCCCCAACTCTGATCAGAAATATTTATATTTGAAATCTGTGAAATTAACAGAATCCTTTGTGTTTGGCAATTACTTTAAAAATAATCTTTTGAAAAGTGACCAATACTTGCATTTCTGAAAATAAATCAATTAATGCACTACAGAATATGATTGTATTCATTTGAATATGAAAAAGTGTTGTCCTGTCTCATCAGATGTGAAGCATTCTCTAGGGCAATTTTTCTAATGCTTCACCATCATTAACTTGAGCGTCATTGTCCTACACCTGGACTCTTTCACTAGCTTAGATACTAGCATTTACTAGAGGGCTCTAACCAGATGCAGCAAGTAGCAAAGATGTCACATGCCACGTGGGACTGTAATGTAGTGCACCTGACAACTGGCAGAGCCCTTGGAAACGAGGCTTAATGGTTAAATGAGTGTAATTAAGTGTTCTGGTACATCTTTGCTGTCCCAGAGTATGAGAATGCTTAATGTGACTCATCAGCCCCATTCCAAGTTCCAGACACTTAAAAACTGAATGCACATAAATAGCAAAAGTCACAGTAAATCAGTTGCACAAAAGAATTTAGAAATGTAAAAAATGATAAGCAATTTTGGTCTTCTAGTTGCTTTTCAGTAATACAGCTCAACATTATACAGTGCAGTGATGCTACAATCATTTCCAATTGAACACATTTAACTTTGCTCTGTTACAAGTTCCTTAAAATGTTATCTCCCTTTGCAAGAGCAAACTATTTGTAAACCATACCTTCTCAGGGAGGCCCAAGGTGTCTTTCAATTCCACTGTCAAACTCAAAAAGACATTGCTAAATTAAAGTTAAGAAATAGTTCTGCATTGAGCTATGTTACAACTTCTATCCAACAGTCATTTTAAAAGAATCAATAGTACAGAGAGTCAAAAGTCCAAGATTATAGAAATTGCCCATTTGGACAATCAGGACAAAAAGAAGTAGACATCATTTTGTTCTTCTCTGATCAATCATTGTCAGAAAAAAAAAGAGGAAAACATAAACTTCCTCAACTCACAGTCAATAAAACCATGATTTTAACTTTTGCAGAAAAAAAAAGTAACATCTAAACTTTGTAAACAGAAAAAGAGATTTCAGACAGGAGACCACATGACCAATCTTGAAGCAGTCTAAAGAAAAGATTCAAAATCATCTGTGGTAAAGACAGCAACTGGAGAGAAAATAAAAATGATTAACCAGCATGAGTTCAAGTCTTTCCATTATAGAACGCAGAAATTATTCTCGTGGTCCAAAATTCTTCTGCACACTAGAAAATTTCTTTACTGGAAAGTAGTAAAGGAAAGCATGAATGTCTATCATGATTCTCAGTTTTAACAAAATTTAAAACCCCAAAATGTGCTATACAATGAAATAATAAGAATGGGACAGATCTACACTGCAAAAATTGGAACAAAATGCTTTATTTTTGGCTTGATTTTACATGAAAGTTTACTTCTCTATAAAATTATATGCATTAGTAAAGAAGATAAAGTAAAATTGAATTTAAAACTAAAGATATTACTACATTAGCTAAATGCCAAAGAAGTATGATAAATTTAATTACAATATGCTTTTTACATTAAGATATTACCCCAGGAGATTTCTAATGCATTTTACAGTGAGTCCCATAAAAAAATTAGCAAGAAACAAAAATTAAAAGAATACAATAGCACACATATCTGATATATGGAAATAGAAACAGAAAACACTCAATGAGGTCTATCAGATACAAACGTGTATAGTGCCTGCTGGAGCAGATGGCCAAGTTGATGAGAATTTCAGACAGTTTACAGCCAGACATTAGGTCCAAAGTCAGTTCATTGGAAAAATATAAATACACCAACCTGAGAAATCTCAACAAAGAAGAAAAGAATGTATCAAATTCTAACCATTGATTCATTTGATTCAAAGAGGAACATTTTGGTGAAAACTTGAGGTTTCAAATTTTTATTTCTGAAAATAATCTGAAAAATCAGATAAACCATAAAGGCTATGATAATTTAAATATTTACATTGAGTATAAACTAAATCATCTCCACTTTCTATTTATAAATTGAAATTAATTGTTTGCTTAACAAATAGGGTACTACAGAAATTTTATACTCAAATTACTAGATAAAAAAGATGACTTTTCTTTCTCATTATATATTAATTAATGAAATGGTAAACGGTTGGCATATGGCACTTCTTTCACACCACTGTGAGCTATGCCACAGAATGCTACATCACCCATCTAAGAATTTTTTTCCTTCTCCTTCTTACCCATATGGCATTCAATTCTAAAATAGATTTTTCTGCAGATAATCAGTGTCTCCATCCAATATTCCATGGTTGGGAACCAGATATGGCTGAAAGATGAGAGCAAGTTCATATAAACCTTCAGCTCCCAGTTGGTTCTATTGATGAGAAGACTCATCTATATGTATGTATTGCCACAGAATGCATGATTTCCAGAGAAATCAACTGAAAATTGAACTCACCCATTTGCTTTAATATCTTATTCCTCATGGGAGCAGAAAATTAAGATTAAAGTATTTTAGTTTTATCAATCCATTTAGCTCAAATCACTTACCTATTCAGAAGTTTGACCTCAGAAATGTAAAGAACTGAACAGAAACAGATCAAAGTTTGACATAGGGAATCTTGTCACAACTTCCAATATATAATTACGTTGAAACCTCTAGGGCTCCATGATGAAGATTTATGAAATGAATTAAATGATAGAGTGTCATTAGTGGTGACTGGCAGCCTCAACCCATTTTAGATGTGATGCTTGATGAAGACATGTTTGATTAAAGACATTTGCCCACATTGTATAGCAAATTGTATTTTGCCCATCAGCACGAGGATAGAAAATTTTATTAACAATCTATTGTTACTCTCAATTCTAAAGGTTAAAGGTAAGACCCTGTCTAAAAATTACCTACTGCTGAGGGCCTTTAGTTAATCATTACTGGGCAATGGGTTTTGCTATCATTGTCTCTCCTTTAGTTGTCTGCATCTGCTGAGAAATTTTCTAGACATCCTTTGCCCTTTTTAAAAAATAAAAAATAATAAGCCTCCTTTTTAATAAACAAAATAATTGTAGGCCATTCTTAACAGTGAATTGAAATAGTCTTTATTTATATTTGCAGTAGATGTCTCTGTCTCTTGCTTGAGTCCAAAAGTTTTTTCTGACTCTTCAAATATTATATGTTTTATCTCCTGGTAGCACTCAATAATTTATTCTTAATTTATTTATACTTACATGAAAATTTGTGTATAACACTCCTCTATCATATTGAATTAGGCTCCTTTATTTACAATAATTCTACTATTTTCTCCAGTAGATTATGCACCGTGTGAGGCCAGAAACACCATATATTTACTTTTGTACCTGAATAAATATCTTTGAACACACAAATATCATACATTACAGATGCATATGGTGGTGATAATAAGGTGATAATATAAAGTTTTGCAAATACAAATATCATTATTATAATTGGAAAAATGTTTTAAACTAAGATTACTTCATTCATTTTCTATTATTTATTTTTATATGACTACAGATTAAAACTTACAAAAAAGAAACCATGAAATAGGAGGCAAAATAAATTACTCAGGAAACTTTATCTCTTGTGTCAAGAAGCAGGAAATAGAGTTTTTAAGGTTCCAAATGATCTTAATATGTGTACCTATAGAGTTATAGAAAATCTCAACCTGGAAAATTTTAAAAGGTAGAGTATTGTTATTAAATAGTATGGCCTTTAAAAAGAAAGACATTCATTCATTCCTTGATGTGTTAATTCCTTCATTGTGCAAGAATACATGGAGAATAAAAGATGAAGTGATATATACCAATTGTCTTCACGATGCCCAAAACTTAACAGTTGAGCTAACAACTGAAGGTACAACAAAGGAAGTGCCAAGGAAGTTTAAAAGGAATGATAACTTTTAGCCAGGAAGAGCAAAGGAGACTTCATAGAAAGTAGCAGAAGGATTTTGTATCCCTTCAGCAGTCTCATTGTTTTGGGAGGAAACAGCGATATTGTTTAAAAGTAATTTTTGTTTGTTTGTTTTGGCTAGGTTATATGAATCCTTTGATATATTATCCTAAAAACAGAATTAAAATATCAGGAGTTTAAAATAATTTTAATTAGGAAACAGGCTAGGCAAGTAACAACTCAGCTTATTTTAGAAAAAAAAAATGTGAACAGGTTAATTAGCTCTTATAGGAAGTGATTAATAGCTTATGTTAAATCTGTGGATCTACTTCAAGGAGAATGATTGACCTGTGTCCTAGAGAGCAGAGTAAGGAGATATGTCAAATTCTTCTTGATTTAATAAAATACAGTAACAGAGATGGAGTATAAAAAGTAGCTTAGATGAGCATATAGAGATTGTATTTTTGGTAAATGAATTTGGGTTTTATTAGCAAATACTTTCAAGAACCAAACTATGTATATGTTGAAAATTATTCAACTCTGCGATAATATTCAAGATGATTAACAAATAACTTCATAAAACTTAGCAGGAACTTTGATTTAGTTCAATGATTTAGTCCATTATCATCTGGAATGATCTAAAACATCCTGGACCATATTTTTAGCCAGAATCCCAAATTGCATTTGTTTCTAACTCACTTTATTCCAGATATATTTGACATAATTGAAACAATTAAACTCAAGATGAAAATATTTATAATTGGAAAGTGAGAGCATTTGTGAAAGAGACAATAGGAATAGAACAATCATGATGAAATAGAATAAGGAAAGTACACAAAATGCATGCCTTGAATCTTGTGAAACAGCAAGACGTAGGCTATAAATTGGCGTTTGAACTTCATAGCAAGGATCCCCAAAGAGATATGTGAATTATTTACACGATTCACAGTGTCCATAAGGCAAAAATTAATTATTCAAAAGGATCATTGGTAATCTTGATAATGAAATGAGAGACATATTTCTTCCCTTCATTCTGATGACTCTATGTGACATGATAAAGTCTGCTAAAACATTTCTGTAACAGACACAGTAATATGTTTCATTAAGTTGCTACGCATTTTTTAATGTATACGAATTATATAATGCTAAAACTTTAGGCAGAAAGGTGATTTGAATCTGCCATGAAAATTCTCAACAACTTAGTTTAATCCAACAATAAAATTAGATTACCTTCAAAAATTGATATAGTGTGCATCTTTCTGGCATATTCAATAACTGTTAGTTTTTATATTTGCACTTTTTGAGTATTATTAGGCATTAGAGAGCTTGAGATTATATTCGCCAACAGATCTCAGAACAATTCTAAATGCAGGTGACCCTTGAACAATGTGGAGGACAGGGGAACAGTAGAAAATCCACGTATAAATTTTAACTCCTAAAAAACATAATTACTAATAGCCTACTGTTGACAGGAAGCCTTACCATTAGCAAAAACAGCCAATTAACACATATTTTGTATACTATGTGTATTATATACTGTATTTTTAAAATGAAGTATGCTAAAGCAATGAAAATGTTATTAATAAAATTATAAGGAAGAGACAATATATTTACTATTCATTCAGTAGAAGTGGATCATCATAAAGGTCTTCACTCTTAATGTCTTCATGTTGAATAGGCTGAAGAGGAGGAAGAAGGGAAAGAGATTATTTTTTCTTCCTCATGGATGGCAGAGGTGGGATAAAGTTGGTGTATAATTGGACCTGCACAGTTCAAACACTTATTGTTCAAAGGTCAACTGTAATTTGAAAATCAAGTGAGTGGGAAGTAGATGAAAAGTTACACTGTGCACATTGAGAATACTAATCTGGATTTCAGATCTCTATAAAAAAAGTAGATAAAAATCTACAGGTATGGTTTACATTCTCCCCCAAGTTGTAGGGTTTTCTCCATCACAGAGTGATTAGAGCTCCAAAATTCTCACACAGTAAGTATGACCAGAATATTTTAATTTGGAAGAAATCTACAATGAGCAATAAAAATTTTTCTCATAACTACAATAAAGTCATAAATTTATATAAATATATACTTAATATATTTAGTATTTCAAACTTTTCTGAAAATTAGTTTTTAATCTTTGAAGATAATAAGACTTTTCAGACTATGACCCCATTTAATGAGTTAACTTGACAAATAATTTCATCAATGAGACACTTTTTAAACAGATCACTTTGGTTATCCAGTTTATTAAAATATTTTATTTATATCAATAAAGCCATATCCTCTTAATCTAAAATATACATTACATGTAAACAAATTCAACATTCAGTTAATATTTGTAGGATGGTAATAATGGTATTAATAATATTAATAGCTACCATTTGCTATAGTTTTATAATATGCCAGACAGATCCTATTCTAGGCATTGTACAAGTATTAATATTACATCATTTAATTTTCACAAAGACTGGCTAAGCCTCTTGGCCAACATCACATAATTGCTGAGTGGCTGAGCCAGGATTTAAACCCAGGAAGTTCAGCTCCAGAGTTTGTGTTCAGATCAATTCAAACCATAGCGCCAGATGTTAAAAGTAGCATGATGAGCAAGATAGGGATTACCCCTACCCTCACATGCTAAATGGAAGAGAAATTGCATTTAGCATGTAACTGCAGGAAAAATGTGCTGTTGTGTGATGGGAAGATTCACAGGTAGAGAACTAACATAATCTTTAAGAAAAACAACCAACCAACCAAACAAACAAACAAAACATGAGAAGGTAGACCTGAAAAAAATAGGTAGGAACTTGCCAGGAAAAATTTGGAAAAAAGAAAAAAAAGACCCTTCCAGAAAGAGAAAACTACATTTGTAAAATCTTATGATTCTATGAATTTATATACTCAATAGCACAGAGTTATCATTGCCACTCCTGTGTATATAGGATAGTGATCTCTATATTGATGGAATTGAAACATTTATCACTTTATCTTCCACTTGCTACTTCTTTCAGATATACAGTTTGTCAGTAGAGTTTTTAAATGGTATAAACTTCATTTGAAAACACTGTTGTAGATTATATAGCAATATAAATTATCTTGCAGCAATTTTGGTATCTTCTGATATTAACATTATTATCATCACAATCCTTAAATGATGAAGTACCCACTGCTAAAGGCCTGGCATATTTACTTCATCATAAAATATGTAAGGTAAGTTTCCACTTATCTACTGCTATTACCTAACGTAGTTGCAGGATCAAAACTGCAAATATATGCAATAAGATCATATTCTTATGAGAGATTCTTATTCTTATGCACTAAGACCCTGTGCCTAGAATAGGGTCTTATTTTCAACCCAACTTGAACACAAAGAATGAGAATTAGTCTCAAAAGCAAATAACCTTGTCCGCTTGACAGAACATTTTATGCAACACAGTGCAAGCTGCACAGTTATAAAACTAGACAGAAGTGTCATTTCTACAACGTGAATTTTGAAAGTAAAGGGCACTTTAAAGACATACACCCAGCCCCCTTGTCTGCCCTAAGCTAGATAGCTCAGCAGTACAGAATCAATGATCTGAACTAATACCACAAATCATTGGTATGGGAAGAAAAATAGAAACTAGAGAACTCAAGGTTTTCCAGTTGTAAACAATAGCACTGATAAAGGAGAAAAAAATAGCAAAAATATAATGATTTTAAAGGTAATTTTTTTGTTTTTACAAAATGTTTATCTATATTTTAGGATTCCTAGTTAATATATGGGCCAAGAAAATGACTCCATATTGTTTCATGTTAGAATTTAGCAATATCTACAGCAAACATTTTGCACTTTCTAAGAAATCCATTGTTTCAAAGTAAAACAAATTTATCTTTTTTCTATGTCTCTTCCATCTGCATATGCAATAAATATAATTTTACTTATAAAGTGAATCAAATACATTGCACAATCTCATTCCAAATAAAAATTTAGCTTTTCTAACTGAATGGTATTCTAGATTCCATTTGGTACATTTTACCTATTTTTATACCAATTTTTTTGAAAGCAAGGTTTTTTTAAACTTTCATCATTATATTGTCTATACTTGTGCTAAAATATAGTGTCTATATAAATATGACCAGTTTTGTATTGCAAGAGATATTGCTATTTTATCATATTTATGAAACATGTTTTATGTTTCAATGTGTAAAGCTTGGAAGGCTTCTCTCTTCTGACTCTTTTTCCAAATCCTCTGCTTCACTTGACATTATGCATTTAGGGAATATCTTTGATGATTAGTTAACGAAAGGTCCTAAGCAATACTAAAATCAAATTAGGGAAAAAATGGGAAAAAAACAGGAAAATACAACATCATTCCCCAAATAATTCCAGAGCTCACATTTTTCCCATTGTGGCCATTCCGTTAACCACTAACCCCTCAATTGTTATGACTTCTGTTTATATTCGCCACAGTGAAAATGGGCAAACCCATGGCTTAAAGTTTGCTTACTTATAGAAGAATTCTTTTCAGTCAGAAAATACTCTAACAAATATTTTTTAAAAGATTAAACTATAACATCATGAGTAATGAGAGGAAACAAAAACATATGCTATCATCCAGCCAAGCTCAATTCAATAATCTGCAATGATAATGCATCAAATCAAACAACCCTATCAAAAAGTGGGAAAAGGACATGAATAGAAATTTCTCAAAAGAAGATAGAAGAATGGCCAACAAACATATGAAAAAATGCTCAACATCTCTAATCATCAGGGAAATGCAAATCAAAACCACAATGAGCTATCACTTAACCCCAGTGAGAATGGCCTTTATCAAAAAGTCCCAAAACGATAAATGTTGGCATGGATGCGAAGAGACAGGAACACTCATACACTGCTGGTGGGACTGCAAACTAGTGCAACCTCTGTGGAAAGCAATATGGAGATACCTTAAACAGATACAACTAGACCTACCATTTGATCCAGCAATCCCATTATTGGGCATCTACCCAAAAGAACAAAAGACATCTGGGCTGGGCGCAGTGGCTCACGCCTGTAATCCTAGCACTCTGGGAGGCCGAGGCAGGAGGATCGCTCAAGGTCAGGAGTTCGAGACCAACCTGAGTAAGAGCGAGACCTCATCTCTCCTAAAAATAGAAAGAAATGATTTGGACAGCTAAAAATATATATAGAAAGAAATTAGCTGGGCATGGTGGCACATGCCTGTAGTCGCAGCTACTCAGGAGGCTGAGGCAGAAGGATTGCTTAAGCCCAGGGGTTTGAGGTTGCTGTGAGCTTGATGGCCTGGGCAACAGAGCGAGACTGTCTCAAAAAAAAAAAAAAAAAAAAAAAAAAAAAAGACATCTGCACTCAAATATTTATAGCAGCACAATTCACAGTTGCAAAGATGTGGAAACAACCCAAGTGCCCATCAATACATGAGTGGATTAATAAAATGTGGTATATGTATACCATGGAGTATTACTCATCTATAAGAAACAATGGTGATATAGCACCTCTTGTATTTTCCTGGATAGAGCTGGAACCCATTCTATTAAGTGAAGTATCCCAAGAATGGAAAAATAAGCACCACATGTACTCACCATCAAATTGGTTTCACTGATCATCACCTAAGAGCACATTTAGGAATAACATTAATAGGGTGTTGGGCAGATGTAGGGGGAGAGGATGGGTGTATACATACATAATGAGTGCGATGCACACCGTCTAGGGAATGGACACGCTTGAAACTCTGATGGGGGGGGAAGGCCAATATACATAACATAAACTTTTGTGCCTCCATAATATGCTGAAATTAAAAAAACTATGAATATTAAAATGTTCTGTAAAATGAGAGAGATCTTAAAGTAAAAAGTCAAGCACTTGATTGGAGGAAAATATTTGTACAAACATAAAATCAAAAATATAGTAAAAAAGTGTCAACACAGATAGGAATGTGTGTTCATTGATTGACAGGTGCTATGATAGATGCAAATCATGTTAGAGATTATGAAGTAAAACTTTTGAATGGCAATTTATCAATACATTGTAAGAACCATAAATTATCCTAACCCTATCTTAAGAAAATCTCAAAAGAAGAAAATTTTAAAATAACTTAAGTAAAAATATCTTTTAACACTGTATTTTATAACACAATACCAGAAGTGGTTTTCAATAAAAACTAAATATAAAAAAGGGATATATTAATTCATAGTTCTGTGATAGATTGAGCAACTATGAAACCTTAAAAAAAAGGAGTAATGGTTTATGAAATAATTTAAGTGAAATAAGTTAAAACTACAATTTAACAGCTACTATAATTACAACTATGAAAAAGATACATACAGACATATAGAAATATCAGAATAGGCCACAGATAAATGTAAATTGTGAAGTTGATAGTAATTATTGTTAAAATATTTATGAAACATTTACTTAATATTTTCTCATGAACTATAAAAAAATTATATGTTATTCAGAGTTTTCAAATATTAAAGGAAATTCCCTGATCCAAGTTTCTGAATGTTTTCTATGATTTAGCAGGTGATTAACATGGAAAATTTTCCTTTTAGTTTAAATTGACTTATTCTCTCTAATTAAATATATGTAAACATATATTTATATATTAATATAAACTTTAATGCTTTCCTCAGTAGAATGTAAGTCCCTAAGAGTGAGAGTTCTTGTCTGTTTTGTTCATTGATCTATCAGAAGCATCCAGAATAGTGCCTGGCACTTTGTAAATTTCAGTAAATATCTGTCTGATGAATGAATCGATCATTTTAAGCAGTTTTGAATATCTCTGTCAGAATTCATATGTTCATATGTCTTCATGTGAATGTGCCATTCTCAGAGTAAAAATCCACTCCTCTCACTTTTTTTTAAATGAATAGGTAAGATGTCATCGTATTGGGTGAGAAAAATATGGATGTAATTGGATTCTTTGGCAACACAGATAGTTAATACTATACTGATAAAATTTTTATGGTAAGTAGAAATTTATAAACTGAATACCATATAAACAGCTATTACCCGTTGTATATCCAAATGTTTAAGTAGATTCATGGCTGGTATCAAGGCTTAGAGAACAAACTTCCAAAAAATGACTAAAATCAGGTAGAGTTCTTTGTTGTTTGAAGAATTCCAAGAGAAGACAAAATATATTCCTAGATAGAATAAAAAATGAATATTTGGCCTTATCTCTCTGTTAATTTTGGAATATAATACCTACATTAATATTGGAAAAATATGTTATCAGAAAATCTAAGAATAAAATTAGGCCTGTGAGTAATGATATTCTACCTGAAGTTCTACCGGAAATTCCCTTATCTACATGTCTTGGATCACTTGTTCATAGGCAATAAAGAATTCAATCTAGTATATGCCAGATACACTGCAACCAAGCTTATCATAAGACAATTTCTTTGCCACAATATATACAGAAGCTTCTCTGGATTATTAATCGTACATTGCCTTTCATACATATTTTCTCAATGCCACAGAAATAATTGTAGGTTTCAAGGTTTTAGAATCTGTTATGGGTTGAATTGTGTCCTTGAAAGCTCCTAATTCCCAGGAGTAGCGTCTTTGCAAATAAAATTAGTTAAGATGAGTTTCATACTAACGTAGGGCGAGCCCTCCATCCAATGTAACTGTTTTCCTGATAAGAAGATGATGCGAAGACATGAGGAAAGAATGTCAAGTGCAGACAGGGGCAGAGATTGGAGTTATGCTTCCACAGGCCAACAAAACACCTGGCATAAAGCTATATAAATGACATGAGAAACCAAGAATGGAGGGAGAGGTGGTGTGGTATAAAAACTTACCTATTGCAGACCATGAACACTGTTCTGGTGATGGACACAACAAAAGCCCTGACTTAAACATTATGCAAGGTATCCATGTAATAAAACCACTTGTACATCCTTAATTAGAATTTTGAAAAAAAAAAAAAAGAAAAGAAATGGGAAAAAAAAAATAACTGCCTGGGGCTACCAGAAGCTGAAGGAGACAAGGAAGGAGCTTCCCTAGAGGGTTCAGACGGGGCTTGGCTCTGCCAACACCTGAATTTGAGACTTCTGGCCTTCAGAACTTTAAGTGGATAAATTTCTGTTGTTTTAAGTCATCCAGTATGTGTTACTTTCTTATGGCAGTGCCAGGAAAATAATGTAGGCCATAGGAAACTAATGATTAAATTGGATAATGCCATATATTAATAAAAACACTGGACTTGGAGACATAGGTTTCAATCTCATTTTTGCCACATTTTATAGAGTGATTTTTTTTCAGCATCTTGTTCTATTGCCCAAGGTGGAGTGCCTTGTTGCGATTATAGCTCTATAGTGAGTGATCTTTGATGAATACTAATTCAAAGGTTTTAACCTGTCAATGAAAATATTGTCTATATCATAGTAATACCTCCCTCCCTTCCATTGAGCTATTGTGTATTGAAAGTACTACCATAAGAGATTAAGGACGATCACGCCTTTCCTTTAGTTCGCACTATATTTAGAAAATCACACCAGGTACTACAATGATTTGTACCTGATACAAACAGAATGTAAACTGATATCAGAGAATTAAAGTGTTCTGAAAGAACATTCAACACTTAATGCTAACTAAATGATTCTTCTTCAAGCTAGTTCAAAGAAAAGCAACCAACAGTATCTCTTGAATGTAGACATGTGTGAAGAGAAAACAAGATACACACAGATAAGACTAGCAGATGAAAGCTAAGTAGAAAAGCAAGAAAATATAACAGGTATTTTGTTAGTAACATAGCACATGCACTCCTTGGAAATGAAGAGAATATTTAAATAAATGAATAAGACTAGCAACCCCACAGGTAACCACCACAATCACTGCCCTAAGATTGTCCATTCCCCACAGTTACTGACACTAAGTTTTTAAAAAGTTAATAAATTAAATGCATGTCCTTTTGCACCCATGTGCCAGAGTTTCCTAACAAATTTGACAACACAGGACAGGAGTCTTTATGACAGTCCTTTCCTGTTTTGGTCTAAGTGTATTAACAGCTTGTATTAATTTCTTGGATAGCACAAAAGAGGACTATAAGATTAACCACAGAAAAAGTATTTTGACAGCTTCAACCCAGTGTCTGAAGATGGAAATTTAGGTGATTATTTTGACCTTTCTATTGAGTAATCTAGAGGGAAATAAGATGCTTTAAAAAATCTGTATTAACTTATCTAGCATGTAACCAAAAATATCTACATTTTAATAGAATTAATTTTTGAGAAATTTGGGGTTTATATCAAAATTGAGCAGAAGATATAGTGATTTCCTATATACACCTTGTACCCACACATGCATAGCCTTCCCCATTATCAACATTCCTCATCAGAGTGGTACATTTGCAACAATTGATGCACCTGCATTGACACATAATTTTCACCCAGAGTCCATAGTTTACGTTAAGGTTCACGCTGCGTGTTGGACATTCTGTGGGTTTGGATACATTCATAATGACCTGTATTCATCATTATGTTATCATACAAAGTAGTTTCACTACACTACAAATCCAGTGTGCTCTGCCTATTTATTCATTACCCCTTTATCCCTGAACCCTGGCAACCATTGATCTTTAACTTTCTACAGTCTCCATATTTTTTTACTTTTCCAGAATGTCATAGTTGTAATCATGTAATATGTAGCCTCTTCAGATTGGGTTTTTTTACTTAGTAATATGCAGGTAAGTTTTCTTGATGTGTTTTCATAGCTTGATAGCGCATTTATTTTTATCACTGAATAGTATTTTATTGTCTGAATATGCCAAAGTTTATTTATTCATTCACCTACTGAAGGACATCTCAGCTGTTTTCAAATCTTGGCAATTATGAATAAAGCTGCTATAAACATTTATGTGCAAGTTTTGTGGGACATAAATTTTCAATTCCTTTGGGTAAACACCAAGAAACATAATTGCTGGACCGTATGATAAGAGAGAATGTTTAGTTTTGTAAGAAACCGCCAAATTGGCTTCCAAAATGGCTGATACATTTATATTCTAACTAGAAATAATTGAGAGTGTCTGTTGCTCCATATTCTAATTAGCATTTGGTGTCTTCAGTGTTCTATATTTTGGCCCTTTTAGTAGATGTGTAGTGGTGTCTCATTGTCATTTTAATTTGCATTTCCCTGATGACATATGATGTGGAGCATCTCTTTATATGCTTAATTGCCATCTGTATATTTTTTGTGAGATATTTGTCCAGGTCTTTGCCCTATTTTATTAGCCAGCTTGTTTGTTTTCTCATCATTGAGTTTCAGGTGTTCTTTGTCTATTTTGGATAACAGTCCTCTATCAAATATGTTTTTTGCAAGTATTTTCTGCCTGCCTGTGGCTAGTCTTCTCATTCTCTTTACAGTGTCTTTCACAAAGCAGAAATTTTAAATTTTAATGAAGTCCAGCTTATTAATGTTTTCTTTCACAGATCATGCCTTTGGTGTTACATCTAAAAAGATATCACCATATATACATAAGGTCATCTACATTTTCTCCTTTGTTATTTTCTAGGAGTTTTATAGTTTTGCATTTTACATTTAGGTCTGTGATCCATTTTGAGTTAATTTTTGTGAAGGGTATAAGGTCTATGTCTAGATTCATTTTTTTTTACCTGTGTATATCCTGCTGTTTCAGCACCATTCATTGAAAAGACTATTATTCTTCCATTGTATTGCTTTTATTCCTTTGTCAAATATAAAAATTCTAGAAGAAAATGTTGGAAAAACTCTTCTATGTATCAGCCTAGGCAAAGAATTTATGAAAAGAGCCCAATGGCAATCAGAGCAACAATAAAAATAAATAAATGAGACCTGATCAAACTGAAAAGCTTCTGCACAGCCAAAGACATAATCAATAGAGCAAATAGACAACTACAGAATGGGAGAAAATATTTGCAAGCTATACATCTGATAAAGGGCTAATAACCAGAATCCACAAAGAACTCAAGCAAATAAGCCTGAACAACCAACAAACAACCCCATTTAAAAGTGGGAAAAAGATGTGAACAGAAACTTTTCAAAAGAAGATAGACAAATGGCCAATAAACATATGGAAAAAAATGTTCAATGTCACTATCCATCAGGGAAATACAAATTAAAACCTCACTGAGATATTACCTTATCCCAGTTAGAAGGGCGTTTACTAAAAACTCCAAAAACAATAAGTGTTGGTGTGCAGAGAGAAAGGAACGCTTATCCACTTTAGGTGGGACTGCAAATTAGAACAACCTCTATGGAAAACAGTATGGGGATTCCTCAAGGAACTAAAAGTAGACCTACCATTTGATCCAGCAATCCCACTACTGGGTATTTTATCAAAAAGACACCTGTACTAAATTGTTTATTGCAGCAGAATTCACAATTGCAAAGATGTGGAATCAACCCAGATGTCCATTTATTCATGAGTGGATTAATAAAATGTGAATATATTTGCTATGGAATACTACTCAGCCATGAAGAAGGATGAATTAAGGCCTTTTGCAACAATTTGGTTGGAACTGAGACCATTCTAAGTATTTAAGGAATGGAAAAACAAACATCACATGTACTTGCTATTAAATTAGAACTAACCGATAAGTACACGTGTACAGAGGGAAGTAAAACTCAGCGAAAATCAAGCAAGGGTGGGCAGTGGTGAAGTAGGGATTGTCAAAAATCTACTTACTAGGTACAGTGAACACTTTCTGGGTGATGGGCGCACTTATAACCCTGACTCAAGCATAATAAAAGCGATCCATGTGATCAAAACATTTTTACCCCCATAATATTTTGAAGTAATAATACCAATACTAATAATCAGGTAATTGTATGGATCTACATCTGGGCTCTGTATTTTTTTCCATTGAACTGTTTGTCTATTCTTTAGCTAATAACACACTGTCTTGATTACTGGAGCAATATAATGAATCTTGAAGTAGCGTAATATCAACCTTCCAACTTTGTTCTTTTTATTCAATATTTTGCTGCCTATTCTGGATCTTTTGACTCTTCATATAAAATTTAGAATCATTTTGTCAATATCCATGAAATAACTTGCTGGAATTTTGATTGGGATTTTGTTAAACTTATAGAGCAAGTTGGGAAGAACTGATATTGTGACAATATTGAGTCCTCCTATTCATAAACAAGGAATATCCATTTATTTACTTTCTTTGCTTTTTTTCATCAGAATTTTGAGGTTCTCTGCATAAATATTTTGTACATTTTTGTTAGATTTATATAAGTATTTCATTTATCTTAGCACTAATGTAAATGGTATTATATTCCTTGTGTTTTCAATTTTAGGTTTTTTAAAAAATAAGAATTAGATATATTTAAGGTACCTAATGTGTTTTGATATATATACACACAGTAACCTGATTAGCTTATTAGCATATTCGTCTCTTCACGGATACCTTTTTTTTTTGTGGAAAGTGCACTGAAGATGTAATTTCAGCAAATTTTAATTAGACAATGAAGTATTATTAACCATAGTCTCCATGATGTACATTAGATGTCTAGAACTTACTCAACCTACATAATTAAAACTTTGTACACTTTGATCAAATAGGGAAATCTTGATTAAATTATATTGTGTTTTTTAGTTTAAAATCCTACTTGTTCATTGTTGGTATATAGAAAAGTTATTTATTTTATTTATTATACCAAGGTTGTGTATCCTGCAACCTTGGTATAACTTAATAGTTTCAGGAGGGTTATTTTTTTGTGTATTATTTTCAATTTTCCACATTGACCACCACGTCATCTGCAGTCAAAGACTGTTTTATTTCTTCCTTCCCAATCTATATCCTATCTTTTCCTTTCCCTTCCCTTCCCTTCTCTTTTCTCATTTTCTTTTGTTTTCCTCTTTTCTTTTTTTTCTTTTTTTATTGCATTATCTAGGACTTCCAGTATGATGTTGAAAAGCAGTAATGAGAGCAGAAACAATTGCCTTGTTCTTGATCTTAGTGTATTAAATAGGATGTTAGCTGTAAGGTTTTTGTAGATATTATTTATCTACAAAAGTTGAGGAAGTTCTCTATTCCTAGATTACTGAGAGTTTTTATCATGAGTCATTGTTGGATTTTTGTCAAATGCTTTTTCTGCATCTATTGGTATGATCGTGTGATTTTTCTTCTTCATCTTGATGTGATGGATTACATTAATCGAGTTTCAAATTTTGAACCAACTTACATCCCTATAATAAATTTCACTTAGGTGTAGTACATAATTCTTTTCATATATTGTTTGATACAATTTGCTAATTTTATTGAAGATTTTTTCATCTATGTTCATGAGAGATATTGGCCTGGAGCTTTTTTTTGGTAATGTCGCTGCCTGTTTTTGGTATTAAGGTAATGATGGCCTCGTAGAATGAGTTAGAAAGTATTCCCTCTGCATCTATCTTCTGGAAGAGATTGGAAAGAATCAGTAAAACTTCTTCTAAAATGTTTTATAGTATTCACCTGTGAACCCATCTGGGCCTGGTGCTATTTGGATTGTCTAGTTTTTTGGTGTGAGTTTTGATAGACTGTGTCTTTGCAGGAATTGATCCATTTTATATAGTTTAAAAATCTGTGGGCATAGTGTTGTTCAAAATGCCATTTTATTATCCTTTTAATGTTCATGAAATTTGTAGTGATGCCCCCTCTTTCACTTAAGATATTGGTAATTTGCATCCTCTCACTTTTTCTTTTCAGTTAGCCTGGTGAGAAGCTTATCAATTTTATTGATCTTTTCAAAGAATGAGCTTTCACCAATTTCATTGATTTTTGCTCTAATTTGCATAATTTTTTCTTCTACCTACTTTGGATTAATTTTCTCTTCTTTTTTTAATTTCCTAAATGGCAGTTTAGGTGGTTGATTTTAGATTTTTCGTCTCTTCCAATATATGCATTCAGAGTTATAAATTTCCCTTCTCTTGTGGCATCCCACAAATTTTGATATCATATTTGTATTTTTACATAGCTAAAACTTTGACTAGGTGATATCTAGAAGTGTTTAGTCTTCACATATTTTGGGATTCTCTATTTATCTTTCTGTTTTTGGCTTCTAGTTTATTTTCATTGTAGTCTGAGAGCAGTCATTGTATGATTTCTACTTTTAAAATGTGTTTTATGGCCCAGAATGTGATCTATCTTGTGTTTGTTCCATGTGATCTTAAAAATATGTATTCTGATGTTGTTCTATGAAGTAGTCTATAGATGTCAATTATTTCCACTTGATTGATGGTGTTGTGTTCAACTATCTCCTTATTAAATTCATACCTACTTGATCTATTTCTGATAGAGTGGTGTTGAAGTTTAAAACTATAATAGTAGATGCCTCTATTTCTTCTTATAATATTATCAGTTTTTGCCTTAGGGATGTTGATGTTTTAATATTAGTTTAAATTTTATATCAACCTGAAAATTTTATTGGTTTTTCCTCAAAATATTTAGAATTGTAAAAATGGTGATATATTTGAAAAAGTATAATCTTTTGAATTGCAATTTCTACCTTTATTCTGCTTATACAATTTTGTTTTTTCAAAACCTATTCTTGTGAGTTCATGTTAATTAATGGGGTTAATAAAATGCTAAAATTTCAATTTAGTTATAGCACAGAGTATGTGAGATTGTGTGGGCTTTTGTGTGTGTGTGTGTCTGTATGTGTAATACTGTCATGATATTCTGGGGACTAGTCTGATCCCAACAAATACTAATTTTGTTTTTCACATAATGGCAAAAAATTATGGTGAATCTTAACTGAAATAGCTTCCTTTTGTACTAATAGAGTATATAAATGTTTGGGGACAAGGCATGGAGCATTGTTAAACTCTATTTAGATGCATATAATTCCAGCCTCTGTGTTTTCCATAGGCATCTCTGATTTTTATGGTACTGCTAAAGTATCTCCAAATTCAGATAAATATTGAGGAATGGGCTTTAAGAGAAAGAAAGAAATTGCTGAATTAAGACTTCATACCTATTTTTTTATTGGAATAGTAATCAGTCTTTTTCTGGCTTCCTGCCTGAAGCATTTGTTTAGTTAACAGTCTGTGACATTCTAATAATGTGAAACTTTTTCAAGATTCAAAAAAAGGCTAACAAATGACTTTACGGTAATAGTAACAAATATTAGTTTTGCCTAGCTAAGCTTGTCCCTCAAAAATCTATAATCATACAGGGTTGTCTAGGAATCAACACCCAACCTTTCAAACATGCATAAAAGTGTACATGGTCATTCCATCATATCTAATACCTGAAGATGATTTTTTTTAATTGAGGCATATTAGATTCAGGTGTGTAAATTATGATCATAATTTATTGGTTCAATGATCAACACTATAATATTTCCCAGTGTTGATATGAAATTTACCTAATATTCATACTTTGAATTCAATCATTTATCATAGAAATTTTTTGATTCCTACTTAAACATTTTTGCAAGTAATGTCATGTGCACATAGAGAGGTTTTCTTTTTTTTTTTTTCTGATGGAATCTTCTTCTATACAGAGATTTATTAGAAACTTAGAAATCACTAAAGTAACTAAATGTCCCAATTGTGAAGTTCCATTTTGTAAATTCATTTGAAGAAAAGGAACACTCTAAAATCCATTGCAGAATTAGAAAGAAATTCTGTGTCAAAGATTATCTTCTGAAGAACTATGTTGTTGCATAGAGACTAAGAAGATATGACTAGAAAAAACAGAAAGAGACTAAAAAGAGAGAGGGAAAGACAAAATGTGGGAAAAAAGAGAAGTAATTCTACCCTACAGTATATTTATATTTTTACACTAAAAAGAATATCTCATAATGTCATGAAACATCCATTTATCACTGTTTTATCACTGTCACATGTATACTCCTTTCCATTGCAGTCCGTTGAGTCTGGACTGCTCTGAGGTTGATCTATGTATTTTCCTATCAGTCAACTTGAATAAAACCATTGGGAAAGATACTTATCAATACTATTTTCTTTAGAGCACAGACTAGAACTAAGGGCTTTTTTTATAAATGCACATATGAATTTGCTTAATGTTGTTGATCACATAGCCACTAAGATCTAGTTATCTCCTTTATGAAGTCTGGCAAGGACTCACCTTACCAGTGAAACTGCTAAAGGAGATAATTTCATCTGCATAGATTTTCTAGATGCCATTCTAGATCTAGATGCCTTGGCAGTTTTTTGTATACTTCGCTTATTTTCTGTGTGTAGCCTTCAAGTTTTGCAGTTCGTTTAAAGCCATGAGGACTGGTGATGCTTTTTTTTTTTTTCTTTCCTGTTTTGTAGTGCTTACACACAGAGGACTCTTAGTAAAACTCTTCTGCTCTCTGCAGGATACAGCTCCCTCCACAATTTCCTTTCTTTATCACTGTCCTTGAGAAGTTACATTAAATGCCACCCTTCATATGAAAGAGGTGTGTGGGGGATGCGATGGTCTCCTTTCATTTTCTGGTAGTGTTTGTTTCCTTTCAGGGTTTCCCAGATCATGTTTATATATTTTCTCTTCTTTGATCTTTTTTTTTTTTTGGTGGGGGGGATCCTGTCCTCTTTGTTGTTTTCATTTTTATCCATTTTGTCTCCTATTTTCTCTTTTCCATTAGGATCTTTATTATTATATATAAGCCTATTTCAGTCACTTTCTCTCACTTCTTGACATGGGAGTTTCTGATTGCAGACACCCATTTTGTTCCTCCACTCGGCAGGCTTCCACTTGTTGATAAAATTTTTACAATTTCAAAGTGTTTTTAAGCCAGTACGTCTGCATCTGTGCTACACATATTCTGTACCCAGGATCCCTGTCTTTCATGATTATGTGCTGTAATTTTTGAGGACAAAACGTGTGAAGATTTTGCAGAGGCTCAACATGTTAGATGTGGCTTTTTCTTCCAAGCAAGTGAGTGATAATAACTGTTTATCTCTCAGAGAACTAAAATTTGGAACTAAGGAGGAAGTTTGCTTCCCATGAATAATTTAAGCCAATAGGCAAAAAGAGAACAAGCATATCTCATTCTCAAGAAGCATTTAATTTTAACAGTTTGGAAAAGCAAAAGTCTCAAGTCCATCCCAAAGCACAGTGTCTGTTGTCAAACACCCTAACTGGCCATAGTTTATACATATCACACACATGTGTGTGTGTGAACACACATGCTTGTACACACACACACATTTTATCTTCAAGACATAGAAGACAAAGAAATATTGACTAAAAAGACACAAATTAATACAGAGGAAGAGATAGTTATTACAGGAAACTTAAGGCTTACAAATGACTTACAACCCTTTTGCTTTCTTTTGTAGTGTTTTTATAACTTTAATAAATATTTTCCATCTAAATTCATAGAGATAACTGGCACACTACTAATATAAATTCTCCCAACCACTGCTAGTTAATATTCTTTGCAAGATGTTTTAAGTGAGTGGCATAGAAAAGTTATAAGGTAAAATTCAGATTCTAATAAGGTAAAGCAGTTTCCATTTTAGTAGCATTTATTCATTGTCAATGCTAAATAGTCTCACAGAAATACAGTGGAACAACTTTTGGACTTAGGTACCTAGATGACCAAGATTAAATGCATCTTGTTAATTGTGGATTTTGGAGATTTAAAGATGTTAATATATGACATGTATTCTGTAAACAAAATGTCATCCCATGTATTTATTTTTCTATGTAGTTAATTATTCTCTACTCGAGCTATTATATAGGTTAAATAAGTAAGGTGTCACGTACTTCTTCATTGTTTTAAGATGCATAGTTTTTCTACATTTTAAAATCTCTGAAACTAAGATATATTCTATCTATTACTATCATACATGCCAATATATTTAGCATTTATATTCTTCTTATGTATTCAGAAGAATGATATATGATTTTTAAAAATCAAAGAAATCTTTAAAAAGCTATCAATAAATATGAAATAAAAATGTAAGTTATGTGAAAACATTATATAGAATTTAATTGAAAGTGTATGTTTTTATTTCTTAGATGTAGGTAAAATAATAGTGTCTTACCTTTCATTATGTCTCAAATTAAATGAAAAGTGATAGCTTCTAGCTTATACAGAACAAAATCTAGCTCTCAACATTTAATTGGGTTGGAGAGATTCCAATTCTTAGAATTTATTTTTAAAACATAAATCACTATGTTTTAAGCTAATGTGAACCTTGAAAAATCTATTATGTTCACAGTAAACATCCATTTTAAAAAATTCATCTATAAGTTACTATTAAGCTGTAATTTTCATTTTTATAAAATTAAAAAATAATTTCTAGTCTTACATTTAAGTCCTTAATCCATCTTGAGTTAATTTTTTATATGGTGAGAGACAGGGATTCAGTTTCATTCTTTCACATATGGCTACCCGATTTTATTGAATAGGGCATCCTTTCCTCAGTGTATGTTTGTGTCTATTTTATTGAAAATCAGTTGGTTGTAGGTATGTGGTTTTATTTCTGGGTTCTCCATTCTGTTCCATTGGTTGTCTATGTGTCTACTTTTATACCCGTACCATGCTGTTCTGGTTACTATAGCCTTGCAGTATAATTTAAAGTCAAGTGATGTGGATGTCTCCAGATTTTATCTTTTTGTTTAGGATTGCTTTGGCTACTCAGATTCTTTTTAAAAAAAAAAAATTATTATGGGCTCTTTTTTGATTTCATATGAAATTTAGGATTATTTTTCTAATTCTATAAAAAATTGCATTGTAATTTTGATGGGAGTTGCATTGAATCTGTAAATCACTTTGGGCAGTAGGAACATTTTAACAATGTTGATTTTTCCAGTCCATGAGCATGGGATGTATTTCTATTTATTTGTGTCATCTATGATTTCTTTCATCAGTGTTTTATAGTTCTTCTTGTAGAGATCTTTCACATGCTTAGTTCAGTGTATTCCTGGGTACCTTGTTTTCCCTGTAGCTATTTTAAATGGTATTATGTTCTTAATTTGATTCTCAGCCTGACTGGGTTATTAGTGTATAAAAATGCTACTGATTTGTGTACACTAATTTTGTAACCTGAGAGTTTACTGAATATATTTATCAATTCTAGGAGTCCTTTGGAGGAGTCTATAGGGTTCTCTAGATACAAGATCATATCATCAGCAAACATAGATAGTTTGACCCCCTCTTTTCTTATTTGGAAGCCCTTTATTTCTTTTTCTTGCCAGATTATTCTGGCTAAGACTTCCAGTAGAAGTGCAGGAAAACTCTTCTGGACCTTGGCCTAGGCAAAGAATTTATGACCAAAACCCCCAAAGCAAATACAGCAACAACAAAAATAAATAAATGGAACTTAAACAAACTAAAATGTTTCTGTACAGCAAAGGAAATAAGGAACAGAATAAATAGACAATCTACAAAATGGGAGAAAATATTCATAAACTATATATCCAACAAAGAATAATATCCAGATTCTACAAGGAACTCAAGCAAATCAGCAAAACAAAACAAAACCAAAACACAAATAACTCCATTAAAAAGTGTGCAAAGGACATGAACAATTTCTTTCCAAAGGAAAATATGCAAATGGTCAACAAATATTTGGAAAATGGCATGGAGATTTCTCAAAGAACTAAAAGTAGACTTAATATTCAATCCAGCAATCCCACTATCAGGTAACTACCTAAAGGAAAAGAAGCCATTATATCAAAAACACACCTGCACCCAAATGTTTATTGCAGCACAATTTACATTTGCAAAGATATGGAATCAACCTAAAAATCCATCAACTGATAAGTGACTAAAGAAACTGTGGCATGCGCATACACACACACACACACACACACACATATACACATGCATACCCCCCCCCCATGCAGTACTACTCAGCAATAAAAATGAATGAAATAATGTCTTTTGCAGCAACTTGGAAGGAACTGTAGACTTCCTAAATGAAATCTCTCAAGAACAGAAAAGCCAATATAACATGTTTTCACTTATAAGTAGGGGTTAAACCATGGGTAAATATGGTCATACAAAGTGGTATTGTAGACATTGGAAATTAAGAAGGAGGAAAGGCTGGGCGCGGTGGCTCACGCCTGTAATCCTAGCACTCTGGGAGGCCGAGGCGGGTGGATCACTCAAGGTCAGGAGTTCGAGACCAGCCTGAGCAAGAGCGAGACACCGTCTCTACTAAAAAATAGAAACAAATTATCTGGCCAACTAAAAATATATATAGAAAAAATTAGCTGGGCATGGTGGCGCATGCCTGTAGTCCCAGCTACTCGGGAGGCTGAGGCAGGAGGATCGCTTGAGCCCAGGAGTGTGAGGTTGCTGTGAGCTAGGCTGACGCCACGGCACTCACTCTAGCCCGGGCAACAAAGCGAGACTCTGTCTCAAAAAAAAAAAAAAAAAAAAAGAAGGAGGGAAGATGAGAGTGGTGTGCAGGATCAAACATTACCTATTGAGTACAATGTACACTATTGGGGTGACAGGTACACTAAAAGCCCTGATTTTACCACTATACAATTCATCCATGTCACAAAAAACACGTGTACCCCCTAAAGCTAACAAAATAAATAAATTAATAAATACTGTCCTACACAGATATAATCATTTACACAATTTAACAAATATTTAGCATAGCAGAAAAAATATTAAAGACTTATTCTGATTTCAAAGGTCACATAAAGTTGTAATTCAAATGTTTCACTATTTGGTATGGGATTTTAAAATTAGGATCACTTTATAGCACAGAGAATTATCACATGGGTCAATTTACCTCTTTGTCTTGTGGTAGCTACACTATGCTTCAACATTAGCTTGAAATATATTAATGAATGTATTTGACAAACAATTTTATTATCTGGTTCACATTTTAACAAATATGTGTTAAAGTCCTTGATAACACAGTCATCTCTTCAATGGGAAAAATAACAACAACAACAAAAAATCCTCGTACCTAAAAAGTTACTTTCCTTTATTTTGTTCACTATTTAAATTCTCATTTCTCTTGAATTCTCAAATTGATACAAATTATTTAAAACATTGATGAAATTAAATATTTTGGATCTAAATCCACTCAGCTCATGTTTCCATATCTGTTGTAACAGTAAGTTTTGAATAATAATAAATGAAGTTCCCAAGATGAGCTTTATTCATTCGAGAAAGGAGTTGGCTATAGCTCACCTTGGACAGATGGCTAATGAATGCCTTTACTTTAGGACTCCATGGTTAGTCTCATTCAAAGTGATGGCCACTTCCTATTTTTGTATATGACTATCAGCTATCGTGGGACAGTGACAATTAGAAGCAGCAGGATCTCCAGGTGTTTCTCTGTAATTAACCAATTGTAGAATGTTTATATAAGCAATGCATAAAGGTGTCTTTTTTATCCAATAGTAAATACACTCAGGACATATTATTTTCTAAATAAATAAACATAATACCCAATGCAAATTAAAAGAGTATTTGAAAGAAAAACACTGTGATGCAGACTTCAAAGGAAGCACTGGGGATATTTTCTGTGAAACATCATGAAATTGGTGAGCTGTGGAATCAAACCCAAGAAAGGCAGTTGGCCCTGAGGGGTGATGGCCAAAGTCTTAGGACAGGGAATTGCTGACACATGGACCCATCAGGGAAAGCCACAATGCATTTTTCACTCTCTTTCAGTTTTAAGTACCTCTGACCAATAGGGAACATAAAAATGTAAAACTAAAAATGTTTTGGCCCTACCTATTTTTAGAAATCAAGCGCAGTGAGTGGACAGTCCCTGTTACTGTCTGAATTTACTGTCTGTAGAGAACCCCCTTGGGCTTCAGCTTGTGCGACTGGGGAGCATGACCAACTGTAAAAATGAGCACCAAAAGGACAGCTGGCTTGTACACATCTAATACGTATTTGCAAATTTTCAACGTAGAGCTTGACACGCTCAAATGCGAGAAGGTCTCAAATGTCACCTCAAGAGGTCTAGATCTAAACCCTAATTAACAACTGCTCACTTTGCTGCAGCCTCAGCTACACTTGCTGGTAGTTAAAGATCCCACAAGTGAGTGACTTAGAGTATTCTGTATAGAAATTAAATCTCAGAATGTTCAAAGTCATTGTTTTCAGAGTCTTTTAAAAAACCATTTACTTTTTAAACTGACAAGTCGAAAATGTATAAATTTATGGTACACAAAATGATGTTTTGATATTTAGACAAATAATTTCAAAAGATTAATTGTGGTGGGGGAGGCCTCACTGTATCGCAGCAGGTACTGTACCTGGCATTGTCAATTATCTCAATGTATTTAATAAACAAAGCTGCTTGATAGACAGTATATCAATTTTAAAGATGAAGAAACAAACACATAGAGATTAAATATTTCTCATTCACACAGCCAGGGATTTTAATTTGCTTAGTAAACAAACAAGGAAAGATGGTACTGGTGCTAGATTAGCCCCACCACCATCTCCACCCCACCCAGATGGAGGAAGGTGATGATGTGTTCATTTTTGTATTGTGTGTTCCATCTCTTCAACTGGCCACAGATATGGAAGAATAACCCTAGCTAAAGCAGTTATTTGCCCACTTCCTCCCTTTAATAAATCATAAGAACTTTCTTCTCTCCCTAAGTCACTTATATATGTGACCGTTATTGACAATCATAAATATGATTTCCCTGTAATAATTTAGACAATTTTCCAGTATTCTGTTCACATTTTTGTTTCTTATACTCTGAGTTATCCAGGAAGATTATACTTTTAATGAAAATAAAAATATTTTTTAAAATATTTGTTGTTGTGTTTAGTAGCATTTAATCCCTTTTTAATAGAACTGACTGAAGAGGATTAACACATGAGAAATGAAATGAATATTAAACACTTAGGAAAAAACAAATAGCTTTGTCACTGAAGAGCAGAATAAGAGTAAATATATTAAAATGGCAAAAAATATAGTAACATTTCACATATTCTTTCCAATTCAACTTCAGATATAAACAATAAGTTTAAAATGTGATTTGTGGAAAAAGGTTGCAGATCAAGGACAGACATTTGTTTAGATGAATGATATTCTTTATATTTGTAAAAAAATCAGCTTTTCAAAGTAATTTAACTCAACCAATAAAGTTACAGATCAAATGCTATGTGTAGCTGAATGTATCAGTTGACTTGCTTGATTACTCAAATTTGGCAAAAGTGTAGACATAGTTTTCTTGTATTAATAAATATTTCTTTGGTAAAATTAAGATAGTTATAAGATATTGCTGCTACTACTATTACTATTGCTGCTACCACTACCACTACCTGACACATCTAGAGTTTTTACCTTGGACAGGCCTTGTGAAGAATTTTATATAGCTCTTTTAATTATTAGCTATTTTTATCTTTGTACTAAAGTCATTTGGTAGTTACTATTATTATCCCCCCTTAAAATATGATAAAACTAAATGCAAGGGTGGTTTGAACTCAAGATTATATAGGCTTCCCTGATGCCAGAGAACTTGCTCAACCAATATAGCATAGTAATAATGTTTCATAACATTATAAACTGAATTATTGATATAATCCTGGGATTAGAATGATAGTCTCCTCTTCTGTCCTAAGTGACATTAGTGTGCACCCCATGAGTTTTGCTGTCAGAAAGAACCGTACTTACTTCCTAGGTCTGTCATTTACTGTATGTGTATTTCGAGGAAGAAATTAAGCTTTCTGAGCCTCATCAATAACACAGTGCAAAAATCATGCAATACCGATATTGGCACATGGGAGAAGTTGCAGGAACATTTGTTGACTAAATTATTAAGTTTTGTTCCTTAGAAAAGGAATAATGAAGCCAACCAACTTTGTACCTAATATCTCTATTATTATGCCAACTTTTATAGGTATTAAATAATAATTATTATAATAAGGTTTAAACTAACATTTAGTGATTAGATATTTTATTTATCACGACTACTTTTTGAGGTAGGTGCTATTCTTAACTAAGGATTGGAGAACTGTGATTTTCCCAACTTTTGGGTCAGAAAAAAGTGGTCTGTGAATCCACACAGGTGTCATGTACTCTCTTTTGCCCCCACCCAGCAAGCTGCACATTAGAAGGGCAGGCTACCCAAGAATGAGAAAAATAAGATGACTGCCCTTTTTTCACACTCATCCTTCTGTTCCAGAATGTTAAAAGAGCCCTTCACAAGCAGTTTCTTTACCAACGACTCTTTCATTTATGGCTCAAGACAAAATATCTTCATCATTCTCGTATCTTCAATAACGTTCCTGTTGTCAAGGGAAACCTTATTGATTCTAAAACTGTTGGATGATATTCATTTATTTTCCTTGTATTCTCTTGGCATATGACATTTGTGATCACTGTTACTTTCTGAACCCTCTCTTCTTCCTGAATGACATACTCTGCTGTCCTTTCCCTAGTATCCTTGTGTGTGCATCTTAGCCTCTTTCATAGACTCTTCTCACTTTGTCCTTCAAAGCCAGGGCTCCATCCCTAAGCTGCTTCTAGCATTACAACAAGATCTCTCTAGATGATACTGTCCATTTCAAGTACCTTACCATTTATATTCTGAATTCTTCAATATCACTGTTTCTGTTCCCAATTAGTCTTCTCATCTCCAAAGACATCATTTTGACCTCTGCTCATTTATTTTTCATTATTCTACAGACATTTGTAACTCAATAAGTTTAAATGAAAAGCAGTATTTTCTCCCCCTACCTTCCTTTACTGCCAACATTGCTTCTTTGTCGATATCCTGATCTCAGTGAATACCTGTTTATCAACTCAGCTGATGAAATGGAAAACTCAAGAATTATCCTTGAATCTCTCCTTCAGAATTTACATCCAAATCAACATACACCAGTTGTTCTACATCCTTACTAACTCTTAAATTCAGCCAAGTTCTTTCTTTTTTCTTTTTTAACTTTAGTTCAAGCCCCTTCTTTCTGGCCTGTAAAACTCTTCAGGCAACTTTTCTTCCTAGCCTGGACCTTGTTTTCCTCAGTTCATTCTCTACTTTGTAGCCATAATAACCTTCTAAAGCACAGATTTGGCATAAATAACTATTGTGCTTAAAATAATGGCTTACATATCATTTGAGATGAATTCCTAACCCCTTGGAATGCCAGAGTTTTTTTTAAATTTTATTTTATTTCTGAATCACTCTTATCTAACTCCCTAACTGGAATTTTTGCCAATGGTTAACACATTTCCTATTCCCCTGCCACCCAGAGTGACTTGTAGTTGTACAAACTCTTCCAGCTCACTTAGCATAGGTTTTTCTCTCAGGGTATAGTCTGCTCTTTTACCCAGCATCACCTGCCCCTTACCTAACCTCCTTCATGGGCTGAGCTTTTCTGAACTTCAGGGCTCAGCTTGATCATTTTGTTGCTTCTTTCCCGGAGGCTTTTCTGACTGTGTTCTCCATAATGAGGAGAAGTGTTACTCTGCTGTGCACTGGATTTCTCCCTTTTGTAGTACTCATCACACAATATTGGAATCTGCCTCCAACCTGAAGGCTCAAGAGTAGGACATGCATGCCATGTTCTTTGCAGCTCCAGCATTGATGAAAGCATCTAGCACAGAGTTGAGTTTGACAAATATTTATGTAATAAATGAAAAAAAGAATGTGCTAAAGAAATTGCCAAGTGATATCTGAATAAGTATAATTGCTACAAAAATACAGAAATGGCACTAATTAAGATATAGGTCAAACTGAATCAAAACATTAGAATAGTTTTTTTTTTTTTTTTTGGAAGAAATTCATTCTATGTTGCAGAGTAGAAGGGAAAGGAATAGATAACAGGAAAGAATAACAGATCCAGTAAAGGTGCAGAGAGGAAAGGGAGGTATTGTCTCAGCTGTAGTAGCTAAGGTGCTCACAATGACAAAGACATCACAAGATATGGAAAGATACTTATTCCAGACTATTTCCCATCAAAAATAAACCCTTTCACTATGTTTTTCAATACATGTCCTCAGCTTTGTAAAAAGAGATTCTCAATAAATATTAAGCCTTGAATCTTTTGAAGATCTCTCACTACACATTCCTGCTGTGAAAGCTGTTAGCACACATTATTTCCTGAAGATGACATGTTGCATATTATACCCTAACCGATGGGAAGAATAATGTGGATATTTAAAACAAACAGAGCATGTTATTTTTATGCAACACTTGTATTACTTTTGTCTCATGCCCAGCTTCCAGCCTTTAAAATCCAAGGAGAGCACAAAATCTAATCTAGGATACTTTATTGTAGGAAGGTTAGTCAAGGAGTTCCTATAAATGAATGCATCTTCTGTTACCATAAAAGGGCTCTCCTTTTTCCATCATCACTTTGCAATCCTAGCAACATTCTCCAACTTGATGTGAAAGGTACTCAACTAAAAGTTGTAAAAATAGCCTCTCCTCAATGTCTCCATCCTATTTGATTATTTTAGGGAAAATAAAGTCCACGTAATGCCCCCTTCTTTTAATTTCTTTGGCTGACCTCCAAAGTGTAGCTGTCAGCTAGTGTTAGCTAAATAAGTATGAGCCATGGCCCAAGGCCCATTTACTGTCAGTCATATGGATGAGAATATGCCCCCTGTATTAGCACTGCTGAACGTCAGGCGTAGGGTCCATCAGTATAATTCTATTCAGTCTGATGCCCAAAGACTGTGTAAGGACATCAGGAACTGACGTCAAAAAGGCACAAAAAGTTTTTGAATATAGTCTCATAGCTTAAGAATAATCTTACTCAAATATAATTCAATCTCACCTTATCCAGGAAGTCTTTTGTGATTAAAGTCCTTGGCCATCTTTTCTACTTTGCAACCTCAACTTGTATTTACCCATATTGAATATTTTAATTGACATAGTTTAATATTTTGCACTGTAAATGTAATCCTCTTTTGTGTGTGTGTGTGTTTGCACACACACAAATTCTGTATATAAGTGTTCTATCTCCTCATTTAGACTGTAGGCCAATTAAAGATAAGATTTCTCTCTTATATCTGTTTTCTATCCTTTCTCAGCTCTTTCTAGAACAACTCATGCACATTAATTTTCTGAGAGTATATGCTAAATAAAAATGTGAAAAAATATATTGCTTGTAATTATCAGGTATCCTCAATTCTACAAATTATCATAACATTAGTTTATTCCAATTGCCAAAACAAAAAGAAGCTAAAGAAAGCAACATCAAACAATATTTCCCAACCCATAGATTATTCCTCTGCATATATCATCTTTATTTATAGTTACACAAATATGGATAAAGGTATAAATATATTTTAAGGAAAAGAGATTATATCTACATTCAGTCTTCTAAAATTACTTTTTTAATATTAAAACATCATTATTAACAACTGAATCTTGAATTGTAAAACTATGATTAAATATATTATACTGGAACTTGTTCCTTTCTGGATTTTCCCTCCATCAAAAAATGTACATAGTACTATGGCACAAAAAAGTCAATTCACAATAACAAATAAAGCTTAAAGCCATAAGAAACTGAAAACTTTATTTTAAAAATCTCTCAATCCCTGGGAGAAAAGATCTATAATTTCATTTTGGACATCTTGGAGTGTGAAACAAAGTTACAGCTTCCTAGATGCCTTAAAAAGTAACATATTAGTCAATAACAAAAAAGGTTATGATTAAATCTCTTTACTAGATATATTAAACAGGAGCATCTTACTTGTAATGATTTCTAATTGCAAACCTACTTCTTTGAAATGGGATGCTCATATAACTCAAAATGCCTGTAGGAATCTCAGCTAAAACATTTTGACATTTGTTCTTGATTTTTTTCATTTATCACTTAATTATCATTATTGTTGTTCTTAATTGTTGCATTAAAATGGATCAGGATAGGTTTAGTAGCTCTCCACCTAATACCAAATGTCATCTAGTAATGTGCGAGACACATACATATGAACAGAGAGGCCTCATTTTAATATGCAGTTAAAGCTAACCTTTCTTTCCTTTCTCCACCTTCTGATGCAACATGGTCATGTCCGCTGCTTTCTCATAAAACAAAGTGCATCCATTCAAGAATGGCTAAGGACGCTTTACCTCTTCCCGTTTCTGGTGGCGGTGGAAGGAATATGTGCTGCTGATGACCCTGCTGTCGGTGTGATGGACCAGCCAGTGGTACCTTGGCTGTGGCCATGACAGCCACAAGCTGCCAGGCTGCTGCCAGTGTGCTGGGCCAGAGGAAAAGTGGAAATGATAGGTTAAAGTATGTGTGAAATATATATATACACATATACACACACACATATATGTTGTGTGTATATATATGTATATAAAAGAGTCTGAGAAGTTCTATTTTAACACTTGTAGAGAAGTTTCTTGCCACATATTGTGTATTTGAAAATCTGCAATTATTTATCTGTTGTCTATTGATTATAATTTTATTTTTATTATTTCACAACAAACCATTTTGGATTTGGAATTTTCATTTCCAAAGAAACACTGGAGGTACAAAATGCTTGTTTCCTTGAATTTGGAAAATGTTTGGTCATTAATTTTTCAATTCTTCTCCTGTCAGCCTTCTCTTCTTACAGTATTCCAACTACATGTATATTAGGCCACTTGAATTGGTCCTCAGATCACTGATACTTGTTTCTTTTTTCTTTTTCTTTTCTTCTTGACTCCTTTTCTTGCTCTGTGTATTGCATTTTGGATAGTTTTTATTGTTTTGTCTTCAAGTTCACTATCTTTTCTTCTGTAATAATCTGTTATCTGCCAATAATTACATCCTTTATTATTTTTTTTTTTTTATTTCACATGTTGTAGTTTTCATGTATAGAACTTTGATTTGGGTCATTTTTATATCTTTCATGTTTCTAATTAACATGCTTTATCTTTCCAGGAGCTTTTTAAAGCTTTTAAAGATAAGGAACACAATTAAGATAACTGTTTTAGTGTTCTTTTCTGTTAGTTCTATGTGTAAATTATGAGTAAGTTTCAATTGATTGAGCTTTCTAATAATAGATTATATTTTCCTGCTTCTTTTCATGCCAGGACTTTTTTATTGGATGCCAGACACTGAAAATCCTACTGCATTTGCTGGATATGTTTGGATCACTATAAATATTATTAAGCTTTGTTATGGGACACAGTTATTTGGAAGCAGTTTTATCTTTGGGCGGAAGATCCTGTTTTTATGGTTTGTTAGGTGGAGTCAGAACAGCATTTAATTTAGGGATATTTTTTCCTCTCAGAAAGACTCTTCTGAGAATTCAAGTTAGGTCTCCATAATTATGAAGTTTTTAAGTCTGGTTAGTGAGAAGTTATTATTTCCAGCCCCATGTGAGCCCTGATTACTGCTCCCTCTAACACTTTCAAGTGATTCTTTCCGGGACCTCTGGTGGTCTCCTCACACTCACATGCCTGCTGAGGACTGAGGGGGAGTTTGAGCAGATCTCTGGAGATCTGTATGTCCGTCGTTCTTTCCTCACTAGGATTCTGTTCTGATCACTTCAGACCATCTGCTTTATCTCCTCAACTCTTGGAGCTTGCGAGGCTTCACCAGTGTTACTTACCTCCTGCGCCACATTCTATGGCCTGAAAACCTTCTGACGGCTGTAAAGTGGAGCAGTTATATGGCTTGCCTAATTTGTTACCTGTTTCTCAGGTGTTACTGTCCTTTGTTCTCTGACTTGAACAGAAGAAGTTCCTCACAAAATACTTGTTGAATTTGCCATCCACCATGGAGTATATCACTGATGACACGAAAACCAGACAATGTAAACCTGCTGAAGAAACATCCACACCAACATCAAAAATTCAAACCTGTTTATTAGATGATTGCTCCCAAAGAAATTGCTTTAACACTAGGTGCTACAAAAGGAAGGTTCTGTGAAGCATGTCTGTTTATTTGAGTCAAATGACTATTCTCATTTAATTTCACTGTCTTTTTAGTTCTAAGTACTTTTAACAATGTGTAAAAAATTGAGGAGATAGCTTTTAATGTGTTAACTTTATTAGGCAATAATTTCTCAAACAGTTAAATTGTTTTAGCACATAAATGTCATATAATTCAAATTACAGATCAGATTCATTTCAATAAATGACAATTTTCTTTTTTCTATTAATGTATATAAAGAAATGCTTTTGGAAAGTCATCATAATAGAAGTAAGATCTTCTTCTATTATTCATAATGATATTAGAAAGTCAGGTAAAGAGCTCAATTTTGTAGATAAAATAATATGTTTTTTGCTCTCAGTACATTACAAAACCATGAATATTAGCAAAATAATGTTTGCATTAGTGCAAGTCACTTAAATCTTGGTAAAACATCTTAATAAACCAAGTAATACATTGAATCCATTTCATTGGCATAGTTCTTTAGTTTCCACAAAAGATACTTAAAGCATCCTCTTGATGGTTGGGAAAATAGGGAGGACAAAATATCTTTGATAATTTAAAAATGAGTGATGAAAATATTTTACTTTTGCTCTATCTCTTTTGCTCTCTTTCATTGCACTATGAATCTTTTATCAGGGTCAAGGCCAGACCAGTGATTCAATTCTTTATTTCAAAAATTAAACATGTTCCAATAATCATTGAAAGAAATTAATTTTATTTTTAAGAATAGTTCTGAAAAACTATTCTACCTTGTTCGGCTTACATTTCTTAACAGTTACAGGAGTTAGTTAGACAGTGAACAGTCATTTTGTTAATATATGCTATTACTCAGCTGAATATCTCTTGAGAATTGCACTTAAGACAGTAATTATTTTTGTCATTTTCACATAAATCAGTAAAATTCATATTTAGTGTTACTGACATAGTGATGTAGGCAATTAAAAAGACAAACTTTGTTGACAGCTATATTGTGAAAACAACTCTTTTTTTTAATTCCACACTGTTTACAAGTTTTCTTTGTGTCCACAGTATCCCTGGTGTGTAATGTAAAAATATAAGCTCAAACCTCCTTAAGAATTGCCTTGTAGATTCCACTGGTGGATAAAATGACCTCTTTCACCTTGTCAAAAGGACAAACTTGTCAAGCTCACAGTAGTCAATACTCTGAAGAGCTTCCCTTCAGCTCAGAAACATGGACCAAGCAGGGACTTCGGAGTGCAGTTGCTGCAATGTGCGGGCTTGACAGAGACAAATAGTATCAGGACTCACCAGCTGATCAAGGACAAAGGGACACTGAGCCTCTAAAGCTGAAGCCCACTTAGCTTTCTCCTATATCACTTAATGATGTGAACAGAGACTTAATTCTTTGAAGTTTCTGATTTAAGGAGCTGAAGAGCAAAGGAAGCCTTTTGCTTGATCTGATCCTTGTTATTAAAAGAAGCAGAGGAGATAAAACACTTTCTATTTTTGTCTATTGATGTATTTTGAGGTCAGTATTTTAGTCTGTTCATCTATATCTTGCCCTCTGCCCTCATTTCAAAGTACTTATTCACTTCTGATTAGAATTTCAATTAATTTGCTGAAATATCCTTTAACTGATTAGAGTTAACTCTTTCCAAATTGAAAGAGACTTTGTTGTATTTCTGTTGGACTGATCATTATCATTTATTATGTACTCCAATTTAATTAAGAATTCCAATATAAAAATTTCAGAAAATTTACTAAAATAAATTAATTTAGTAAATTGATAATAATTAATTAACAAATAAATTAATTAATTAATTAAATTTTCCAAAGTAAGTAAGCAAGAACTCTGGATATTCTTTTCCCCAAGCATAGTCCATCCTCTAATGTCTTTCAATAAAATTTTAAGGGCTATAATTCTTTCCCCTTTTCTTTTATTACCCAGATCCACTTTGTTCCACCAGAGTTCTAGGAAATATTTATTAGAACAATATTCCATATAGAATTCCAATGACCTTCTGAAAATTTCTGCAAATTCCCAAAGCAAGAACAAGTTATGGCTTATGGTCTTCTCCCTGTCTTTGATCTAATGCTCCTGATGCTTCCAGCCACAAACAGGTGGCAAGGAAGTTTACAGAACTTGTTAGGTCTTAAGGAGGACAAACACGTAGCAAGGACGTTGCTGAGGGCAGAGAGCAGGAACCAAACTGTAGCTAGGAACTAAACTGCTGCTAGGACCTGTTTCCTGGTGGGAACATAACACAGTAAGGAGCTCCTAGTGACCTTTAAATGACCTGGGGCTCATTACCATCTAATTAGCATAGCATGGGTGTAGTTTTTGTGAAGGATTCTGGGGAAGACATATGTGCAGAAAGGGAAACTGTTACATAACCAACCTGTTATGTAACCTGTTATATAATCTGTTATATAACCCCAACCTGTCATTCATCCTCAAAGATGGGAAACAGCAACCAATCCTGCCAGGAGAACGGTGGGACAAACTAGCGAGCATATAAAAGACAGTGTGTTCTCAGACTTCAGGGTCTTTCCCCACTCCTGGAGACTGACAGGTTCCTCTCTCTCTGGAACATATTTTCACTTTGTGTCATTTTGTGTAGCTTCCTCCTTCACTTTACTTCGTATAGTTTCTTTCTCTTTCCTGTAAGAAACTGTTTGTGTGAGATTGTTTTGCATTTGTGATCACTCCATCATCAGCTGGACTCAGTACCAGTACTCATTCTTGACACTGGGGACCGAGGCACCAGGGAACATCCAGATGGACCTAACAAACTTATTTGCTGTCCAATGCATGATGCTTTCATTTTTAAGGATATAGACATAAATGTAGTGTTGAATCCTCTTCCACAAATACTTTAGTCTCATGAGACGTTTGTGTGAAGTAGTTACATTTACTGAAGGCTTTGTAAAGATGGGGAGTTTTAGAACACAAATATGACAACAATACTATGATATAAGATACCACTTTCTAAAAGTTCAATATCCAAAGTGCTATACTTCTCTGAAATCACTTTCCTCACTCTTCTCTTTTTCCTCAGGGCTCTATCCTGTCTCCAAACTACCATTCATTTATAACACAGAAAAATTTATGGATCTTTCATTATTTAGCCCTAGCTTACCCATTTTCATGGGGCCTCAACTCCTAAATGACTTATCGGTATTACCAATAAAAAACAATGGCTTATTTTCCTAAATTAGAATACTTTCTTCCTTTATAAAGAAACAAATATTAACTATATGATTTTTAATTTACCATACTTAACTCTAGATGATCAGGAACCCTGATTACCAATATTAACATAGCTATAGATATGTTTACCTTTCACTTCAGAGTTCACATTTAGGTTAACTGTGATAGAAGTTAGACCTAAGAAAAAGTATTACTTTGTATTTCTCGTTTTATCTTTTGACTTTCAGTCTGAAGGACAGCAACATGTTTCACTTTCAGCATTGTCACTGAGCTCTCAGTCAGTTGTATTGACAGTAGAGCTACTAACATCAGTATCAATATCCTTCCTGGGAGTACCAGAAGACTAGACTCCTACCTTTGGGAGGACTTGGTCTCTGTCAGTTGTTTTTAACACAGCATAAATGTTTCAAATGTAAGCTGTGTGAGAAACTGCAGATTCTGGAAGCAAACCTGTCTTCTTGAGATGAAGACTATCACAGTACAGATGGTCTGCCTTTAAATGATACCTGATTCCTTCTTCACACCTCCCCATGTTTTAATTATGCTGTTGTTGCCCAAAATATATCTTGTTTTTCATGAGCACCTGACTTCTGCTACTGCAGCTGACATTCCTCCCATCATAGGTAGCATGTTATGAAGCAGCGACTACTGATAAACTACCTACGGAGTATACACTATCTTTATGTAACCACTCTTGCTAGTTTTCTCCATAAAGCTTAAGCACATAAAACTAAGCTGTATTTCTGTATCTTGATACTGGTCATGGTTTCCCTTATAGTCAGCCGTTAAATATTGGAGCTGATAGCTCAAATGTAACTGGTGGTGCCAACCAGGTGGAATAAAATTTATTGTGATAATAGCTTCCTTTCCTCCAGTTAGTTTTCAACTTTTAAACTTTCTGAAGTTAGTGATTGTATTTTTTAAAAATTGAATTCTATTGTATAGATTAATAGAATGATACTAAGGAAATTACTTAGTTTCTAGGAGTTTCTGTTTCCTCATCTATAAAACTGGAATAATAAAGCAGGTTTTGAAGGACTGTATTATTGAAATCACAGCATAAATGTAAAGCAAAGGTCACTAGCTCCAATGCCCACAAAACCAGGTTGGTTACATTAATTAGTAAATCCTGACGATATAAGGGAATAGAGATTTTAGGAACTTTTGGAGGCTTGTAATACACAAAGGCACTCACATATAAAATGTCTTAGCTATACAAATCATTAAATATGAAAATCTGGCAAAAGATTTATTGTTACCTATAAAAAATATTTAGAATGCAGTAGGTTCAAAAATGTTAGTTCTCTCTTTCCCTTCCATTTTCCTTTTACCTCCTGTCCTGACATATTGGTGACCCCGGCCTTGTAAGTGGTAAAAAAATTAAAAAATAAAGATGGCTAAAGTGTTGCCATGTCCAGAGACACTTAAGCAAGTAAAATATAATCAGGCAAGAGCAATAATGGAAATATAAACCAATGTTTCTACAAATAACAGAATCACTAAAGGAGGATTTATTTATTGGGATAATTAGGGAAGATTTCGTATATGAGCTATAATTTGAGCTAAAATAAGGTAGCCAGTGGAAACAAAAGGAGTCAAAGACAGCCAAAATTACAGGAACCATTTCTTCAAAAGTAAAAAGAAATGAATATACATGGTAAATGATTCACCAACATTAGGGTCTGGTACTGAACTAATTAGACTACCAAAAAATGCATTCTTTAGGGTCAGAAGAATACCATATAAATGCTTACCTGGAATATTTCATTATTCAGCAATACTTTGAACTTCTAATGCCTTTACCAAAGATTTATTATGAACATCTAAAATAATTTAAAAGGATGTTTCATTATATTATATAATAAATTAAAAAAAAAATAACCAGCATATTTTAATGAGTTTCAACAACACAATAATTTGGGGAAAATTCTTTGAGGATAATCTGTAATTGCTAGTGGCATTCCTTATTTTTTCACTCATGGCAGAGGGCATCAGCATTCAATGTTAGTTTTATTCTTTGACTTTCTAATGATTTGCTGCTGTGTGTCATGATCTTATATATTATTACCTTAAATGTGCACTGTTATAATCTCCTGCTACTCTCAGCCTCTCTTTCTCCTTCAACCTACCTTGAATTAATCTTTCTAAAATACAAATTTCATGGTATTATTTCTCCACTCTACATTTAGTGACACCCTGTTGCCTACTAAATAATATAAATAATTATAAAATAAATACTGATAATTCACCTTGGTTCAAACTATCAATATAAGTGTTGTGTTGACAGACCAAAATAGGAGTAAAATGAGAAAAGCACAAGAAGAGTGTTGATTCAGTCACTACCTACTTCTAGATTTAAATGATAATTCAGCAGTCACTTTTTTATGGTGTTAGAAGATACCTAACATTTTCCAGTCTTGGTTTACACAGCTAATCAATCATCTTCCTAAAGAGTTGTTATGAAGGCTTATGGTGGAGAATAGAGATAACATAATAGAGGTAATATAATAGATGTTCCAGTGTTTGTGGAAATGAACAGAAGTGTACCTGGATGAGTTGACAAGTTCTGGCGGAAGAAAAAGAAGAATTTCAGACAAATGCTCCAGAAGAGGCAAGAAGGCTGAGAGGTATGCAAAGAGAGGGCATCCTGAAGGAAAATAAGGTGTCAGGAGAGATTGGCAGTAGGCAATAGGTAGAAAGTACGAAAGTCAGGTGATTGGTATCAGGTGGATATCCTTGTAAAAAACAGATGTAGGGAGTCTATTATCAGGAAGAAATGATCAAGAGAAGTACTTAATTGAGACCAGAAGTTTCTTATAGCAGGCAAATGGTACCCAGTGTAAGCAAATGGAGTTGTCAGGGTAGGACTCAAATACCACGAAATTAAGACAAAACATGAAAATCAGCAAGACTCAGCTGATCCCTGATCCCAAGCTCCTAATATCTGAATATTAGAATCTTTATATTCCCCCAACTTCAAAGGTGGATTTGCTTCAGAGGCCAGAGATGGTAGAATCAGCACCATGAGGGAAATGACAGGGCAGTGACATCTGGAATAAATTTTGCCACCGTAGGAGTGTGAGGAATAGAGCAGAATAGGGATGCAATCCAGACTCCTATGTGGTTTTCTTATGAATTTTGAACTGGACACTAAGGATTGTTAATAGTTTGGGATTTATAAATATTATTTTCATTTATGAAAGAGATTTCCACTGTAACAATATATTCTGTGTGGAGTCAAGAGGTCATGTATATTCTTTAAAGAAGACACTGTAACACAATGGGCTATATAGGGAAGCAGATATGTGCATATCTGAGCTTCCAAACTTGTGATCAGCAGTGAAAATAAAGAAACATTCATTAAGAAATATTAGACTAAATTTGTTTAAAAAAATTGTTATTATGTACCAGGAACTTTTATTAGCCCCATTTTACAGATGCAGAAACTGAACAAAGCAAGTTTAAGTAGCAGACAACAGACTTCAATTCGTACATATAGAAAGTGGTATAATCACAATTTGAACTCAGGAAGTCTGGCTCTAAGACTCTCTGTTATTAAACACTACATCATGCTGGTTAATTATATTTTAATCAAATATTAAATAGTGTTCATCAGAAAAAAAGATACATTTCAGGGCTAAATAAAAATAACTATAGATGCAGAGTTGCTGCAAAAAAAAAAAAAAAAAAAAAAAAAACCCTGCAAAACTTAGAGACCTAAAATAGCTGTTTATATGGCTCATGATTCTGTGGATCATCTGAATGGTTCTTCTCGTCTGGAATGGTTCGGGTGACCTCTGTGGGGCATAGTCCACTGGATGGTCTGGGATAGACCCAATTACATGCCTGACAGCTAACAGGCTCTTGGCCAGAATGCCTTCATTCTCTTCCACATGGTCTCTCATCCTCCAGCAAGTTAGCTCAACTTGGCTCACGTGGAAGTTTCAGAATTCTAGTGCAGCATGAGAAAGTAACCCCCTACGTGAATGCTCTTTTCAAGATTCTACATCAGAGATCTCAACTTGGGGCAATCCTCCTACCCTTAAGGGATATTTGATAATGTCTGGAGAGACAGTTTTGATTGTCACAATGAGAAGGTTGCTAATGGCATCTAGTGGGTAGAGGCCAGGATGCTAAATATCCTACAGTGAACAGGACAACCCATTCAACAAAGAATTATCCAGTCCAAAATATCAACAGTGCTGGTGTTGAGAAAATTTGATCAATTTGGATCACATTTGTTAATATTCGGTTAGCCAAAGAAACTTACATGGTCAACTCAATTTCAAGGGGTAAAGAAACAGACTCCGTCTCTTGAAGAAGAGAGAATTTGTGGTCATTTTAGCAGCCATTAGGGATAATAATGTAAGTTATTTGACAAAAGAAGAAGGAGAAAAAAATAAAGAAGATGAAAAGAGATGAAGAAAGAAAAGCAGATGAAGAATTAGGAGGAAGAAGGGGAAGGAGGGGGAAGAGGAGGAAAAAGAGGAACAGACTGAAAGGGGATGAGAGAGTTAAAAAACAAATATTTAGCTCTATCCAGGAAAACACAAGAGGTGCTATATCATCACCTAAGAGCACATTTAGGAATAACATTAATTGGGCATCAGGCTGATGTTGGGGGGAGGGGATGGGTGTATACATATATATAATGAGTGCCATGAGCACGGTCTAGGGGATGGACATGCTTGAAGCTCTGATTGGGGGTGAAGGGCAATATACGTAGCCTAAACTTTTGTACCCCCATAATATGCTGAAATAAAAAAAATATTACTTAAAAAATAAATATTTAGCAAGACAGTGAACCTTGGAAGGTTTTCATTAACATTTTGTTTTCATTTAATCAGACTTCACTTACACTTACATGATTATGTATGATCTTTTCCATAGCCTTTAAGGGATGCTTGTCTTTTGAATGTAGGTGGTATACACATAAAACATAAAAATAATCTACACCAGTCAGACCACATTAACCTATATGCACACAGTACTTAAAGACCTGGTAAGAAAAACAATTGCCATTGCCTAATAAAGCTGTCCAGAGTAGTTACTGAGACATTCATATAGTTTATTAACCATCAATCTATTATATTTTCTCTCAACATAAGTGCAATTATTGCAAAAGAATAAATTAAAATCAACATTTCTTATTGAAAGATCAATGTGCTTGACCGTATCATAAATAGACATTTCTTGAGGGAATTGCTTTGTTACATCTGTTGTCTTTTTGAAGGGACCTTAGAATCTTGGTCTTTTTTAGTTAGGAAGAATAAACAGAGAAGGAATAAGGAGAAATTGGCTATTTCAACTATCTACTACTATTTCAGAAATCTTCAAGAACACAATTTTTCTTAATTTTGATACTTAATGATCTAGTTATAGCTATATAAGATCATTGTTTGGTGTATGATAATTGCTAATAGTAACAATTTTCTTCAATCTAAATGATTCCCAATATGTGGATTTTTAGTGTCAATTTATTATAATTGATAATTGTCATGTTAATTGTCATTACAACAAACATAACTGACATACAGTATACCTAAAAACTAAAAATTACATAAAATATTATACAGACAATTTAAAACTGCTGATAACCATTTTCCACATATATAAAATTACAATACTGTATGGGTCAAATTAGTAGTCCTAGCTAACTCAAATTAAGATAATCCGTACAGTGTTTGAAAGTTAAAATCATCTAAAGTTTGACAAATTTAAACATATTGCCTAAAAAAAAAAAACAAAAAAAAAAAAAACCTTGCTGCTTGATTTGGAGTTCTTAAAAAACAATTTCCTTAAACTTTTTTATGTCAAACATATGTGATCATGTTCTGTGCAAATTAAGATTTACAAGAAGGTGTTAGACAGATATTACCAGAAAATTAAATTTTAAAAAGCAGCTGCAGGAAACTTCCCCATCTTTCCAGCCCACAAATTTAACACTGCAGAGTCATAAGTCTACATATGCCTGTCATCCTCCAACTAAATGTAGACATATGCTAGTTTAATAAATGATAAATTTGTTCATAGAAGTGTAAATATTATTTTTCTATAATAGATGCAAGTTTCTCCTGTAGCATCTTTGCTTTGAAAGCTTAATGGGAAACAGTGCAGTACAGTGGAAAGAGGATAGCCTCTGGGGTCACACAGATAACCCTGACCATTTCAGCCCTGCTGTTTTATTAGCACTAGCCTGCACCTTTGTTTTTGTGAAGTAATTTCTCAGAGGCCCAGTTTACCTGTGTGCAAAAGTAGTCATTGCACCCTGCATCTTTGTTATAAAGAATAAAGGAAATAATGTACAGAAAACACGTTGTACTGTGTTAAATTGTGCTATATGCTCAGTTAACACAGGCGTACTTTCTTTTTATTGTGCTTCACGTTATTGTACTTCACAGATATGTGTTTTTTACAAATCAAAGGTTTTTGGCAACCCTGCATTGAAAAAGTCTATCGGCACCATTTTACCAACATTGTGTGTTCACTTCTGTCTGTCTCTGGGTCACATTTTGGAACTTCTCAGGATGTTTCAAAATTTTCCATTATTATTATATCTGTTCTGGTGATTAATCTGTGATCAGTGATCTTTGATGTTACTACTTTAATTGTTTTGGGGTGCCATGAACCACACCCATATAAGACAGCAAACTTAATAAATGCTATATATGTTCTGACTGCTCCACTGCACGGCCCTTCCTCCATCTTTCTCCCTCTCCTCTGGCTTTCTTATTCCCTGAGACACAATATTGAAATTAGGTCGATTAATAACCCTCCAGTGGCCTCTCAGTGTTCAAGTGAAAGGAAGAGTCATACATCTCTCACTTTAAATCAAAAGCTAGAAATAATTAAGTTTAGTGAGGAAGGCATAGTGAAAGCCAAGATAGGCCTAAAGCTAGGCCTCTTGTGCCACTTAGCCAAGTTGTGAAAGCAAAGGAAAAGTTCTTGAAGGAAATTACAAGGGCTACTCCAGTGAACACAAGAATGATGTAAAACAGGCTGATTGCTTATAAAAGAGAATTTGAGTAGTCTAGATAGAAAATCAAATCAGCCACAACATTGTCTTAAGCCAAAGCCTAATCCAGAGAAAGGTCCTAACTCTCTTCAATTCTGTGAAGGTTGAGAGACGTTTAGAAGATGCAGAAGAAAATTTTGAATCTAACAGAGGGTAGTTTATGGGGTATAGGGAAAGAGACCGTTCCAAAAAATAAAAGTGCAAGATGAAAAACCAAGTGCTGACATAGAAGCTGTATGAGTTATCCAGATGATCTAGCTAAGATACTTGATAAAGGAGGCTATGCTAAACAGCAGATTTTCCCAGGCTTTTACAGATGAATATGCCATCTAGTACTTTTAATAGTTAGAGAGGTAAAGCCAATGTCTGCCATCAGAACTTCAGAGGATAGGCTGAATCTCTGGTTAGGGGCTAATGCAGCTGGTGACTTTAATTTAAAGCCAATGCTCATTTATCATTTTGAAAATCTTAGGGCCATTAAGAATTATGCTAAATCTACCCTGCCTGTACTCTATAAATGGAACTACAAATCCTGGATGAGAGTATGTTTGTTTACAACATAGTTTATTGAATATTTTAAGCCCATCGATGAGACCTACTGCTCAGAACAAAAGATTATTTTCAAAATACTACTGCTCAATGACAATGCACCTAGTTAGCCCAGAGCTCTGGTGGACATGCACAAGGAGATTATTGCTGTTGATAAAGCGGTAGCAGTGTTTGAGAGGATTGACTCCAATTTTGAAAGAAATTCTACTGTGGGTAAAATGCTATCAAACAGTATCACATGCTACAGAGAAATCTTTCCTAAAAGGAAAGAGTCAGTAGACGTAGCAAACTTTATTGTCTCATTTTAAGAAATTGCCACAACTACCCTAACCTTCAGCAACTACCATCCTGATCAGTCAACAGCCAACCACATTGAGGCAAGACCTTCCATGAGCAAAAATATCATAACTCACTGAAGGCTCAAATGATCATTAGCAGTTTTTTGCAATAAATTATTTTAATTAAGGTATGGACACTGTTTTATTAGACATAATAGTATTGCACACTTAATAGTCTATAATATAGTATAAACATAACTTTTATATGCACTGGGAAACCAAGACATTAGTCTGACTTGGTTTACTGTGATATTCACTTTGTTTTGATGGACCAGACCTGAACCTGCAATATCTCCAAGGTATGCTTGTAATTAATTATAATTATTATAATTGTCCTTTAAGAAAATTAATAAAATTGTCTTTTATTTTTGCAAATATTTTTATATCAGGAGTTAATGTGTATCAGATTGTAATTAAGTTTTCTACATTGTGCTTTACCTTACTCCTTTCTAACTCCCCAAATTTCTAATTCCTGACTAGAAGGAGAAACTGAGGAAAGTATTCTGAACTCTACCAATTTTAATTTGCCTTATTATTTCCACTCTCATTTTTCTCTTCTCTATTTTTTTTACTCTAAAATCTTCTTTCTCATTTACCTCAACACATAACATCACCTTTGATTAAAAAACATTTTTAAAATTAGACAATAATTTCATAATAACTTCAATTTATAGCTTTACAAATAAAATATTTATAGGCAGACAATGGAAAATACATTTAGGGAAAACTATCTAGATGGTCAAGTAACGGTAGTTCCCTGTTGAACCATCACTCTGCATTATGAGCACTTACATCTGAAAAATAATGTAGCTTTTTTGACTAGTACTTGGAAAATACTTCCTCTGTTTTCCCAATATCCAAGTAAGTTTCAATTTATCTCAGATGTGAGAGATAGCTAAAAGGAATTAAATAAGATGCCATGTTCATTAATTCTACCCCCAAGGAAAATATGATGCATAGCCAATATTCTTTTCATTGATTACTTATAGTGTGTTAAATAATCACATTATAAAACTTGAAGGAAAGAATCATAGATATTTGTAGACTACAAATATCCTCCAAATAAAATATTTTCACACAAATCTTTGGTGACTGGCTATGGCGAGGAAGCAATGCGAATTGATGGGCTCATTTATCTCCACCTCTTCAGAGACCACTTTGTATTTTTCACTGACTACATTAATACATTCTGCATGTTTGACTATGAATAGTCACTGCTACGAGATACCTTTCAACAGCCCAGAACAGTTTAATACTATCAAGGTTACAGCTGTACTTGTTCATAAATAATTCATTTAAAATGTGTTTTTTAATTAAAAAAATAGGTCATATGATTCATTTTGCAGTCCTATGGGTCATGAGTAGATCATCTGGGGATGATTCATTAATACCTTCTCTAGAATCTGCAGTCTGCTAGCCCACATTTGTTCATAAATGAACTGAGTAATACCCGCTATGACACCCAGGCATTCATTGCTAAATTCACAGAGGCACATTTGACTAGCACCTCCATGGATTTAAAAAGAATATGGGTTCATCATATTCCAATACACAGATACCATCCATGTGGTGCTTGGAAACCTTTGCCCATTTGTCAGGCTAAATTATAATTCAGACTTGGCAGCAAAGAAAATAGGGCATCATGTTTTTACTTACATATAACATTACCAGTAACTAAACTGACACAATAAAATAGAAAATAGTTTAGAATATCTATGGTTACACATATCTATTCCTGCACTTGAGATCTTTGGAGGACATTATTTTAAAATAGAGTACTTATTGCAAAGCCTATTTTCAGAGATATATCAGCTCTGTTTTCAAAAGCCACAAAATAATGGCCAATAACCTGACAGGTGAATAAGATTATCCTAAGATTTGGCATTTGAAGATGCACATAAATTATTTAGAAATGACTATAGCTTCACATAGTCCACTGTGGGACCAATGACACTCCAGTAGCTCCAATAGTTAATGCACCTTATAAAGCACAGGTCATCTGAGCAATTAGTTCACCTGCCAGAGGTACTGGGGAAACAGGTTCAATCTCCATACAATTCTCTTTTCTTTGCAGAGAAAAAAAGTTCAGTTCAAGTCCACAGATACACACCTAAATTTATCTTGCAAGATAACCTGGCTTAGGCAATATTGTGTGTACCATCAGCCATGCCTTTTCTTACATGTATTTGCAAACTATCCCTCTTTATTGGTTTTTCAGACACCTCCAAGACTTAGTCATCTTGAAAACTTAATTATAATAACACAAATTGACTTTGTACCTCTCTCTACTAACTATCCAAGAATGTTTATCCTTTCTTTTTAAGATAAAATGATCTGCACTTGCTTATTCCTAAGCTTATTGCTGTTAAACATTCATACCACATTGCTCCAAAGAAATTGCTCACAAGGTCATGAATGATAGGTTTCAAAATTCACTGAACACTTAGTGGTCTTTCTTTTGTTCCCACTGTTCTAGTATTTGACACTATGACTCATTACATCTTCCCTTGCTTGTATGACCTCATTATTTCCTTCTACCACCTCAGTAGCTCCCTGTTAGTATTTCATAAGAAATATTCTGTTTTCCTTAAATATGTGTGTTTCCAACATTGTAATTCTTTTCTCTATTCACTGTATATCTTGGGCAGATGGCTATATTCAAATTTTTTTGGAAATAACTTAGAAGTTGTTAGATCCTCAGATACACTTCCAAACAAGAGACTGCTAAGATTTCAATTGACTTAACCAATCTCTTACTTTTAAAAAATGTATTATTTCAGAATATTATGGGGGTACAATGTTTTGGTTACATAAATTGCTTTTGTACCATTTGAGTCAAAGTTATAAGTGTGCCCATCCCTCAGATAGTGTGCACTGTACCTATTAGGTGTGAATTTACCCATCCCCTCCTCCCCACTCCAAGCTGCTTGATTTCTGATGAATGTTATTTCATATGTGCATATAGGTATTGATTGATTACTTCCAATTTAATGGTGAGTATACATGTTGTTTGCTTTTCCATTCTTGGAATACTTCACATAGAAGAATAGGCTCCAGCTCCACCCAGGATAATACAAGAGGCATTAGTTCACCATTTTTTATGGCTAAGTAGTACTCCATGGCATACACATAGCACATTTTATTGATTCACTCAGGTATTGATGGGTACTTGGGTTCTTTCCATATTTTTGAAATTGCAAATTGTGCTACTATAAACATTTCAGTGCAGATGCCTTTTATATAGAATCCCTTCTTTTCCTTTGGGTACATACCCAGTAGCGGGATTGCTGGATCAAACGGTAGTTCTACTTTTAGTGCTTTCAGGTATCTCCATACTACTTTCCATAGATGTACTAGTTTTCAGTCCCACCAGCAGTGTATGAGTGTTCCTATCTCTTTGCACCCATGCCAACACGTTTTGTTTGGGGACTTTTTGATATAAGCCATTCTCACTGGAGTTAAGTGATATCTCATTGTGGTTTTGATTTGCATTAACCTGATGATTAGAGATGCTGAGCATTTTTTTATATGTTCCTTGGCCATTAGTCTATCCTCTTTTGCAAAGTTTTTGTTCATGTCTTTTGCCCACTTTTTAATGGAGTTGTTTGATTTTTTTCTTGCTGATTTACTTGGATTCTTTATAGATTCTACTTATCAGTCCTTTATCAGATGTATAGCCTGTAAATATTTTCTCCCATTGTGTAGGTTGTCTATTAACTCTAATTATTATTTCCTCGGCTGTGTAGAAGCTTTTTAATTTTTTTTTCTAAAAGCAGAGTTTAATTTTATTTTTTTATTTTTTTATTTTTTATTGATACATAATAATTGTATATATTCATGGATTACATGTTACATCTTGATACAAGAACACAACATACAATGATCAAATCAGGGTAACTGGGACAAGATTCACCTAAAACATTCATCATTGCTTTATGTTGGGATCATTTGAAAACTTCTAGCTATTCTGAAATACAATAAACTATTGTCAACTATAGTTGCCCCATTTTACCACTGAACATCAGAACTTCTTCCTTCTATTAAACAGAGTTACCCCTTCACCAACATCTCTTCATTACCCCATTCCACCACCCTTACCAATCTCTAGTAGCCACCATTCTATTCACTACTTCCTTGAAGCTTTTTAATTTGATCAGGTCCCATTTATTTATTTTTGTTGTTACTGTGATCACTTTTGGGTTCCCAAATGACAGAATAATAGAGAGAGAACACTAATCATGGAGGAACAGGAAATTAAAGAGCAGAAGTCAGGGCTGCTATGAACCAATTAACTGAATGTTGGCCATACCAGTACAATATATCCAACAAAACTCCAAGAGTTAAAAGCAGGCATCAAATAACAAAATGGTGTGTGTGATTTGTGCATCTGTTAAGAAATTATATCAGAATTCTTATGGTTTCATGCCTTATGTTTAAGTCTGTTATCCATCAGGAGTTGATTTTTGTGAGTGGTAAGACGTGCGGATCTAGTTTCCACCTTCTAGATGTGGCTATCCAATTTTCCCAGCACGATTTACTGAATAAGAATTCTTTTCCTCAGAGTATGTTTTTGTCTGTTTTGTAAAGGATCAGATGGCTATAAGAGGCAATTTTATATTCATTCTCTCATTTTATAATAGATCTCCACTAAGCAATTTCAGATACATCTCAAACTCAATGATTAAATATTCTCCTATAGTTTTATAAGATTAGAGAAAACTGGGTCAAGCGTCTACATATTTTGTAATCATCCAACACATATTAAAATACAATACACACACACACACAAAATAGAAGCATCACTTTCCCAATCCATTTTTTCTCCTTTCTCAGTAAATGGCATTATTGCTTATGTTCACCCAAACTACAGAAAACGAAGTCATATTCAACTATTGTCTATGTATAGGCTGCTTTCAGCTCTCTCTAAAAACAAGTGTGCTACCTCCTCCCCAACAATAATTCTTTCAGGTGACTAGGGATATAACCTTCTTCTTGAGGCTTATGGATGTCCCATAATGTTAAGATTCTTGGGAAATGGCACATGGGATAAATTAAACACAAATATGAAACAATATAATTTAATGAAGCTATGTAGATGCCTCATTCCTACTGGGAGCGGGGGCATTAATCTGAATACTAGCTCCTGACCAAGGGAAGATTTCATCAGGCACCTATAGCAAAAGAAGCCACTATATACTTAGGCACAGAGGTAGCAGTAGTAAGTGTTCCCTCTTTCAAATGTCTCTTACAACCGAAACAAAGCCCTTCAAAGAAGCCATTTACCAAAATATTTTCTCTACAACCCCTTCACCCCTTGCTGTATCTCTAGAGGCTCTGGAACATGCTCACCTCTTTCCACTCTTCTCATTAGAGTGGAAAACCCAAGCCAGACAGTCGTCTGAGCTTCCTTCGATTATCCTTCACGATCCTCCTGTGATGACTGAATACAGAACCATCTTTTAGAATCGGAGAAAAAGGAATAACAGGAGCAAGAAAATCAAATATTTCAAAAGTCATTTTCCTCCACACTAGCACCGAGAATAAGCCTGACCTCTCTTCCCTCTTCACATGCAGTTGCTATTTTCCTTTTTCCTGCTGAGTAGTGACAATCTACCAAATTCTGTATCCTGTTCTCATCACTCACACCACGAGCACCCAGATGGCAGGGTTTGCCTCTCCCGCCCTTGCTCCATTTAGTAAATCATCACTTGGTTGTATTATATTTAGGAAATGTTATAGTACTCAAATTCACAGTTGGATTTTATCTACATTTAAATTCATATCTCCAACATATTTCCTTCACATAGTCATGGGCTCTGTACTCTGGCATCTGCTATCTCCCTAATCCCCATTCATAGCCATCACCACCACACCTTTGCTGTTGAACTTTTTGACCTCCTCACATTCTCAAATGATCTTATGTCCCATCCTAGCCTCTCTTTTGTTTCTCAGAATAAGTTGGTATTTTTTCAAATCCCTACCAGTTTGCCTATACTAGAACCTTCACTTATAGATGAATGAGCAATCATGGAATGTATCAACCAGTTATTTGAAAATACCTGTGCAGCAATATCCATTACTGCCAACAGAATTGACCTAACTCATCCCCAGGAATTTACAACAAAGCACTGTATATCTTGTTTTTCACTACAACTGTGGTTTCTATCTTTGCTACTTCTCTCTCAAAATGATACCCAGCAGACAGACAGTACCTGAGGAACCTACTAGCTACCTGGAGAGAAATTTAACCCACATTTAAGATTACACAGGGAAAGCCCATAAAATTTACTGGTTTCTAGGAGAGGAAAACCCAGTAAAAATTCCTACATTCATATAAATCATCCATGCATAATGAAGGGCAGAGGACCTAAACTTGTCTTAGCTGTATAGGATACTCTCCCTATGACCTTAGGACTTCACCTTTTCTCCATCTTATACTGTTCTTTACTATGTCTGAGCCATTGATAACATGTAAATCCAATCCTAGATTAGAAAATGAAAATGGCAGTAAATCAAATGCTTAAGTTAAGCAGTGTCATCTCCATTTCTGGTGGCTACTCTACTGGTTGGAGCATACATATTATAACTGAACTTAAGAATCCCCCTTTCAACAAAGGTATATATGGGAACATACAGGTCTTTAGAGAATCATAGTGGAAAAATATAATATTCAGAGGTGATATCATGCAAAAGAGAATTTAGTGTCAAGTCCAAGGTTGTAACTTAAAGCTTTAATAGATAGATAGGTCATGGCATAGACCTATGTATCGCTAAAGAATCATTTAAAAAGCAACCTCTGGAAATAAAACCAGGATTCACATCCCTTTCTATGCTTTGAGGAGTCTTTGACTCTGTTGTGATTTTTTTACAGTTTCTTTGATGTTGCCTTCTTACCTGAATTTTCCTTTTAGGTTATATTACCTTTTTGTTTGATGACTTGTTTGGAAATTCTGCCCAGGTTGTGGTTCTGCTATTCTCCTGGTAATGCTTCTTGATTTACAGCTAATCTGGGTGGTAATGAGGACACTCTATTTTCTCTCATTGTTCCATGTGCAAAACTGTACATTCAGTTCAAACACGAAAAGCCTCCAAGATATAGGAATATATTTGGGTGTTAAAGTCATTTCTATAATCCCTGAATAGATTTCAAAATTGCATCCTGCAGATGTTAAATGGTTGGACCATGACTATAATGTAAGATAGCAATAGAAAAGTTACAACTAGTGGCATTCATAGATCACTCTGACCTAGGATGTAGAGGATATGTTATAAATTATGACTATTACACAAATCTGTTCAGTACTACACTGGATGATAAAAACTGAATAAGGGACTTGGGGAGGAAACAAGATGGAAATGAATATTGACAAATGCTAAATCTTGAGTGTTAATTCAAACAGATAAGTAGCACAGATAAGAACAGGAATGGAGGGAAGAGCATTCACTCCAAGAACTCTGAGAGTTTGATTAATAAAATGAATATATGGCTAATAAATATTTCCAAAGTAAAAAACATACTAATTGATATAAATAAAAAAGTATGGACATAATTATAGTATTTACAAGAGTCAGAAAGGCAAAACTTGTTGGTGTGTACTCACTACTTCATAGAGGAGAGGAATCCGTAATCTGGGGGGCATGGCCACCTTATTCACCTGGGAGATGTATCTGTTATGGAGCAGGGATTATTCATTATTCTTCTACTTGACTTGAATGAAACGTCTACCAGGATTTCTCTCCTCTCTGTGCTCTGAATCCATGCTTATAAACTTACTTTCTGATACCTAAGCCAGTGTTCTTAATATCAATATACCAGTAAAATGGGTAACTTTATTAGAAGGTGAATTATAGTACAATCCTTTAGATTTTTTTCAAAAAAATGTATTATTGCTTGTACATGAAGAAACTATCTTTTAAAATGTTATATTGATCTTTGGCATTTAATAACTACATGAGTGCAAGCAACTCTATGGCATTGAAAACAGTATTTTCTCATTATGCGAAGTTGAGAATCAAATATCTTGAACTGTGGCAAATTCCCCTAAAAGCAATTCAATAAAATTCATGTGCAAAAAAAACTACCAAATTAGTCAGCAATGAAAATATAATTAGTGAGCTCTAAAGTAATTAAATAGAGTATTAAAAGAAAAAGAAATAACAACCACGGGAAAGACTGTATCTAGAGACTTGTACAGAATCCTAAACTTACTGGTGTAACAATTAAGAGAATTAGAGTTACTGTGATAGCTATTTTTGAACACTTGTTTCATGAAACTGTAAGTAGTCAGAACCAAGATCCATGAGTCAAAAAAGATTTTACTTTTCTTAATGAAATGGACTGCTTTGTAGAAAATGTGAGCCAAGCTAAAGAGCAGCCTCCTTTGGAGATATTTTATAAAATTCCTATGATGAGTAAAATGTTGAACTAAATAAGTTCTAAGTGACATTGCAACTTTCATTGTTGCAATAAGTTCTAAGTGACATTGCAACATTGAAGTTTCTATGCTTCAAGTGCTTAGCGGAAGACTGGGTAAAGAACCTATGTATTCTGGATCCTGGTCCAAGATTTTCTTTATTATTTTCTTTTCCTGTCATTCGAAGTTTTGATTTGTTTAAGACATAGAGAAGATATTTATTTACCTGCTATATATTTCTTTGCATAAAATTGTGTTCTGATTCCTGAGTTGCAAAAAAAAAAAAAAAAAAAGAAGTAACACCTTCAAATAGCATCAAATTGTTATCACCCACACAAAAACAATCACTTGCATGCTAGATAATGAAAATGCCTCTTGAGTATATCTTATTTTCTTAGTTCTATGCAGTAATGTTCTGTGGCTAGTAATTGTATGTTTGAAATCTAACTCACATGAAATATTAGACAGGCAATACTGACTAGTCACTGAAGGATTTTTTTTTATTAATCTGCCACAAGCAACTCCATTCCCCATATGGCAGTTAGCGGATAAAGGAATGATTCACTAATGACACACTCAGAAGAAAATAGCTTATGTGGTCTATTTTTGTCTTCATCAAATAAAGCACCAAATGCAAAAAATGTTTATTGTAAAGTACTCTTCTGCATGCGAATAAAGAAAATGAGACCTAACTTGAGCATTTTAATTTCTGTAGAATCCTGTCAAATGTGAAACTGTCTTTTTATTATCATTACTTCATGATACACAAATCTTGGGTTCCCAAATGACAGACTAATAGAGATGGAGTACTAATCATGGAGGGATAGGAAATTAAAGAGCAGAAGTCAGGGCTGCTATGAACCAATTAACTGAATGTTGGCCTGGCCAGTACAATATATCCAACAAAACTCCAAGAGTTAACAACAGGCATCAAATAACAAAATGATGTGTGTGATTTGTGCGTCTGTTAAGAAATTATATCAGAATAAACCTATGTTTCTTTTTAATAGCCACATGTGACATTTAATTTTTTGATTCTACCCAGAGAATGAAGAAAACATTTGTCAGTCTCTAAAGGTTATATGTATATTTTGGCTTACAATTTAGTGTCCTTTCACTACTCCATTCAAGTTTGTTTTATTTTAATTTCATTGTGTTAATTTGTATTATTGTGATGTTGACCCTATTGTTTTAAAATTCAAGGAATAATGTATGTATTTATTTACAATACTATAATAAAATAATTTCTCAAATTTCGATTTTTGACTGAAAATATCCAATTCTTTATAAAAGCATTATTTTGGTTAACATTGTTTCATATACACGCCATTGTTAAACTTGAGAAGAAATGGATTACTTGACTCTAACATCTGAAAACATTAGACATTAGACATTCATTCATCCATTCACTGATTTTGCTGTTGTTTGGAAGAATTAACACACATACAAAAGTTAACTAAAAGCATATAATAGAATCTCCTAAATGAGCAATAATGACCAGAGTCTCAGCACCACTATCAAATTTTTCAAATAGGATTCAGAATTGTTTTCTCTATATTCTGTCAGATGGTCCAAATATAATTTGTTCTGTTTCTCTCCTCTTTTCACATTGCATGCCAAGCCTTGTAGAAGCCTACTCTCAACTATAAGTGCAAACACCCAGGCCTGGCTGGCCACTGCCCTAGGCTTCACTCCTATGCACTGCAGCCATCATTATAGGATAGGCAGTCTCTGCCTTGCAGTTTTGAGCCTTCCTGTGCCTATCCCTGACTTTATACCTCTCCTTCCACTCATTCCAAGTCTTAAAGACTATCAAAAATGCGCACAAATTCTTGTTGGTGTTTGGGTGGGCAACAATGGTGTGATGAGGTTGGAATGGTAAATTAGATCGTGAAATGCATACTTTATCCCATCAGTTTTGAGGATTTATTGAAATTTTTAAAGCAGATGAGTAGATGATGATGGTGTTGGGGAAGGATAAATTTTTGGTGACTTGCAGGAGGGATCGTGCATGGAGGGGAAAATGTATAGGTAGACATACCAGCACAAAAAATAAAAACAGTGCTGAATAAAGAAGATACAGAAGGATTTTGATCTCTGCCATAAAATCACTTGTAATTTTTTTTGGAAGGCAGAATGAAAGCATATGAAGTCATTTCCTCTTTTCTTTAGAATCAGCTTGACAGTGCCACTATCAAATACTGTCTCTTCTCATCACATACAACAAAAAATGAGAACAATGCACAAATATGTTAATGTCTGTAAGTGTATGGATGAAAATATCCATGTTGCTGTGAGTCAGTAAATAGAAGAGATCAAGGAATGTTACCTTACTGATCACTTGAATTCTTGCCATAGATACCAAATGAAATGCAAAATGTTTAAAAAAAAGAAAAAGAAAAAGAAAAAAAGACAGTAACGCCTAGGAAAATACTGATACTACATTATGGAATATTTAGCCCTTTAACAAACTCAGCCATTTGCCTGCCAATTTCCTTCTTCATGTATTTGTTTAGGAGAAAAAAATGGAAGAAAGAAACAAGAAGCAGTTAGAATTTAGGGTTACAGAAACAAGGCAAAAGGTGGATACACAGACGTGTCCACATTGGACAGCTCTTCTTCTGGCAGTGTTTTTGTCAGAATGTAAAGGTATAAGAGAAAATCACCATGAGAGCAGCAGACTTGCCCACAATGCCTGCATAGAAGAATAACCTTGGTTTATGAATAAATGCTCTTTGTGTTTCTGGCTCAGCTTTGCCTTGTCTGCCACCTGATTCAGTCCACATTTTACCTGCTGGCTGCCACCTTTTATATACACACTAGCACTATTCCTTGGCAATGCTCAGCTATGTAGCATCACCTAAGGCACCATTACAGTGTCAGCTGAGCTGGTTAGCTGGAATGCTCTACAATCAAAAGGGACAGGGGATTGGTTTAATCAGACCATTTGGCTTTGTGAGGAAAACCTCTCCCCCGCAGGGCCTGCAGCTGTCCTTGCTCCTGCCCCTTAGGGACACGTGTAGTTGTCCTGACACACCAGCCCTGTCTGAAAAACCATTCAAAGAACCTGCTGTGACAAAAGGGCAATTTTAAGAGCATCATCCTGTGGGAAGGCCACATTGTTTTTCCACTAGTCTTGGTGTTTGGTGGTTTGTTTGTCTTATAATACTTACAAGTAGCTCATGTCAGCCTACAACTTGAACAGCTACTTGGTCTATCAATTGTAATCTACCCTTTTCACACTTGGAAGGCATTGAGGAACTTTGTAGCAAGTACGTAATCATGCCTGGTCTTGGACTTGGTTGGGACCCAGTATTTGTAGATAAGGTCAAAAGGTGATGTTCTTAAGTGGTGTTCTACAGACAGCCAAGAAACCCTATACAAATGTTGCTAAAGGTATGTTTCTCAGAGCCATAAAGAATAAAAAGATTTGTTACCAACACCCTTTGTAAACTTGTGGTCTGCTTTAAAACTTGATGTTTTATTGACATCATGCCCTAACTTGTACAGGATAACATCGAAGGACAGAGATGCTGTATTGCTTCTTTTGTCTAGTCTGATGTAATTTCAGTTTACACCAATGTTGTTTACTGACTCTGAGGCATGCGGAAAAACTGCTTTGGTAGGAGAAATCAATGAAAAATTTTAATTTTTTTGTAGCATATTTATATACTATATTTTAGACATATAACATTTTACAAACATATTAATCATTCATATAAACAAATCAAATTACAATATTAAAAGCTCATGAAACTGTACCAATTTTACTGAAAAAGAGACTGAGTATCAAGTATATTTGTAACCAACTCTCACGGAAATACAAGGCAGAAATATAAGAATCTGCTGTTTTAAAACCAGGTGCCATTGCATAAACACGATTTAATCTTAGAACAAAGCTAATAACCCCAATGGACATAAAATTTAAAAATATCAAAATAAATTGGGCTATGATTCATTCATTTTTGTATCCAGAGAATATGATATAGAGTGGCTAGGACATTGTAATATTTTACTATGGAAGACCATATAGCTTACCGATACTGAAATATAGAACAAATATATATTAAATGCACAGTTGAAGTTGCCAATATGTTAAGGAAATCAACAGGAGCCAGAAACTGAGATGGAATTCTGGAGGAGGTGGCGAGAGACTGTTAGTGACCCCAGTACACTAGGGCTGTGGTTGTTATCACAAAAGCAGTCAAACATGATGAGACCTTGGACAGGCAGAGTGAATTAGATCTAAGATGCACAAAAAGTTAAACATAATCAAAGGTTATTTCTTCAGAAACTGATGAAGTAGGAAAAAGAGGAAGCAAAAGATGACTTGCAACAGTGGGAAATCTGTCTCTCTTGGTCAAGTCCTGCCTTCATTCAGACCTGCCCTCATTCAGGACTTTATTGGTGAAACACATTTGTGGATATAGTAAATTTCCCGTTGGAGAAGTTGTGTTTGTTTCTTCCCAGTGTCTAAATGCATTTATTCACCAACTCTAGACAGCTAGCATTGTATATGTTTTTTTTTCAGGTTTGGGCTTATGAAATTAGAAAATACACAAACACATCATTTACTTTGAGCAAGTCAGTAGAAGAACCACCATGATATAGTGGAACTTCAGTGTAAAGAACTTTTTGATAGAGACTATAAAACAAGCCAAGATAAACAAGATCAGTCTACTTTGGGGAAAAACCCAATGAATCTTTTAATATATATATTTTTTTTATTTCAGCATATAATGGGAGTACAAACGTTTAGGTTACATATATTACCTTTGCCCCACTCGAGTCAGAGCTTCAAGTATATCCACTCCTCAGATAGCGCACACCACACCCATTAGGTGTGAATATATCCATCTCCTCCTCCCCCTCCTACCTACCTGCCTGACATCTATTGAATGTTACTACTAAATATGCACGTAAGTGTTCATCAGTTAATAGCAATTTGATGGTGAGTACCTGTGGTGCTTGTTTTTCCATTCTTGTGATACTTCATTTAGTAGAATGGGCTCCAGCTCTATCCAGGAGAATACAAGTGGTGCTAGATCACCATTGTTTTTTGTGGCTAAGTAGAACTCCATGGTATACATATACCACATTTTATTAATCCATTCATGTGTTGATGGGCACTTGGGTTGTTTCCACATCTTTGCAACTGTGAATTGTGCGGCTATAAGCATTTTAGTGCAGATGTCTTTTTTATAGAATGTCTTTTTTTCATTTGGGTAGATGCCCAGCAATGGGATTACTGAGTCAAATTGTAGTTCTACTTTTAGCTCTTTGAGGTATCTCCATATTGCTTTCCACAGAGGTATGTAGTCTTTGAAATTAAACACTCAATAGATGAATGAAGCAACAGATTAGACATGGCTGAAAAAAATTTAGCAAACACTAAAGAATTTATCCAGAATGTAACATAGATAAAAACAGGAATGCATTTTTTAAAGACAGAATATAAAACATGGAGGATAGAATAATAAGTTCTAATAAAATTCCGATGTTAACTCTAGATGAAGGGAATAGAACATAGGGAAGAAGTAATACAGAGTTATGTTTGGGAAATGAGGAAAGACATCATCTTATATCAGATTGTTATGATAAGAATTATTAATACATAGACTAGTGGCTTAAATAACAAACATTTATTTCTCACAGTTCTACAGGCTGAGAAGTCTGAGGTCAGGATGCCAGCATGGTTGGGTTGGGTGAGGGCCTTCTTTCTGGTTTCCACATATGGTGGAGACAGTGAGAGCTCAGGTCTCTTCCTCTCATTATCAGGGTACCAATGCCATTATGGGTCCTCTAATCCTATGACTTCATCCAAACTTAGTTATCTCTCAAAGATCCTATCTCCAAATACTATAATACTGAGGATTAAGGCTTCAACATATGAATTTGAGGGGAGCACAAACATTCAGTCCATAGTAGACATGACTTTTCAAATTTGGAATGAGTAAGTCCCAATGAGATAGAAACACAGATACAGTGTTATGACAATGGATAAAAACAAAAAAGAAGATTATAAATGTAACAAGAAAGAAAAAGATGAATTAGTTCAAGAGAAGTCAACTAGATGTATAATTTTTTTAACAGAACCAATAAAACCCAGAGACAATAGCATAAAATTTTCAAATGATATTTGAGCAAAGACTTAAAGCAGGTGTATAGGTTAGCCATTCAAATTTCAAAGGGAGGGGCGAGTAGAACATTCTCAGTCAAATCAATGGCAGTACAAAGTCTTTAAGAGAAGGATATGGCTTTTTTTAATTTCAAAACTTTAAAGAAGTACAAATGTTTTTGTTACATGGATACATTGTATAATGCTGAAGTCAGGGCTTTTAGTGTGCCCATTCCAGAATAGTGTTCATTGTACTGGATGTGTAAGTTTTTGTCCACCATCCGCCTCTCATCCTCCCCTTTTCTTGGTTTCCAGTGTCCTTTACATATCTTTTTGTCCATGTGTACCCATTGCTTAGCTCTTATTTATTAGTGAGAACATACAATGTTTGTTTTTCCATTCCTGAGATACTTTACTGGGAAAAATAGGCTCCACTTCCATCCAACTTGCTACAAAAGACATTATTTAATTCCTTTTTATGGCTGAGTAGTACTCCATAATAAATAAATACACACACAGAACCACAGTTTCTTTATCCACTCACGAATTGATGGACACTAAGGTTGATTTCATATCTTTGCAATTGTGAATTGTGCTGCAGTAAGAAATGACTTTTTGCTCAAGGAAAAGGCCAGTGTGGTTAGAGTAGACTGAGAAAAGAGAGAAGCAGAAAATGAAATCAAAGAAAAAAATGGGCCCAGTTATGTGGTGCCCCATAAGCTATAAGGAAGAACTTTCACCTTACTTTTAGTGAATTGTGAAACATTGCAGAGTTTTGAGCAGAGAAGTGACATGATTTGATTCACGCTTTAAAAAGATTACACCGAGAGTCTTAAAAACAGTCTGTGTTGGAGCAAGGGTACATTTAGGAAGACCATCTAAGAGGCTGTTACAGTAATCTAGGCTTGGACACTGGTGTTGTAACAGGAGAAGTGGCGAAAAGTGTTTCAATTCTGGGACTATTATGAAGGTAGAGTCAACAGAATTTCCTGATTGATTGGATATAGAATGTAGCAAAAAGAGATGAATCAAGGACAATTCATGACTTTTGGCTTGAGAAGCTCGAAGTTTGAAATTGGCTTCAACTGTGATGAAGAAAGCTCTGAGTGAAGCTTATTTTGGGAAGGGGATACTATTTTGGTTTTAAACATGTTATGTTTGGTAAGATAAAGTTTAAATGTAGAAGGATATTGCTAGAACTCATATGCTTCACCAACACTTTTTGCTGTTTCTTAACCCTGCCCTCACCTTTGTAAATAGACCCTTTATTAAACTCTCCTCAATTACCTTATTTGAAATTTTTTTCCTGCTAAGACTGTGAAATTATTAAATGAATAATTTATTAATGAATACAAACCCTTTTACTTTTTTGTATCCTTAATGCCAGAATCTTTTAAAGTGAAATAAATGGATGTTCAAAACTTAAAAAAAAAGTTACTGAATTTAATTAGTAGTATGCTATTGGAGTTTCGCGTGTTTAGTTCATGTAATTAACTGCTATTGTGGAAATAACTATAGGTAATCTATGTGTCTATTTGGGTTTTTTTTGTTTTGCTTTGCTTTGTTTTGTTTCTTTCCCAGGTGAAAGTCAACAATGACATGTCCTTGTAGGATCTAGAAATGCTATTGATCATAGTCTTGTAAAGAGAGAAAAGGCTAATGTACACAAGACTATGTCCAAAGTTATAATTTGCTGATAAAAATAGATTTTCATAATGTGAAGCATCAGAGGACATTTTGTGAAAACGGATGCCAAAATGTGGAACATGGCAATCAGCAATATGGAAATGAGAAATAAAACCTGCTTAAAGCTAACAAATGTCAAGACTCTACCCAGGGAGAAAGTACAGCCTTTATCTTCTTTTTAAAATTTCATCTATGAATTAATACACACTTTTCATGCCCACATCTCTCTCTCCCCTGCTAGTGGGATGATGTAGGATAGAGGAAGGAGAAAGAACTCCTGCAATACCACCGTTATCCAAAACAGATGCAGCTCATGTTTTAACACCTATTCAAACAATGCCCCTTGTATGTGTCATGCTCGATAAAACATTTGCACTCCAAAACTCAGAATGAATTAAAGAGAGAAAGAAACAAAAGCCATGCTTTTTTAGAACTACATTTATATTGAAATTTAAACACCCAAGTGAAAGAGATTTACATAAAAGAATATGACCTACATGATATAATGTACATGAGTGAAAATTGCTTCTCAGTTCTTCGTAAAATTTTAGCTTGACTGGCAGGTACAACGTAAAAACAATATGCATGTTCTGCTTTCATTTAGATTTTCACTCTCCCATGTCACATTGGATTATATATTTATTTCATATTTTAGCACAGCAATAATCACTTCAAAGCATATTAGTGCCGTGCCCTTCTGCGATATAAACAAATATGTGCCAGAACACAGAATTCTTGCTTTAACCCTTGGTCTAACATGGCTTAACATAATGGTATTTTCACAATTTATGTGGAAAAATATAAAATGAAGGCTTCATACATCTCCCACTCATACACAGATACACACATACACACACGCACACACATACACACACATGCACCACCATATAAAGGCAGCTATTCACATAGCCTAAGTCAACAAAATTTTATCAAATATTTTTGATACTCCAAGAATTGGGAATGAGTTTCTACTTAATGATATACATTTGTTTCTAATATGTAAGCCCATAAGTATTGATTAAATATCTAATAAAAGCCAGATAATGTACTAGAGGAGAAAAGAAAATGGATACAATATAATGTCATTATTAAAATAGTGCAAGGAAGAGTATGATAACCCTAGAATTAATGTATAGAATTATTTTCAGTAATTTACAAAATTATTTTTGCACTATTTTAATACTGAGCTAAAATGTTTATGTTTGATAAGTGGATGTGGTACTTCATAAAATATTGTGATATTGAAACTAGCTACTTCCAGCAAGGATTCCTATAAAAGACTATTGGAATAATTAAGGTAGGAAAAATAATAAACCCTAAACTATGGTGATAAATATATATGTAGGGCTTGGCTAAAGCCATCATTTGTGTTTATATGGTACAGTTGGCACGACTTGCTATACGATGGGATGTGGGGGTGTGTGATAATGGACTCTGGAGTGATTCCCAGGACTCTGAGTTAGGGGATTAGGTGTGGTAGTGATAAATGCAGACAGAAGAGCAGTTTTAGGCATATTGAAGTGAACATACATGTTATCCAAATATCACCTATGACCTAAAACTCAGAAGATCAGAGATGGAGAAGTATTTAAAAGTCACTCACATGCAGATGATAATGATGATAATTAAAACTATGAGAATAGATGTGAGCATCCACAGATAATACATAGAAGTAATGCTAAAAGCCAAAGCAAGAAGCCCAAATAATAACAGTATTTGAGGAGCTGGTAGATGGGAAATTATCAGTGTTCACAACAGGAATGGGGTGAGGACAAGAGGGAAATACTACAGAGACACATGGAAAACATGGAGAGAATATTGCCATGGAAGTCAAATGAATAGATAGTTCTCAGAAGAAAATCAGCAGTATCCAATGCAGTAGAGATATCCAGCTATGTGCAACACTAAAAAGGGACTGTAAAGTTCCATTTCCAGGAATGGAAGACTAGGAAATCCAGGCCAAAATCCTGATGAGGGGAACCAAAAAGTAAAACTAACAAAGTTGGATTAAATAAAACAAAATGAAATAATCAGATATCCAATAATATAGTAAAGGTGGTATAGAAGGTGAATAGGATAGTTAATGTTATTCACTACTTTTTCCTACTTTCAGCGAATTGTGAATAAACAGATATATTTAATAAGATTTCTTCTAGATAGAATAAATATCTTCTGCTAAAGCATGAGAGAATTTAAGAATGAAAGAAGACACACTGATAATTTGCTGTGAAAATGTGAAGTATTGGCACATTTCAGTATACTTCTTAGGTATTTCTCTGTCCTTTGTTTCTCTAAAGGTAAGATAAGCAGCCTAGCTCTCACACATTACAACTTGTCTGAGAAACTGTCTTCAAATTTGAATGTCTGAAATAGGAAATTTTAGAAATAAATCTTCTCAGGGAAGGAAAAAGTCAATTGTTTATTTTCAGTGAGGGTTGTCGAAAACCCAACTCTTAAAATTGTTTCTAAAATGTTTTGCATCTTTTTGTCATTTTTTTATATCAGAAGAATTACCTTTCCAAAGAGACTATTTAAAAGAGTGAATGTAAGAACAAAATAGAACATGTATGGAAAGGCTAGCTCTGAGTGTAATATAGTGAACGAGCCCAGGCTCTGGATAAACATAAAGTTGTTATTTTTCCATTAGATTTTTAAATGTAAAATTCAGCCTTTGAAAAAAATCATTTTTTTCAGTGATATTGTTCCAGATGCCTTAATTTTGCTTCAACTTAGTTTGTTTTTAACAACATATAGAATTACTAATTTACGGACAATGAATATTAATATCCCCAAAAAGTAGAATTTTAAAAGGACAGCCAGTTGTGATGCCATAATCCCCATCTCACAGCTTGCATTAATGTATTTACATAAGAAACAAAATTCACAAATGCAGAAAGAAATTAATTTAACATTTAAGTAACCAAAAACCCCACTTTTAAGGGCGATATGGAAAGATGTGAGAGGGTGTGGTTATTAATGTGATATCAAATAACCAGTGTGAATGATAGAAAGTAAAAAGCAGAGGGGAAAAAGGTACACATAAAATCTCATTGATTGTTCAGAAATTTAAACACCCAAGTGAAAGAGATTATTAATTTCTAGTCCTGCTTACATAGCATAACAATGGTTTGCAGTGAAATGGATAGATCAATGACTTCTCAACAAGTCTTCTCTTTACATGCTGGTTCATCCTCACCTATGGCTTTAATTACCATCTAATTGCCAACAACTCCCAAACCTCCACTCTCTATTCTCCACCTCTCCTCTGGCTGTATAACCTTTCCACTGTCTCAAAGGTACTTCAGACATCATCTAAATTCAAATTCATGATCTTTCTGCATAAACTGATGCTTCTCAAGGAACTCCTATTTCCATGAAGTGCACCACCATCTATTCCATTTAGCAAGCCAAAAACGTAGAGTAATTTTTGACATCCCTGTTTCCCTTTCTATTATTATAAGGTATTATAACTATATGTACATATAACTGTATGTATATAACTATACATATATATATACATATATACATATATATATATCTTTGCTTTTGAAAGCTATTGATTTTGCATTCTATTTTGGGTATATGTAAATAATTATTAAGAACATTCTAATTTAATAATTTCAGTGCTCCCTTCCCAGCCTATATGTCAACATCCATGATCCTTTCTCTGTCTCCTTCTCTTCTTTCTTCCCTCCATCCCTCTCTTTCTCCTTTCTTTCCTTACTGTCTTTCTCTTCCATCCTTCCTTCTCTTGCTCTCTGACTCCTTCCTTTCTTCCTCCCTTCTTTCCTTCCTGCCCTCCTTCTTTCCTTCTTCTTTGCCTCCTTCCTTCCTTGTTCTATCCCTCCTTCTTTCTTCTTTCCTTCCTTATTTTTTGAATCTTTGAGGTGGCTGGATTTTTTTTTTAATAGGTTGTGTGTGTGTATATGTGTGTGTGTACCATTCATGAATTAATTTGTTAATTTATACATCATTTATCAGGTATATATTTTGCATCTACTTTGTAGATTACACTATGCTAGGGAATTCATATGCCGGCATAAATTACATCAATTCCCCAACCTAATTGTAGGCAATTATTTGAGACTTTGTTTTAAAACTATGATTGAACTAGCTTTCAGGTAGACAAATATGGATACACACTCTATGTTATTTTTAGACATTCCATGGAGATACCTATGAATTGTGTTTGGACTGCCTTTCCTACCACACTATAGATTCTTTCATTCAACAACTATAATAATGATAATTATGCCTGTAACCCTGTGTTAAGACTACAATATGAAAGTGAATACAGTATAATTTATACTTATAGTATAGTACAAAGTAGAACAATCAAAAAATAAAGATATTAGCTGCGCTGTGATAGAATGGACAATGAAAACAGGAGTCATAAACTCCTGGAAGAAAATGTGCCTGGAAACTCTTCATAGGAAAGAATGTCCTTCTAGTAACAGTTATTTAGGACAATTTTCCCTTCCTAGAGTTGCCATAGCACTCTTCTATTCATAACTAACTGAGCTTCCTAGTATTAACTTAGTAACTATAAGTAAGTATATGGTGGTCTTAGAAGCCTCTCTCACATTACCTGTGAATCAGTTAAAGAAAAGATACTCACCTAGTTACAGTTAATTGATATGGTCAGGTCAGAAAATAGATGCCAAATTTAACCTGTTTTGAAACTTTCATAATAACATGACCATTATAAGTATTATTATAATTATAATACTATTATCAGTAGTAGTAGCAATAGTCATATCACTATTATTATCCAGAGTTGGAATTATCGAGAAATACAATATAGCCCCTGTCTCTGAAACCACTATGGAGGGATCCACTGGTATCAGGGAAACAGTCATTAAGTTATCATTGTGGTCAGAAATATGAAAGTTGTATTGAGATAGGGAAAAGATGATCTACAAAGCAAACTAAACAGGAAAAACAGGAACCAATCTAAATTGATCTGGTCCTAGGACAACTTTAAGTCTACAGGAGAATTGACACAGGTTGTCCAAGTCAAGATTAGAATACCTGAGATCAGTGTTTAGGGGCAAAGAAATCACTCTGGATCAGAATAGGATCAAAAGAACAGGACAACAAGTCTATCAAAATAGAGAAAGTTTTTGAGATCAGATGTGATTGAGCAGATTCAGGGTGGTATGTCCATAGTTGTTAAAATGTCCATACTGCTCAAAGTGATTTACAGATTCAATGCAATTGCCATCAAAATACCAATGTCACTTTTCACAGATCCAGATAAATTAATTCTAAACTTCATATGGAACAAAAAAGAGCCTGAATAGCCAGGGCAATCTTATGCAAAAAGAACAAATTTGGAGGAATCACATTACCTGACTTCAAATTATGCCACAAGGCCATAGTAACCAAAACAGCATGGTACTGGTGTAAAGGTAGAGACATAGACCAATGGAACAGAATAGAGAACCTGGAAATAAAATTATATGGCTATGATCAACTTATTTTCAACAAAATATTCAAAACCATACACTGGTGAAAGTATGCCCTATTCAATAAATGGTACTGAGAAAATTGGGTAGCCTCATGCAGAAAATTGAAAGAAGATTCCTATCTTTTAACATATACAAAAATTAACTCAAGATGGATTAAAGACTTAAATGTAGGACCTGAGACAATAAAAATTCTATAAGAAAATATAGGAAAATCTCTTTCAGACATCAGCCTAGACAAAGAATTTATGACTAAGATCCAAATGGCAAATACAGCAACAACAAAAATAAATCAATGTGATGTAATTAAGTTGAAAAGTTTTTGCACAGCAAGGGAAATAATCAACAGAGTACATAGACAATCTACAAAACAGGAGAAAATATTTTCAAAGTATTCATCCAATAAAGGACTAATATCCAGAACCTATAAAGAATACAAACAAATCAGCCAGAAAATCCAAATAGCCCTATTAAAAAGTGGGCAAAAGATATGAACAGAGTGTTTTCAGAAGAACATAGACAAATGGCCAACAAACACATGAAAAATTCTAACATCACTAATCATCAGGGAAATATAAATTAAAAACACAATGAAATAGCACTTTACTTCTATCAGAATGGCCATTATTAAAAAATCATAAAACGATAGATGTTGCATGGATACAGTTAAAAAGGAACACTTATATGCTATTGGTGGGTAAATTAGTACTACCTATATGAAAAACAATACAAAAATTCCTCAAAGAACAAAAAGTAGATGTACCATTTGATGCAGCAATCCTATTACTGAGTATCTATCTACCCAAAGGAACAGAAGTCATTATATAAAAAAGAAACCTACACCTGAATGTTTACTGCAACACAATTCATAATTGCAAAGATAGGGAACCTAAGTGTTTATCAATTGATGAGTAGATTAAAAAAAATGTGGAGTGTGTGTATGTACACACATACACACACACACTCCCCCACCACAAAGTACTACACAACTCAGCCATAAAAAAGGAGTGAAATAATGCCTTTTGCAGCAACTTGGATGGAAATGGAGAACATTATCCTGAGCAAAGTATCCCAGGAATGGAATAAGAAACACCACAAGTTCTCACTAATAAGTGGGTGCTAAACAGTGAGTACACACGATCATATAATGGTGTAAAGGATATTGAAAACTAATAAGGAAGGGAGGAGGGTGGGGAGGCAAGGGACAAAAATGTACCTGCCCGGTACAGTGTACACTACTATGGTGATGTACACACTAAAATTCCTGACTTCAGCATTATCATATTTCATCCATGTAACAAAAATACTGTTCCCCCTTAATATTTTGAAATAAAAAAAAAAAAAAAAAAAAAAACAGAGAAAGCTTCTCAGGGATTTAAGCCCTAACTTTAAAATAGAGATTCATCTTTGAGAACAAACCATTCACCTACCCATTAGGTCCTGACAAATCTTGTCCTGAAACCAAATCAGAAAACTCTGCTAGTCACATTACCTCATAAAGTAGCTATAACTACACAAATTTCCATTTCTTAGCTGTATAAAAAATAAAAATTATATATTATAGACCTAAATATTTGTCTTATTTTTTTTATTTCAGTATATTAAAGGGGTACAAATGTTTAGGTTACATATATTGCTTTTTCCCTACCCAAGTCAGAGCTTCAAGCATGTCCATTCTCCAGTGTGCACTGCATTTTGATTATCATCATTAAATTGTGGTTAAGCATGGAAAGAACTTTAAGATCATTCAGACACATTTTCTTATTTTTCTGATGACAGAACTTAGATCCTGAAGAGTTAAGTGACTTTGTGGACTCACATATGCAGGTAGTGTTGAAACCAGTACTAAACCCTTGTTATCCTAACTTCTAGTATGGTGTATTGTTCCAATATGCCGCTCTACACCTGGATGTGAAAGCTTGTGAACACAAACATAATATAATATCTACAGTAATATATAAATAGCTTTGCAATAAAAAGTAATTATAACAATGATTAAAATTATTTTTAATTAATTAATTTGTGTAAAAAACATATAAATGTGTCATTTCATATTTGTATACACCACAAAACTCTGCTGGGAAAATATATGCAAAAAATGTAAGCTTTCATTTGATGAACACTCCAGAAATTATAATTTTACTTAATTCCATCTTAAATATTGCTTCAAACTATATATGTGCTTTAATCAGAGAAATACTTCCTGGAGAAATGCCCTAAAACATTAAAAGTAAATAATTTTTTACATGATACAAAATTGAAAAAAGAAAGAGAATAAAAAAGGATGATGAAAAAGAGAGATGCCAGGCTGCAATATGTCAAAGAAAGCATTGTATTCTTTAAGTATGCCAATTTTGAAGGGAAGAAATGAATAAGCACAGAGGCATTACAAACGATCCTCATCACTTGCTGTCATCTCTTACCTTCATAAGATATGACCCCCCTCAGCTGCCAGCAGCTCTTGTGAAGGCAGACAAAGAGGGCAAAAAGATCAGCAGTGCAGCCCTGCTCCACCTTGACAGGTGAAGGTAAGTGGCACTTCTAATGCTGTTACTAATTTATTAAGTATTCCAAAGTTAGAATTTAATCGGAATATTTTTGTCACATTATCCATCACCAACATAGAAGAGATGGAATTTTCTTAAACAGCCGTGCAGTGCAGTGCCTTAGGCAGGCTTTTAGTCATTTCAGTTTGTCACAATGGACTAGTTCCATTTTAATGATTTAGTTAATTGTGTGACAAGCTATGAAAAATGGGAGTGACCCAATGCCTAGTCCAAGGAATATGCCGAGGAATTAGTTCTAACGGCCAAGTGACTGAGAACTGCTTTCACCTGCAAATGAAACAAACAAACAAAAACATGTTCTACCTTTTTCCTTTGTGAATCTCAGATTTCATATGTTAAGCAAAAGTCAAGGTAGAGAATGGCAGATCATTTATACAAAGAGACGCATTATTGAACCGGCAGATAAATGGATTGCATGAAGATCCCAGCTTTTGTTTCTCTATTTTTATAATGTTTAGACATGTTATGCTCCCAGCACTTTATCATCATGCTCTAAAGACTTTTAAGTGGGATAAATGTGCATTGAAATTCAGTGCTGAAATATAGCCAGTGACCTGGTCATAACAAACCAAACACACAGCAATTCTATGACAGGCAACATGTCATCAGTTTACAGCATATATTATACTCCTAGTATTGTCTAAATGACTTTCTGAAACACTGAACAAGAGACATAAATGCTAACACTTGTTAACCAAATGATTCACATGAAAAGGAGAGTGGATACTGGGATCCATTTATACTTTCTTTTTAAAAAAAATTAATTCATTTTTCATAAAATTTATAAAATTTCAAACACAAACATTTTGCTCTTCTTTCTAAAAACATAACATTACTATAGAAAACAGGGTTTCCATTGTTTAAGCAATGTTATTTGACTAAAAAACTGTTTTAAGCTATATTGCAAAATGAACATGTTCTTGAAAAAAACAGATGGGTGTAACATCATTTATATTTTTAGAGTTTACATGATACTTCCCCTAGAATAAATTTAGCTGTATATGCACGATAAAGTAATTTTTCAGAATATTCACATCTGCATACAGAATCAGTTCTCCTGAGTATATAGGCAGTCTCCAGTTCCACTGTTAAAACTATACTGAAACTTAATTCATTAGTTGCTTTTACTATTGCAGCATTCTCCTAATTATCTATTTACAGCTGACTTCGTTTACAAATTAATTCAAATGGCCAAATGTGATCCATTATTTATTATCAATCAATCAACTTACTCAATATCCAGAACCTTCCAGATGTGCTTGTTTATGCCTCATTTGTACCTGCTGACCAGGAATTGGAGCATTACTATGTAATTATTAATGATATCTCTGCTTACAATTGCTGAAACTCTGATATCTTCTGAAGGTTCCAGTCACCTATAATGGTAAATTTCTGAATTTAAAAGGGCAATATACGTAACCTAAACTTTTGTACCCCCACAATATGCTGAAATAAGAAAAAAAATTCTTAATAAGTACATTTCACAGGTGAAATTTAACTATTATACCAAAAACAATGTTTATTAAGAAGTAAAAAAAAAAAAGGAAAAAAAAGAAATCTATGTGGAAGATTTTTATATTTTAACTGTACTTAGGTTTAAGGTAATATCATTAAGCTATAGGGTAAAGAATTTCCTTTGGCACTGTTTCTGGGAACCATACTAACCTGTTCCCACATGGTACACAATTGACCTGCATGCAACCCTTAAATGAGGGGTCAGGGTAGGTGATCTCCAAGATCTTCCCAGTTCCAAACATTTGAGAGGCAACCCAGGAAAGACCAACAAAGATGACTGGCCCAGCAACCCCTCCCCAGTCTTTCTCTGGACTCTATCTTTCTCCTCTTCTCTGACCGTTGTTGTTACAAATAGTGACAAAGTATCTGGAATCCGGAAACACCGAAAGTTTCTCACTCAGCATCTCATATGTATAGAGAGAATTATAATATTGGATAAGGAAAATGGCTATAAGCAATAAAGGGAAGAATACAAGTAGGTCATCTAATTCTTCCCTAAAGTGACATTCATTGTGGGAAGAAAGAAGTAAACAGAGAGAGGTGTGTGCCATGGGCAATATCCTATTTCAGCCTTCTTGTATTTTAGCTTGCTTCACTAATTTCTACACATAATACCTCAAATTCTCGGCCTCACAATACATGATAGCAGATATTCAGATTGTGAAAAAAAAGTCATTCTAGCACATAGAACATAAATTCTATTTTTTCTGTGACAATGGGAAAAATCCAGAAAATTACCAGTAAGATAGGAAAAAATAAGAAAGTTATGAGCATCATCTTTACCAGCTACCCTTTCTAAATATCAATATAAGCTCCCCTTTTTAAGTTCCCCATCCCTCAGCCCTTACTCCTTTTCCACACACCTTTACCTAGCCATATGCATACATGAAATCCATCCCCTATTCTCAGCCACTCTTCATAATCACGTAGGGTTGATTCACTGGCAGTATCCAACTCTGCTTAACCCACATCTGTGAATGAATGACCCCAACCTTCCTTCATTCCATAAATACTAATTTCTTCCCTTCTTATATTTTCAGAATCTATACTTCCACTATGCTAATTTGTCAGAGGGTGAATTTTTCTCTAAAATATTTAGAAGGGTATTTAGATAATTTCTCTAAAATATAGATCGATATTATCTTAGTGTTTTGTGTACATGATCAGTGCAACTACCAACCAATGTATGTCTGTGCTTTTGTTTTCATAATTTTTTTTTAAATTTCAAGATATTAAGGGGGTACAAATGTTTTTATTACACGGATACCTTTTATAATGCTTAAGTCAGAGCTGTTAGTGTGCCCATCACCTAAATAGTATTCATTGTATCTGATAGGTAGGTTTTTACCCCTCCAGTCTTTCTGCCTTCCCCATTTCTTGATTTCAAATGACGTTTACATCTCTTTGGGCCCATGCATGCCGATTAATTAGCTGTCAATTAATAGATAGTACATGTGATGTTTGTTTTTTCATCCCTGAAATACTACATTTAGGATAATGGTCTCCAGTTTCATCCGAGTTGCTGCTGCAAAAGATATTATTTTATTCTGTTTTATGCATGATGTGTGTGTGCATGTGTGTGTGTGTACATATAAAGATAGATAGATGTATGTGTCACATTTTTTTTATCCACTCATCAATTTGATGGGCACTTAGATTAATTTCACATCTTTGTGATTGTGACTTGTGCTGCAATAAACATTTGAGTGCAGGTATCTTTTTGATAAAATGATATCTTTTACTTTGGGTAGATATCCAGTAGTGGGCTTGCTGGATCAAATGGTAGGTCTACATTTATTTCTTTGAGGAAGCTCCATACTGTTTTCAATAGAGGTTGTACTAATTTGCAGTCCCACCAAAAAGTGTGTGAGTGTTCCTTTCTCTCTGCATCCATTCCATCATCTATTGTTTTTTGACATTTTAAAAATGGTCATTTTGATAGGGGTAAGATGATAATCTCATTGTGGTTTTAATTTGAATTTCCCTGATGATTAGTGATGTTGAGCATTTCTTCATGTCTGTTGGCCATTGTCTATCTTCTTTTGAGAAACACCTGTTCATGTCTTTTTCCCACTTTTTAGTGAGGTTGTTTGTTTTTCTCTTGCTGATTTTTATCTTTTCAAGCTTTAAATATTTACTAGAAAATCTTAGCCTCTATTCAAAGTGTTGTTTATTTTTTTCCAGGCAGGAATATAAATATAGAAAGAAACTATTAATATATAACTGTTTTCTAGGTCACAATGTACCAAGAAAGTGAGAAACATTGATGGAAAGTATTTAATAACAAGTATATAGTAGTGAAAACAGTACTTATAGGCCAACCTTTGGGAAACCAGAAGTTAAATTTAAAAAAAAGATGAGCTCATAAACTACGAACACAGACCTACAGTTTCTTCAGCCCACTGTACCCTTTTGCTTTCACATCTCTTTCCCTTATTCTGCCAGCATTCTCCCAGATGGGGCTATTGCTTGTGGATTAGGACTGGATCCATCCTCTTCCAAATTCTTAGCCATAATGGGGATTAAGGATGAGGACTGTGTAGTACTAAATAAGGAATTACTAGACTGTGTTTCCAGGAAGTCAGCAGAGGAAAATAATTTTCCAGAATCCCCAGTTGGACTTTCTGATACATAATCCTGCAGAAACATCACTACACTTACTGGATGGTCCTTGTAGTGCCATTCATATAAAACTATACATCAGTTTGTATATGCATGGAGGCATATTCAGACTGCCCTGTGATCCAATCTCCATTCTTCACCTCTGGATTCCAAACAACCAACACCAAATGACTTTTGAGAATCTATCCATTGGCAAATTTGGAACTATTTGTATCTTTATTCATTATAGGATTATCAAGAAGACTAATGGAGTAGCATCTTTGGAAGAACTTTGAGATCCTGCTTAAGAAAGCATTACATAAGTGCAAAGTATTCTAAAGAGGCGGTGGAGGAAAATGTGTTGGCTGAGTAAATAGTTGGCAATAGGGAGAAGGCAACATTTCTTGCAGCTGGACAGAAAATGTTGTGAAGCAATACTGAGCCAGGTGAATGGAAAAAGGATTTAGTTTTATTAGAGGAGGATGACAAGTGCCAGCAACTTGGAAAGAAGTAGAAAGCAGATTTGACTGTTTGGAGAACATTCTTGGAGAGTACCTGATGAGATTTCCAGATTGTCAACTGGACATTCTCCTAAAGTTTCCCAAGTGCCAACTCCTTGTCATTGAATTTCAATAGACGTGTGTTATTAAGGGTGTGCAGGTGGATGTTTATGTCTATATGTAGGTGTGTGTACAATCATTTATGCAAGACAAAATAAGAATCATTACTAAAATATCCAGAAAAGATGGAGAGTACACAAAGAATGTTCAGAGAAGTCAATGAACATTATTATAAATAACACTGAAATTTTCTATTAATTTCAATTTCTTTATTAATAAAAATTATGTTTATTAGTGAGTTTTTAAAACTTTTTCAAAAGTTTTAATTTTTTTGACATTGGTAACATTAATTTCTAATTGAAGTCTTTTCTGCACCTGTGCTACCTTATGTTTAATTAATAGTGATGTATCAACTACCACAATACTCAAGGTATCAAACAAAGAAGGAAATGATCCATAGTCAGTAGGCATAGATGAGAAGAGTTCTTGCAGGGAATGTAAAATAAATGAGGGATTTTTGGTTAAAGTGGAACAATGAGTAGATATGTTTCTTTGTTAACTTAATTTGTATTTTTATTAAATAATAGACTCACAGAACTTAAAAAAATCTACTCTCTATAGTCACAACAAAACTTTTCTCAGTTCCAATATTTAAGGCATGTAGGGGAATGGAAAGATTCTTCTTTGGGCCCACTATCCTCTGGCTTCCATAAAACTTGTTGCATTCCTCTGCACAGTGTCATAGCTGTTATCCTAAAATGGCCTTAGGAGGGAATTTCCTTTTTTTCTGTCATGTGTTGGATGCTGTCTCTTGATTCTCTATCTTTTTCTCTGTTTTAATTGTTTCTCTTATATTGATGAAACAAAACTTTTGTAACTCCCTCCAAAAAGATAAATTAGACATTAAGTTTTTAGGAATTTTCATACATAAAAATGAATTTCTGCCATCACTCTTATTTTCATATTTGGGCATAATATAAAATGTTAAGCTTGAATTTCTTTTTATAAACTTGAAAGCATAATTCCAAACATTTCTTCTGAATTTCAGTATTACTTTTCATAAGTCTGATGCTATTCTATTAATAATTCCAAAATCTGCTTGCCCCATATTTATTTAGCTGTCTCTGGAAATGTTTGGAATCTTTTCTTTATTTCTGGAGTTCTAAATTTTGTGTATGGTAATTCTAGTTTTAATTGTTTTTGCTTCAATAGATGTAGGAGGTATAAGTGTCTTTTGTTACATGGATGAATTGTATCACACTGAAGTCAAGGCTTTCAGTGTCCTCATCACCAGAACAGTGTACATTGTACTCGATAAGTAGATTTTCATCCCTCACTCCCATCTCCATGCCCACTTCTTAATATTAAACTATAATAAAGGAGGATGTTATAGTAGATATTTAAAATTCCATTATTTTGGTTATAATATGATGTTTTCTCTCAATGTGTAAATGCCTATCCTACCAATAGCATTTTAATCATTTTTAAGTGCACAGATCAGTGGCATTAAGTACAATTACATTGTACAACCATCACCACCATCCATATCCAGAATGTTTTCATCATCCCAAACTGAAAGTCTGTACCCATTAAATAATAATTTCTCATTTCCTCCTCATCATGATCCATGATAACCACTATTCTACATTCTGTCTCTATGAATTTGACATTCTAGGTACCTCACATAAGTGGAATCATATAATTCCATTTACCTTTATTCCACTTAAATAATTATCTGCACAAAAGCTTTTTGTGTGTGGTTTATCTTAGCATAATGTTTTCAAGATTCATTCATGTTGTATCATAAACCATAATTTTATTCCTTTGTGAGGATGAATAATATTCCATTATAATCTATATGTCATATTTTGTTTATTCATATGGACATTGGATTTTTCCCACTTTTTAGCTATTGTGAATAATGTTGTTATGAACATGGGTTTGCAAATATTTGTTGGACTCCCTGCTTTTAATTCTTTTGGTATATACCCAGAAGTATAATTTATGGATCACATGATAATTCTACATTTAAATTTTTGAGCAACTTCAATACCATTTTCCTCAGTAGCTACATCATTTTACTAAATTTGTGTTGTTTTAAGTCACTAGGTTGTGGAAATTTGTTACACAATAACAGAAAACTAACACATTATCCTCCCCACCAAGTGCCAGCTTCTAGATGATATTTTGTTGCTGTTGGTTGGGGGCTATTAGTCAATTTTTGCCAGAGAATAATTAATTATTCCATGTTTGGAGAGCAATAAATTGATAAATGAATTGATAAAAGAGACCAATTCTTTTGTTTCTCCCACTTTCACTTTGGTTCCAGTACTTTACCGTTAGCATGGCTGGTACTGCTTTTGATTCCATTTCTCCAAAGAGTAGAACTTCAGTCTTTTTCCTGGGTACTACTTTTGATTTCATTTCTCCAAAAAGAAGAACTTCAGTCTTTCAGTCTTTTTCCTGAGTAACTTTATAGTTGTATGAAGTGGGCAAAATTGTCTAGGGTGATATTTTCCAAATTACAAAGATAATTTTAAAAAATGTAATGGATGCCAGGTGCACATATTTGATTAATATTATTCCTTCATTTATGAAACACTTTCACCTATTTTCTAGCTATTATCAATCTATCTATAATCGATCTATTAT
>CM052441.1:55415412-55475948 GCA_028533085.1 Varecia variegata
TGTGTATTTTTAATGAGCACATTTCAACTTAAAAACAAAACTTTTAACAATAAATCATATCTAACTGTACAGTTAGTCTCCCACCAATCCACTTGCTGCTATCCCCTCATCTGAGACAACTATTCCTGATTCCTGCATTTATAATTCCCTTGCTTTCTATATATTTTGTACTATATATAGGTAACACAAGATACACATTTATAGTGCACGTGCATATGAATATGTCTATCTGTATATAAATAAAATGTATACATTTACATATTTAAATACGTATATGTAATTATAAATGTATGTTTATATTAATTACATGCTTATTTTATTTAAGTTTTATGTAATTATATGTGTATGTATGTGTGTTTGTATATATGTATGCATGTATGCATGTGTATATACAGAGATTGGTAAAATTTTCCTATAAAAGTCTGGATACAGCTCTGTGAGCCTTATGGTTTGGATTCCAACTACTCAGCTCTGCTGTTGTAGCACAAAAAACCCATAGATAATACATAAACTAATGAGCTTGGCTATGTTCCAATAAATATGTATTATGGACAGTGAAATGTGTTTTTCAATCATTTGAGTGTGTAATAAACCAACCATACAAAAACAGAGATTTGGTCTTCTAGACATATTTGCTAACCCGTGATGTACATCATAATCACATAGATATTATTTTATTTTATTTTTAATTTCATAAGGACTCTCAAGTTCTATGTAATCTTCTTGTACTTACCTCTTTCAGTTTATATATTACTAAAATATATCCATATTTATCTGTTGTTGCAGTTACTTTATTTTGCTCGATACATATTTCATTGTAAGATTATATCAGAGGCCCATTTATCTGCTCTTCTGTTGATGCGCAGTTGAGTTCTGGGTACCTGATATCTCAAATTCTTGAGCCTCTTCTAGAAGGGTTCTGTAGTCTTTATCTGCTTGTTAACTTCCTGTTCTGGAGACTAATATGCTAGTTTTTGTCATATGCTGAATCTATACACCTGCCATCTTTCAAAGTTCCATTGACATCACTTGTCTGTTGTCTCCTCTTCCATTCTTTTTCTTCTTGGTTTTTAGATACTTTTAATTTCTTTAATGCTCATTTTGAGGAAAGAGAATATGGAGGTAAACCCATGTGTTACAACATTTTATTGTAATTTTCTTGAATCTAGTCTTTATAGATTGTTTTAGGAGATGTATTTTAAGGACTATAAAAGATAACCCAGAGGATTCACTTCTGGCATGATGGAGTGAGGAGATTGATCACTTCTATCTTCAAAGAACAGCTATAAAATTGGCCCAAACTGTCAAAAGCAATCATTTCAGCACTCTGAAAAATCAATCAAAGATAAACAACAAACCGAAGATAGTTTATAAATGAAAACTACTAAACTTGGCATAGAAACATCAGGAGTCTGTGGCATACTTCCCTGAGGCTGTTCCCATTGCCCACTCACCAAGCTCTGTTCGTGTGGAGGTTTAACCAAAGCAGGCCAGGCCTTGAAAACTACCAGCTTCCACCTCATTGCAACAGGGAACCCCTTTCTTTGGAGTTTTTTTTTTTTTTTTGTGTGTGTGTGTGAGACAGAGTTTCACTGTGATACCCAGGCTAGAGTGCCATGGCATCAGCCTAGCTCACAACAAACTCAAACTCCTGGGCACAAGCAATCCTTCTGCCTCAGCCTCCTGAGTAGGTGGGATGACACAAAGCTCAGCTAATTTTTTTTTTCGTATATTTTTAGTTGTCCAGCTAATTTCTTTCTATTTTTAGTAGAGACGGGGTCTCACTCTTGCTCAGGCTGGACTTGAACTCCTGAACTCAAACAATCCTCCCTCCTCAGCCTCCCAGAGTACTAGGCTTACAGGTGTGAGCCACCACTCCTGGCCTGGAGTTCTTTAATTTAAAGTGCAAAGCAAACAGGAAGAGCCAGTAGCTCGGGTAGCTTTAGGTTCCACTCTCAGTTGATTTTTGTGAGAGGTGAAAGGTGCAGATTCTGTTTCAGTCTTCTACATGTGGCTATTCAATTTTCCCAACACCATTTATTGAATAAGGATTCTTTTCCCTGCTGTATGTGTTTGTCTGCTTTGTTAAAGATTGGATGGATAAATGAGGATGGTTTTCTATCTGTGTTCTCAGTTCTTTTGCATTAGTCTATGTCTCTGTTCTTGTGCCAGTACCATGCTGTTTTAATTACTATAGTCTTGTAGTATAGCTTGAACTCTGGTAAACGGATGCCTCCCCACTTGTTCTTTTGGCTTAAGATTGCTTTTGCTATACGGTGTCTTCTCTGGTTCCATATGAAGCATAGAATTATTTTCCTGGTTTTAATTTTAAACCTGGCTTCCTAGTGGTTACCTCTTTGTCTGCCTATCTTAGTGTTCATCCAAAGATAGGTCAAACATTGTGTTCAAGCATCTTGAGCAAGAAGATTCCACATTTCCACTATCAAGTATTGGAGAAGACATAGAGAAACTGGAATCCTCACACATTAAAGGTGAATATACAAAATTGTACAGCCATTTTGAAAAACAGGTGACAGTTTCTTAAGAAAAGATGTCAAATGTAAACTTAGTGTTCAACTCAGCAACACTCCTCTTAGGAATATACCCAGTAGAAATGGAAATGTATGTCCATACAAAGACATGTACATGAATGTTCTTAGAAATATTATTCATAACAACCAAAAAATGGAAACAATCTAAATGTCAATTAAGTGATGAATGAAAAGAAATGTGATATATCCAAACAATATAATACTTTCAGCAATAAAAAGGAATACAATATGGATGCACATTACAACATGGATAAACCCCAAAATATAATGTCATGTAAAGGAAGCCAAGTGAAAAGGAATACATATTACATGATTCCATTTATAATAAGTACCGATGAAAGACACATTCAGAGGTATTAAAAAAAAACCAGATCGGTGGTTGCCTAAGTCTGAGATGTGTGGGGAGGGGAAGTTATTGAGCGGGGGTAGTGAAGATCAACTGCAATGTGGTAGAGGGAAATTTTGGGGATGATGGAAAATTTCTAAAACTGAATTATGATGATGGTTGTACAGCTCCATAAATTTATTAAAAACAATTTGTACACACTTAATACAAGAATTGTATGCTATGAAAATTATAATCTCAATAAAGTTATATAAATAGTGGGGAAGAGAACTCAGATGAGCAGTTATAATAATATTAGCTGGCCACATTTATCAGAGCAAATTGTCAGAGTGTTTAGTTGAATCTCTTCTGAGAAGTACCATGTCTGTGATCTTGGGAAAGTCACTTAACGCCTCTAGCCAAAAATATTCTTATTTACTTAAAAGTCTCTGCATTTTCAAACTTTGCATTTCTTAATCTCTTTTCTTTGTTAAAATTATATGATTTGAGTTAGAAGTAAATGTTAAGTTGCTAATTTAGAGTCTCAGTAGAAGTGTTGAAATTTTTAAAATTAACGCATGGAAGAAAGAAGTTGACAACATGCAGTATTTTCTACTTAATCACAATACTACAGTTTCCACATAATCTTCACTACCACAAATTAATGAATGAACATAATCATAATATGAAAAAGTCCAGTCCTTTATTTTTGCTCCTTTTTAAGTACAAAAGATAAATGATTGTTAGAATAAAATATTACAATGAAGAAAGAGTAATTTAAAATTGAATTTCTCTGTTTCCCTGAGATGTTAAACTATCTTAGGGACAGCGATAGAGGCCTATGTTCCTCATTGACCAAAGGTAGGCTATACTATTGTGAAGGAAATACAAAATTTAAGAACGAAAAATTTACACAAATGATAGTACATTTGATTTCTAGAGTAATAGTAAGCTGTGAAGGGAGAGAAATTGATAAAGCCAGTTACATTGATATTGCCATACATGGAGAACACATGGTGGACAAAGGAAAAAAAGAGAGAAAGAAAAGATCTACAGAATAGTGATAGGAAGGGAAATATAAATTTTTGACACTTGGAGGGTGAATATATATTTTAACCTTATAATAACAGGAAAAGAAGTTACAGAGGATTTTAAAATGAATGTGAAAACTGGGAGAATCTTTATTGTCTATGCTGTTTAGTTATTAGGTGAAATTGTCACATATCAATGCATAATCTTTAAAATAAGAGATTTCAGAATATGTCAATATATGTTACATTGAAGGACTTCAATCCAGGAAAGATGACTTTTAATTATACTGCATTCATAAATATAAAAATAGGAATAGATCTGAGAACAAGGAGTAGCAATTACCTTATAAATTATGTTATCTAAATACTGCCCTATGTACCAATGTTCTGGAAGTATTAATGTGTTAGTTAAACAAGCTTTCACTTCATTAGGGATGTAAACTCCAATTCCATTTCAGGGCTAACGTACCTGTTTCTTCCTGTGAGGAGACACAGATTGTTTCACCTATCTACGATGCGTGACCTTAATCACACTCAAGGAGGCTGCTTGTGAAAATGGCTGACTCCGCTCTTCAATTTGGCGGTAGTGGCTTGTGGAATAAAGACACATAGCCACCCAGTGAGCTTTCTTTGAGACATAAATAACATGCCTAGGAAACTGAATCCAGCTCAGCTAGAGAGATATGGTGAGTAAACAAAACAAACTGGCTTTATTCATTCTGTTCTCCGAATATACTACAGGTCCAAGAAGAAAGCCTTCTCTCTTTTTTCTAACTCCCTTGTATCCATTGAAAGTAGCATAAACCTAGTCATAAAACAAAGGACCCTCCTTTCCCTGCATCCATGAATGGCGTGAGGCTGTTTTTTTTTTTTTTTTTTAAATTGTCACCATTCAGCTTAAAAATATTGCAGACATCTGAACATGTGCCAGAGCCTCATTCTTCTCTATAGACCATGCAGCCAGTTCTCCTTCAATGTATATTAACTTTTTGTTGGTACCTTGACATAATCTCACTACTGTCAGGACGCAAACTTTCACTACTTCTTTTGGAAGCACCTTTGTGAATCTCTCTGCCTCACTGACTCTCTTTCCCATTTCAAATGTCAACCAAATGCATTCTATTTTTCATCCCCTGTGTTTCTTAGATTCTTTTTGCTCCTGCTATTTCTGGCTTTCACAGTGTATCTGTGTCACTTCAACTGTAAGCATTTGTAGTAAATATTATTTAAATAAATTATTTTCAAGAAGCCAACAAATAGAACTAACAAAAGTCCCAAAATGTAGCATTACCATTTCAGTTCTCAGGTAATGCTTAAACCTTTATGTAACTGTTTAGAAATGTGAAAGTCTGGGAACATTTTATTTAAGACACGAGTGGATATTCACCCAGCTGATGTAACTGAAATGAGGTAAGTACTTAAGAGAAAAAAAATGAACTTTTAAATAGGTCATAAGAAATTGAGATATTCTTGACCCTTTACTGTGAGATGAGTTTTGTAATGAACTGCAGGCATGCACGGTTGTATACCTGAATACCTTGTAAACCTATAGGATAAACCATCCCAATAACTAGAAGATAGACATAGAAGCTTGGAATGTAAGCTCTCTGAACAAATATGTTGACTTCCTTAAACAAAATTTAAATGATTTTACTAAGAGAAACTAAAGGTATGTTATCATTTATGTTTTTTTCTGTTGCAAATCTTTTTGTTGATTATAAGACATGCATCTCCAATATGTGAGGAGACAATATGCATTTAGCATGGAATGCTCATATTTAAATAGAGGTTTAAGAGATAAAAGAGTATTGCAAAAAGGCCTGTGTTGATAATCAGGGACACTGTCAATGTCCAGCCCTTCCTAGACTCCTTTCTCTAGTGATTTTTGGTTAAGTCTTCTAAGTTCCAAATCTCAGTTTTCTCTGCTGTAATAAAGAGGAAATTGCTTTACATTCCAAATGCACACTTTGCAGTAGCAATTGTCTAGGGAGCACTTCCCCTAGAAGGAAACTCCCATTACAGAGATATGATATTGCTGCTTAGATTTATTTTTCAAAATATCTCAGTGTTTCTTAACAGACATTCATGTAGTTTGCTAATTACAGCTCCACAAACATGCATTGTATACTTTGACAATTATAAAAGAAGTGCAAATATGTACTCATCTCAAATGCTATAACTTCAGAAAGGGATGAAAAATAAATTCTGGCCTAAAGGATGAGACAGGTATGATGGTGGTAGAGAAGAGAGAGAATTGCTAAGAAGATATGAAGTGTCATTCTAATTAAGTCCATTAAATGCATTGTTTCTGGTATGCTATCGCCCCAAGCACATAGCTGGCTTAATCCTTTCCCAAATAAAATATAAATGTATTTCAATCTGTTACAGGAAGTTTTCTGTCATGGAAATCACTTCTATTTTTAAATGAAAGTTTAAAGACAAGATTGACATTAAAGATACTTAACATTGCTGGAAAACTATCAATCCTTCATTCAAAGGATACCTGTCATCCCAATCATTACAAAATGAACAAAAGACTAAATAACACAATCTGCTGATTCTAAACATGAAACAGTTTTAAAGTTAGCCTGGCTTACTTGGTTGTATGACATTGCTGATAAGAAATATTAAAATGACAAATATCAGTATACACAGAAGGTATATCTTTTAACTAAGCAGAGAAAATCACCACATTTTTATTAATCGTGATTTAAAAAAATAATATATGAAATATAGGAAATGCAGTAATGATAATCTGTGCTTTGCTTTTTGATGTCCCTCAAAGAAATATTATCAGAGAAAGTCACTTGGGGAATATATGATATTGCATTTTATTTTTGTCTGTATTTAAGTAAAATACAGTTAAAGGAAAAATAAGTTAGGAAGATTTTTTTCTCCTTTAAATTTCATGATGCTCATTGTATTCAAAGCATCATTTTCATGGAGTTATGTTTATCTAAATACAATGCACATTTATTTTAACTAACTATATATTAACCAGTGCATTCCTTCAAAATAATGCTTGCTAATTAAGGCAAGCATTTTCAATATAGAGATAGCACTAGTACTATTTTTTACACGTGATTGCTATTACAGGTGCAATGATGGTAAGATTTGATATCACTGAGGAACTTATTGCTTTTAGGAGACTTTTAAAGCTACAAGAAGATATTCAATATCAAGCAATCTGCCATTAATGAAGCAATTACTGGGACAGGCTTTCACTGGGGTGGAGAGTCGAGCACACTGCTTGTGGAACAACCTCTAACCAATATGCAAGGCGAGGCAATGAAAACAAGGTATGCTTTCAAAATGACATTTGAGCAATACTCACTGAGTGGCTCTTAGTCAAACTAAGAACACAATTAATCGTCATGGTAGAAACCTGTGTCTGAAGCCCAGACTCTCGTACCGTCTATGTCTTATATGTGTTTTTGACTAGTACTTTACAAAACAAGTATATGGGGAGTATTTAGTTCTGTTATTTTCTATCTGTTAAAGTACTTATACAATGCAAAAGCCTGATGATTACACATTTAAAATTGAAACACATCTAATGCAAGATTTAAATAAATAAATAAATAAGCTCTTGGAAATATCATTAAACATTAACTGAGAACGTACAAGCAATAAATGAGATTTGTCTCTTGCTTCATAGTTTGTCATGTGCTCGCCCATATAATATTTGGTCCATATATGCAATGAGATTCTTGGTCCTTTGAGAGTTAAAAAAAATTGGAATCAACCCCCACTCAAGGTAGACTGTGGTTCTCACCAATATCTCTGCATATTATCCTGGGGAAAGAGAAGACCTTAAGTTTTTAGTGGTCATTTCTTGCTCTAAATGCCAGTTCTCTTCCTTTACTTTTTCCAAAACTACTCACATTAGACATTTGTTTTTATTGGTTTGGGAGCAAAACAAAGTACCTTAAATCAGACAGATTTTCCTGCTCTGAAGTCTCCTGCTATTTCAACACTGGTATTTCTTCCAGTCACTTTTCTATAACAGCTTCCTCCCATGGTGCTTACCTCCCAGGGTTCTTCAACACCCTTTTCTCATCCTACTTTAGCTTGATACTCTCATTGACTCTGAGGCTAGTTTCACATATCCCAAATTTCACTAATATGTTCTGCCACCTACACTGCTCTCACAGAAGAGGCTGGCAGAGGCATTAAAAGTTATTACTTGTCCACTGACAAAATATGCTGCCTTCTTTAGAAGCAACTACTGCACAGCTGTCTAACTCATGTAACAATTAAATATAAAGATATCCCTGTAAGGTAACAATTAAATATAAAGATATCCCTGTAAGGTAGGTGTTACACCTACCTAAGGTGTAACACCTACCTTACAGGGATATCTTTCACAGATGAGGAAACTGGGGTTCAGTGCTATTTTATGGCTTTCTGTATTCACACAGGAAGAAGAGAATAAAACCGGGGCTTGAATCCAAGCCTTCTAATCCTATGTTACCCTCACCTTTCTAGCAGGCCATGGAACTTCTCTCTTCTTGGTAATACATTACTATCATCCAATTTTATCAGATATGGGATTCTTTTTAAATTAAATATATGTATCTTTCTATTTTGTTTTCTTTTCATAAGGTAATATTTATAGGGCTTGCAGCTTTTTCCGTCAAACTTTTCCCTCTGTCTGGATTCTATCTTCCATTATGGGTTTTGTGTGAGTGCAAACAGTGCAGGGCTACCACAGGGAATAGCGTTCCACGTGGGATGTATACCCTTCTGTTGTTTCTTTCTTCCCCAGAAAAGTGCTCTGGTCATGCTGACATAGATCCGAGTCAGACTGGGAAGATGGAAAGAGGAAATGAGCTGAATGATTCCAAAGTAGTCTGACAGCTGTGCAAGCTTGGACCCCTTCTCGTTGAATGCAGTCAGCACATGCTCTTTCAGCATTTGCTGTGTCCCTTTGGTTCTATTCAGGAAAACAGAAAGCATGGTAGACTTTTCAAGTAGAGAGAATTTAATACAAGTGCATTTGTGCAAATTGGATATGTAGGTGGAGAAAGAGCTGAGAATCCAATTAGACAATTTCAAACAATTATGCAACCCAGATTAGCAACAGTAGGAAGCCAAGAAAACCCAATGGTTAAAGGAAGAGTAGATGGAAAGGAATGCCAGAATCTGGAAGCCAGGCCATGTGGCTGGGCAGCCTGGTAGGATCTGGAGCCGCAGGGGTGCTACAGCCTCTTCGTAGGCTGTGGGGCAGAACAAGAAAAAGAAAATGCCTCCCACTCTCCAGTATTCCTCCAGTGCTCCCATTTCAGAACTAGTCAGAATCCAGCTGGCAAAAGAGCTTGAAAAAATGTTTTCCTGAAATGCCTAGCAGAGTGGAAGGGCGTAGAATGGAGCAATAAGCAAACAAAAGGCACACTTGTCCCTAAATTGCCACAGCTATTAAATGCCTTCACATTTTGCCAGCTATAAATCCAGTTAAATGGCTCTAATGAATAAAGTCTCTACAGCTCTGTTATCTCAAACGCAGTGTCTAGAATACCACAGTTATCTACTTTAATATCAATGGTAGTGATAACAATTTTATTTTGTTTAATAAAAATAATTAATAATTACTTTCAATTTTAAGTAAATTTATAAAGGCAAACTATGAAGTGCTTCAGGACCAGTATCTTGATTTTTCTCTTTAGCACTTCTCTCCTAAGACACGTTAGCTATGTTCTAGCTTTTAATAACCCAGTTTTAAGGGCCGTTTCTTCAAGTGGAGATACATTTGGTGTGTGGTTCACCAATGTGTTTCCCTCTCTTCTGAGACATTTTCTCATCCTAAAACATGTCAGTGTGGGTTTCTTAAAGGCGGTACCTAAGGAGGAAGGCAGTTTCCAAGATGGAGAAGCTGGGAAAGGGAGGAAGGTGCCCAAGGAGTTGTCAGTGCTTCCTCCAAAATGTTGGCTATTGCAGGTTCTGCCTGCCAAGAACCAGACTATTAAAAAACAAACAAACAACAACAAAAAAATAAACTTGGTCATTTTCTAAAAATCTGGGTGAGACCGAGGGTTCAGAAACTGCAGCTTAAGTGTCCAGCACAGCAGTGGGCAGCCCTGGAGGTCTGTGGATTCCAATGCCACCTGATGGGTGATATCAAGTGCCATCTCCTGACAAATGCAACTTCCTGGGCTGGAAACCCAGGGATGTTCCACTGTGCTTGTTTGGAGAAATTCCTCTCACTAAACACATTTTTCTGGCTTATGAGTCATTGGGCTTGTGTTTAACAAATAAAAACTGTTTATGGAGTGTTTTGTTCATGTATAGCTATAAACATATCTTAAGGATTCGCCAGTTAAGATAATTTTTAGGCAGAAAATACTAAGTTCCATTGAATATTTTTTAAATATATATATTCTTCATGTGGAGAAAGTTTTTTATTAATCAAAACTGTTTAGAACATAGCCATATTTTATTTTTAATTTTGGTATAAAATATTAAGTTTGAAAATGTTATATAAACATGTCACTGAATGGAGAAATTTGAGACCTATGTTTGAGATCATTTGTGTTTTAAGTGATACAGATGTTAGGTGGAAAACATTTAGATAAAAATTAGTAATATTTAATGTATATAATCATGATCATCTTTTCTGCACTCCTGTGATGTTTAAGGTGGTAAATTTTTCCCCTTTTATTTTTCTACTGTTTCCCTTAGGTTTATATTTATCTCAGTCTTCCCAGTGAAAGCAAAGTTAGAAGTTTTGGCTACCTGGCTATGGTTTTATTTGGGCAGCAGGATATATTATGGTTCTTATTGTTTTGGCTCAGTATGTACTTATATTATGCTTTCCTGTAAAGAATTTAAGGTACTTTATTAAATCTGGAGATAATTCTCGTAATGCTTAGCTGACATAGGTTAAATATATTAAAAATCTTAATAGCCCACATATATATATATATATATTCCACTTTAATCATTTTTACCAACAGCTATCCCAATGAGCTTTTCCAAATTCTAAAAATTCAATTAATTAATGTTCATTTCAATTAAAGAAATACAGGAAATAGAATGGACAAAGTAATTTAACATTGAAACAAGTATTAGGGCCATGTCATAATTTCCAAACACTAATTTAGACCCTTAGAACAAAATAGATTGTTAGGGAAAGTTTACTCAATATTTTAATAATTAAAGGGAATAATTTAATCTATAATTTGATCCCAAATTCCAGAGTATATTAATTTAACGTATTTCTTCTCTCTAACCTTGGCCCTAGGATCTGTCTTTGTTTGGTTTTGTTTTTTAATAACTCTTATTGTTAAATAAGAAATATAGAAAGCCTCAAAAAACAAATGCATAGTTTGCTAAATTATCGAAAGGTTAACACTATGTTAATCTCAGTCATGCCAGGAAATAAAACCTAAGCAGCTACTCTAGGAGACCTCTCAATCACATTCCTTCTCTCTCCACTAAGAGTTGCCTCCCCTGACTTTTATGTTAACTACCTCCTTGCTTTATCATCCAATTGTGCTGGTATAGACATTGAAGTTTAGTTTTGCCTGTTATTTTTGACATATTTTTTAATCTAATGGATCTCCCTCCATTACTTCTCTTTCCTGAAATTTGTCTATGAAAGAACCTGGGTCATCTGTCCTGCAGTTCTCCACAGGCTGGATCTTGCTGATTATAAAACTGTGTAATTTAGCATGTTTCTTTGCATTTCCTGATAATTGGTAGTTGGATCTAGAGACTTAAACTCAAGCAAGCTTTGTGTTTTACTTTATTTCATTTATTTGGTAAATCTACTACTTAGCCAGTGTGTGTTCCTCATGAAGAGTCATAGGAGGTATTTAATGGCCAATTGTGTCTTTTGATCATTGGAATCACTTAAAGTTTAATATCTGGATCCTTTAATTCCTTAGGATTTGTAAAATGTTGATACTGTATTTCAGTTCTGACATTCTTTTCCCATGTGTTCATTGACATATTTCTATAAGAAGATACTTCCTTTTGTCTATTCTTTGGTTACAATTCTACAGTTCATATAAGAAAAGATGGATAAATGCTTGATTCTTTCCTTTTATTTATATCCAGTTTATGTTTTGAAGCTGTGTTGGCTGTAATTTTCCTATACTTTGGAGCACAAGTTCTATAACTCATCTTTAAATATCACAGCTGTGCCTTTCAAAAGAGAAAAATGCTTATTATAGTTTTGGCCACATATTTAAGTTATTCAAAATTTGCATTTGAGATATCATACCCTGAGATATATAATGATCTGATGCTATGTGAACTCCACTTCTTTCAAAATTCCACCTTCACCAGATGTGTGTGTAGTCAGATTGACACCCTCTTTCATTCATCTTACTTATAAATATTCTACTATGCTTTTTACTTTCCCTAGTGGTACAAATATTATAATTTTATTTTCTATTTACATGATTAGAAATATTATATTAGGCACTTTAAAAATAATCTGTTTTCACTAAACCAAAGCTTATATTTTCTTAAAGTTTTCTCATTTTCATTGTATATCTAGAAATGGAGAAGTTTCAATATTGAATGATTTTGTGGGTCATACTGAACCCTTGATAAAGCTGATTAGATCTTGCTGTTTCTATCATATATCGTTAATTTGTCTAATATGCCTCAGTGTCACAGAGAAAAACAAGAAACTAGAGATGATCTAAGAGTACCCAGAGATTATATGTGACTTCTTGGAGAATAAGATCTAGTGGAAATGTGATTAATTTGTTCTAACTAAATGCAGGCTCAGAAATGAGCTGTCTATTTGGAGTGCAAAAACCTTGATGCTGAAAAGCAGAGTGCATATTCCTCAAAGGGAAGGAAAATATTATATGAGAAGAGAAAAGAGAAACAGTAGAGTAGGGACCAGATAATGCAGAGACTTTATGTTAATGAGAGTGTTCTTTATTATTAAAGCAGTGGGTTTTAAGCAGGAGAGATGATATTCTCATTTCTGTTCTGAGATCTCTGCAGATGTAGAGAAAGACTTAGAAGAATAAAGAATGGATATGGAGAGACTCATTAAGGAGAAAATGAGAAAATCCAAGTGATAAAGTATGGTAGATTGCACAAAAAGAGTCAAAAGAGAGAGAACAAGTAGAACATGTAAGAGAAATATTTGGTGTTCCCCTTGACAAAAGTAAAGGTCAAACTTGCAGTATAACTAGAAACGGTATTTTTCTTGTAAAGGAAGTGGCCTTCAGAAGATGCACTGACTTATTCTGAATCTCTCTGTCTCTCTTTCTCATTTATGTTTCTCTCTTCTATCTTCACATCTCCTGTCTCTGTTTATATCTTCGTGTAATTCTAAACTTGGAATTTACCAATATGAGAATGAATAACACAAAACTTTATTTTGTCTTTTTTTTGGCATATGTTTTTATGCACAGAAAATTATAATAAAATGTTCCACTAAAGATTTTTGTGTATGGGAGCCTAGCACCAATAATAATGTTCATTTAACATACTGTGGGCCAGAGCACTGAATGCAAGGAAAGTCTCCCTGTAGATAACATGTGCATGGTAAAATTACCTGGGGTAGATAATTATTGGATATTTTTTCTATTAAAGGATCGGATTGAATATTAATAAATTATGAGTTATTCTTTTACTCCATCTTATGAAAACTAGAACCATAAGTATTTTAAGAGCTTATTCTAAACTAAAAATGCATATCCTATATATGTCATCTTACTTAATCTTCATGATATTCCTACAGATCTATTTTTATGGATGGAACAAAGTAAGATGTAAAAAAACTTAAGTAACTTGTACAGATCCCCTAGAAAATAAGTGAAAGAGTTGGATAGTTGGATTTCAGAATAGGTATATATAACTCTTCTGTTCAAATACTGAAAAACAGAAGACAACATATTGTCACATGCTGTTCTTTTATATATCAAAATGATACATTTTATTTTTTACTTACAGATAGACATGATGTGCCCAATTTTTCTTTGTATTGGTGGTGGGTTATAAAGAGTCACCCACATTCTCATGCCTTGTCCCTTTTATGAGACATTAATATTTGTAACATTTTCTTTGGAGACTTTCCCTGCATTCAGTGCTCTGGCCCACAGTATGTTAAATGAACGTTATTATTGGTGCTGGGCCCCCATATGCAAAAATATTTAGTGGAACATTTTATTATAATTTTTTCTGTGCATAAAAACATGGAAAATATAAATGATGTAGAAAATAAAGAAATAATTAACAGTGACTTTTGTCTTCCTACACAGAGATAGCGTTTTTGATTGTTTCCTTCCATTTTCAACTTTTTATTGCTTAACCTAAACACATATGGAAGTATCATGCTGGATCTTACATATTACGCAAAAAAGCATATCACTTACCAACTTACAAAAGAAAGAACATTTTTCAATAATGTAATCAACACTCTGTAAAAACCAGAAACTCGTTCAAGTAGCTTGAGTAAAAGAAAAATATCACTAGATAACAAAGGAGTCTATTCTATTGCGGAAGCAATATCAGAAGGGGGCCAGTACCTCAAAAAGCTATGGAATCAAAAACTGGAACGCCATTTAGAAACCAATGTGTATCTACCTGCCTGTCTTTCCTCTCTCCCTCTCTGTTTGTCTCTCTGATATATTGATCTCTTTGAGAATCACACTCTTCCTCTGTTTCCTTCTCTCTTTCTTTGCAGCTGGTCCAAAGTACTTTTTAAGCTGCCTAGCAGTTTTGGAAGAACCATCCTGCCCCACACTCAGTTCATATGGTCAATGGTGCTGACCCTCACCACTGAGATGGACATTTGACCCAGGCCTGGTCAATAGATTACCAGGAGTAAATTTAAACCTGGGTCCAAATCTCAGCACCAACACTCACTAGCAATACAAGCTCATGCTAGTTATTTATCTTCACTAAGACTTTGAACAGCATCAAGCAAATAGTCAATAATTTATACTTGACTGTTATTTCCACTAAACTAGTCAAGCAGAGTCAGTACTGGGATTATTTGCAGAACGACTGGATTATCATGAAACTACTAGAACTTGGGATGCCTGGTGGTTGAACATAAGCTTGGAGTTGTTAGCAGTTACTTTGCCACCATATGGACACACTTTTCTTGATAATGAAATCTATACCAAGTTAAGCTGAGTCAGGAGCTGATGACATTATATAAAAAACCAAGTGTAGCCCATTTATCTCTGGACTTCTCAGTTACTTGAGCAAATGTATTCCTTATTTTTGCTTAAGTTAGAGTCCCTTTTCCTTACACTTATACTAACTAGTATTCTGGATTTCATTACCCTAATACTTATCTAGATAAATATAAAAATGTATATTATATTTATTAGTATACCTGTTTGGGTACATCCATCTAGTTACAATTTCATATGGTAGAACTGAGCATAAAATGAGAAGAGTCCCACCAACACTCCTATGCCTTATCTTTTGTGATTTCTAATTTAATTGTTTTTATAATAACATTATAACTTCTTTTCTATGTAATATGCTTATGGCATCCTTCTTTGATTTAGTAACATTAGCCAACATCTTTGATTCTCAATATCTGTTATGCTTTAAATTATTTAGTAGTAAACACTTATAATTATGTATTTTTTTTTTGGACTTTAAGTAGTACAACTAGATACATACAGAAGGAATTACTCTATATCCCTAAACTTTGCTCTTCAAAGGGGAATTTTTAAAGCATCCATGTCAGATGTATTCTTTTTTCAATTGTTCAAAAGCATACCACATTTTATTTTGTTTTCTATTAAATCATAACTGTTTTTTGTTATTGTTTTGTTTTTCTTGGCCTTAATTTGGAATTCTGCCATTTTCATTGTTGATGGAAAAGATGCAAGAAAAGCTGGCCTCTTTATTATACTCCACTTTCTCATTAAAGATATTTATTATTCATGAAGTTGTCCAGCTTCCTGTGTTAGTTTAAACAAGATTATTTTCTAGTACTATGTACAGCTGTCCTCTTTGGATGTCTTTTCACTGGAATAGTGGGTTAAGATCACTCTTTCTTACAATTCATCTTTTGTTCTTGAGTACGTTTTTGTTAAAATAATATATAGATGTCAAGACTTAGTTTCTGTATATATTAAAATGTATTTATTTTGTACTCATTATCCATTAATGAGTTGGGTCAGTCTAAAAATCTACCTTCAGTGTCATTTCTATCAGCCCTTGAATGCCTTGCTCCAATGTGTTTTCATATCTGGCATTCCTAAAGCTAATTTGAAGCCCATGGTTATATTTATTTTTTAGGTGACATCTTTGAGTGTGTGTATTTGCAAGTTCATTTTTTCTTTTTTCTTTGGGAGGGTTTTCACTTGATTCTTGCAAATTTTAAATTTTACTAACTTATGGTTAGGTGTGAGCTATGTATTCATTCATCCCATTCAGTTAGTATTGAGCTTTTCATTCTGTTAATGAATATTTTTATAGAGGTGCAGTCAATTAACTTTCTTGGAATCCCTAATAAGTGGGTGATGGACTTCCATAATTGTTCTTTCCCTGATTTAAGTTTCCTCTCATTTTTAAATCTTTTTAGTAATTATTATAAATTTGTCTTTTCCCCTATTCTCAGAGGGTCTCCACATTTTTTTTCTTCCAGATTACTTACTTGGTCTTTTAAAATCTCCATTTTATTTTTCAGCTTCCTACTCACTTAAAAAATTTTAACAGTCACATTTTAAATTTCTATCAACATCTCCTTATCCATTCAGCTGTTTGTTCCTTTTCCATAGAAGCATCTAGTTATGCTATAGATAAAATATTTATCTGATGATACAAATAAAAAATTGTGTTCATTATTTTTTCTTCTTACATGCAATAATTACTTTCCTGTGGGGGCATTTATTAGATCTATTTCCCTTCATTCTTCTCTTTTGGTTGTGCCTGGTTTTTTTTTTTTGTTTTTTTTTTTGTTGTTGTTGTTTTTTTTCATTTAATGGCTAATGATTCTTTCTTAGTCATTTATATTTGAAAAAGAAGGACTAGGCTACCTGGAAGAGAAAGATCTTCTGTAGAGTTTTAGGTTTATTTCCTTTGAGTTTTCTTTCCTATAAAATAAAGGAAGGTTAAAAGTGGTTTTACAGTCTGTTAAGAAGGTATTGTCTACGTAATTTATTTTTAGGAAATGAAGTCAGGGAAAGTGGAAGGCAGACACACATGCTTGGACTTTGTACTCCCCCAGCATCACAAATGAGAAGCAAAGAACAGGAGGTAGGTGCATCTGCTCTGGAACCAAGTCTATCTGGTTCAAATTCTGGCTCTGTCACTGTTAAGTTCCATGACTTGCTTGATACAAATTACTTGATCTCTTTGTGCCTCTTCTATGTTAAATACAAATAAGACAATCTTCAACATATGGTTGTTGTAAGTTACAAACACAGCATTTAGACCAATATCTGGCATGCATACAGTGAGCAAGCATTCAATAATTGCTAGCTTAAAAATGAGAACAAAATAAAGAACTTTATTTTAGTATATTTTTCTCTTAGCGAGAGCTATTATACTTTTTGTTTGGTTTTGTTTTATTTGTTGTAGAGTTCTAAAACTATGACAATTTTTTTACTGGTTCTTTTGAAGGCACCCCTACTCTAGACCTCCTTGGGCAGATGCTATTATCTCTAGAGAAATGTTTTCCAGATTTAGCTTTAAATGCCACTGCTGCCTGTCAATTTATATTAGTTGTGAAAATGGGGGAAAGGAAAGAGAAAAGAAGGGTGACTGGTCCAGCTCTTTCTTTTAACAGTGATAATAATATGAATGGTCAGCATTATTCCTAATAATCATGATAGCTAACTTCCACTCTCTCTAAACTTGACTTCAGATTTTAATTTCTCCTACTCTGAACCTTGAGTATTTCCAGGACTTAACAGTAGAAGAATATCTTCCACTTTTGCTACAATCCAATCCTAGATTATATTTGAGACCACATGAACAATTCAAATCCATCTACTTTTCTCATTCCACATATTATACACAATATACAGTTAAATGATACCATTGTTTCCATATGTCATTAATTCATTTGTCTCTGTAAATCTTTACTGTCTTCTTGGATTTGAAGCATCACTGAATTTTTTCATGCTGGAATTTTTGAATTGGCTGCTACCTCAATTAAATTCCTTAGTTTATATTTATGAATCTAATCTTCATTTGTATTTTGCAATATTGTATCTTAAAACAAATATTATCCTTTCATTTTTTAGAATTAAGTTATTACTAAGCAGAGAAAAGGCTAAATATGTATTTTAATATCTTTATATAGCTATATATTTTAACACCACTGAATATATTAACAAAATTCTTTGGGTTATTTAAAAATTTTGACAGGAATGCACTTTTACCAGGGTGGATCCAACTTTCCCATTTGTTGTTATTAAATTTTAAAAGCATTCTTCCTGTATAACACTTCATAGACATTAAGGATTTAGATTGGTTCCCTTTCTCTTAAAAATCAAATCTGTCTACTTTGAGAACAATGAATTCATTCATGGACCATATTAAGCAGTCAATAATTTATGGCCCTTGTTTACACATAAGGTATTAAACATATGCAATGTAAATCTTTAACTATGAACAAAGAAATGAATATCTTGTGATTAAAACAGACCTGAGAAATTTAACTAGTGGAATATTTTTACTAATAGGGTCAAGGTCACGGCTTAAGTAAGAAAATAGATTTACCTAAAAACAGAAAAGACCATTTACTCAGATGATCTAAAACACATACTTTTTCAGCCTTTCACCTCACTCTGTGGCTTGCAAATGAGAGATTCAGTGTGGATGAGCTAGGAATGAAGAGAAATCAAGGTTCTACAGCATGACAGTTATCCTGGCTGCTATAAATAATGGCAGTGGTCCAATTTTTGAAATTGTTTCATCTAAAAACAAAACATTGGGTTTTCATGCAGTGTTACAGGATTCTCAGCCTTTTTTGATTCAATTTGGAGGAAACATTTATGGCGCTTAAATTGTTCCTGGCAATACTATGCTCTGTAACATTTTAATCAAATGTATTTTATACCAAACTCTCTAACATGGAGTGCAGGTAAATCTGAGACTATGCAATCGTATCTCATTCATGGACTGGTTTACTTTTTGGTAGGTTCCATTGTTGTGCTCTTTTAGCAAAAGGATAGTCAAAACTGATCATAGTGAAATATAAATTCTCAGCTGGCTGAGTCTCTAATAAAATGACTGCTCAAATCTAAAATAAAATGAAATTAATATATCAAGAGATCATAAAGTTCAGATCCTGAAGCTGGAAGCTGTTTCACGTTCCCTTTTGTAATGAGATATAAAGCAAATTTGAAAAGCCATGATGTGGCTCATCATCTGCTTTTGTTTATTCTTTTGATTTCGTTTATGAGTATAAATGTAATAAAATCAAGCAGCCATGTCCTAGCAAGGGAAAACTGGTATACTTTCATGTTATGTGGATTATTCTTGACCTGGGATTTGAGTTGTTTTGTTGATTAGGAAATTTACCTCTGTTCTTTATTTATTTAATCTCACCCCTTAGCAATTACAATATAATTACAAAATACCTATGGGGGCAGTAACACGTGGATGATGAATGTGTTCCCCCTTCATTCTACTTGTTAGGAGATTGGGACTACAAAACACTTTTGGAAGTGTTCCGTGATCTCCAAATTTGGCGCTAAGAGGTATATATAAAGGTTATTTTGCGGCTATGTTGTCATTTCTGTGTTGATTTTCTTTCCTTCAGGGCGCTGGAGGAAATCACCTCTCCCACTTGAGGGCCTTCCAAGGCCTGCACATCTAGCCCTGACGTGCCGTGACTGGCAGGACCTCCAATTACCAAAGTTTCACTAGTCAAGTAAAGAGGTAGTTACCTTTCATTATTACACTTTATAAGCTGACTGAATTAAGTTACATCTGTACATCATTTTTCTTTCTGGAAATTAAAAAGATTTACACTTACTATTTTGAACAAGTACATTTTTGCCTGCAGCTGTCAAAACAAGCTGTCATTTCAATTATCTGGAGTGCCTATTAGTCAATTTTTAATAAAGTTCCAACTATATTTTCCTGGTTTGTAATGAATGGTGTCCCTTGCACACCTTTTAAATATGTGTTCAGTGGCCCCTATAGAATTCTGAAATTATAATAGGTAGAAAATATTAAATAATTTAATCATAAAATGCTTTACATTTTTCCATGTTGCCTAGACTATACTCCTGTCTGGAAATCATAGTTCCTTTTAAATTCCCCCATTTTAGCAATCATAGCAGCAGCAATAGAGGTTATATTATTAATGGATTTGAGACATTTATCTTCTCAGTCAATGAGAAAACAAATTGACAAGATATATAAATATATTTTTCATATATATGAAATAAGTTGTTTTTAAAAGTATGATTTTCCTTCCAACCTGACTGTAAACTCCTAAAAAATAGTAAACATGTATCATTCTTCTCTCTCCTCTTTCCAATATTTAGTCAATTATTATGAACTGATTTGCTTTCATTAAATTCTTCGTAAGAGTGACTTAACAAAGCCTCATGTTCAGGTCCTCAAAGTTGCTAAGTACTTATAACTTCCACTTCAGAGATGAGAAAGCGGAGTACCAATGCATTTGGCTGGTTGGTGGTGGGAAGAGTACTAACTTCTGATGGCCAGAGCACTAATACGCAATCTACCCACCTCTCCGTCTTGGCCTTCTTTGCCAGGCTGTGTTTACTCCTGGCATGCTCTCCTTACTCTTACTGTGTTTCTGTCAAAATAATTCTTTGGGGGTCTAGTTAAATTTTCTACAGCTCTCACGTAGTCATCCCTAAGCCAGTAATAGGAACTCAGCAACTCTTTAAAACATTGAACTTGTTCCTTTAATGACAAAAGTTTAACCACTGCTTTGTTCATTCTTAGCATTTTCTTTCTTTTTACCATGTTTCACATTCATCATTTCAATATAGCCCTTTTCATACATCTTACCTTCTCCACTAAATAACATGTAAGCCCCTGAATTTTGCAGACCAAATTTGGATCATCTGTGTATTTATCACAACCTTAGCATACTTAAAGAGTATATTATAATATTTAAGAATATGGGCTCTCTAATCACATTGGCTTGATTTGAATCCAGTGAGACATTGGCTGATTTACTTAACACCTCTATGCTTTCTTTTTCTGTTATGTAAATTGGATAATAATAGTACTAATCTTTAGGTTTGTCATGAAGATTAAATGAATAATACATGTGAAACATTTACAACAGTGGCCCTCACAGATAAGTGCTCAATAAATTTTATTTATTATTTTTACAACATGAATGTATTTCAGAAGTTTTATTCACCTTTTCAAGAATAATGTCAATATGTCAGTTTATGAGCTTTATTTTTCCCTAAGGAAATGATTCATAGCTTTTTATAAGATTTTCAAATGTACCCATGAATTTAAAAATGGTTAAGAACCGATATTCTAATTAGTAGTAGTATTCAAATGTAGGCAGTAGGAAAATCCTCGAACATTAGCCTATTGGCAGAGTCCCAGCTTCTAGTGCAGAAGGTGAGGTCATAGCCACTTGGCTGAAGGTTAGAAAAAGAGAAATAGCATGTTGTGGGCCTCACACTTTTACCCATTGTCTGTCAGGAGCTTCAATTATTTTAGGGACCCAATTCTGAGCATTCACTGGAATTGATATATGGTGGTTTTCCTGCCTAACAAATATTGTATCCGCCCTGCATCCATTCTATGCCCCTCCAATTGATCACTTTTCTTTTGGGCATTTGTCTCTTCTCCATTAGACACTCTGCCAGGGATTGTAATCAAGGTACACTCTTCTACTTTTAATGAAGGCCAGGTGTTTGATCCTCTTAGCCATTTGGAAATTCCCTTTTTTTCAATGGAAATAACCAGAATGTTGAAAAATCTGAAAATGTTGCATTTTCCATTGCATCACTAACATCCTACAATGAACTAGTATTTTTTTTTTTTTTTTTTATACTGCAAGTATCTTGGGTTCTTTGTCCAATCCTCTCTCCCATCATTTTACCAGTTCTGGCTCTGTACCTGCTCACTTTATCTTTCCAAAAATTCTGAGGTTTACTTAGGTAATCCAGAGTCAATCTCTGAGGCTGGCATCAAAAGGCTCCCAGCTAATACATTAGACAGCTTGTATAATGAATTGCATAATGCTGAAGTCAGGGCTTTTAGTGTGCCTGTCCCCAGAATAGTGTGCATTGTACCAGAGGGGTAAGTGTTTATTCCTCATGCCCTTCTAATCTCCCCCTTCTCAGTTTCCAATATCCTATACACAAGTGGAGAAAACAAACAAACAGACAAGTTAAAAACAACAAAGTGTGATTGATACTGAGAAAATAGTGGTTGGTATAAGAGCACATAGCAGGAAAACATGACTAACTTAGTTTTGGAAAGCACGTCCTGTGGGAGATATGTTTAAGCTCAAACTTCAAGCTAGCTAGGAGTGAGCTAGATAAGGAAGTTAGATGAAATGAGCCAAGGCAAGACAGAGATTCACAGGAGGCTAAAATATAAACAGGAGATTAGGGTAGGCCCACTTTGAGAATATAAGAAATTTGTTCTTTGTCTTTTGTCCTTCAATTAAAGACAATACCATATTACCACATCTACCCAGACACTTGATGTACTATCTTCAGTTCCTCCAACTTCCTTAACCCTAATTTTCAACTCAAATCCATGTGCTTCCAATCCTAAACTTAAGATATGTCCTAATTCCATTATCTTTCATCCATGATACAAATGCAGTTCTGTTCCTCGTCATCTCTTGTTTGAACTCCTGCAAAACTCAGGTAATAGACTTCGTTGTTTCCGGTCTCTCCACAAACCAATTTATGTTTCTAACAGTTGCTGAATTTCTAAAAAATCCCCAGATCTTATCATGTCCCTCCACCAAATACATACTTAATGTCTGTGCATGATTCTGTATAATCCTGTGTCAGAAGCCACCAAATTATATTGTCCAATAGAAACATAACATGATACATTGAAGACATATCTGTAATTTTAAATGTTCTAGTAGTTACATTAAAAAGTTAAAAGAGGAGATGGGGAGATGGCTGACTAGAGACATCACTTGCTGGACTGTCCTAGAGAGAAGGAAGGGTTTCATATAGGAGAGACAGCAGAAGGGATGCAGTGCAGGTGAATTTCATTGAGAGAAGCACCAGAGCCTGCCATGGACCTCACAGAGGAAAACTGCAAAGCAGAGAAGGAACAGGATAAAGGAAAAGAAGATATTGGCAAGGACCAAATTCAGGGAGACTCAGAGCCCAGCGAAGGGGTATTGGGGGATTCCTTTCTCCCTTTCACAATCCTTCAGTGATCAGTGGGCTACCAAGTTAATGGAAAGCTTTTCTATCTGCACAAACAAAAGCACTGTAGCAACAATGGAATTGTAATGAGAACTTGCATGATCCCAGAGTTTGAACACTCCACGTGTGGTTCCCCTCCAAGCAGAATGACCCAAGAGGCTGGACAGCAGGCTTTCTACCATTCCGACTCTTATGGCATCCGGCCCATCCTGCACCCACTGCAATCAGGACAGAAGTTTGAGCTGAGAATTTGAAAAGCAACCCCCACCCCCCAGGTGGCACATCCTGCAGTCTGAAGTTTCCACAGAGACTGGGGCCCACACCTCTCCCCTTGGGGATCTGCAGGGGACTGGGGCCACCTGATCTGGGAGCTCCCTGACTGCTGGCATTTTGCAGAGATGAACGCCCAGAGGTCAGGCACGCAGGCCAGGTCCCGCGCCCCAAGAACTTGAGCTAGTCACTGAGGGACATGGGACGGAGGGAAGGTTTAGGAGTTGGACTTGGGAGTCAAAGAAGCCCACAGGGGCAGAACTGATGGGAGAAAATGTGGGGGTTCGAGAAGTGGCAAAGCGGGGAAGCGCCCATCCCTCCCACAGAAAAGCTGCGCTGTCGAACTAGGGCGGGTCCTCTGGCAGGAAGAGCGCAGCCCATGGCACCATAGCAACCAAGTGAGGGTTTTCAGGCTCTGAGGGCAGGGGTAAAGCAAGAGGAGTGGAGCTCACTCCCCACAGCCAGTGTAGAAAGTGCGGCCCCTCACTCACAAGCAGCCTTTTTGGCTTGGAGAGCTAACCTTAACCCTCCTCCTAGTGGCTCCCCCTAGTGGCTGGGAAGGCAACCTCTGAACCTTGCCAAGGGTTTGCAAAGCCTTCCAGACTCACACAACCTAACCACGCCTAATCTAGCCCCTCCACTCACCTCTGCTGTTAGGGAGATCGAGAAACCCCTAGGAGCTACAAGGCCCTTCCCAAACCATGGGGCATTCAAGTGCTTCACCTTAAAGACTAGAGCTTATCACAGGTACAAAAGGACATCTCTGCAGTGGGCTTTGTCCTGCAAGCATCAGCCACTGACAGGAAGAACAACTCTATAGCTGTATATCAAACAGGGTGTGTGGCTGATTCTTATCCACAAGCATCACCCATCACCTTGGAGATTGAGCTGGGGATACCAATACAATTCACCCTGCTTTGAAACGGGGAAGACAGCAAAATACAAGCAACTCAGGGAGCAGTACTTTCTAGGAGAGAAACAAAAGCTACAGGCAGATCTATCTGTGAGGGGTCTCCCTCCTCCACTGCAGACCACTGGGCTGATTGGAGAGATGCTCAGAGTCTTTGCAGACACATTCCACTAGACAGCAGGTGCAGCAGAGAGCTGGTGCTTGCCAATCCCAGGTTTCTGCAACCAACACCAACCTGATTGTTCCGGTGCGTGGAGCCAGGTCTGTATGGGACCCATTCTCTGAGCAATAGACTTTGCATCACCCCTGCCAAGCTGGGGCTGGGGAACAGATGCTCCCCTGTGTAGTTCCCTGTGACTGGAGGCTGAGCATGCCTTCCCCCTGGCATGGGAGCCGAACAGAGCAGGAGCCCCAGACACCACAAGCACCACTTGGGAAACCTGGTGCAACTCTATCAGTGGGTCCTAAGTGTGGGAAGAGAACCTGGGACAAACAGCAGCACCAGTCCACCTACATGGGCCCTGGGCCATTGAGACTGTGCAACAGGGAAACAGCAATCTACATGCTGGTTGAACAGAACCCCATAGGGTGGCTTTGCCTCTGAAATGCCTGGAGCTAGCTCTGGAGCTCTTGCTGTGCCCGAGTCAAGGCTCTGCCCCTCTAGCTCCAGGGCTTCTGCTGGGCCTGCAACTCCACCCCTGAGACACCAGAATTGTGCCTGAAACCCAAGACCCCACTACTGAGTCCCCACCATTACCCCTGGGCCAGGAGAAACTCACCAAGGTCGAACACTTCACTCAGGACCCTACAGCCCTGAGCAGCCATCACGCCTGGACTTGGTTCAAGAGAGTCCCCAGTAAAGAACAGGTGCTCTGCAAACCTATTAACTAAGAGCTGAGAGGAGGGAAGCCAGGTGAGAAGAAACCAGAAAAAGAACCCTGGCAATGTGAAAAAATGAAATAGATAAACACCACCGAGGGAACACAGTGGAGCTATAGTAGTGGACCCCAACAACAAGGAAATTGCCAAAAATGACAGAAATGAAATTCATAAAATGGATGGCAAATAAGATGAATGGCATTGAAGAGAATGTTGAAAACCAACAAAATGAAGCCAAAAAAAATTTTAGAAAATGAATGAAAAAAATAAAAACATCACTACAGAGTTATAAAACATAAGACAGAATATAAAAGAAGTTAAAGAAATGAAATAGTCATTTAGACAATTTCAAAACACAGCAGAAAGTTTTAACAACAGGCTAAATCAAAGAGAAGAGAAAAACCTCAGAGCTTGAAGAGAAGGCTTTTGAGAAAACCCAGTCAGTCAAAGAGGCAGAGAAGAGTATAAAAAAAAATCTGAGCAATCACTGAGAGAGATATGGGACCATGTGAAATGAACTAACATTCAAATTATGGGTATCCCTGATGAAGAAACCTATTTGATGAATAAACCTAAAAACATGAAAACCTATTTGAAGAAACTATTGAGGAAAACTTCCCTAGTATTGGCAGAAATTCAGACATACAGATACAAGATGGACATCACACACTGGGAAAATTTATAGCAAATATGTTATCTCCAATCTCTTGCTGAATGATTATTGGGTCAAGGAGGAAATTAAGGTGGAAATCAAAAGATTCCTTGAACTAAATGACAAAGAGGACAGAAGTTATCAAAATCTGTGGTCCTAAGGGCAACATTTATACCCTTAAATGCCTACACCAAAAAGATAGAAAGATCACAAATTAACAACTTATGTTACAATTCAAGGAACTTTAAAGAGAATATCAAACCAAACCCAAAGCCATCAGAAGAAAAGAAATAATAAAGATCAGAGCAGAACTAGAAGAATTTGAAAATAAACAAACAAAAAAGGATTAATGAAACTAAAAGTTGGTTCTTTGCAAAGATAAACAAAATTGACAGAACTCTTTCTACACTAACCAAGAACAGAGAGAAAGTACCTAAGTATACTCAGTCAAAAAAGAAATGGTGACATTACAACTGATACTGTAGAAATGCAAAACATCATCTGTGAATACTATGTAAATCTCTATGTGCATAAACTAGAGAGCATAGAGGAAATGGACAAATTCCTGGAAACACACAACCTCCCAAGACTCAAACAGGAAGAAATAGAACTTCTGAACAGATGAATAGTGAGATCAAAACAGTAATAAAAAACCTCCCATGAACAACCACAAAAAAAAATCCCTGGACCAGATAGATTTTCTGCTGAATTCTATCAGACCTACAAAAAGTCCTGGTACCCATAATACAGAAATTATTCCATAATATCAAGAAGCAGGGAATCCTCCCCAACTCATTCTACGAAGCTAGTATCACCTTGCTACCAAAATCAGGAAAGGACACAACAAAAAAAGAAAACTATAGAGCAATATCCCTTATGAATATAGATGTAAAAATTCTCAATAAAATACTAGCAAACTAAATTCAACAGCACATCAAGAAAATAATTTGCCAGGACCAAGTGGGCTTCATCCCTGGTATTCAAAGATGGTTCAATATAAATAAATCCATAAGTGCTATTCACTACATAAATAAAGCAAAAACAAAGACCATATGGTCCTATTGACAGATGCAGAAAAAGCATTTGACAATATCCAGCATCCTTTCATGATAAAAATCCTCAAAAACTAGACGTGGAAGAAAGATACCTCAGAATTATAAAAGCCATAACTGACAATCCACAGCCAACATCATACTGAATGGGGAAAAGTTGAAATCATTCCCCCTATGAACTGGAATAAGACAAGGTTGTTCACTGTCACCACTTCTGTTCAACATAATGTGGAAAGTCCTAGCCAGAGCAATCAGACGAGAGAAGAATATTCAGGGTATCCAAATTGGTTAAGAAGAGGTCAAACTATCACTCTTTGCTGACAATATGATCTTGTATCTAGAAAACCCCATAGATTCCACCAGGAGTCTAATGGAATTGATAAAGAAATTCAGCAAAATCTCAGGATATGAAATCAATGTACGCAAATCAGTAGCATTTCTATATGCTAATTACAGTCAAGCCAAGAGTCAAATCAAAGACTCAATGGCATTCATAATAGCTACAATGAAAAAAAAATTACCTAAGAATATAACTTAACCCAGGAGGTGAAAGATCTCTGCAGGGAGAACTATGAAACTGTAAGAAAGAAATCGCAGAGGACACAAACATTGGAAAAACAAAGCATGCTCATGGATAGGTAGAATAAACATCATTAAAATGTCCATACTAAATTTTTTAAAAAGTCCATACTACCCAAAATGATTCACAAATTCAATGCAATCCTCATCAAAGTATCAATGTCATACTTCACAGATCTAGAAATAATAAAAGGATTATATTATAGTAATACCTTTGCAACAATTTGGATGGAACTGGAGACTATTCTCCTAAGTGAAGTATCTCAAGAATGGAAAAACAAATATTACATGTACTCACTATTAAATTGGAACTAACCAATGAGCACATATGTGCACAGAGGGAAGTAAATCTCAGTGGAAATCAACAGAAGGGGGGGAGGATAAAAACCTACCTAGCTGATACTATGAACACTATGTGGGTGACCAGCACACCTTTAGCTGTGACTCAATCAGTATTCAATCATGTAACCTAAAATATTTGTATGCCCTTAATATTTTGAAATTGAAAAAGTAGAAAGAAGCAAGTATAATTACTTTTAATAATATATTTTAGCCCAATACATTCAAAATGTCATTTTAGCAGTTAATCAATATTGAAACATAATGATTTCTTTTACATTCTCTTTTTCATTCTAGAAATCTCTGAAATCTGGAGTAGTTTATGCCTATAGCAGATTTCATTTTCAATTAGTCATATTACTTTCTAAATAAACACTAACGATATACATAACTAGTGATTCAGTTATAAGTGTTTGATAGGACAGCTAAAATCCAGGCTGTGCTCATAATGACAATTTTTTCAAAGCAGAGAATTTTCAGGAAGGCTCCCTGTTCTAAGGTAGCCTCATATTCCAAACAGGGTATCAGTGTGATTTTTCCAGATGTTAAAGACAGAGGTTGATACAAAGTTAAGAAGGATTATATCATCTTATTATTGCCCCTATCAATATGACAGTTAATGAATAAAATGATCCCATGGGTATCTTGAAATGATCTTACATAACTGTGTGTTTAAAAGAATGAAAATAAACCACTTTTTCTGAACCTGGCTAAGATAAGATGGCCAGTTTTGATTGCTAGATGTGGGGCCTTTTTTATGTATTTGGAGGGACCTAAAAGCAACAATATAAACCTGTAGCTCTTTCTCCCATTTGGCATTTTTAGGAAAGTTTAACTTTTCCAAACTTATTTACATTGGAGCAGCCTTGTGGTCTTTCCAGTATAGAAAAAACTATGTTTTATATATTCATTCCTATACTCCACAGATACGGATCAGGTTGCCACTAAAATCAGAATCTGTATGAAATAATGCTTTAGGGTGAGAGAAAGTTCCTTGACTAGCAGAAAACAGGAACAGGACTCCCCATTTTCTTGATGCATACAGCAAGAAGCAGAGACCACAGTACACTTAGCGCAAGGCAGCATAACATTGCTGTATCAACAGCTTCACTTTTGTTTTTGTTTTTGTTTTTTTGAAACATGGCCACAGAAATATTAGTGTATCTTTCACTTGATAGCATAAGCCATTTCTGTGTTTAATTTTCTTCCCAATTAATCTGTGTATAATCCTCACTAAAGCCTTTAGGTTTCTTGAGTACAACTCTTCACTAAGAGTAGTTATTTACCAATCTTGTTTCCCTCTCTATTACAGCAAACTTCTTCTTCCATGTACAAGGGAAATGGCGACCAACTGTTGCTGATTCACACTTACATCCGCTTCCACCAGAAAGGGATTTCCTTATTTACTTAGATACTTCCTAGTTTCACATTCAAAAATTCCAGGAGATGTTTGTGATTTGACCACAGAAGTGAGGCCAGTGATAACATTGCAGCTTTTGGAGTGAGGTAGTAATATTTTCTAAATTGACGAAAGATGCTTTCACATAAGAATGGGATAGAAGTGAAACAATAAATAGACTCCACTTTCACAAGAAGCAGAAAACTGGGATTTACTTCTGTCCCTATAGACATTTTAGATTGCTGCTGCCTTAAATGTCCCGGAGCAGCCTTTTCAGATCATGACTCTGATGTTTTAAAGGCACTTTAATATGCAATAAACTCTTCTCCTGCAATATGCCCTCTGTAAGTGGTACAATAGATACCCCTTGTTCATGTCAGACATTTGAGAATTATTCTAAAGGCTCCCTCTCTTTCATCTGCCACATCTAATGGGTCACCGATCTTCTAAATTCTAACTCTTGAAACCATCCACTTCTTCCATTACCACCATCCTTGTTCAAGCCATCATCTCTCTCCTGGACACTGTAATACCTTCTTACTCATTGCCAGCTTCTGATACCCAACAACTGCTCTACACTGCACCCTGAGCGATATTTTAAAAGTGTGCATCTGGTGATTTTACTCCTCGTTGATTCAATGGCTTCCCATTGCTTATACAGATTAAGGTTTCGAGGATTAAGGATTTAAAGATTAATACCTATATTCTTAGCAAGTTCTCTAGGCTGTGTGTGGTTAGGCACCTGTCCACCTATTTAGCTTCCTTTCTCATGATTTTCCTTATAGAAATATATGCTTAAGTCTAATAGAATATTTTTCAGTTCTGTGAGTTCGTACTCTTTTAACTCGGGTCTATTATATGATGTTCTTTGTGGAGTACTCTCTTCAAAATTTTCACTCCTATTTATCCTTCCATTTCAATATAGGCAGCCCTTCCTCCAGGTAAATTTACCCAGCCACCACCATGAGGTTGGTTCACACGTTAAATATTTCTATAGCATGCTGCATTTCTTTTTAGTTGTTTACAGCTCTTATAATTATTTGTTTAATATCTATAAATTCCATTAGGGCATGAACCATGCAGTTTTCATCCCTGTATTCTCAAAACCTGATACAAATGCCTGACCCGCAGAAGGTGTTAATGAGCATTTGTGGAATATATGCATGAATGGATGAATGAATGATCACATTGCTGTAATTTGCTGATTGTAATTCTGTCACACATTGCACCTCCTTTGTATCCCAGTGTCTGGTGTATTGGTTGCTTTTTAGGAAGCTCAAAAAATATGTTGATTGAAAGATTAATGAACCTAGATGATGCCTGCCATGCCAGATAATTACAGCCCATTCCATTTAATTCACCTTTCCTCTTTCTGGGGAGTTTTCCTTCTGGATAAGAAATCTTTATGTCACCTATCTTTCATGTATCAGCATAAAGTTATATGATCAAACTAATGCTTCAGTCAAGTCTCTAAACATAACCTTTGAATTAATCTATGAAGTGACTGATAGGTGAGCTACTAAGTTCTGTTATAACTCTGTAGTTTACAACTCCTTTCATGACACCTATTTTTAAACTAAAGCACCGTATTTCCCTGTTCTAATTTGTATCACTATGTTAGTTGTCAGAAACCACTGCATAGCAGGGCATTGCAAAGCCCTACTATTTCCAAACTTAAATCTGATAGGCCAATAGGCAAAGACATTCAGTGAGGATATTATCTTGACAAGTAACTCAAACTCCTTACCCCTATCTGTAATCACTGTGAAAACTCTGATCAGTACCTAGATCACTTCTCTGTCTTTACAAAGGTCAACCTTCTCATTTCTCTGTTGAATTGTCTCTTACTCCTTTATTGAGCACCTGACAAGTAGTAGGCCAAATGTGTTAGTCATTGGAGATAGGGTCAAAGCAAGACATGATCCAAGTTGGATATATCATTGGCCCTTCTTACAGCAGGGTCATGATGAATCACACACACTGTGGACTCCCCGATGACATTCTCAAGATCTATGCAAGTGAGATAAAAAATGTATTTGGAGTCATTCTGTGTATTACCAAATAATAAGCCATACTGAGGTTCAGGGATAGGGTAAGAAGAAATGATACCTCAACTGAGGCTCCTAAAAGGCACCCTAGAATAGAGGGAAAGTACAGGTGGGTTAATTTCTTAATTACCCACAAATTGCTCATATTAACTTGACCACAGAAAGAAAAAGTAATAAATATTAAAAAATAAATCACTCCAAGTGTTATTTGTAATAAAAGTGAATAAAATGAAGAATGAAGAAAGGAAACATGTATTATATAATTTATTTTAAAGTGCACCAATATCATACTGCATGGGTGACCAAAGTCATAAAATCCTTCAGTATCTTTTACACACAAAATTTAACAGCATTATTCTGTGTTATATGTTTGATATACTTTGTTCCCATTTGCTCAACTGTTTCCTTTTTAGTCCTTGGCTGAACTTCACTTTGTGGATTGTGGATGTTTTCCCTTTACAGCCTTGGTGGCCCTCGCTAATAATGCTTATCACTGTTTTGCTTCCAGACATCACTTCATCCACTTGATGATCAGATGCTTGAGGCTTTCTCTAAAGAAACTTCTCTGTTGCTCAGCCAATCATACCCATAACTCTTCCAGACAATAGCCTGTGTCTATATAAACTTCTTAGCATGGAGTTTTTATTTCCTAAAGGGTTGCTGTAACAAAGTACTACCAACTCAGTGGCTTAAAACAGAAGAAATTTACTCTCTTATAGTTCTGGAGACTGAAAATCTGAAATCAAGGTGCTAACAGGCCATGCTTCCTTGGAAAGGTCCAGGGAGGAATCTTTTCTTGCCTCTTCTACCTTCTAGTGGCCCCAGGCATTCCCTGGCTTCTGACAACACAACTCCTATCTGTGCATGCTTCTTCATGTGGTCATTTTCTTTCTGGTAGGGCCTACTCTAACCCAGTATGACCTCATCTAAACTAATTACATCTGAAAAAATCCTATTTCTAAATAAGATCACATTCTGAGGCTGTGAGTGGACATGAATCTTGAGAGAATACCATTCAACCCACTACACATGGCATAAAATTCCCTTTCAAGCCTAACCCTAGTCTACTCTACTTTTAGAATATCATTTCGGTAAATGATGGTTGCCTTCAATTAGTTTGATGAAAAGTCGAAAATTATTCAGTGACAGCAACCTGCTAGTATAGTAATCATTTGCTGCAGTAGTCTCTTCTGAGAAAAAGGCATGCATTTGAATTAAAGCTCATCTTTACTTAGGGATGGCTAATGCAATTTTGGATAGTTTATTTTCCTGATCAAGAATTTACTTTCCAAATAATCACAAGATAAACATAATGATAAAATTAATTCATAAGCTAAATATTATGTAGGTTAATTATACAATTAAACTATCTATTTCTAGGAAATGGGTTTAAAATAACACAATTTAGAATAAAATATATATACAGCATTTAAAATAGTTCATTATAATTTTATCTAAATAATTTATGTGAGTTTTTTTGCTTTCTCAGCATTTATAAGGACTTTGAGGAGATAGTAAACAACCTAAGCTTAATAGATACCTTCTTTTTTTTATTGATAAATTTCTCTATAGCAAATGTGGAAATTTGAAATGTATTGAACTTGTGCATTTTCTCCAATTGTTTTATTCAGTGCTTAGTAAATGCACTTGTTATTGATGACGATGAAGATGCAGAGGAGGAGGAAGAGAAGGAGGAGGAGGAAGGGGGGAGGAGTGTTTGTTCCACTGTGAAGCACTTTAAAAGTAAAAGATATTTCATTATTTTTCTTCCCACCCATCCTCCAAACTCTTTATTTTATTCAAATTCACAAGTAAACTTTTCCATAATAAACTGAAGAAAGGCTCATTGGAAATAATAAAAGCAGCATAGTAGAAAAAATGCTGAATACTCATTGTGAGTTTGTAACTGCAAAGCACCAGGAGGATAAAGATGGAACTAGACATAAGGCTTAACTTTATTCTGGTGGGAGACCAAGGAAAGTAAGTGGTAACGAGCTCACTGTTACATGCTACAGTAGAACTGGTGCAGTGAGCTATACAGTGAAGGTGCTTCCTGCATCGAGGACAGCCCGTCCTAAGAGAGGATTTCTGGGGAAGAGGACACCTCAATGGAGACCTAGGAGTTGAGTATGGAATTACTATATGAAGAAGCAGAGGGTGGGAATGGGAGATATACAACACAGGAAAAGGCAGAAGTAAAAGTAGAGAGGGGCGAAGAGCCTGGTGAGTCCTGTTAGTCTTTGACATACATTTGATTGTTCCCGTGGCATTTCAAGTGAGTAATAAAAATTCTATAGTTTTCTGTAATACTTACAGCTTTCTGAGTACCATAGTAGATATTATCCCAGTGTTCTCTTTTGCCTACCTTTGTGGCAAGTAGCCGTAATAGCTATTATCATCCTCATTTTACAGATGAGAAAATTAATTTGGACTCACAAACTTAAAATAAGCTGCTTTAGACATGACACTGGAGAAATGCTTTCTCTTTGGTTCCTTCTCTCTCTCGTTTTTTTTTTTTTTTTTTTTTTTTTGATTTTCTGTTGCATTCATTTTTGGTCTTCTTTATGGGAAAAGCATAACTAAAAATGAAAAGGACTTTAAAACTTAAAACCATCTCTCATAGAATTGTTAATATGGCATAAGATGACTATATACACACTCAATAGTGCCCTAGAACTTGAACAATGGGAAAAAAGAACTTAAAAGGTAACACTGTAAAGTGGCAATTAATATTCCCAAATTACAAAAGAGGAGCATGAGACCCAGACAGTATTCAATCAACAAGGAAGTTTTGAGCTGTCACTGCACATAGTGTGGGCACATATTGTATTTTTAAGAATATTTGTTAAATGAATAACTGAAAAGGATTGTATAAGTCATGCAGATTCAGACACCATTTCAGGAGCTTCCAAAGGTATCAAGGGAAGGAGATGCAGAATAGCAGAGCAAATTTCTGGTGGCAGTTAGCTTTTACTTTGAAGTCAATAATTTTATTGTTTCCTCCCCCGGAAAATTGTCCCTTTTGAAGACAAGAAACTTAACTTCAAAGATCTCTACAGCAGTGTAGAAAAAGATTCTAAGCATTATTTCCTCTTTCTTTCCTAGAGCCTCCAGTATTATAATAATGTTACCCTTTTCAGAGAGTAATGGTAACTCTGATAATTTTTATTTTTTCTAAGTTATGGACTACTGTTATTGTGGGAACAACTAAGCATGTCCAGTGCATCTCACACCATTGATTTAGTGTTGAGTATTCTATCATACTTCCTCATGTAAGAAGGGTGCCACTTTTCTCACAATACTGTATTCAAATGCTCACAGTTTCCAGCTAAGCTATAAGCTTCTGTGATATCTGCACAGACTAAGGTCTCACTTTGCTTTGAATTGACACTAAGCTCAGTTCAAGGCTAGAACATACAGCGTAACAGAAGAGTTTTGTACTAGATAGGCAATAATTTGGATGCCCTCAGACACGGCAATTTTTATTGGTCCCATTGGTCCTACTAACCACCACTGCTGCAAACATACCTTACATCATGTAGCAGACTTCCTATCATAATTTTGAACTCTCAAGTCAAAAAGCACACTAAGGTTCAGTTAAGGGGACTGGAGCAAGATGGCTGACCAGAGACACCAGCTGCCAGAGTGTCTGGGTAAATAGAAATTTTAAGTGAAAGAGAAAAAACGAACAAACGGACAAACAGAGATCAGGTGTGGATCTGAGGGAAGGATGCCAAAACCTTTAGGAGACTCCATGAGAAGAAGTTTTGGAGCAGAACAGGAAGGAGCAATGTATCGGCAGAGATCAACACTGAGAGGCTTGAAATCCAATGAGAAGGGTAGGTGGAATGGTTTGTTTCTCCCTCCCTTGCATCTCCGATAATTGGCGGGTTCCTGAGCTGCTGGAGAGACTTTCTGCGCACATAAGCCCAGAAGCTACTGCTTCCAGTAAGCTGGGAGCTTCTTGTGGACAGGGAACCAGGCTCCCAGGCCTCCCATCAGGGGTGCCTCCCATCTCCACAGATCTGAGGCAGATGGCAGGCACCATATTGCTTCTCTAACCACTATGTGCCTTTGTCTGCCCCAGGGGGCTTCAACTCCCCAGGTTTCATTCTGCTAGCTCCTACACAGACATTTCCCAACTCTGGCCCAGACTGTAGGAGCCACAGGGATCCAGTGGGTTCCAGGTGATCTGTGTGACTCCAGTGCCTGGACATTCTGGGAAGACAGCCTCCCAGTGTGAGGGACAAATGCAACCCGAGTGCTAGCTTTCCTCCATTCAGAAGACTCCCTCCCTTCCCCTCTCCACCTGTGGCTGCTGAGAGAGACAATTGAGCCATCACACTGAGGCTTCCACGGAGAGTGGGGCTCAGACGTTTCCTCTTGAAGTCCTGCAATGAACTGAGGGGTGGTCAAACTGTGAGTTCCCTGCCCACTGGTCCTCCATCATACTGCTTGCCCAGTGACTCCATCGGAGCAGGGCACACCCCGAGGTGGAGGGACATTGAACCTGCTTGGGCAGCCTGTGGACAACTTGGGACCAGCACACTTCTCCCTGGCATGGTTAGGGATTGATCTTCCAGGACCCAGGGATGGGCCCACAGGCCAGATCCCATACCCCCACGTCTTGATCATATTGCAGGGGGAAGGAGGAGAGATTTGTGAATTAGTCTCAGAAGGTGACAGTGCATGGGCAGATGAGGGGAAAGTTCAGTGTGGGTCCTAGCTGCAGCATGCTCACAGGGCGCCCCTCCCTCCACAAAAGGGCTGTGCTTTTAGCTCAGGCCAGGATCCTGGGCAGGGAACCTTCTGGCCTGAAGCACAGTCATGGGGGAACTCAGCTGGCTTGAGTTCCTGCCTGCTGGCAGATGCTAGGAGAAAACATCAGAGCAGGGGAGGGCAGAGAGGAGTGAGGCCTGCTCCAGACTGCCAGATTGTGAATTACAGATGTCCCCACTTCCACAAGAAAACTTGCTGGTTGGGTGGGGTCAATTCAGCCCCTCCCTGGTGGCTTTGCCCAGAAACTGGGAGCCAACCTTCAACCCCTGCTGAAATAGATATCTTGCCAGCTTTTGTGGAGCCTTAGGGCAAGCTCACCCAACCCAGCCCTGCCCAGCTACACTTCCACACCCACCTCTGCTGTGGCAGAGAATAAGGACTCACCTGAATTTCCAGGGCCCTACCTAACACCTAGGGCACTCAAGTGCTTCTCCTGAGGCACTAAAGCCAGTTACATTATCCTAAAACAACATTGCAGCTTGTTCCTTCTGGCAAGCACCACCTACTGACAAGGAGGTCAATTTGCATGCCCTTTACAGTATTTGTGAACTCAATCATAAAGGGTGTCATTGATTCTAACCCACAAGCACCACCCACTGTCTCAGAGATTAAACTGGGCACGCCATTACAACTCACACTGTTAAGAAGACCACAGGGCTGGGGAAAGAAAGAATTTCAAAGACCTCCATCCTCCCTCATCTAGGAGAGGCAGGGAATCTGCTCATTCACATAGTGCACCATTCCTACAGCCTACAAACAACTAGCAACTGAGAAAACCACTATACCAAGTATATCTATAACCAAGATATCCAGCAATACAACTGCAAATCACTGAGGAGGGAAATTGCAGATGATGTAAACAAATGAAAAAACATAGCATGCTCATGGAGTGGCAGAATCAACATTGTTAAAATGTCCATACTATCCAAAGTGATTTATAGATTCAATGCAATCCCCATAAAAATACCAATGTCATTTTTCACAGATCTAGAAAAAATAATTCTATGTTTCTTTTGGAACCAGAAAAGAGCCTGAATAGCCAAAGCAACCTTAAGCAAAAGGAACAAATCTGGAGGCATCACTCTACCAGACTTTAAGCTATATTACAAGGGTATAGTAACCAAAACAGCATGGTATATGCACAAAAGTAGAGACAGACCAGTGGAACAGAATAGATAACTCATACATAAAACCATCCACATTTTACCATCTGATCTTTGACAAAGTAGACAGAAATATACACTGGGGAGAAGAATCCCTATTCAATAGATTGTGCTAGGAAAATTGGATAGCCACATGTAGATTGAAACAGAATCTATATCTCTCACCACTTATAAAAATTAATTAAATATGGATAACAGACTTATATCTAAGGCATGAAACCATAAGAATTTTAAAAGAAAACATTGAAAAAACTCTTCTAGATATCAGCCTAGGCAAAGAATTTATGAAGAAGACCCAAAGGGCAATCACAGCAACAATAAAAATAAATAAAAGGGACTTGGTTAAATTAAAAAGCTTCTGCACAGTTAAGGAAACAACAAAGCAAATAGACAACCTGCAGAATGGGAGAAAATATCTGTATGCTGTATATCCGATAAAAAGCGAATAAGCAGAATCTACAAAAAACTCAAACAAACCAGCAAGAAAAAATCAAACAACCCCATAAAAAGTGGTCAAAAACATGAACAGAAGCTTTTCAAAAGAAGATAGACTAATGGCCAATAAATATATGAAAAATTCTCAACATCATTAATCATCAGAGAAATACAAATCAAAACCACAATGATATATCATCTAATGCCAGTGAGAATGGCTTTTATCAAACAGTCCCAAAACAATAGATGCTGGTGTGGATGTGAAGAGAAAGGAACACTATGCACTCTTGGTGGGACTGCAAACTAGCACAACCTCTATGGAAAATAGTATGGAGTTTCCTCAAAGAACTAAAAGTTAACCTACAATTTTATCCATCAATCCCACTACTGGGTATTTACCCAAAGAAAAGAAAGTCATTTTATCAAAAAACACTTACACTTGAATTTTTATGGCAATACAATTCACAATTGCAAAGATGTGGAATCAACCCAAGTGCCCATCAATTCATGAGTATATTAATAAAATGTAGTATATGTACACTGTGGAGTACTATTCAGCCATAAAAAATGAATTAATATGTTTTGCAACAATCTGGATGGAACTGGAGACCATTCTCCTAAGTGAAATATTGCAAGAATAGAAAAACAAACACCACATATACTCACTATTAAATTGGAACTAGCCAGTCAGCACTCATGTGCACATATGGAAGTAAAACTCAAGAGAAATCTTGCAAAGGGAGAGAGAAGAGGAGATGGGTAAAATCATACCTAAATGGTAGAGTGTATACTATCTGGGTGATGGGCACACTTTTAACTTTGACCCAAGCAGTACAAAAGTAATTCATGTAACTAAAACATTTGTACCCCCATAATATTTTGAAATAAAAAAATAGAATAAAAAATAAAACGTTAATGGTTAAAAGCAAAAAAAAAAAAAAAGAATCAAAATTTATAAACAGCATTGTATAGAATAGCATGTATTAGATTTCCCAAACATAAATAAGATGTTGAAATATATTTTCTGCTAAGTTGTAGTCTACTTTGATATTTGTTTTATTAAGTTTTAATTGCCCAGGAAAAAAAAGTTTCAGTTAAAATTGATAAGCTTAATACACATTAGTAAAATTACTTTATTTGAGAATTTTTTCTTCATGAATGATGGTAATATTTATTTTGAGAATTATATATAAACTGAACATGCATACTTTGGTTAAGAAAATGCTAAACAACAGCATTCAATCTTCTAATAAACTGAGGCAGAATCTATATTAGATCCTACACCGGTAACCATATTTCATATTAATCTGGCCTAATCTTGGGATGCTTCCTTTTCTTATCCACATTTCCCTTGGGATATCTCTAGAGCAGGGCAAAGTGTTTGTCCAAAAAAATAGCAGTAACTTCTTATGGATTGAGTCCTGGTGCCTAAGTAGGATATGGACTCTACGTCCCGGGGTGAGCCATTAGCTGGTCCAATGCACTTATTCTATCAGGTATTAGAACTATTGAAACTTGTTGCAAATTAGGACCAAGTCTATCTTATTTGCTGTTGTGTTTTCTGTGCTTGCACAATAACTGGCATGTACCAGGGACTTTGTAAATATTAGTTAAAAAAAGAATTAATGTTCAAGTTTAATAATTAAGTACTCAAAAGAGAGTGGAATGTTTTACTGTGTGTCTCCCTGTTTGAAGGGCAAAGCTATGCTGTGGAAATCTCATTCCTGTCTCCCTGAATTGATTGCATTCCTTCTCTGTGAGCAGGGCAATTTGCCCATCTGGATAGAGCCTTTTCTTATTTGTAGTACTGCCCAGTGCATTTCCTTTTATCTTAGAACATTTTGAAAGTCCTTGCTTGCAGTTGGACAATAGTTAATTAGGATTAAAATCTTTACCTTCTCTGTACAATGTAAAATCTATTTAAGTTTAGTGCTTGCCTCTGCTTTGATGTTTTGATGCTGCATGTGGGAAGGACTCATACCGCTTTTAGAAATATATCCTGGGACAAGATGTAGGGAGGGTGCTGATCCAGATGGTGGCCTTTTAAGGGACAATGGCTAGTGCCAGATATCTCAGCATATCAAAAAAGGAAAAGAAACTTATAGGATGAGACCTCATGGATAAATGTGAAAATTTCACCCTATGTACTTCCCTTCCTAGTAGTCTTACTGCTTGTTATGGTATGTGAGTTCCAAATATGGGATGGAACTATGTGAAATAAAAGAAATCATGAGTAATATTTCAATAGGAGAGGAGTTTTGAAAATATAATCTTTCAAAAAACTTAATTTCTATGCTTTGAGACCTGGGGAAACTTTCTTTTTGATGCTAGTATGCGTTGAGGGTTACTAAGGTCTATAAAACCTTTCCAAATGAGACGACTCTATCTATTTTGATAGGCTGTTGACTCTAGGGAAGCCATATGGTTGCGGGAGTGTGATATTTATTGGGGCCTGGGACTAGAGCATTATGCATAGTAGTTGAAGGTAGCTATATGATTACTGCATTTTTGAAAGTTGATCAAGTAGAGCAAAATTTTACCATGCATATATTTAACTTACCCCAAACCAACTATATATACTTAGGAGATAGAGAAACAGCAATTCACATTTATAAAATGTGGTCAATTCCACTCAATGTGCATCTGTTTTGAATGTGCATGATAAATACATGGTGCTTAACTACATCTTGCCAGTCTGTTTTCATGGCCCTTCTAGATTGTGAGCATTTTGCTGAAATGAGTACTATTGTAAAGTTTAAAATATGTGTATCTTGATGTCAGAATATCCCCTAAATGGAAGTCAGCTACTTCATCTTTTACTCAACTCAACAAAATATTTCACTGTCAGGGGAAAACTCTCCTTGTTGGACTTTTTGAGAGACTTTGGTCTTTAATTGGGTAGATTTTCTTAGCTAATTGTGAATCTACTTAATTTTGGCTTACATGCTAACTTCAAAATTTTACTGCCACATAAAATCATACCACCTAGATATTTTTAGATAATTAGCTTCTCACAAGGCCCACTGCCTCTACAGTCCACAAGATAGCTTTCACATTGTATTCAATGAAATGGAGTGTCCTGGAGGGTGCAGATGGTTGTACAAAGAACATCATAAATCTGTTTGTCTCAATTAGGACAATGATACCTAAAATATAATCTTAGAATTTGCTCAGTTATTTATTACATATGTGTTAACCATCTATTATGTCTCATGCAGTGTTCTGTACACTGAAGACATTAAACATTTTTTTTTTTTTTTTTTAAGGAGAACCCAGCAGTCATCTAATTGAGTTCTTAACTTATATTTTAGTTCCCTGCATGAATCTTCTGGTGATAGGAAGTTCACTTCCACAAGGCATGAAATTTTTTCATTGGATTGACATAAATATTTTTTTTGAATTCTAATTCTAATTTCCATTGGAAATTTAAATACTTTCTAATTTCTTTTCATTATTATAACCTTTAAGTATTTTAAGAAGTTTTCTCATTATCTGTCCCCTCTTCTCCCCTTGACCTGAAAAATCTTGTCTTTCCATTTTAAGTATCTTTTGCAGGAATACTTTATATTTAAGGTTTCCAGTCAATTCCCATCTTGATCAATGTCTACTTTACAGTTTCTCATCATCCCTGCCTTTAAATTTTGCATCAACTTAAACCTATTACACCTGAGATAAACTGAGAAAATTAAGTGAGATTCTCCTACCATGTATTTGAGAAATTTTGGTCAAAATCTACCAGGGACTCATAAGTTTTCACACTTGTACTTTACTTACATAGAATTTGGAAATAGCCACAAGAACTTCTGGGGAATACTTATCAGATTTTGATTAGCTGCCTTTTATCTTCTTCTTTCTTAGGGAATGATGACTTATTATATAATATATGATCTCCATGTATTAAATAATGTGGAAAATTTAAAACAAATCTAATTAGAGCTATTAGTTGTCATAGTGATCTGGAGTATCATCTTATCTTGTTTGTTTTCTTTCCCCAGGGTGGTAATACCAGACTTTCATAGGTATACCAAAATTATAGTTAGTAGATTAATTATAACTAAAAATTAAAAACATGTCAGAGCATAGATTTTTTTCTATTGAAAATCGCTAAAATATTGGAAATTTCTTTTGCATTTGGTAGACCATTTTATACTTTTCCTATATGTTTAGAAAAGAAATTTAACATTTTAAAATACAGCAAGGAAAACGTATCCTGCAATGACTGCATTACTAAGGAAAAATTGTTGAGATTTGTAGATGGGAAAATGTCTTTCCTCTAATTGCTCACATAGTGTTATTTATTTTTATATAATTACATTTTATAGACAATGTCACATGCTTTGTCCACACAATGCCAAAACATCTGGATGAAAAGTGGGAAGTATAGTAACAAACCCAGATGGTTTGTAAGTGCAAGGCCAAACATCCAGATGGAGTCAAGAAGGTAAAACATCTGGATGGCAAATATCAAATCTTTCATTCAGATGTCATGGCATCATATAGACACAGTGTATCAATAAACTCTTCTTAATGAGGAGGGAGTATGTGAAATCAACTAGAGTTCAAAAGAAGGAAAACAAATTTATGAATGAAGCATACAGTTAACATTAAATCAATTTTTACCTTTTAATAAATGTAATTTATAATGGTTTGGTTTAAAATGTAACTTATTTAAATAGAATCTAAGAAAAAAAGAGTCTTACAGCTTGTTAGATTCACTTTTTAATTGCAATAATGTTTACCGAGTTTTTGATTTGAAAGAATTTTCAATACATCTCACGTGTGCGATAAATGGGCTCAATTAAAAATTGCATCTTATTCCGATTAAAAGTTCCTTGATCTTTAATATTATAATATAATACAATCCAGAATTGCATCTAGCATGTCACATTCAATAAATAGACTTCTTTGCTATCTCTGAATAATTAGCTTTATCTTTGTCACAAGGCATAAAAGCAATGAAAGCAGCATAGACATTATTCATTTATTCTTAGCATGAGGATCTTATTATTTTAGCCTATCTCCCTATAGTAACCTCTTGTTTGGTGTCTCATAGACTTTACGTGAAGTTATTTCTGGCAGAAGACTTCACAGTTTCAGTATAATATTTTCTATCTCAAGCTCTGAAAGAAATATGAGAAAGATGGTCAACATTAAACTGCAGAAATATTATTCAAATAATCATCTACTGCACGTGTATCCTTTTGAAAGCATTGAGACAGGGAAAGTATAGAACAAAACCTCAAAAAGATTCTGTGAAATGGGAACTTGTTCATCCCCAAAAATCCTATTTTCATCACAGTGGCCCCTTTGCAGAGCTACAGCCTTTATATCTGTTATTGAAAGTACTTAATATCTTAGAATCCCACTATTGGTATTAGAGTAGTTCTAATTCAATTTAGAGTTATATAATTTCTATGAGAAAATCAATGTAATTGCTTTGTAATTTATCTCAATGGAATTGTGCACCCCAAAAAAGATAGGGTGAAGTTCTTATCCTTAATATCTCAGAATGTGATCTTATTTAGAAATAGCGTTATTGCTTTGAAAGAGGATAAAGGGTTGGCCTATGTTATCTGTCAGTTAATAATGGACTGACTAAATTCAACTGAATGAGTGCTTATCACTCTGTGAGTCATGATCGGTATGAAGGAAACATACAAAATGAATCCTGTCACAGAGTTTCCCTTTTTTATTTTGAGTAAAATTATAGTCATGTAGGTAAGAAAACAAAATCACCCAGGGACTTTTGAAGAGGCAACACAGAAAAGATGGGACTTCATGAAGGCCAAGTATTAATAGGTTCTGATTTGGGTGGGGGAAATAAGAAGGGTGTTTCTGGCAAAACAAAGAATATTCACAAAAGGTCTGGAGAGTTGGAGAGAGATGTTTAGCTTTTAAGTATTCAGCAATGATGAGACTATCCTCAATGAAGATATTGTCTACTGGGGAATAATGGGAGACACAAAGCTTATTGGAAGCATAGTGAAAGGAGCAACTGGGAGAGTCTAGGGCTGGACAGAGTGGATGATACACAAAGAGTGTGGAGCAAATGAATGATAAAATCCAATTGCTTTTAGAAATATCAGGCATCCACTCACACACAGCCTTTGTGAAAAAAAAAATAGATTGAGATAAGAAGAAACAGAAGGCAGGCTACTAAGTTAAGAATTACTCTATCTAGATGTAGCTGAGTGGTAAAGCAAATGTGAGAAATATCTTGAAGAAAATTGACACTGAGGAAGGTAGAGACAAGGGCCTCATCTGCTGGAGAGAAAAATAAAAGGCAGCCAAGTTTTTGTGAGTCAGAGATCAGGCTTCAAGAGACTCTGGGATTCCTTGGGGGATGGCAGGGGCCCCTGACAGGTTGCAAACCATGGGATGTTTGCCCTAGAAAATAATCTGATCTAGGGAAAGCTGAGCTGACCTTGCTTCTATGGGGGTGAGAGTTCTATTGTTGGAAGTAAGTTAGGGTGGGAACATAAATGTGTTATTTTCATAAGATTTGTACTTGAGCAGAACTACATTATTAGAGCTCAAGAGCAAGGAAGACCCAGAATTAGGGCTAGGCCATTCATGCCATTTCTGCCCCAGAGCCTTTACTCATTTGACCCCTGAAAATCAGGAACTCTGAGAACCTGGAGAAGCTGCAATGTACACTCAGTGTCATTCACAAAATGGCCATGCACAGCTGGGCCTCATCAACTGGCAAGACGTCTAAGCTGAAGCAAAAAAGAAAGATATATATTGTCTGGAAATAGGAATGAACTGGATTCAGAATGTCTGAGGCACACACTTTGGCAATAGCCAGAAATTGTTTGGATGAGGAGTGGTTGGACGGAAGGTTCCCACTTTTGAGGTAGTGAGGAGAGTGCTCAGAAGCAGAATCCAGGAATTATTAACAGAACTATGTACAGAAGTAGTAGAAATGGAGCACTCAGATTATATAACTAACTATTCAGGGAAGACTGTGATAATGTACACGGTAAGGAAAATACAAGAATGCAAAATTTGGCTTTGCCTGCAGCAATCAGAGAAGACCTCAGAGAGGAGGTATTAATGATATGTAATCTGAGCTTTGAAGGATATGAAGAATTTAATAACCAATGTTTGATGTTGGCACATTTAAGAGAAAACAAAGCCAAAAATATAAGGCATTGAGGAGTTCTTAATGTGGACGTTTATGTAATTTCATCAGTAATCTCCTTATTTCTATGATATGATAGAATTTATTAGTGTGGGAAAAGATTTAATTTACCATTCTTTCATTCATTTATGCACATTAGGCATATTTATTGATTAAACTGCTATGGACTATGAGTAGTGTTAGATAAGACACATGAAGATATGTAAATTTAGAACAGTTCAGGAAGACAAAATTGAATTGAATATTTATTGATCAAGCTATGATCCAGAAATATTAATCTGACAGCAGATTATAGAACTGGTATAGTGAAGACAAACCAATGTTGTGGATACTGACTTAGGAAGCCATTGTTGTAGTTAAAGGAAAGAAAAGCTCAAATGAAGACGTGAAAATGGAGAATAGTTAGTGGAGGAAATGGGTGGAGAGATGCATTAGAGATAAATCTGGTAAGTATTAGTAACACTTTAGATGTTCTGGGGGGCAAAAGGTTGATGATTTTAAGGTTTCAAGCCTTAGCAAGGGGGAACGCAAGGGTGCATCAGGCAAACAACACAGGTAGGAGAAGCTATTGCTTCAGGTGTAGGAGACAATAGTAACTATGATTTGGTAAGTTAGAAACCATCAAAACATAACCAATAATCAATAATTAGTGTGGGCACATGTAATAGAGAACTAAATAATTAAACCATGATAATATATGAGTTCCCCAGGAGAAGAATTAAATTTTTACCTTAAAGCAGAACAAAACAAAACATATACCATGCCTAATCTATTGTGGCTACATATTAAAATTAACAAATGCTCAATTATAGAGAGTGTAGACAAAATAATTATATATAGTTTACACCCCTGAAGTAAAATCACTTCTAACCTTAGTTGAGCCCATCAATGTTTAACAACTCTCTATTCATCTTAATAATTGCATCTTGTTTAAAGAAAATGTGCTGTGATTCAATTACCTAAGCCACTTCATTAATTAATCCTTCTATGTATGAATTATTAATATTATATTTTTATTAAAAAGTATTAAGGTTACAAATATAGAATGTTGTTCTGGTCTATAATAAAATCATATGGTGAAAAATTAAAAACCAATATCTGGAAAAGTAAAGGTAAAAAATAAATTTCATTTCAACAATTCAAACAAACTGTAGACATTTAGAAATATTATAGAATTCTACAATGCCAAAACCATTGATCTGGCTGTCTAGTTAATGTAACACCTAAGTAAGTGACTCTATGTTCTTTTATATAAATCTAACTGATGGTCTGAAATATGTACTGTACATGGACATATGTAGTAAGTCCCTGGGCACTTAACCAAGTCCAATGAGATGAATCATTGGAAGGCACTCTGTTCTGATTTGTGTAAATCCATTAAAGTAATGCTGAACCACATAGAGCAAAATGATAAAGAAAACCCTAAAATTCTCATAGATTACGAGGATTGAATAAGTTAAAGTTCACAGTGGCGTATAATCATAACAACTCATTTCTGACTCTATTCTCTTTAGAAGATGTTTGGAAAAGAATAATAGATGCTTTTTAAAATATAGATTATATCCTTGTCCTAAAATATTAGGGAGAAAGTTCTAGCATTAATTTAAAATGGTATTCATTTATCTATTAAAACTTCTAGTTGAGAAAACTTTAATTTCCTTTTTAATTCAAAGAAGACTATGAAACAGAAAAAGGGCAAAAGGTATCAGAAGAGTTTTCTTTATTTAAATATCCATAATGATAAGCAGAATATTAAAGACTTGAAAAGTATAATTAGGCCAAATGTCAAGTTCTATTTTATGTCAGAATAATGTGACTTTTGTAATGGAGTTCACCATGAGCTTCTTTGCTCTCAAAGATCTGTATTAATTCCTTCTGTGTTCAAATAAAAAACTTTGGTGGCTACTTTGGGGATGTGTGTATGTGTGGGTGGGTTTCTTTGTTTGTGTGTGTGTGTCCCTGGTCATAAATTATTAGCAGCAATTTAATTTTATGACTTTGTGGAAAAGCCAATAAGTATCTCATTCTTTAAATAAATGTAATCAATTTGCCTAGTACAGTGATTTCTTTGTTCATTGGAAATGACATTGTAACATGGTATCACAAGCAAACATATTGAAACATCCATGATTTTATAAACCAGAGATAGAAGGATAGAGAGGGAATACTGTTAAAAATTAATTTTCAGAATCTAATTTCCAGAATTTTATATGTTATATACTGTTAGATAAATGTCTCTTCTAGTCAGAAGGAAAAAACCATTCAACTTTATTAGTAAGACTATAATTCTAAACAAATAATACAATTTGGTATAGCCATCACTATGAGGACAAGGCCAAAAATTTTATGTTGTAATCAGAAATGCTGATGAAATATGTAAAATAAGTAGGCATAGATGATAAGTGTTACTTTTAAAAGCAAGCATAAAAGAAAAATGAAAACTAAATGAGTCATATTCCAAGGTGAACGTTACTCAAGATTTTCCCATTTTGAAATTGAGTGTGTGTTTTGGAAAAAAAAAAAAAAAAGAGCAAAGAAGGATTGTCAATTCCAATAATAGAAGCTATTCTTTTAATAAGTGGAGATACAGAACTAGGAAATCAGCAAAATTGCATTACCACATCCCAGTCTGGCACCATATGGAGACTGATTGTCCAGTAATGGATTACCCAGACACTGGGCTTTTTTCTGCCCATTATTCTATTTTACCACTTGTTACCATCCTGGGGGCAGCAAAGAGTGTTTTCAATTAGTCAAAGAATTATTGGTTCAAAATTTTGGTAAAAGATTAGGTGAAACTCCAGAACTTCATCAGATTATAATTGTAGATGCCAGATAAGTTACATCTAACTTTTAGCCATGCCAGGGGAGGCCTGGAAATGTCAGTCATAACATGCATCCTACAAACCAGATGTGCGCTGGGGTGAGAATGGGAGGGAGCACTCACTGTGAACTATCATCCTATTGACAAGAAATTTTATTCAGAAGAGTAGGCTCGTTTATTTTACAAACTCATATTATGGAAAGATAGCAAGGTCCACTTTTAGTTTTATATTCTTATATTAGTACCTGGCATTTGGTAAATGTTAAATTAATATATATCAAATTAATAAATTGAAGAATGTAAGTGAATACTTTATTTGCATTATTTTAAAGTGATTCATAAACTAGAACAGAAAATAATAACAAATAATTCAGTAAAGTACACCCCTCCCTGAGGGGTCTTGTGGAAATTTTCCTCAGAAGAAACTAGGAGCCCCATAGATTGGATATTATGTGTTGATGGTAGGCAAGCTCTGAATATTGCAAATGTAGCATCTCAAATCAGTATATTTTTAGGGAAAATATATAGATATGTGGATTGGTTTGATATCCAGGGAGTTAAATCTTAAGAATGTTCCTAAACTAAAAAGCAACCGACCCCATCATCACTCTTCAAAGGAAAAGGTATGGAAAAGGAATTTAAAATTTGGAGGTTGTTTCCCCAAAGACATTTTACCCTGCTAGGATAAATGATTATGCAAAAACACGAGATAATAGCCCTACTGGAGAGTTTCATTAGTTGTCCTAAACAAAAAGATGCCTAGAGTACAGGGAAGACCCGACCATAGCATGGGTGCCAGAAAAAACTAGATAGAGCACCTTACCCACACTGGTAAGGTAAGGTAGGGTGCCTACCTGACTAGGGATCAGAATCCCACAGCAGTTTGGGAAGTAATAAAGAGAGGTGTCAATGGCAGCGGCAGTGTGGTGGCAGAAATGGTGCATTGGCAACATCAGGACAGAAAAGAGGTGGCAACCTCCAAGGGAGAAGAAATAATGAAATGATGTCTATCAGACAAGCAGGAGCACTGGGACATTGTTTCAAACTGAAGACCTTTGCAGACCTTTGATATTCATTCTGATAAATAACAATAATGGATAAAATAGGGGTCTCCACTTCCCCACCACCATACCACTCCAAAATATTAATACGTGCATTTGGTATTCTTCTGGGAAACGGAAGAATTATGTAGAGTTGTAGTTTGGACGTGGGGGAGTTGTGGGTTCCAACATTGCTCTGTTGGATACTTGGTCAAACTTGTTTCTATTGTTGTGTTACCTAAATTTCACTGAAGACCTATATCTAGAATAATGGCCAAGGAAACTCTTTGGCTAACGCACATCTATGGGTTGTGATCACAGAGAGACTGAGTCTGTCCACTTTAAGTTGTTGGAAACAAAGATCTATTTTATTCAGTATATGTCTTATGTAGTAATTGAAGTTTAGTATTTTGGAAATACCCCTTGTGTTTGTGTTTATGTGAAACTTAGATGTTGAAAACAATTTGAAATTTAAAAAATGCAATCTCAGAAATTATTTCCACCAAGAAAATCCTAGTAAGATATTTATCAATTCAAAGCATTTATATAATAACTCTCTTTGAAGAGAAAATGTGTAAATACCTTTATGCTACTAAAGAATAAAAGATACAAAGCTAGAAAGGAGTCTAAAAATTAGCCTGCTTTTGTACCTAGCTTTGCCATATTTAAACCATCTCAAATAGGTTGTGATTTACCATATGTGTAGTGACCTCCAGAGAAAGAGGTACCAAAGCTTCTGAAGGTTCATCCGCACAATGTGTAACAATCTTTGCATTTCTTTTCTTTGTAGAATACTAAATATTTAATTCCACATATTATCCTTCATTATATAAAATTTGTAACTATACATGTATTTGTTAGAGTTCATAAGGCATCATCACATATTAACTTTTAAAAAAAAGTCCAACAAATTATGTTATTATCTCAATTTTATATAAGAAAAAGATTGAAAGTAAGGGGCAAAGAAAGAAAAAGATTGATAGTAAGGGGCAAAGCCAGGATTCCAGTCAAGATCGTCTGATTTTAAATCTTGCGTTCTCTACTATATTAAGCTTGCATTTTTGGTAATTTTAAATTGGAAAGTAATAATCTGCCAAAATGAAGGTCCTCATGAGCCATTTATTTAACGACTAAATGCACAAAAGCAAAAAAAAAAAAAAAAAAAAAAAAAAAAAAAAAAAAAAAACCAAAATGGTGAAGCTTCTCAAATCTGCAATAGAGATAATTTCAAAACAACTTTGATTTTTCTCTTTATTAATCTAATGCATGATTTATGCTTCTATTTTTGGAAATATATATAACTTCAGTGACCAAGCTCTTCATAGCCCACCGGACTTCCTATGCTAGTTGAATATGTCCAGTAAGTCTAATTTCTTGGTTGTTAGTCATTAATATTAAACTTTCTTCTAAATTCCTGGTTTTCTTGATTACTTTATGATGGTGGAGACTGAAAAACACATAGGGTTTATTTTCAGAGCATCCTCAGGTGCAATGCTTTTTATGGTCAGGTTGGCCACCAAGACCCATACTATTTATACTATGCATGAAGTTTGAGAAATCAACAAACATTTATTATAGTTTGAATTAAAAAATAATATTCAACTAAAATGTACTGTTACTAATATTAAAGAAAATGTAAAATAAATTCTGAATACAAACATGTGCAAGCATACCCACAGAAAAACACCAGGCTGAATGCCAAAGAAAAGCTAAATATTACCCAACAGAAGGTAACAGAAGCACAGACTGAAGCCAGTTGGAAGCGGGTTGTGGGAGGGGGTTAATTTGGTGGGAAGAAAGGATAGATCTTAAATATAGCAATCACTTAGCTCTTAGCTTTATATCACAAATTTAAAAGGAAAGCTTGTGTGGTGGCTCTGCTGAATTCATTCTGCTTGAACTATCTTAGCAGGAGTCAGAGTTAGGGTTTCAAACCCAATCAGAGACCCAGCATCTGTTACAATATCTAAATCAAGTCCAAGAGAAGATATTCTTCCTGGGACACATAGTACGAAATACTCTACCAGGAGCAAGCCTTTTTCCCTTTAACATCTGTACCTCCACATGATTAGCATAAATGGTACATTGCCATTTTCTTCACTAGAATTAAACGTTCCTAATAAAATGTTTTCAATTTAATAGTAAATTTCCAGTCTCTTTAACTACAATATGAAGCTTATAATTGAAAGCAGCTTCTGATATTCTTACATTACTCCAACTGCACTTACAAGTTAATTATAATAATGTGAATTAAAAATGAAAGATAATCTAATGAATCAATTTTACGGTTGATGAGTTGATTGCAAATTCCCAGAATCCCCTATACACACCAATAATGGTAATGTCACCTATGTACAAACATACATATATATGTACATATATACACACGCTAGTATACCTATACTGTTTTTAAATGTTTGCCTTATTGTTTCAGTAATGACCTAGGAGTGAGATATTATCTGAGGGTTAATGACTGGCAGGGAAAGTACATCTGGCCATTAACCCCAAATAAATTCCCTGGGCTTCCATAATAATTTCAAAAACTTTACAAACATATAGAATATAAATAAAACCTTCAATGATCTCTAGATCAATGTCTGTTCTTCTCTTGAATGTTGCCAGATTTATTATCTGAAATATTTGTCAAAGACACAGTATGAAACTTTGTGACTAAAATGTTTTGCAAATATGAAAAATACTCATGATATACTCTAAATGTTTTTCCACAACAATGAATAAAACTGTAGCCAAGGCATAATGATAAAGTAGAAAAACACCAAACTGATGATCAAATCAGTAAACTGCAAAATAGCTCTGAATTTTCTAGAATAAATATATACTCACAGAAAATATGTAAAACATGTCAAGACAAATGTAGGATAAATAAATGAAAAGATAAAATGTAGATCTAGAAGAATAGAAGGGAAAACATATAAAAGAGCTGTTTGGTAAGAAAATTGTTGAGAACTTTATAAAGGTGAGCACTGAAAAATAAGATCAAAGATTAAAGAAGAAAACTGACTCTGAAGAGGGTAAATTGAAACAAATCCACACTCAAACACTTGTGAAGTTGGAGAACAACAAAAACAAAAAAAATGCATCAGAAGTTACGAAAGGAAAAATGTCACATTGGCTACACGGGCATAACAATTAGAACAATGGTGTACTTTTCAGCAACAATAAGAAACACCATAGTACAATGAAAAATAGCTTTAATATTTTGAACTATTGAGGACCAACATAAAACCTTAAACACAGATAAAACATCATTCTAAAATAAAGGCAAATGCATTCATTTTCAAACATAAAAAAGAGATATTTTACTAGTTACAGTCTCTCTGAAAGAACTAAGATGAAAAAGTGAGCAAGAGAAAATTGAAACCAGAGAAAATGAAAATATAAGAAACAAGATAGAACAAAGAAACAGATGAACATATTTTTAAACAGAACAAGTACCAAATATATAAAAAAATGTAGGAGTTTTAAAATAAGGCAGAAGAAAAATAGTAATGGAAATTAAGGGTGGGTCATGGATTTTACAGTTAATGTATCATAAGTTTCTTATAAAACTAAAAAAATAAAGATAAAACCAATAAAATGATAAAAGTGAAAAATAAAACTTTCAAACTATTAAAGAGAATACATGAATAATAAAAAGTGATTATTCTGGTAGACATTAGAAAATAAGAAATTAAGGAGATGGGGAAAAAGTATTATCAGTAAAAATAAAATAAAGTGAAAGAAGTATAATACATTAACAATCCCAATAAATTATAAACAGGTTAAAATACACTCTCCATAATATAGTAAGCAATATAAGGAGATGTTTATGGGACATACCTACTAGCCCATAAAGGTTATTAAAGAGAGAGGATGGGTTTGTTTAATGCTACCTGAAATGAGCAACTATTGTCAATAGTCAGATATTTAGGAACATCAGTCTTGTCTCAGGATTAAGAATAATTTTGAAAGAGTTGGGATTTTCTAAAATAGGGAGTTCCTAATAAGGGAAATTCTTCAAGCATAGGCTGGACAAACATTAGGTAAAAGGTGTGAGTTTAATATGTTTATCGTTTTTAGTATTAAGATCCTATCATATCAAGGTTTTTCAGGTATATAAAACGAAAACGTCTGAAAATAGGATACTTTTATCACTTTGGAGTATCATTAAGAAAAATATTTTGAGGATTTATTTTACTCATCATGGTATCCCAGGGCCTTGGCACAGTGTCTGAAACTTTACACAGCCTTAATAAATAATTCTTGAATTAAAATGAAGACTGGCAGATTTAACATAGTCTTAAGAAAATAACAAAAAGCTAAGAGGATAAGAAGTATAGACTATGATAGTAAAAATAGTAACAACGTTATTAAACTTCATAAAATTCCTTGCAGTGGGAAATATAAAGTGTCTACAGAAAGTCATGAACATTTTCCAAAAAATATAAGAAAGAGTAATTTTATCTGATGTATTTGGGTATAACCAACTATGATAGAATATAATTCTAAACTGATAGTATTGTGTCTAGAAAAGTGCTAACCTTTTTTCAGAGAAGGACTTAGGAAAATTAATATTTTTCATTTCAAGGTGGTTTGTTATTTTATAAGCAAACTACACCCAGATTAACAAATCCATTGACTTCTGTATCCAGAGAATGGATGGAGACTTTGGTTCTACTCTTATATCTGGAAAGGACCAAATAACTTCATTAAGAGGGAATTCACCATATCTGTATTTATTTCAATAAATGTTCTTTCTGGCAGGAGATGAGTATGTGACAAGGGGTTTTTTCTATATATACCTTGCAAAATCATTTTCTAAAAACTATAAATTATTTTTGGATTTTACTAAAATAAAGTAGTGCAACATTTACCAGACATGACTTTATTTCATCTAGCCCACAGCAGCAGAGGAGATGAATTTTAATTTTTTTCAGCATATTTGAATTAGTTGCTGTTTCTTTGAATTCATAGGGGATCTATCCCCACAATCACATACCCATTCATTCCTGTTTTAGTGGTCACCGAAAAGAAGATGGTTTCATGTCTATCATGTTTTTTCTTGTAAAAGTATAATGATTGCCATGAACTTATTTCATAGGAAACTTGAAAGGAGATACACAGACTTTACCTCAGTTTCAAGCTGCTAAAATTCTACCGGGATCAAGGCCTTAGCTGATGCTTCAGATCTGAGGTGAATCAGCTTTAACAGGCTTTAAAAGTTTTATTTATAAACTGCGCTTCTCCCAACAAGTATCTATCAGGTTCTTTTGCAGTACAATGTTTCACAAACAGGTCTGATCACAAGAGTCAGCTGGGGAGCTTGCAAAATTTCAGATTTATGGAATCATTCCCTGGAGACTGTGATTTGGTAGTTCAAGGAGACCTGGGAATCTGTGTTTTAAGTTTCTCCAGTGACTCCTAAAATCAGACAAAGTTGAGAAACACTGACTCACTACATGTTGCTGCTTCAGCACTTCCTCTGCACACCATATGGTATTCTGTACCCCTAAAGGAGGTAACACACTCTGAATGATGAGCTCATAGCAGGAAGATAAGCCCCAGAGCACTGTGACCCTTGCCCAAAAGTTCAGAAGAGATCAATGGCAGGATTTGTTTTGGCTGCGTTTAGCCAAAATTTATCCAATAATGGTATTGAAAACATCTGCTTTTTTTGAGGCAAATATGGATGTAATAAAATAAGTACTTTACTGCAGATGAATAACCATGTGGGGATGTGAGAAAGGAAACTTGTAACTAAAGGAACAACTCTTAAAGCCACAGTCAAACTCTTTGTTATTTAAGTCTGCCAGCTCAAGAGGGAGAGGATCAGGACCACAGTTCTGGGCCTTTTGATATGAATTTTCATTATGAATGTAGATCACTTTGGCCTTGTCTTTATATAATGTTTGGATTAATATCTTGCTTACTCAATAATGCAAATCAGTGCCTAGCATTGTGCTAGTCATAGAGTACCTGCTCAATAAATGTTTTTGTCTATGAAAGATTTGATTAAATAGATGTTTTACAAGAAAGAACAAAAGTAATAGTTTGCATTAAACATATTTTTAATTTTCCTATTGATTTTAATTAAGTTTTTGATGAGTTTTTAAAGTCAGAATTTTTTAAGGAGAAAAATATATTAAATCATTTTCACATGTTTTTCATATTCTTAATGAATAAAATTGGAATACTAAAGATTATAATGTACATATACAAATGATGGCTTATTAAATCAGTATGCATCTCCCTGGGATGAAAAGAAGGCTATGACATAAAAATAATGGATTATGTTCTTGATATAAATAGTAGAGACAATAGCTCTTCTAGTGAAAAACACAGATTTTTTTTTATGAAAGAAATGTTTTTATGGTAGAAAAGTATTTATTGAACTTGTGTCTCTCTTCTGAGATCAATTTATAAGGCCTTCCATGCAGTCTTGGAAACTTCATTCTCTTTTTCTTTAAAATACAGTTTCTTTTCAAGAAAGACTCTTATTTACCTCAGGGGAAAAATCAATAGTATTACAGAGAAAAAGAGGCATTCTTATTTTCATTTGATTCCATGAAATTACACATGTTACAATTAACATAAATGCATTACATACCACTTTTCAACATAGAAATCATGATGACCAAATTGGTACATTAAATAACTTTGAGCTTAGAGAATTGCTAAGGTAGAAATGCAGTAGGTCGTTTGATTGATATCCCACTAGAAGTAATTAATTATAGAATAGGTCATTTTCAGTGGCATTTCTTTTTTTGCCAAATATTGGGATTCCTCAAAATGTTAAGTAGAAACCAAGCAGAATACATTATTCTCTTTTTATATACAAAATTGATGCTTCAACATCAGGAATTCCATGTGCAGGCTTCATAATTTTTCCTCAAGAAGATTATAAGAAAACTAATAAAATACTATGTGTTAACTCAAACTATTGTGTTAAATGAGACATGAATGGGGGAGATAATTGTATAAAAACAGACAATATAGACTAAAGCATGAGGTCATTGTAGAAAATATGCTGTAAGAAATATAGAAAAAGTGAAACATATCACAACTGCCCAATCCCAACATAGTAGCATTAGGTTATATATCTTTAAGCTGGAAAGAAACCCAGGGCCACAGAATTTAAAAACTGGAAAGGACTTAGGAAAAATTTAAAGAACAATTAAAAAAAAAAAACAGTACTTTTCTGCTAAGTTGTAAGTTTATATAACTCAATTCTCTAGGAAGTGGTATAGTTTTGAAAATCAGCATAAGGCTATTCAAAATAAGTTGAAGAGTTCATAATTGGTCCTTACTGCAATTAATATTAATACATTTAAGGTACGTTTGGCGTGGGCATTGACAAACAGGCCATGCTACTGACCTTTGGCTGCCACTGAGACACTGGATGGATTGAAGAACTAGCCTTGTATCATGCTCTTCATTTTGTTCCTGCTCGTTTATTCTTTCCTAAAGCAGCAAGAGGGAATGCAAGCCTTGCCAAGATTACACTTAAACAGTTAACATTCATGCAAACCAAAAATCTTGGAGAAAGAGTGAACGGTTTAGAATCTATGTAAGGTTTTGGATTTCTGTGAAAGCACTGAAACATAAAAACTAGGGAAAGTTTGTTTGTTTCTTTTTAGTGGGTTAAGTTGCTGGTGGCAGGACAGCTTAGGCTAGAGTAGAAAATAAATGAAGCTATATGCAGAAGTTGTATTCTCCAAAGCTACAGCGGTTTTCTCAAACTCCGAGCTAACACAGCACACTGAAAGAGAAAGACAGGGAATTACCTGGCCACTTGGGTGCCTTTTCCCCGTGCTTGTCTGAGGGCATGCTTTCCTTTGAAAATAGACACTCGTAAATACAAGTCACTAAAATGGTGGGAAAGGGAATACTGCGGCTCCACGCGCTTTGAGAAGCTTTGAAATTCAATGTGGTATCTTTATACTGGAAAGTGGCTGAAGATCAATGGCAATCAATCCTGATGCTTCCAAATTTATAGGTATTTTAGCTGGAGGGAATGGAAAAGATTTATCCTTCTGGAATATTTCATGTCTGCTCTTGCTCTTCTACTTCATCTCTGGGTCCATATCCTAGTGGAATAGTAGAGAGAATGTTTGCAGATGGATATCAGCTGCTGAGTCTAATTACAGCTATTCGATAATAAATATTCCAAACAAGCAAAACAAAGCAAAGAAGAAATTTTCTCATTTTTGGTTTACCAGTATTTCTTTTTATTATAACCTTTGCTATTTTACCACCTAGAGTAGACAATGTATATTTCACCTCTATCTTATTATAGAATTTTACCACAGAGAATCTAGGTCATATTTGTTATTATTAATACACTGTAAAAATGCCAAGCATTTTCTATTTGACCTTTTGCAACTCTCTCTCCACTATCCTTCCTGCCTCTATTCTATCTCCTTCAGGTTGTCCCAAATGTGGGAAATAAAAATATTTCCCTTCTTGTTAAAATTAATTCTCCCTTCTTTTCTAATTCTTAAATGATCTTGGACAGTCTTTTCTCATTTAAGAAGAATAATACACACCTGTTTCAGGCTGTCACAGTCTCTCAGGCCTTTTTGTTAATTGCTGCTGCTGCTTCATCTTATAAATTACTTCCTTCTTCCTAGAAAGAAGCATCTTCTCTGGATGGGCTTTCTCTAAATCTGTATCTTCCTTCCCCTTCTTTCCCTCCCTCCACTTCTCTTTCCCTCTTCGTATCCATGATTCCTGCCTCCTGTGAATTTTCTTTATGAAGATGTCATTTCATAATCTAAACAGAGATTCTATTTATTCTCATAATTTTTCAGATGAAAATTAGTACATTTCTGACTTGTCTAAAAATAAATATTCTGACCATAGGTAAACACAATAAACTAAATAAGTGTTCACAAATGCAATAACGTAAAGTTTTAGCCCAGCATGGTAGCTCATGCCTGTAATCCTAGCACTCTGGGAGGCTGAGGCATGAGGATCGCTTGAGGTCAGACGTTTGAGGTTGCTGTGAGCTAGGCTGATGCCATGGGACTCTAGCCTGGGCAAAAGAGCAAGACTCTATCTCAAAATAAATAAATAAATAAATAAATAAGTAAATAAATAAAGTCTTTAACCTTATAGTAACACTTTTGTAATAATTCATAATTATTGCATAATAACCCAAAAATGCATACTTTAAAATTCCAATATATAAAAAAACCTTTACTGTGTCAGGAGATGTTACACTGGTTGATTGGTTAATTGGTCTCTGGTAATATGTATGAGAATTTGTAATTTTAAGATATGATAAAATAGGTCAAATCCAGCAGAAAATATATAACTGACCAAATAATACTAATACATGAAGAGAAAGAAGTAACAATATTAATTTGTATTATCTTTGCACTTATTAATAGCTAATATATTTTGGAGGCAAATTTTCCATGAAAACTGAACATTTAGTTTGGTGAATTATAACAGAGTCATTAACACTGAAGAATGTATATAATTAAGGATCATTTTATTTACCCAATGGAAACTAGTAAAACAAACAAAAAAAATGGAATAAGTGGGTGTTCTCCCTTGGTTACTATGTATTATAGCCAGTTGTTAAGACTGTACACCAAGTTACATAAAATTTGCTTCAAAATATGTATTGACAAATGAATTAATATAGTACTATACTTATAAAAATTAGAACTCCGGGGGAAAGAATACAGAATATATTGAAATAAAATCATTTAAGTCCTATAAATTCTAGCTGTCAGAACCAATAGTTTGTTTGTGATTACAAAAATATTGTTGTCTAATAATATTGACTCAGTAGAACTAGAGGGAAAAAAGGAAATCATATAGCTATAATAGAAGAACTAAAGCTAAGGGGCATCAAACCAAAGCTAGTTGTCTCTTTAGTGATTGAGCTGGTTTAATAGATACCAGTTAACATATACAGTTGTACATCTTATAGAACTAGAAATATTTCTTTCAGGTGTTGGAAAATTTCCAGGAGACAGAGTTTCAAATCACTGATCATATTTACAGGAGAATTTTTACCTAAGACTTATATTATTGAAATGCATTGTACCAATAAGACCAGTAATGGTACACTATTTATGTGCACTTGAAAAAGTGTAAGATAATAATTTGAATTATACTGAAATTTGTATAAGTAGATATGCCAAGTATGAGCTGATCTCCTGTATACTTATTAGGCAGGAATCCCAAATAAGCTTTTATGAAAAATGGTATCTTGGAGTCACGGTAGTGTTAAAAACAATCTATTATACATAGAGCTTGGCAGAACTTAGCAAATTTTGCTGAATTAGTGAATGAGTAGGAAAGCCAGTACATATCCAGTATTTTCTGTCATTTAGAAATGGCTAATTTCCTGAATAAATTTGGCTGAACTTTACGTAATGAAAAAGAGAAGTAAGATTGGAATTTTATTCCAGCATACCATTTCAGTCAGTCCCTGACACTTTTTCTGCAATTTAAAGACAAAGTGTGTAACTTGCAATGTCTCAATATCCCAATTTTTCAAGTGGACAATGTAACATTTGCAACCTATCAAAAGATTGTAGGAAGGTTTAATGAAGTAACATATCTAAAATGTTATCTAAGGGAAATATTTTTATTATCTGCAGATAATGCCTCAGCTTCACTGGAGGAAAAAAAAAAAGATACTACAAGATACCATTGTATTATGGTAAAGCAATGAACTACCACCTGCAGGAAATTGGCTTCATGAAAGGCAAAAACAAAGAGCACATCAGGATTACATAAAATCAATCAGAGACAGGCAGGAAGAACACAAGCCAGGTGAAGTGGAGTCTTTTCATGACAGGCCAGAGAATATATCAAAGCCATCCTTGCTAATTTCAAAAAGCCCGCTCCCTCCTCTAGAGGTGAGAACATTACTTCAGACAGTATGTTGGCTCTGTTGGACTTCTGTGAAGATGCCATGACTCCATTTGTGGGTTTCTTAAAGAATGATTTAGGAATGAAAAGGTCCAGCATGCCCGAGCACCGTTAATTTAGATCCATCAGTGGGAGGCACTTGAGTGCACAGTTTTCCACATTTATTTCTCCATCAGAAATTTATTTGCACCAGCTGGACTTTGATTTATGTATTTTAATTGAGTTAATACTCATTTGAATACTGCCTTCCAAAGAATATGCTATGTAATTTTTCTTTAAATTAAAGAGACATATCTTTACAAACAAAACAATAAAATGAGCCAGTTAAAAGTAGATGGTATTTATCTTTGAAAGCCAAAATGGACATTAGGTGGAGGAATAATAGTCAAAATGATGGGTATGATGGATCATAGGTCATGATGAGATCTCCATGAAGGCAACTATTTTTCACAGGAAGAGCAGATGCTCCTTATAAGGAGATCTGAATAAGTGCTGCAATCCTAGGGTTAAGCTCAGTAACGAATTCATGTGTTCCCAGATCTTAAAAATAAGTGGAAAGGACATCCTGAGAAACCTGATGGTGCTCTGTGCCCATGGACCAAGGACAATACCATAAAAATTGGACACATATAAGTAGTTGTTGATAGCAGAGTAGGACTGCATATAATTGGAAGTTTGATAGACATAAGGATGCTTTAGGGATGTAGCCTGTGATATCGACAAAAAAAAAAAAATTGATACTGCCTAGTAGTACGTTGGTAGTTTTTCACTTAAAAATTATCAAATCTCTATTGTAGAATGACTTATGTTCTTCTGGGTAGATGCCCAATAATGGGATTGCTGGATCAAATGGAAGGTCTACTTGAATCTCTACAATAAAGACACCTGCACCCGAATGTTTATAGCAGCACAATTCACAATTGCTAA
>CM052441.1:55476048-55512089 GCA_028533085.1 Varecia variegata
AATACACTAAATTCATCAATTTCATTTTTATCTATGCCTTCTGTTTGAATATTTTCTAGTAATAAACATATTTTAAATTCACTGAAGGGTCAGTGAAAATTTGGAGCAGTAAGAGATTATTTTAATTAATTCACCTACCTGTAAAAGTTCAAATTAAACATTTTGAACCAACTGTCAATAGTCTCTTTCTGAAATTAGGTAAAGCAGAAAATGGAATATTTATATTCCTGAAGATAGAGTTAATATAGTTCCAATGAACTTTCAAAGCATGAGCTCTTCAGTGCCTTCTTTTGCAGTACCTTGATTGGAATTGTAATTTTCGGGAAGGGTGTCCATAACAGACAAAAAGTCAAAATTACTTTAAATTTTATATAAAGTCTTAGGTTATAAAATACTTTAAAATTATCTTCTATTTTTTCACCTCTATTGTTCTCAATCAATATTCCACGAGGTTTGAGCTGGCAAGAAACAGACCACCCTCCAATTCAAATAATAGCAATCTTTTTCCAAATGTATAAGGGGAGAAGAGTTAATCTGGATAAATGTCCTCAATTTTATGTTTTCTCCCATATTTATTTTCTTAAATACTCAGTGCCTGTTAACATTTGTGCTTTGGTAATACTGGTGAACACTAAATAATCAAACAGCAAAATATAATAAAATTACAAAAACAAATATGCATGTTTCAACATTTGCTTATTTCTGGATTTTCTTACTTGTAGCAGTCACTTAACCTTACTTACTGACCAAAAATAGAGTCATGTTTTATGTTGGGAAAAAAGTTCCTATTTAGTGAGATTGAGTGAAATATCTTCAAAAAGCTTTTCCTTTAGATTACAACATGGCTTTCAAATATCCTATCACCTGGGTAAGCATAAAAGCCTTGGATGTGGTCTAATGTTTAATTCTAATAATGCCAGTGTGATAGTAAATAGCACAATAAAACCTGATCATCTGGCTTTGAGTACAAAATTTATCTTATTTAATTAGTTATTTGAATGCCAGGAATTTCATTCTCAAGACAAAAGAAAATAGCAGAGTTTCAAGAGAAATGTGATGGTTAATTTTATGAGTCAATTTTGTTGGGCCACAGGGTGCCTAGGTAAATGGTCAAACATCATTCTCGGTGTTTCTGCATGTGTGTTTTTGGATAAGACTAACATTTAAATTGGTGAACTTTGAGTAAAGTAGATTGTCCTCCATAATGTCGGTGGGCCTCATCAGTTAAAGGCCTCATTAGAATAAAAATATTGTTCTCCCCTGAGCAAGAGCAATCTCTCCACAGATTTTTCTTTGTACTTCATCTGCAACATTAACTCTTTGAGGTTCTACAGTAAGCTGTCTTAGGACCTGAACTAGAACACTGGCTCTCTTGGGACTCTAGTTTACTGCGTTTTATACTAGAACTACATTTTCAGCTATTGTAGGTTTCTGTCCTGTCAATCTACTCTACAGATTTTGGACTTGCCAGCCTCCGTAATTGCATGAATCAATTCCTTATGATAAACTTCTTTAAACATACACATACACATCCTATTGGACTGTTTCTTTAAAGAATCTTAACTAACACAATTTCCAACTTCTACTTCCAGTTAAACTGGAGTAACAGGTCAAGGTTTGCCCTTCCACCTTAAACAAAACAACAACAATGAAATGAAACAATAGTTTTCAAGACGGTAGACATTAGGCAATGAAAATGAGTTATCACTGAGAGATGTGAAACAAATGAGGCAAGCGCTATGACTACCCCTGACTTACTGTTAATACTTTGAGAAAGTTGCAACATCATTTAATAGGAAAGAGGGACTAGGTGGAACTCAATGGACCCCCTGAGTTGAGGAGATGGAACTGAGAGCTCAAGGAGGTCAAGGAGGTCTGGAAATAGTGCCTGTTCTATCATAATTCATGACACTGGATAGAGTATGTGGAAGGGTCTTATCTCAGTAGAAGGGAATAACCAGACCTCTCCTGAGCGTTACTCTGGTCCAGTCTAACAAATCCTAAAAGCAGGCCATGAATGATCAAACTGCTTTCAAGTAACTAAATTGGATCCTAGGAAAAAATCTAAAGACAACTAAGGGGAATAGAAAAATATTCAGAAACCAAAAAGATAAAAATTATAATACTTTCAATCCGATAAAAAATTAAAGCTGGTGCAGTGGTTCCAGCCTGTATTCCCAGCACTTTGGAGGACATGGTGGAAGGACTGTTTGAGGCCAGGAGTTCAAGACCAACCTGGGCAACAGAACAAGATATCATTTCTACAAAAAATTAGCCAGGTATGGTGGCATGCACCTGTTTTCCTGGCTAATTGGGAGGCTGAAGCAAGAAAATCACTTGAGCCCTGGAGTTCAAGTATGAGGCTGTAGTGAATGAGCTATAATTGTGCCACTGTGCACTAGCCTGGGTGAGATTCTGTCTCTTAAAAAAAAAAATACATGCAAAGAAGCCAAAAAATTAGAACCATAATGAGGGTAAAAATAAAGAAAGGAAATTGACAAAGAACTAAGGTTAGAATTGGCACACATACATTAAAATATTTATTTTAACTATTTATCATATATTTAAAAATATGAGTGGAAATATGGAGAACATAAAAATAATAAATTAAACTTCTAGAAATAAAAACTACAGTAAAATTTACAACTATTCATAATTAAATATACAGCATTAAAGCAAAGAAAAAATAATGAGCAAAGGATTAGTGAACTGTTAAAAAATTGCAACTAGCCTTATATATGTGTAATTGGAGTCACTAAAGCAAAGAATATAGGAGTATAAAAAATATTTGAAAAATAATGGCTAAAACTTATCTAAATTTTAAGAATGCTGTGAACACACAGATCCAAGAAGTTCAACAAACCCAAATTATTTTGTAAAAGAGAAAAGTAAAAAAGGAATCTACACCAGAACACATCAAACCAAATTTCTCAAAGCCAGTGATAAAAAGAAAAAAAAATCCTGAAAACAGTCAAAGAAACGCACATACTGTATACAGAAGAACAAAGATGAAGATGACAGCAGATTACTTTTGAAAAGAATGGAAGTGAGAAGACAGTGGAGTAGTATTTTTGAAAACACTGAAAGAAAAGAACTGTCAGCCTAGAATTCTATTCCTAGCAAATATATCTTTCAAAAGCAAAGGCATAAAAAAGACTTTTCAGGCACATCAAAACTGAAAGAATTTATCACCAGGAGATCAGTACTGTAAGAAATATTTAAATTAATATTTCTGGTAGTAGGAAAATTATACCAGATGAAAATATATATCTACACAAAGAAATAAAAGTCATAGAAATGTTAACTATGGATAAATAAGTTTTTCATATTATTTGAATCTCTTTAAAACTACAATGGTACACATGGAAGTAAAACTCGAGAGAAATCAAGTAGGTGGAGGAGGGAGGAGGGGATGGATGAATTCACATCTAATGGGTACAATGCACACTAACTGGGTGAAGGCCACACTTATAACTTTCACTAAAACTATACAAAAGCAATTTATGTAACAAAACGTGTGTACCCCCATAATATACTGAAATTAAAAAAAAAACACACAATGAGACATTACCTTACCCCTGTTAGAATGGCTTTTATTAAAAAGTCCAAAAACAACAGATGCTGGCATTGATGCAGAGGAATGCTTACACACTGCTGGTGGTACTGCAGATTAGTACAACCTCTATGGAAAACAGTATGGAGATTTCTCAAAGAACTAAAAGTAGACTACCATCCAATCCAGTAATCCCACTACTGGTTATCTACCCAAAGGAAAAGAAATAATTTTATCAAGAAGACACTTGCACTTGGATATTTATTACAGTATAATTCACAGTTTCAAATATGTGGAATCAACCCAAGTGCTGATCAATTCATAAGTGGATTAATAAAATGTGATATATGTACAACATGGAATACTACTCAGCCATGAAAAGGAATGAAATAATATCATTTGTGTCAACTTGGATGGAACTGGAGACTATGATCCTAAGTGAAGTATCTCAAGAATGAAAAAACAAACACCACATGTACTTTATAATAAATTTGAACTAACTTCTGGACACACATGTGTATACAGGGAATTAAAAGTCATGGGAAATCAAGCAGTGGGGTGGGGAGAAGAGGTGAGGGGCAAAAACTTACCTAAAGTATACAATGAACACTATTTGGGTGATGGGCAAACTTATAACCCTGACTGAGGTGTTACAAAAGTTATTTATGTAACCAAAACATTTTACCCCCTTAATATTTTGAAATAAAACAAAAATAACAATTGTTTAATCAAAAATAAAATCAAAATGTGTGGTTTATAGCATATATAAACATAAATGTATGACAATAAGAACAAAAAAGTTGAGAAGGAGGATAGAAATATTCTATTTTAAGATTCTGATAACATATGCAAAATTCTATATCATTTGACAGCAGAATGTTATAAATTAAAAATATATGCTGTAAATAATTAAGCAACCATTAAAATGGTAAAAGCAATAAGCCAACAAAAAAGATAAATGTAATTATAAAAATTCTTCATTTAATTCAAAACAAATCAGATAAAGAGGAAAAAGTGAACACAGAATACATCAGACAAATGGAAAACAAGACGATAGATTTAAATTAAACAAGCACATTAAATGAAAGTAGTCTAAACACACCATTTAAACAACAGAGACTATTAGATTTGATATAAATAATGATCCAATTATGTGTTCTCTACAAGAAATCCACTTTAAATATAAAGATACAGTAGATTAAACATGAAATAATTTTTAAAATGTCATGCTAATTCTAATCAAAAGGAAAATGGAGTGATTATATTGATATCAGATTAAGTGGATATCAAAGCCAAGACTATTATCAAGGATAAAGAAGGTCATTCCATAATAACAAAGTCATCAATATTTTAAGAGGATATGAAAATCCTAAAATTGGGCCGGGCATAGTCCCAACACTCTCGGAGGCCGAGGCGGGAGGATCACTTGGGCTCGGGAGTTTGAAACCAGCCTGAGCAAGACCCCGTCTCTACTAAAAATAGAAAAAAATTAGCCAGGCATGGTCGTGTGCCCCTATAGTCCCAGCTACTCGGGAAGCTGAGGCAGGAGGATCGCTTGAGCCCAGGAAGTGGAGGTTGCAGTGAGCTATGATGACGCCACTGCACTCTAGCTGGGTTGACAGAGCAAGACTTTGTCCTTCCCCTACTCCCACAAAAAAATAAACCTAAAATTGAGTGCAATGGAAAAAGAGCATCAAAACATATGAAGCAAAAAATAATAGAAGTGAAAGGAGAAAATACATCCATAATTACAGTTGAAGATTTCAATACCGTCTGGTAGAATAAAAAGATAGACTATAAATAACAACATGGAAGAAGACCTGAAAATACTGTTATCCAGCTTGACCTAATTGACATTTACAAAACACTACACCCAACAGAATACACATTCTTTTTAAGTACACATGGAACATTGGCCAAGGTAATAAGTATTCTGGGCCATACAATAAATCTCAACAAATTTTAAATGACTCAGGTCAAATAAAATATATTTTCTGGCCAAATTAGAAATAATCACTGGAGGATCCTTTGAAAATTCCCAAGTATTAGGAAACGAAATAACACAGCTTTAAATAACCTATAGATCAAAAAATAAAAAAATAAAAAAAAATGTGTTAGAAAGTATTTTAAACCAAAAGAAAGTGAAATCTTAATTGGTCAGAATGTATAGGATGCTGGTAAAGCAGAACTTAGAAGAAATTTTATCGAATTACCTCTACATTAGAAAAGATAAAAGAAGTTCTCAAATCTATAACTGAATTTTCAACCTTAAAAAACTAGAGGAAAATAGCAAATTAAACTTGAAGTAGGTAGAAGAATGGAAATAAAGATTATGGCAGCCATCAAAATACAAAAAAGTAAGGCAATACAAGAAATAAATAAAAGCAAAATATAGTTCTTTAATAATATCAAAACAATTGATTCATCTCAAGCCAGATTTACCAAGAAAAAAAAGCAGAGAGAGAAGACACATATCATCAATATTAGGAAGGAGAGTGATCATATCACTAGAGTTTATACATATATTAAAAGTATAATAAAGAATATTGAGAACAACTTTATAACAGTAAATTTGAGAACTTAGAGGAAATTCACCAATTTGTTGGAAAACACAAATAACCAATGTTTATTCAAGAAGAAATAGATAGCTTGACTAGCCATATATCTATTAAAGAAATTTCATTTGTGGTTCAAATCCTTTCAACTGAAAAAAACTGTACTTTCAGAGGACTTTCCTATTGAATTCTAACATTTAATGAATATATAATATCAACTTTACACAAAATTTCCAGGAAAATGAAAATGAGGGCACTATATATCCAGAGGCCATAATTTCTCTGATACTAAAAGAAAGAACAAGAAAAATAAAAAAGAAAGTAAGAACAATATCTCTCTTGAACATGATGCAAAACTCTATACAAAATTTTAGCAAATTGAAGCCAATTATAAAAATGTATAATATAATATATAATGATCAAGTGGGACTTATTACAGGAGGGAAGGTTGGTTTAACATTAGAAAATCCATTAATGTAATTCACCATATTGCAAGACAATTTTAAGAAGTACATATGATCATCTCAATAGAGAAAAAGCTGTAGACAAAATCCAAAAGCTGTCCCTAATAAAAATTCTCAGAAAATTAGTAATAGAAGGAAATTTGTATAACCTGACAAAGGGTTTCTATGAAAACTTGTCATATTTAATAGTGAAAAACTGAATACTTTCCCCATAAGATCAAAACAAGAAATAAAACAATAATATTCACTCTCAGCCCTTCTGTTTACCACTGTATTGGAGGTTCTAGTGGTGAAATAAGGTAAGAAAAAAGAAAATAATGGCATATAGATTAGAAACAAGTACACTTTATTTGCAGGTGGCATGTTTGTATTATACATGTAGATAATGTGATGGAATCTATAAAAAAGGTATAAAAATTAATTTGCGAGTTTAGCAAGGTTTTAGGCAACATGATCAATATACAGAAATTATTTTTAATTCTAAATGCTAACAACAAAAATCAGAAATTAAATTCTAAAATATCACAATAACCTCAAAAATATGACCAAAATTTATACTTAAGAATAATTCTAATATGTAAAAATTTTATACACTGAAAACAGTAAAACATTGAAGAAAGAAATTAAAGAACTAAATAAATTAGGGATATATCATGTTTATGGTTCAGAAGACTCAATATTATTAATAATGTTAACTCTTCCCAGGTTGACCTATAGATTTAATGAAATCCCAATCAAACTCCCAGGAAGATTTTTTTTCATGTGTTTGTACCAAACTTATTATAAAATTCATATGAAAATGCAAAGGTCACAGAAGAGATAAAACAACTTTGAAAAAGATAAAATTGAAAGAATAACACTACTTGATATAAACATTTGTATAAAACTATCGTAATCAAAATGTGTGGTATCAATGCAAAGGCAGACAAACAGATAAATTGAAATGAAATTCAGAAATATATATATGGACAACTGATTTTCTATAGAGGTACAAAAGAAATTCAGCTGATAAATAATATTCTTTTCAATATATAGTGCTTAAAAATTGTATATCCATTTGTATCATGTAAAAAGTCAAAATATGTCTTAGATCAAAATTTAAAACTGTAAAAGTTTAAAATAAAATCATAAAAGAAAATTTTATGACCTTGGGATAGGCTAATATTTCTTATATAAGAGACCAAAAGCATAATCCATAAAGTAATTAATTGACAAACTGGTTTTATCAAAATGAAAAATGTTTACTTTTTGAAACATACTGTTAGTAGAATGAAAATTAAAACCATACACTAAAGGAAAATATATGTAAATAATATATGTGATAAAGAATTTGCATCAAGAATCTACATCAATCTTTCAAAACTTAGTAATAAGAAAGCAAAGCATTAAAAAATGGTCAAAGATTTGGACACTTCAGCAAAAAAGATATACTATTGGCAGGAAAGGATGTGTAACAATGTTCAGCATCACTTTTCATTATGAAATAGATGTTAAAAACACCACAATATATTACTCCTTATCTATTAGAATAGCTAAAAGTAACCACTTTTAATGTTGGTAACAATGAGAAGAAAGTGGAACTTTCATTTACTACTGGTGGCCGAGTAAAATGATACAACTACTTTGGAAAACAGGTTGACAGATTCTTAAAACCTGCATGTAGCATCTGATCCAGACCTTCACTCCTACTTAGTTGCTCAATAAAAATGAAATCATATGCCCATTACAAATCCTCGTATATGGATGTTAATAGCAGGTTTATTTGTATTAGCGGAAAACTGGAAACTACCAAATGTCCATCATCAAGTGAATAGTTAAACAGTGGAATATTTGTACAATGAAATATTTCTCATCAGTATGAAGAAAGAAGTATTAATATGCATACCATGTATGAATCTTAAAATAATTGTGCTCAGTGAAAGAAGCAAGACAAAAAGAGTACATACTGTATGGTTCCATTTATATAAAATTCTAGAAAGTGAAAACAAATTTATTGTTCCAGAAAGCAAATGAGATTACCTGGGCATAAAATGGGGGAAGGGTTGATCTGGAGCAGAAGAAAGGGATTTCAATCAGGCACTTGGAAACTTTTGGGAGTGATGGATATTTGCATTATCTTAATTGTGGTAATATCTTCACAGGTGTATACATATGTCAAAAGTTATCAAATTGTACCTTTTAAGTATGTTCACTTTACTGTATGTCAATCATACCTCAATAAATCTATTTCTCTAAAACAGAAAAATAAGAATAACAAAAGAAAGAAAAAAGAATAGCCTACTCTAGAACCATTACTCTTCTGATTATTATAGAATATCAGCCTTCCTAGCTACTAGTAATGTGCCCCTGGACAAGATTCTAACCTCTCAGTGTTTGCAAAATGAGGATAGTTATAGCAATTACCTAATTAGGTGACACGATAAGTGCTTAGAACAATTATAACACATAATAAGGGCTAACTCAGTGCTTGCTATTATCATCAATACTATATGTTCTTAAAGCAATGAAAATATCACACTGTGCCTATAAAATATTATTCTACATGTTATAAGGAGAATGCATAAGAAATTTTATAAAAGATAGATATTCATCAGAAAAAAGACTTCTTGAGAAAAATGTCTGTGGGCACACACAATCATATACATTATATTCAGATAAATATAAAATTCAACAAAGACCTTTAAGTTTCTATGGTTTGGATGTGAATGAAGAAAAGCTAAAGCACCAGCCACTATAACATTTAAAGTTATCCTTATAATAATGATTTGAGAAAATAATTTTCATGAATTCTATTATAGACTACTCAAGAAAGTAAAAGAACTAGCAATAATGTTATTTTTTAACAAATTAAATAGTCTCATCTTTGCTTGAAATCATTTGTGTGCATGTTTTCAGTGACAGAATTGCAAAAATAAACTATTTTAAATATCATTTGAAGCAAATTTAAAAATAATCTAAATGAAATTCTTCATTATAGTCTAACGAAAGCCAATATTTCTAGAAATTGTCAGTTTTTTATTGCCTGTGTGTTTAGCTTGTACATCTTTTTCTATAGTCTCAATTTTCAAGTTTTATGCTTTAATGTAAATACAACTGCAATAACCATCTCATCTTTTCTCTTCTTTCCCCTTCTGCATTCAGGCTTTAGTTTGTCACCCTATTTTCTCACTTAAACATATCCCTTTTCTCTAAGCATTCTCTTAAGCATTACTTCTCTACCCTGCAGAATATTTTTTCTTTCCTTGTGTAAAAGGAAAACAAAATGGACCTTATTTGGTAGTATTAATTCCATTTTATACCTCAGTGAGGAGGATATTGATACAACTCTAAAAAGTATTTTGAACATTCTAAATAAGGGGACAATAATACTGTGGTTTTTTTTTCTTTTTTACTTTACAAACAACATTTTGCCGTTAGTTAATTCTATTCAGTTCTATTTTCAGGATACCTTCCGAAGAGTCTTTAAGAAGATGAGGAAAATCATAAGCTGTCTTTTTTGGCTATAGAAACACAAAAGGAAAAACATCTACTTAGCCAACATCAATGGTAAGCAACAGTATTGCAATATTATCCCCACCAAAAATACAAGTCTTAGATTGAAAAGGCAACATACTATTTTAGAGAAATTCAAGAGTATGTAACAGTTACCATTTGATACTCTTCTTTTCACTGAGTATCCTAAAACACTGTGCAGTGAGAAGGTATTAAATTAATCTCCTAGCTTATCTAATAAAATGCTATAATGTTGGGACCCTTTTTATAAAATTATTTTGTTTTAAACATTAGATCATCCATTTTAATGAAAAATAAGATTTCTTTGGAGTATGCACTGGGTATTGAGCATTTTCTTTCTGTAGAAAATGTCTGTGGTAAGTGTTTAATTTGTGTTTACTTGCATATTAAGAAGAGAATAGGGTATATGTATTTTAAGAAATATTTTGATTAAATATTACAGCTTTAGAAACATGAGCTATGTTCCTGATTACCCTGTGTACCACAGAAAGCACAAGTTTTTCAAGTATTAAACATTAATAGGTCATTTTACACTAATACTTACATCCTACTTCCTAAAAATTAATGTACATGATCAAAAGTTTTATTTCAAGAGCTCAACAAGACAGTTGATAGATTAGACAGATACAAGTTAAAAATCAACAGATTTAACCATAAATAGCTACTATCAGGTAATACCAGTACTTGGGCAGTTCTCAAAAATATTAGAAAAGGGGCCATTTTCATATTCAATTCTACTGAGTAGAGCAGTTCATTGTTTTTTTAGGAAAATGATACTGGCGTTTCAATAGTTCCTGCAAAACTTGAAAATTTATCAAACATGTTTGCTTTTCAAATAACAAAGAAGAATCACCTGTTATGTCTGACTTACAATTTACAAAGTCTCTATAAATAATGAGGGCTAATTGGCACAAAAATAGTATGGTTGGAACATGCACAGAGAAGGATAATGGAAACACTAGGCCCTGATTGTTCTATTAAAATTGGAGCAATTCATCACTTAGCATCATTAGGTACTGTTAACTTGGACTGTGTAAAGAACACCTTTTAGAGTTTTCAGTGTTCTTCGGTCAATATAAAGTACTGGTTCATACAAAGGGTATATCTATTAATATAATAAAACATAGATGCTGGTTGCTGAGGGAATTATCAATTTGATAATTATACACATTTTTAAAATCATTAAAATAATATGTTATGCAAAGTTAAATTATAGTGAATGAAGCACATCGAAATTTTCATTATGGCACTGATAAATGGCATATAATTTGTAATATTGTCATTTAATAATTAAAATTACTTTTATTATTTTGTTTACTGGTTTCTCATTTCTAGAGACTGTAATTTTGCCTTATGATTAGTAACAAATCTCACTCAGCAGCACCTTCTAATAGAACTCAGCATGGACAATTTTCCACACAGATTTAATCTCTGCCTGAATCACACTAATCCTTTGATTGGGCTCAAGGAAAGGCTTGGATCCCTGTAGAGTTCCTGATGCACTGACTATTCATAAAAATAATAACAAGGCACCGAGCAGTCAGAAATGTAGGCCTTGCACCTGTTCTTTGCCCTAATGAAACAGGCCACAGGTTGATCCTTGTTGATTCTTCATTAGGACTAGATCTGACTTGTTTACAGTCTGGAGACTGAGGGCCTTTTGCAAGATTTGTGCCTGAGGTGGTGGTTGAGAGAAGCTTTTAATAATCATAACACTCATGCCTCCATGTCTCTCTCCTTAAAGGAATACAGAAGGTTACTCTCTAAGCAAATTAAACACACACGTGTAAACATACACATGGAAAATAGCTACGGTAAATACGAACATGCAAGGCACTTTCATATTTTGTATTTAGACAAATAATGAAATGGATTTTCTTGGTGTCAATGTTTTTGATGGCTTAGTAAGTTGTGAAGCTATGTTAATATTTACTGGTCCCCAGTAAGTATTTAGACCCTATAAAGAGTCACCATGGTGGCCTTAAAGAATAAATCATTGGTTTGTACAGTATGCTTCTTTTTAATTAGGCAACCAGAGTTTCTCCTTTTCCCATGTCTGAAATATTAGCTTCTCTTAAATATCAACATATCAATAATTCAAGACTCACATTGTAGAATAAGATTTGTTAGTCCATAGTCAGATGATTATTAGAACACTAGCTTCCCATTGTCAAAACGGTACTCAAGCAAAAAATGTAGGAAATAATTTACTTTATGAAAGATTCATACTCATGTAAGGAACTCAACAAGGATAATTTAATGCAGGGATAAGAAAATAGGCATGAGAATGTAAAAGATGTGGCCCCAAAATTTAGCACACCTGGAGTTGGTCCAGTTTTGTGTATGATCCCTTCACACATTTCTCTGAATAAATATTCATTTTGGTTGGCAACTTCATTTTCTAATGCATTTAAATATGCTTGAAGGAAGAATGGAAGAATAGTTTTTGTTAATCATAGAGCAGACTGATGTTTATGTCCGCTTTTTTTACTTTTAAGGCTATTTTCTTAAACAAATTCAGTCCTATTTACATAGACACTGATTTTATTTGTTAGACCATTGTAAAAAAAAAGACAAAGTGTTCAGCATATTTCTTTCAATGTACAAATAGGTTTTATATTTTTTTCTTTTCATATAGTAAGTAAACGGTAATATTTATCTTCAATGTTTTATTTTAAGAATGACTTAAAAAATATAGTTATCAAACAACTTTTGTAAAGGCAATTGTGATTTTCATTGTTGAAAGTATGACAAACCAGATAGCCTGGATAGGAATTCTAAATAAAACAACTGAAATGACAGTTAAAATATTGTTTTAAAAACAATGCTAAGTTGTTATAAAAGGAAAATTCTATAGATACAAAAGTAAAGTGACAATAGTAACCTTGAACAGTAAATAATAGCTAAAAGTAGACTTGCATCTAGAGGATCCTAGGTAACTTTGGAAACTTTGAAGTTTTTTTTTTTTTTTTTAATAATTGCATGAGGCATAGAGTGCATAATACAAAGCCTGAGTTTTACTTATGCTACATTTAAGGAACATTAGAATGACTTGTCCCCATCAATTTGAATAGTGTTAAGACTAGGCAAGCAAGGTACCTCTCCCTTGAGGTGGCACTCAGTCTCAGAACTTTTCCAGTGAGTTCTTAAATTTTGCATCCGAGCTTCCTAAGTTGCTTCACCCTGCTTTAGGTCCTAATCTTGGTGCTAAGTGGAAGGGAATATATCTTCCCAAAGAATAAACAAGCCTACCAACCTATGGGTTTACAGTGTGAATTCATACTAACTGTGAAATCTAACAATTTCAAGCCTACAGTTTGATTTAAATTGGACTCAAGTAGACAGTACACTCAAGTGATCATGGAAACAGGGAAATGCAAATTAAAACCACAGTGAGATATCATCTTACCCCTGTTAGAATAGCTTTTATTAAAAAGTCCAAAAACAATAGATACTAGAGTGGATGTAGAGAAAAAGGAATGCTTATACACTGTGGGTCAACTGAAAATTAGTACAATCCCTACAGAAAATAATATGGAGATTCCTCAAGGAACTGTAAGTAGACCTACTATTCAATCCAGCAAGTCCACCGTTTGCTGTCTACCCAAAGAAAAAGAAGTCATTTTATTAAAAAGATACCTGCACTTAAATGTTTACCACAGCACAACTCACAACTGCAAAGATGTGGAATCAACTCAAGTGCCTATCAATTCATGAGTGGATTAATAAAATATGATATATGTATACAATGGAGGAGTACTCAGCCATAAAAAAGATGAATCAATACCTTTTTCAGTAATCTAGATGGAACTGGAGACCGTTCTCCTAAGTGAAGTATCTCAGGAATGGAAAAACAAACACCACATGTACTCACTATTAAATTGGAACTAAGTGATGAGCACACATGTGCACAGAGGGAAGTAAACCACAGTGGAAATAAACCAGGGACAGAAGAAGGAGGGGATGGGCAAAAACCTACCTAATGGGTCCAAAGAACACTATTTGGGTGATGGGTACGCATATAGCCAGGACTCAAGCATTAAAAAAACAATCAATGTACCTAAAACATTTGTACCCCCTTAATATTTTGAAAAAAAAATATATATATATGTACATAGATTTTTTTGATTAGTACGTGGGAATCCAAATGAACTCCAATCTCCACTTAGTGCATCTTCTTTTAAGGAATCATGCATGCCTTAATTATCAAATTAAAATGGTCTGATTGCTTGCTTGCTATACCCTCTTCTATACAGAAAACTTAAAGAATAAAATATACAATATTTTCTGTCTTCCAAAAAAATTACTAGGAGGAGATATCTGACCTACTTGTCTAGAAGGTTGACTGACAGAGAAAGGTCATTTTTGAGAAGCAAATGAGTGGTGTATATAATGGGTGGAGAAAAAAAGTTTCTGGTTTCTTATAAAAGTGGTTGTTTACATTCATAGCTAAACTGCTATTTCTTTTTATTTTTTTCACTGTGACACAGGAAAGAAAAATAGAACATATTAATGATGAGGCTCAGATTCTCTGGAAGTACATTGTAGGTTTTTTGATTAAAGAGTACAAACATGTGAATGTAATTTGTTCTGGTTGAAAAGCTTACCTTGAGGCTGAATTTTTTTTAAAAGAAAGAAAAATAGAAAAAGGGTAAAAGCTATTGAGCAGAGAACCACAGTCTATGCAGTGTGGCTTGAGATTTTTCAAAACTATTAGGAATTCCAAAATTCTTTCATTTCTGATTGTTTTTTCCTATCAGTGCCCAGTTTTAGTGTGATTAATTTAATTTGTTTGCATTTAATCTGTGATTTTAAGAAAAATTATCCTACATCCTTCCATCACATAGCCAGAAATTAGACTTACAAATCATCTCATCTTCTTATTTGCTTCACAATTTAAAAAGTTAAAAAAAAGGAATATCAACTGTCTTAACTAGTCACATGAACTGAGTTTTATTTACGTAGATTCCAGAAGTGAAAGATTATCTACTTTATAACATACCTAATCAACAAAATCCACATATGTGCCTAACAAATCAAGCAATTTTATGTTTTTTTTTTTACTATTCAAGTTACATAACTCTGTTAACTATAGATAAACAACCAGTGAAACAACTGATATTTGCAAAATATAAAAGCATTGTACATAAAAAGGTACCCATGCTTAGATATGTATTTCTCACTTTTTCTTAGTGGTATCTCTACTTCTGGAACTGGAACAGCCTTCAGATCTAACTTGCAGTGTCTCTGTGTTATGACTCTGGCCTCATTTGCAATCACTGCTCTCCCTAGAGCCACATGATTACGTCATCCCTGTGGGGTCTAGAAAAATACAATATTTTTGTTTGAAAATAAGCGGACTTGAAGAGCTTATGCAAGAGCCACATGGGGCTTGAGAGCCTTTGAATAAGTACCATTACTCTGTAAGGACTCTGAAACTGTGGGAATATTCAGCATTTGTATATTATTTTTAAAGTGAAGTCACAGAGAAGAGGCTAGAATCTGTTAATTGATAATAATCAGAAAACTTTGTAAAAGTCTTAATTGATTAAAATTTGTTTTGGCAAATAAATAATCCCATATTCTAAATACTGTATCATTGGGGGGGAAGAATATTCATTGTGGGCACTCCCACTCTGCACCTTTAGAACCTAGATGTGTCTATGTGTCTTTGGAACCTGGCTGCCCAGGTGGTGGGAGTTTTAAATATTCCTCCCTAAGCACCACTGTCATACCTGCTGTTTGCCCTTGATTCTGCACATTTGAGGAAACCCTGGAATTAAAGAAACCAAGCCATAGGTCCTCCTTGTACACTTGAGCAACAAGGTCACCCCAAAGCTCAAGCTGACTTTGGAGTCCCTGTGCCTGGGGGGATGGTAGAGAACTAAAGTTTTGACATCAGTCTGTCTGTTCAACACCTGCAATGACCCTTCTGATCTCTGTGATTCGTCAATGGGTGAGCTACATTGAGAACAAGAAGATCAAATAGTTTTTGGTGAGGTTTTAAAATTTAAAGAACCATAATCCCTCAAACTGAGAAATAGTGTTGATTGCCTAGCCTTCATTTTGATCTCTATCCATCTGCCAAGTGTTGGAACCAGCTGTCTAGGGCAAGAGGTGGGGAGTGGGAGGGCTCTGTGTGTGAGATACCATCCTCTTCCAAGGATGCCAGTCCTCCCAGCGCCAAAGTTAGCCCCTGTAGCCATGATGGCAGGAAACCACAGTGCTGGGATGACAGCTGCAGCAACATAAAATGTCTGATTGCACTCCCGGATGAACAGTGCTTCCTTGTTCTTAATGACACCAGATGGCATAGCCCACCCCGGGATACTCAGGATGCTGGGTTTGCACGTGTGATGACCTTATGAGGAAAACTGGAAGAAGGAAGAAGACTGAGAGTGCTCAGGAGAATCTGGAGAGAATGTTCATGGGGGAAGAAAAGAAAACATGGGTTTTCCCAATTGTGGAGATGACATTCCAGCCCAAGTTTTCTTTGTTCTGTTTTGGAGTTTTTTTCAATTCTACCACATCATTCATGTGTTTATTAACATGAGTTCGGAAGCAATTTAAATAAGTATTAATGTAAGGGATAGCAAACAACAATGACAAAATACATGTAGACAGACAGGGATTGCACATACATATTCTTTAATAAAACTGGAAAATTCTCAAGGTGAAAATATTGTAGACAAAATAAGATGAACTTCAAAAGTGAAAATTCTGAATCTGTGTCACAAAAATCTAGCACACAGAAATGTTAAGCAGTGAAATATGTAGTTTCCCTTTTTCTCTCTCTTTTAACTATTTGGCTCCTTGTTCTGCCCCAGAGAATTTTATTAAAAAAAAAAAAAATTAAGGGGTGGGCACCAAAAAATCACATTGTTTTCTAGCATTTGAACACATGGGAATTAAACAAATCTGCCTGAGAGTTAATCTCCGTTTTATCAGATGGTTTCACTATGTCTTTGAATTCTCCTTTTAAATATGTTAGCGAATAAAAGGACAATATAAATGATCATTGCCTATGGAAGTTTAATGAGAAAGAAGTCAAGCACTCACCCAACCTCTCTCCACAAGGACATGTATGTGAAATGACAGTTCTCTAACAACCCCAAGGTAGTCCCATTACACTCTCCATTTGACAGTACTTGTTACTAAACATTTGAAATCAAATGATCAAAAATGTCATGTTTTAAAGAGTCTGGTGGGTAAAAGGGCCTAATAACATAGATTATTTACAGTAACATGCATACCGTGTGTGCTTGATGAAAATATGTTGGGACTCTTACCCCACTAATATACCTCCTATCCTCTGCAGTAAGCATTTTGATAAATGGGGAAAGTTATAGAGCAACACGTAAGCAGCAACGGAAAACCTAATAGGCCTCTTTCAGTGAATTGAGATTTTTTTTTTAAGTCCTCATTGGCTTCTTTTTGGCCAAACTCTAATTTGGAATATTATGGAGAGAAAAAGGAGAAAAGTCATATTTTAAACCATTATCCTGGGGAATAAACTTTACTTGGAATGTAATCTTCTGTCATAATATGTTATGAAAGCACACACATGGATGGTTTCATAATTATAGCATTCAAAACTGTAAATGCTAGACTGAAGATTGCAATTCTACTTTCATTACAACCACTTGTTTTAAATCACTGATAACATTTGAAAAATTGTCCTTGGGCCTAAAATTCTTATAATCTGACAAATAAAGAAAGGTGCAGTGAATTTATATGTCAAAATGGGAGTAAGGAAGTGGAAGAAGCTTAGGAGTAAAAATGCTACTTTAATAATAGTATCCTTATTGAATATGAACCCTTACTCTGTCTGAAAACCATCAGTGTGAGCTGTGTCCATAAGTGACAGCATCAAGCCTGTCATCTGAAGAATTCATGGACTTGGCCTTCTATAAAGAAGACAGGTGTAATTTTATTCCAAAAGGTATGAATTGTTTGTTGTTTAAGCAGTATAAATGTATCAGATAATTTTTAATCTTCCACTCCATTTTCTCAATAGTGATTTAAATGGTCAAAGTTGAATAATTATAAGCTTGAATAAAAAAAACTCTAAATTTTCGTAGCAGTATATGTAGTCATTTACAATTTAACATTTATTATTCTATTCTTCTGACTTGAAAGATTCAAAGTAATATATTAGAACGTAATATAAATTTTAACAATCAACATATGTGTGATTGAAAAATGGCTACAAGAGACATTGGAAAAGATGTGAAATGTAAAAATTGTGTGCTGGAAAAGGATGCACACGGAGCTTCCTTGGAGTTTATAGAATCTTTGTATGTTTTGAATATTTTTACAATCTTCCTTGAACATATCTGGGTTGAAAAAAGTGGTAAAACATATTCCAATTTTATTGAAAAGATACAGTATAATTACAAAGTCAATGCAATTTGAACCAAAATCTACTAATTTCAGGATCAAATTAGAAATGAAAATAAAATTATTCCTACATACTTAAGGCAAAAAATTGGGGAAATCTGGGAAATAGCAGTTTATAGAATGTTTGCATAAATCCATAATTTTGGACAAAATATTCATTCCTAATTCAAATTTGAAAGTGTAGACAGATATTTTCCCTGATTTTTAAGTTCTTTTTTCTTTTCAATTGATGGTAGAAGACTAATGTACATTAAACAATATTTAATATCTGTGACAATTCAATACTCGGAAGTCTTTTTGTCTTATTCAAGAGATTATTTGTTGCATACTCATTAAGTGTCAAGAAAGTTTCCATATATTATTTTACTCAAATCTTGGGAGCTTTCAGCATCTTGGTAGAAAACCCATCCAGCACAGCCATTTCTAGTAATAAATCCCTTCACTTTCAAGTGCTGACACAGTTAGTCTCCCCTTAACTCCTGTTACCCGCTCTCATGACCGTTTCTTCAACATAACCATCATCAGGAAATGTTCTTACTCTAAAATATTAAACGTTATATATATTCCATTTTTTCACCAGAACCTTTTATTCGTCATTTCTTTACTATCATAGCACCTCTTATGCCTAAAGATCTTCAGTCCTCAACTCACTTTTTTTTCGTCTCAAACCATCAACATTTCTCACTTGGGTTCATCCCTCTTCAAACTAGATCCTGCAATGCATTCGCACAACCACATCCCTGCCGGTATCCTTAGCTCTTTGCCTCCTTAACCTCCCACAATGCTGGTTCCGCGAAGGCAGAGCCTAGAGCAATCACACGTTTCTCACTTTTCCAGCTGAACTACAAAAATGCTGCAGTACAAAATGTCACCATCTGTCAGTTTGTGACTAACAACGTGTGATCCATGGCCCCAGCTGTACTATCAGCTCAGAATTCCACAAACCTGACCCTGGACAGTTTCACTTCTCATTTCCCAGAGAAACTAGTCCATACATTCATTATCTCTCTGTTACCAAATTATCCCGGACCTTGCTGTCTATGGCGTAGTACTTGCTGTTGTCTTCAGCAACATTAAGAAAACTTAAGCTATTAGAGATAAGGTTTCTCGAATACAAAACTACAAAGTTTTATCTACTTAATAATATCCATACTTTTTTCCTATGAATCTCTGAGAAAAAGAAGGCTGCCCTGTTTTTCAAGGATGATTCCCAGATGTGTGGACCGAATGTTACCTTCCTGGTCTCCTGTAAGCCTAAATTCATCATATTTTCGCTTATGAAATTTCAGTCTCTTGTTTTCAACTAGCATTAGCTTTCTTCCCTCGGCATGAAAATGGATAAGCATTTCTATTATTTCTATTACTTTCTGATTTTCAAAATCAGTCTCTTTGAGTACTTCATATTTATTTTTTCTATATACATTTATCTTGCACTCAAGAATTTCTAGTCATTCCTGACACTCCTTATGATCAATAACAAGCCAACAGTGGGATATTTCCCACTCTTTCTCTTAATGCCTAGTGACTAAAATCCTATTCAAAGTTCTTTCCTCCCTCTACATTTTGATGCCAGGCATTTCTGACTCCCTGTTTCTTTTGTGATGAATACTTCAAAGTTTATTTCCCCCTAAGATCTCCTTCTTATGCCTATTGATTCAAAAGTAGGTGTCACTCAGGATTCTGTACTTTATTACTACATCACATTGTTAGAAAAAGTGATCTCCTTTTGTGTGGTTTTTAGTTTCCACAAATATTCTGTGACCTTCAAATGTATATCTTAAAATAAGACCTGAACTCAAGCTTCATTGGTTCTTCACTTACAGACACTTCAAGCTCCAAATGGCAAAACTAAGATAAAACTGAACTCTTTGTGTATCCCCCATCCCATAACCACCATCAATTACATTGTTATATATTCTTCTTTTCAAATCCCATTTATCTAGAATGATGGTGCCAGAGACCTTCCAGCCCATCATGATAGAAATTGGAGAAGTATCCTTGGATCCTTAACTTGTACTCCAAACTTCTGATTGTTAAATATTTCCTCGCTTATTATCTATCAAAATTCTTATTTATCCATGAACAAACTGCTATTTTTTAAATATCAGGCTCTTAGCAGCTCTTACCTTAACAATCGAAATAATATCAAACCTCATTTCTTGCCATTAAACCCTTTCCCCCTAATCCATTCTTCACATGTCAAAGAGAGTTCATAAAAAGAAAAGTCACTTTAATCAAGAAAATGACTGTATGTTAACTAAAAAAAAAAAAAAAATAGCTGAAACAATGCAAAGAGTATATAATGAAAATCTTACATTTCTTACCTACTTACCCCAGACCACACTTCAGGAATAATCATTTTTAAACAACTTCAGTTTTTTTCCTTCTGATTCTTATCATAAGCATAAATAAAACATTTATATGTTAATTAATTGATTTATCTTTTTAAAATGTTTATTTTAGCTCTGTATTTAAGAATGAGAAACTTGGCAAAAATTTTTATACTAATTTTTTCTCACATCCAACTCCTGATTTTTAAGTTATATGATTATTTTAAATTCTTCTAATTTTCATCTGTAAACATGTAAACAATGTAATTATAGTTTAATTTATTGATTCATTAATTTAGCTTTAGTTACATTAATTGTAAGTCTCTGATTAGAGGCTCTGCTATGAGTGATAAGGAAATTGACATGCCTGTACCTCCCTCTACTGTGTTTGTTCCATTTATTTTCTGATCTCAGTTATTAAACCATATTTTAAATATCTCAGAGCTCTTCATATTTGATTTCTTTTCTATGACTATCATTCATTATTCTGTGTTTCTTCTCTTGGTTCTTTTTTAAAATAATAAATATTATTAACATATGTAATACCTAAAATAGTCTTTTGACACAAAATGAAGTAAATATAATACATGACACCCAAACTATGCTACTTAAAGAATGTTTAGACATCACGTTCCCACCCATTACTCAAAATCATGTCTTGTCTGTTTTGCTAAATACTGGAATTATGAACAGATTTTTATTAATCTCCAAGTTTTAAACTGCCTTTCTTCCCTTTACCAAAGTCTTACAGATTATTACACTATTTGTATAATTAGAAATATTTTCTAATGAAGATATTTTTCATGGACTCCTTTGACTTCCTGTTATAATTAATATCAAATGTGTTCTATGTATGTAGTACAGTTGACTTACTGGTATTTATTTTCTTTGCACTTGAGAGTTATTTCCACTGTTTTGCATATATAAGGTCCCTTTATTTCTTTGATTTTTGTTGTTACTGTTGGTGTTTGGCATAGTTTTTCCTCAAAAGCATTCTTTAAAAAAAATGGAAATAGAAAACATAAAACTATGGGTACTTTCTTATATAAAATTATTTGATGTCATACTTGATAAATAGATTCATGTCTTAGACCAGGTTTCCCAAAAAAACAGAGCCTGAGGCAAAACTTATGTGCAAACAAAATCCCAGGCAGCAAGAATGAGGCAAGAAGGAATAGAAAGCAAATCCACATGAATTATAAGCAACAGCAAGGATACATAGATAATGGCTTTGCAGGTGCTTCCAACTGTGACTCAAAATGGACCATTGGAAGAAAGAGGGGGGGCAATTTCATCTTCAGGCTCTTCTTGCCTCCTTTCTCCCATTAGACAAAGTTTGTCTTGAGGGAAGACAACTCATCTATACTTCTGAATTCAATCACCTCGTCTAGAAAGCAACTGAGGAAAGTAGATCTGTTGGCTTCATTCAAGTCTGAAAGTAACAAGCAGCCCAAAACTCTAGGCAGGCCTGGCTGATCTGTTTTAGGCTTAGATTACTGTGATGGCTACAAATGGAATCTAAAGATTACATGATGTACCTAACACGTTGGCATTAGAAATCTACTTTTACAGCCTTCTCCTTCAGAACTTTAAGATTTTGCTTCATTGCCACCTAGCAATCAGAATCACCAACAAAAGACTTGGTGTCAACCTCATTTTGATTCTCTGGAAGCTTTTTGGATTTATTCATTGTACTTGGAGGTCTCAAATATTGTCAGAATACATTGACGTGTATATTGTTTCTGCTCACCATGCTTGGCACTTAGTGATTTTCATCAATCTGTATATCTTTTCCCTTTGCTTTTTTTTTTTTTTTTTTTTTTTTTTTTGCTTAAGAAATTTTTCTTCTAATATTACTATGATCATTTCTTCATCCATTTTTCCTGTGCTTTCATTTAATATACCCTATTAATATATTTAAGTTTCAAATTTTCTAATTTTATAATAAATATCTCTTCATATCTTGGTCATATTTTCTATCTCTTTATCATTTTGAACTGGTAGCAACAATTTTCTCTTTTATTTTCCAGATTATTAACTTGGTATTCAACTTGGTTTATCAGTCATTTTATTTTTATTTGAAAATTATTTTGCTAATTTCCTAGAAATATTTCATATTCTCTGATTCATTTAATATTTTTATTAGATATCTTTGATCACACAAAAGTAATATTCTCTTAAATATCACTAAAGACACTTGCTAGAATTGTGTTTTAATTTTACTTCTGCTCCTTACATTATTTTTATTTCTTCTGGTCTTAGTTGGTTTCTTTATTCAAATGGTCTTTTTTGTCTTGCTTTTTTGTCCATCAAATAGCGGAGTATCCATAGTTAAGAGTTCATCTCATCCAAAGGTTTTTGAATTAGTTTAAGTAAGTAGTATACAAGGGTTTTTGTTTATTTGCTTGTTTTTTAAATTATTTTTCTTACTTATTTTAAAACTTAGTCTTTTCTGTGGGAGAGCTCACTCTGGGCTCCATGAAAACGGCCTCTCATTTCTTTCAGGCTGCTATCACAATACCATAAACTGGTGGCTTATAAATAACAGGAATTTATTTCTCATAGTTTTGGAGGCTGGAAGTCCAAGATCAAGGTTCCAGCAAATTTTGTGTTTGGTGAGAGCCCACTTTCTGGTTCGTAGATAGATGATTATCTTCTCATTGTAATCCCACATGGCAGAAGGGTGTAAGAGATCTCTCTGGTGTCTCTTTTATAATGGCACTGATTCTATTCATGAAGCCTCTGTAGTTTGGACCTAAACATCTCCCAAAGGCCCAACATCCAATTACAATCACATGGGGAGTTATTATTTCAATGTATGCACTTTGAGGGACACAAGCATTCAGTCTATTGTAAGTAACTCTTGTAGCCTCATGGACCAGCTATTCCGAGGATAGTTCTTTCATAAACCCGAAATGCCCATGTCTGAGCTATTATCCTGGATTCTCTATAGATATGATCTCATCTGCCTTGTGCTTTTCATAAATTAATTAAATTTCCCTTCTAACATTCTCTTTTATTCTTGTGTTTAGTGTTTTTATGATTTTATTTCTTTTTGTTTAAACTTGTACCATTTGGTGAGATTTTGGACAGAAAGGAAGCTAATATGTTTATTCAGTATGCTATATTGAATTGCAAATAGAATCAGCTTTCCTAAAAATTTACAAAATCAATAAAGTTATTATTTACCCTAGAGCTGCAGGCCTTGCGTATTGGCAATCTGTACTTTACTTACTTTCTCCAGCCTCATTTACTCTGTCTCTTCATGAGGCCAGTCAGACAACAGTTCTGTGAATGATGCAAAGCTCCCCACTGCATAAGCCTTTCTAGAGCTAGAGGAGATGATCTTACTCAACTGGCAATGTTTTAGCACCCTGAGAATACTGAGGACCCCATAAAGACCCATTGAAACCCGAGAGTTTCTATAAGGGCCTATATCTATTGGTAGCTCTAGGGAAAAGTAGCTAAGAGTAGGCCACGGTGGGCACAAGTGGATAATACTTTGCTTAGGCTTACTTTGTTATAATTGTGCTTCTGTCTTGTATTTTAGGAAAATCCACTTTAACATGAATAAGAAATATTTTTCATACTATAGATTCATTTAATTTTAGGTTAGAAGTGTCCATGAAGACGATCTTATTCAATTCCTCAACGTACATACTGAAAATTTAGATCCAACTAGTTTAAGTTACATTTTCAAGGTCACATTCCTTAAAAGCAGAACTCATTGATGATATTGAGATATGTGTTATATTTTTTTTGCTTGCTGTTTGTTTTTGTATAAAGGGAGTCAAAGCAATTCTGAAAAGTCAGACCTGATTTTTCTTGGTAGCATTTGGAAAAAATTTTAGTCAGTTGTCTGAATAGAGTCTTCTTCATTTATTGGTTCAGAATAACTTAAACATGGTTTGTTCAACTTTCTACATAGTGGTTATGTTGCCCCCCCCACCGACCCTCCAAAAAAACCTTGAGATGCAAGGGGTATATATTATTAACAAGGATCGTTTTTCCCTGGAAATTTTCCACAGAGAATATTACTTAAGTATAGGAGACATTATTAAGAGACTAGCTGGAAGAAATGTTTATCTAGTTTTATGATGGATTTACTCTTCAGTTTTACAGTGTTCCTTGTTGCATTTGTTGCATAGGTTTCTTTACTAAACAAAAATTTAATGAATCTATTTAAAAAAATCTTAACTTGTAAATACTGATGAAACTTCATTTGATTTTCATTAATCTATAATGATTATGTTATGCTGTTATTGGTATACATTAAACATGAATGCATTTAAAATATGTGTTTAATTATGCTAATTTGTTTATTTTAGATCATTAATGAGCTTTCATTTGATCATTTCCCAGCAGAGAAGTCGCTAGGAATGAAAGTTATGGGCAGAGGTGCTCCAGGAATACACAGATGGATTGGGGACTGTCCAGTAAAATGTATATATAGCTTATAGAGTCCCAGAAGATTTATCGTGGCTCCACTTTTCATACTAAATAGGTAAAATTCAATACAGGTCTTTATTTTTCACCATGACAGAACTATTGTGCTATTTTTATGTTTGAACATATGAGTCTGGAAACAAACAGGAAAAGCTACAAGCTATCCAAAGAAAGGCTAGCACTTCTAAGACTAGATAAAAATAAACTATTGTTTAAAAGACGAGAAAACTTAAAAGGCTCACATCAGCTGATAATATCATTATTTATTCAATCAAGCAAACAGTTAAGTATACAGAAGAGAATAGAAATGAAACTCCTAGAATTTGTAGGAAAGTTTTTATGGTGTCTGTGTGTGTGTGTGTGTGTGTTTGTACACGTTGAATTTAAAGTTTGGCAAAACTTATTTTCTCTATTCCAAATGGATATATCCTATCCACATTTTGTGTCTTGCCCCTCCTGTTTCAGTGAAGGAGCTACTCCTTCTCCCATCTCATTGCTACCTTTCTAATTAGACATTGTTTCTTATCCCCTCCTGCTTAATCATCCTCTCTTTCTCCAGTATTTTATGTGTTCCCTTTCCACATTTTATCAACATGCCTAAACCCCTTCTATCTTATACAGTGGCTGACCTATCCCATGACCTCCCAAACTTAAATCTCCAGTTTCTCATCTCCCATTCACTCTTCAAAATCCTGCAGTCTAACCCTGTGTACCAATGCTTCATTGAGACTCTTCTTTTAAAGCCAGCATTTACCTCTGACGTTACATTAAGCTGGGGTCTTCTATCTATGTGTTCTTTCGGCAATATATGACCCCATGGAGCACTCCATCTTTTCTGAATCTTATTTCACTTTTGTTTTCTGGGATACCATTCTCTTCTGACTTCCTGCTACTCTGATCATTCTTCTCAGTTACCTTCACTGGCTTCTTTTCTACTTTCCCATTAGATGTTAGCGTTACCTAGATTGGAACCTCCATTGCCTACATTTCTTAGTCTTTGAATTTGCTCTGAGCAACTCTGTACCATCTGAAATAAGAGAATTCAGAGACAGCAGAATAGTCCAGCAACTTGCAGTTTCCCACGAGCATTTATGCTATTTCATACCTCTGTGCCTTTGCATATGTTACTTCCTCCTTCTAGAGACCATCTCTATCTTCTTTTTATAATAGCCTTTGACTTCTCTTTCAAGCTCCAGTGTGCAAGCTAAATCATCTTCCTCAAGCTTCCAGATTTGGGAAGGATGATGTAAATGCCTCTACACTATGTCCACACAGAACCCATGACTTCCTTTCCCCCACAAATACTGTTAAGTTACTCATATGTCTCTTTATTATATTACAATTTCCTGGAGGACAGGAGTCAAGTCATAGTAAAACGTATCTTCTAGTACAGTGCTTAGCATGTAGTAGGCTCTCAAGTAAATATCTAAATTGAAAAACATACTTTTTCATATTTCCTTTTTATTTCTTTATTGTCAAATATTCCTTAACATCAAAATTGGTAAACAAGAGAAAAGACTTTTTTTTCCAGTTAGGCTTTTCTGCAAATCTTCATTAAATAAACTTATTAAATTATGTCATGCACCTCACATTTCAGTAGGTGTGCACATTTAACACATCTATTTTAAAATCCAATCAACATACTTTCTACTTTATCTTCCTTTGTAGCCTTGAAATTACCTTTTACAATCTTGTTTGCACAGATGTTCTTGCTTAAAATCAGTTTGATTTGTATATAAAACTACTGTGCCCATGATGAATTTGCATTTTGTTTTATTTTTGCCACTGGAGATGTTCTCTTCTTGGTTATAGAAGCTCAAGGAGGATGAAAAACTCTGTGAAGATCTATTTCTGTGTTCTATGTGTCAATCTGCATTAAACCTCTATAAAGATATTTTTTTCTCTTCCCGAGGAATTGATTGTAGCAACACAACTCCAGAATTCAGCTGAGAAAATCTAAACTCAGCAATTCTTTTATTGAAATACCAATATACCATAGAGTTGTGTTAAAATTAACCCAGCTTCCAGAGTTCAGTTCACTGTTGCAATTATTTTCACCCACATCCATTGTCTGTCTGAGCAAAGGGCTTCCTAGGGTGACAGACCTCTCTGAAATACCTAAGCACAAAAATATATTTAGGCAATAAAATTCTATTACAGTAGCCTACACTGGCTCCAGTCAATTTTTCATTGTCTTTAATTGTATCCATGTAATAGATACCAGACTGGTAATTGCAAATATTGTGCTGTCTTTAATAAAACACAAAAGAGCCTAGAATCTTGTGCATAGTTCATGCACTAAGAAGCAAAGCAATTTATAGAGGCATTGACTTTAATGCCATGGATATTCCCCTTTACCTTTGTGTGACAGATAAAGAGAAATAGTCACAGAGAAACTCATAAGAATTTTTATTTAAGTGTGATACTGTGAAGTGTTATAAATGTTAACATGACTATCTCCCCCCTTATAAATAGTTGGAGACTAACAAATTTATCTCCATAAAATAGTTTTTGTACTTTATGTTTGCTAACAACATACTTATCTTTATCATATTTGCTTCAGACTACCTAATCTTCAGTTAAGCCATGGCCCACTGTTCTGAAATTTTGGCGGCAGTTTTTAAAAGACATTTCCCTGGTTAAACTTAGTTCCTGATTTTTGCTGTGACACAAAGGTTGTCAAATATTATAATACTATTAATATATGCATCTGCTTTTGCTTTTAGGATTTTTTCAGCCCCCTCCCATGACCTATGTCTGCTCGCCTGCCAAACATTAGATTTGTAAATAAATTAGCAATAAAAAAACATAAATCAAAACCTGGGTAAATTCTAAGATCAATATTCTTATGTTTAATTTGTTGATGTGAAGGGGAATTTTCCCTTTATTTCTGACTACAAAAAACTCTTTTTATTCTTATCTCTTTTTTAATCCTCCTTATAATTTTCATATTCTGTATTATTCAACTCTCTCTCCTTTTATCACTGGATCATGACCTCCCAGGCTACATCACCAGCCCCTCACTAACATTTCCCTGTCTATTCAATGTCCCAAACAGATACATATAAGTTTACTGTGTTTGCTGCCCTTAGAATCTTAGAATTTTGTGTATATATGACCTTTTATTGATTATACACAATCATAGATCTGTTTGGTTGTGTTATTAGAGTTTTTTTTTAATTTATTAAATATTTTCAATTTTATTAATTTTGAATTATGAGTACATGATAGTTTTATATATTTATAGAATATATGTGATGTTTTGATACAGGCATATAATGTGTAATAATTACATCAGAATAATTGGGGTATCCATCACCTCAAGCATTTATCATTTCTTTGTGTTAAGAACATTCCAATTCCACTCCTTTAGTTATTGTAAAGTATATCTTAACTTATAGTTGACTATAGTCACTTTGTGGTACTATCAAATATTGTTTATTCTATCTATCTAATCATATTTTTGCACCCATTAACCACCTCTATTTTATCTCCCCACTCCCTGCTTACCCTTCCCAGCCTCTGACAACCATTCATTATTCCGCACTGACTCCATGTGATCAATTGTTTTAATTTTTAGCTCTCACATATGAGTGAGAACATGTGAGAACAAGCTTAGACTATTTCATTTAATATAATGTTTTTTTAGTTCCCACTATGTTGTTGCAAATGACAGTATTTCTTTTCATGGCTAATATTTCATTGTGTATATATACCACATTTTCTTTATGCACTCATCTGTTGTTGGACACTTAGGATGATTCCAAATCTTGGCTATTGTGAATAGTGCTGCAATAAATGGAGTGCAGATATCTTTTCAATACACTGATTTCTTTTCTTTTGGATATATAAATAGAAGTTGGATTGATGAATCATAAGGTAGTTCTATTTTTAGTATTTTGAGGAATCTCCATACTGTTATCCACAGTGGTTGCACTAATTTGCATTCCCACTGAAAGAGTATGAAGGTTCCATTTTCTCTATGTCCTCTCCAACATTCATTATTGCCTGACTTCTGATAAAAGCCATCTTTACTGGGATAAGAGGATATCTCACTGTACTTTTAATTTGCATTTTTCTGATGATTAATGATGTTGAGCATGTTTTCATGGCCATTTATATGTCTTCTTTTGAGAAATGTCTATTCAGATCTTTTGCCAATTTTAAATTGGATTATTTGATTTTTTTTCCTATTGAGTTGTTTGAGCTACTTATATATTCTAGTTATTAATTCCTTGTCAGATGTGTAGTTTGCAAATATTTTCTCCCATTCTGTGGGTTGTCTCTTCACTTTGTTGATTGTTTCCTTTGCTGTACAGAAACCTTTTAGCTTAATGTGATCCTATTTGTCCATTTTTGCTTTGGTTGCCTGTGCTTTTGAGATATTACTGAAGAAATAATTGCCCACACCAATGTCCTAGGGGAATTTCCTCTATGTTTTCTTTTAGTAGTTTCATAGTTTCAGGTCTTAGATTTAAGTTTTTAATACATGTTGATTAGAATTTTGTGTAAGATGAGAGATAGGGATCTAGTTTCATTCTTCTACATATGGATATCCAGTTTTGTCAGCACAATTTATTGAAGACACTGTCCTTTCTCCAATGTATGTTCTTGGCACCATTGTCAAAAATGAGTTCACTTTGGATGTGTAGACTTATTTCTGGGTTCTCTATTCTGTTCCATTGGTTTCTGTGCCTGTTTTTATGCCAGTACCGTGCTGTTTTGGTTATTACTGCTTTGTAGTACAGTAAAATTTGAAGTCAGGTAATGTGATTCCTCCAGTTTTGCTTTTATGGCTCAGGATGGCTTTGACTAGTCTGGTTCTTTAGTGGTTCTAAATAAATTTTAGGATTATTTTTCCTATTTCTGTGAAGAAAGTCGTTGTTATTTTGATAGGGATTACATTGAATCTGTAGATAGCTTTAGTTAGTATGGACATTTTAACAATATTGATTCTTCCAATCCATGAGCATGGAATATCTTTCCAATTTTTTATGACCTCTTCAATTTCTTTCATCAATGTTTCATGGTTTTCATTGGTGAGATCTTTTACTTTTTTTCATTATGTTTATTTCTAGGTATTTTATTTAATATGTAGCTACTGTAAATGGAATTACTTTTTTGGTTTCTTTTTCAGATTGTTCACTGTTAACATATAGAAATGCTACTGATTTTTGTATGTTAATTTTGCATCCTGAAACTTTACTGACTTTGTTTATCAACTCTAATAGTTTTTCAGTGGAGTCTTTGTAAATATAAGATCATATCATCTGCAAACAAGGATAATTTGACTTCTTCCTTTCCAATTTGGATGGCCTATATTTCTTTCCCTTGTCTGATTGCTCTAGCTAGAACTTCCAGTACTATGTAGTATAACAGTGGTGAAAGTGGGCATCCTTGTGTAGTTCCAGATCTTAGAGGAAGGGTTTTCAGTTTTTCCCCATTCAGTGTGTTATAACTGTGGATCTGTCATGTATGGCTTTTACCATGTTGAGATATGTTCTTTTACTCCCAGGTTTTTGAGAGTTTTTATCATGAATGAGTGTTAAATTTTATCAAATGATTTTCATTATCATTTGAAATGATCATATGCTTTTGTCCTTCATTCTAGTGATATGATTTATGACAATGATTGATTTGTGTACGTTGAACCATTCTTGCATCCCTGGGATGAATTCCACTTGATCCTGATGAATACTCTTTTTAATGAATGTGTTGTTGAATTTCGTTTGCTAGTATTTTGTTGTGGATTTTTGCATCTATGTTCATCAGAGATTTTGGCCTATAATTTTCTTTTCCTTTCTTTTCTTTTGTTGTGTCTTTGTCTAGTTTTGGTATCATTATAATACTGGCCTCATAGAATGAGTTTGGGAATATTCTCTCCTCCTTTGATTTTTCGGAGTAGTTTGTGTAGGATTGGTATTTGTTCTTCTTTAAATGCTTAATAGAATTCAGCAGTGAAGCCATTGAGTCCTGAGTTTTTCTTTGATAGGATATTTTTTATTACAGCTTCTATCTCATTACTTGTTATTGTTTTCTTCAGGTTTTGGATTTCTTCCTAGTTCAATCTTGGTATGCTGTATGTGTGTAGGAATTTATCCTTTAGCAGAGATTTTTAAGAGCATAAGACAAGAACTTGAATATAATGTTTCATCAAACAAAATCAGGTGAAGTTATGAATGGAACAGCATGCACTGTTGTGTGTTTGTGCACTGTTTTTTGTGTCTTGCTTTTTGCATATAAATTATTCATTTTGCTTTTGTATTTTTGACCTATGTGTCCACAGCTAAGCTTCCTGCCCTTCTGAATAATGCTTAGTGGGGTGTTTATCTTTACCCAAAACCACCTTTAGGTCATATTGTTATCAATATGTCAGCACCTATATTAGACATTGGAAGTCATTGGTCACATTAATAAAATTAATGTATTAAAAATAACAAGGTAAATTTCTAAAGGTACATCATTGGTGTTTGTAAACAAACAGCAAGTTATGCCACTTAAAATGTAATATATTTTAAGGATTTCTTTTGGTTCATTTGATTAATTTAATATTAAGTTAATGTTCACCATACTAAAGTTTCAGTGTTAAACGGTTATCTAGAAGACATTCTTCACAAGGTGGCAACTACTGTTGAATGTTCAAGAGCACATATACGAAGAGATGTAGAAAAATAATTAACAGAAGTACTCAGTGGGTTCAGGCAGTCTGGGCCTTATTGTCCCTGAAAATTCCCATTGGCATGTCTGAAATCAGAAAAAATTCCAGGAAAAACTGAGTTTGTGGGGGTCTCAGATGAGGCCCAAAGCAAATGGTGACAGTTTATCTGCCGCAGCACCATCCATGTTTACCCAGAGCTGCAATCCAGTAAGACTGTCAAGACGGCTATGTAGGAAATTCACACCATCACTCTGAGAATGCTTTCTCAGAGACTGTTTCAAGGTCATTTTCAGGCAACGTGTTAGCCCATTTAACAACAGGAATTCTAAGCTTATTAGAACTCTGAAGTTAATGCAAGAAGCTACTCAGGGTGAGGGGTGTAGGAAGAAATTTATATTTTCCAGGATCATGCAGCCATTGGGGGGGATGCATATTTGATGTGGCAAATTAACAGTGACAATGATAAGGCATTAGGAAGTAACCAAAATTCATTCTCCTTCATGGGAAGAAGGAAATGCTCTACCTAAGCATTATTTAGGAAGCCCAGAAGCACTCAGTACGCATTCTCCATGCATCTGGATAGCAAGCGCCTCTGTGGCTGATTTCTATGAACAAGTATGGAATAATAATAAAGGGATGCATAGTTTGAATATAAATTCACCCCAAAAGGAAAGCAAACCAGACAAAAAGAGATGTTGATTACTTATAGTAGGAAACACAGATCGCTAAATCACACTGAATGGCAGTATAATAGAGTCTTTTCACTTTTTAAAAGCTTAAAGTTAGGTAAGAAAGTAATTTGTCAGTAAACATCTTTAGAACTAAAGTGGTTTGTAGCTGAGACTGCCAATAAAACTTTTCTAAATGGAGTTTATTTATTTTTAACAAAATGATTGATTTCTGGGTTTACTTTTATAGTAATTAATCTGACGAGGCTTATCAATTTATACAGAGTTTTCCTGCTCTCAAAATTTGAGCAGTTTGAACAATTTTCCAAGGCTTTTTAATCTTAACTAAGATCTAAGGCTAAACAAAATAATAGTAGGTATTTTCAACAAGTCCTATTAAAATGTCTGGTTTTATTTCCCTTGACAAACATATTTTTTGCTAATCTGATTATAACCAATTCTGTGAGTGAAAATTTCTGCATAACTCAATTATTTAATCATAGCAATATCTTCTATTTATACAGAAAGTCACACTTTTTGAAAAATAGACATTTTCATATATTACTTCTCTATTACTTCCTTTTTCATAAAAAGTTAAACTATGATCATTTTTTAAAACAAAGGAATGTATCTTCTGTTTCTTTTTATCTCAAACTCCTGGATCATAGGTTGGCATACAGTAGGTACCCAATGAGTGATCGCTGAATAAATGAAGGAATGTAAGGATTTCATGCTTTGTGCTACAACTGTAAATATTGTGTGAAAAACTTTTGTGACATTTACAAAGTTTTTATTGGGTTTTTAAGGATGTGGGAATTTTGAACTTTCTTTCAGTGAACTCATAATGGCTAGGTTAGCAATCTGGTCCCAAAGGAGCTTCCCTGCCCTGACCCTTCCTGTAGTTGGCAGGGTTCAGCTCCAGTGGGCAATGGCACATTACTGAACTAGACAATCAGCTCTTGGAATGCATATGTTTCTTTCTTGTTTCTGTTCAAATCATGGTATAAGGAAGTTTCACATTATATGTATTATTTGATTAGTAGAAAATAATTTAGTATGCACAGAGAACTTTTTTATGACTGACGCCAACATTTTGAATTTGATTTTGATTTGCAACTTTAAAGGTACTTATTTTTCTGTGGGGGGAAAATTGACAAAAATGAACAATTTGAGAATCAGTGGTATTTAGCAATATGGTGGATATATAGACAGATTTTTTTCTTCACAAGAGAAATGTTTTTGTCTGAAGTGGAACTCCTTTGGCATTGATCAAGTGTTATTATAGTGGAAACAGCATTCCTATCAGCTAAGACCCAGGGCACAAAACATGGGGATGGTAGCTAGTCACTTGTGGAGTCTATTTACAAGAGAAAGGGTTGCAGTGAATGTCCTTGTAAGACACTAAGATGCGTGGTTCTTCTCTGTGTAGCGATTCACACGTTTCAGATGTTTACTTACATGATCTCAGTTGGACCCCACAACAGCCGTGTGAAGCAGATAGAGTGCGTTTCATTACTCCCATTGCATAGACACCAGTAAAAGCAAGTGAATTCTAGGCCCACACTCATTGCTTTGGCATTTGGGTGGATTTATGGGTTGGTGTTTTGCTTTGTCATTTTGGTTGAGTAAGTTCTTAAAAAGAATAAGGGGTTATATTCACGTTAGTCTTTCTGAGCTAGAAAATTAAATTATTACTAAGATAGTTGTAAAGACTGAACAGAATAATATCACAAGATCTTGACTGATAAGTTACAGTCATTTTAAAACCATTAGCTGTCCTTGCCCTTTTGACTACATTCTGTGTCCCCGGTAAGTGGGGCTTCAAGTCTGGCCAGAGCTCAGACCCCGTGTATGCCTCTGGGGGAGGAGGCAAGATGTGTGCATTGTCAAGAGGAACAGTAGAAGTCGCTAATATAGGACAGGGAAAGATCTGGAAAGAAATGTTTACAAAGAGGAGTTGTGGTGCTCCCCTTTCTGGTCCCATTTTTTAGCTGACCCTGTATAAGAACTTGGGGAAAGTTCCTTTTTCCTTACTAATGATCTCTATGGTTAGGTCTTTGGAATTAGCAAAAACATTACACCATCATTACTCCTATCTCAAAAAAAATCTAGGATGAACATTATGGTATTTATTGCAAACATGAAATTTTTCTTATAGAAGTCAAGAAAACAAATGGGGTTTATAAAAGTAAAAATTATAAGAAGTAAATAATCTGTGAGATGTTATATATTTATTAATAGCTAAAGTAAGAAAAGCATATGTATGAAAATAGAAATGGACAGAAAGATAAAATAGGCACTAAATCTCCATGATAAACTAAATGTCCATGAGGCATTGAATATTCATAATGTATATCTGTATGTATGAAACACTCAAGGTACTCAATATGCATGTGATCTATCTTGGATGGTTTGAATTGCTATAAAGAAATACCTGAGGCTGGGTAATTAATAAAGAAAGAGGTTTATTTTGCTCATGGTTCTGCAGGCTGTACAAGCAGCCATGGCACCAGCATCTGCTTCTGATGAGAGACTCGTGAAACATCCACTCGTGGTAGAAAGTGAAGGGGAACAGGCATCACATGGCCAGAGAGGGAGCGAGACAGAGAGAAGGAGATGCCAGGCTCTTTTTAACAATCAGATCTTGTGGAAACTACTAAAGAAAGATCTCACTCATTAGTGTGAGGATAGCACCAAGCCATTTAGGAGGAATCTACACCCACGACCCAAACACTTTTTACCAGGCCCCACTTCCAACATTGGAGATCAAATTTCAACATGAGATTTGGATGGGGAAAATATCCAAACTATATCATGATCTTAATTAGGCCTTCCATTGATGGCAACATTATAGTTCCATGCATCCTCTGAAAATAAAACCCATGGCTGCACAGTGGGTTAACTGTCAAAGTACTTGTTCTTGTATCTCTCTGGTAGAGCAAAGGTGTATAATTGGTCCCAGGCACCTCTCATTTTATTAACACCCCTTGATCAAACCTCAATTCCAGTACTCATGACTGTACCATTGGGGAAGAAGACTTATGTGGGAGGGAGAGAGGAAAGAGAGAGAGATAAATAATTCAGGTAATGTATTTCTTAACCATTTATACCTATGCTAAGTACGTTAACCTACCCCACTCTCTTGTCCCTTGCTTTTCACTGTGATGATTGACCTGATAGCGTATTTGGAGGAAATTTCACACATGAAAAAAGCAAATCAGGAAATTCTAAAACCACTAATGTAACAAATTTTGTAATATATAAAATCTGTAAATCCTATTATGTTCAATGTATGGTTTAAGCACCTGATGGGTACAATGCACAATATTTGGGCGATGGGTACACTTATAACTTTATTTATTTATTTATTTATTTATTTATTATAGCTTATTATGGGGGTACAACCGTTCTGGTTAAGTATATTGCCCATGCCCCTCCCAACCCCCCGAGACTG
>CM052441.1:55512589-55646443 GCA_028533085.1 Varecia variegata
TGCCTATTAAAAATGTCACTTGATGTAGGAAAGCAGAGGTGCACCATTACACAAAATAAAAATATAATGAAGTATTTTTGAGAGAAGTCAGCAAGATGGCAGATGAGGAAGCCATGGACTCTCCTTCTCCCACAAAGACACATAGTTAACAATAACAGAAGACTAGACTACCTCTGTAAGAATTCTGGAAACAAGTTGAAAAGATAGAGTACCAGGCCACCATAAATTCAAGAAGGGATTCCAGCAAAAGAGTTGAAAATTTAAACATGTATCCCACCCAATTGTGTTGCTCCTTTTATGAGGTATTGAGAAAGCAATTAGAAGGAAACCATCCATACCAGAGCTCATCCCTTGGGAGGAAAATAAAAGAGTGGACCCTGTGTTCACAGTTTAGATTTGTCTGAAGGCTGCCTAAGGAACTGGTTTAAGCCTTGTCTGTCAGAGTACTGGCAGAATCAGTGGCAGAGTTTGGAAGATGCTGAAAGCAGAGGAAAGCAACATGTTAGAGCTACAGTTCAGCAGGCAGATACCAGGGGGAGCAAGAGATCAGAAAAAGTTTGAGACAACTTTGAGCTGGGCTGATCGCTGAAGGTCTTCACCTGTAAGAAGCCGGTACACACAGAGTAGGAAAAGTGAATGTTTTTTCAAATGTCCAAATCCCAGGGAAAACAAAATTAAAAAAAGACCTGGCATACATAAAAATAGTGAAACATGGCTCAATTGAAGGACCAAAATAAAACTCCAGAAACTGATCCTAAAGAAATGCAGATCATTATGCTGCCTGATAAAGACTAGGAAAAATGATATAAAGATGCTCAGTGAGCTAGGGGAGAACATGAATAAATAACTAAACAAGATTAGAAAAATGATGCATGAACAAAATTACAATATCAACAAAGATAGAAATTATTTTTATTTTAAATTATTTTATTTTATTTAAAAAAAACCAGAATTTTTTGACCTGAAAAAATCATTAGAGGGGTTCAACAGTAGACTTGATCAGGCATAAAAAAGAATCAACAAAATTGAAGACAAGTTATTTCAAATCATCAATTCAGAGGAGCAAAAAGAAAAAGAAATATGAAAAAAGTGAAGAAAGCCTAAGAGTCTTATAGGACACTTTCAAGGGAACCAATATACACAGTATGATAATCTCAAAAGGAGAAAAAAGAGAGTAGCAGAGAGCTTATTTGAAGAAAATATGGGCAAAAACTTCAAATATGGAGAAAAAAATATATATATACATAAATTCAACAAGTTTAAAGAACCAAAAAACTTCAACTAGAATCATTCTAAAGAGAACCACACCAATACACAGTATGACCAAACCATCTAAAGTCAAAGACAAAGAAGTAATCCTGAAAGTAGCAAAGGAAAGCAATTTCTCACATATAAGGGAGCTTATTTGTGAAAAGAAGGAGAATTTAAATTGGAAAATTGAATTTAAATAGTAATATAAATAAAATTCATTCATTGCTTCAAAAAAAAAGATGTAAGAGAGGATGGGAAAGAAAGCGTGGATGCTGGAATCAGGGTGTCCAGGTTTGAATACTGGCTCTGCCATGTAATGTCTGCATAAGCTTTGGCAGCTTCGTTGATCTCTTTGTGCTGCTGATTATCTCTTTTTGTGTATAAAATGGAGGTGACAATATAATCAAGTTTTTCGTTTTGTAGTGATTATATGCATTATTATTTATTAGAAGAATATGAGATATAAATTAACCATTATCTGAGTGTAAACTCTTACTACTATTATGAATGTGTTCTTTTCATGAAAGTCGACTTTATTCAAGGTGATTTACTATTTAATACAACAGGCAGAAGATAGAATGGTTTAGTCAAGGTTCTGTGTACTTGAGGATTTCGTAGTTTAGCAGAAGACATGGGTGGAAATGATGCACATAAAAAGAGTAAAATCCTAAGCCCATAAGAGACAATCAAAGTAGGTGTTGGAGATAGGAGAGCAAGTACAACATGTCTGAGATATTAGGGAGGGTCTGTTTGAGGGATGACATCTGAACTGGTTCCTGAAGAATAGATTTGATCCCACCTATTGCAAGAAAAAAACATTTCAGCCATCAGCAAGTGGAGTAGAGTAGGTGGCTCTGCTCTAGGAACAGAGTACAGTTATACTTGTGTAGTCTAGAAAGAGGTGAGACATTGATTATGAACACCAAAAAAATGACTTAAATAATGCCAACACTGAACACCAGAATAAATACCTGCCAAAAGAGGTAAGAAAGGTAATTCTCCTCTCAGTAGGCATGATTTCCAAAGCTATAATAACATACATGTTTTCTGAATTCTCTTCCTTAGTGCAGCACAGATTCAGCTTTAGAGAAGCTATCCCTGGCCTCTCTGCCCTGGCAGAATTTCCATCTGATGGAATATAAGGCAGGGGTATGTGCTGAAATACATTAATTTTTTTTTTTTTAATTGCATTTTTGCTCTTTCTGGTTATTTTGTGAGGTAGGGAGCTAATTCCATTCTGTTTGCCTGGATTTGCTCCACTTACTCCCATTGAAAAGATTTGTCTAATTTAATGTGACTGACAATTGTATTGTTCAAATGATTGGCAGGGAAAACAAAACAGTGTTTTCAGGTCCTGTGAAGCAACCTTTGATTAGAGCAGTTAACACCTATGCTTGTGGCATTGATTCAACCCCAACCAGCTTTGAAGTGGTTGGGTAGCTGTGTCATTCTTTGCAGAGTCAGGTGGTTGCATTTAAGACAACAAACAGGGCAATTTTTAGATGATGCCCTAGAGATAAGATTTTTTTCTAAGAACTGATTTCAAATGTCCCTCTGGAAAATAAAAGTGGCTTGTTGGTAGGAGAATAAAAGGTTAGGGTCCTTCAGGAATTAAAAGAGCATAAGAGAATATTTTAATATTTTGAAATGAAGATAAATATTCATCTGTGACCAGCTTTGGTAAAAATGAAAATTTCATTCTTGCACCCAATTTTTACTGTAGGCAAAGGGACAGTTTTATTATCTATATTCAAAGGCATTGACTGAATGCTAAGGATACACTATGTGCTGTATCAAATACAGAGTTAGAAAATTCCCTACCCAAAATCTTATGATTAAAGTATTATTTTTCTAAGCCATGCCACAATAGGAAAATAATACCTTCCATTTCCTTTCCAGGATTCCTTTCCATCTTCTCTCACTTTCTGTGTATTTATTGTCCTTTGATACCATCTAAAACTCACTCTTTCATGTAAAGTCAGACACTTAAGAAAATGATTTCTTTTAAACAGTATTGCTATTTTCCATACTTTTCTATTTCTAGAAGCAGAATTTCCTTGACAGTATATTTTCTAGTCGTAAGTTCCAACTGAATAATTAATTATTTAGTGTCCTTTTAGTAATCCATAGGGATAAAAGTATATACCAAGTAACAGAATTTATTGTTTCCTCTCAATTACCTTCCTTTTCAACTTTCATTGAAAGTACATTTTCAACTTTCTGTTTCCTGTTTCTTTACATTAATAGCTTAGAAATATTATTTATTTCATTTTTGCCTTCTACATTGAAATCAATTGTAAACCCTTTAATGGAAAACTTGGAAGAAATCTTATGACAAGAGATCACCAGACCCCCAGTAGATGAGCTGAAATAACTGCTCCTAAAAGTTCTGATCTTCCTATTCTATGCCACTTAATGACTTTTCCTCTGAGTTAGTTAAGTATGGATGTCGCTTGAACATTACTTTGTTCATCACCTAGGTATGTCTATTTTTTTTAAAAGTGGTAATAATGACATAATATCTGTTCTCAAGTATGACATGGAAATAAATTTGAAATGCTGTAGGTGATAAATTCCTACATATATTTATTATTTGTATAACCCTTACATATAATGCAAATTAAATGTTAATAGCATAAAATTTACTTATAATAATTGTGAAATTAAAAACTTTTGTACAATGTGAGGAAATAATCTTTTATGTTTTATGGCAAGGATTTTTTTTTGGATACATGCTTATGTCCTTAAAAGAGAAACAAGGGAAGATGTTTGCTGTTTGCTCTCTCTCTTTCTCGATGGCAAATAATTAAGGGAATATGCAAGGAATGTTTTTCCCCAAAGCAAATGGACACATAAGAAATGAAAAGAAGGAATTTAAAAAGAAAAGGAAATAAAGAGTAGTCAACTACAGAAAGTTTTTCTTTTTTTAAGTTACTTTGTTTATCATGGTTCAGCCATTCTCTTGATAACTGTTGTTTTCATAAACCTGCTTTTGGATTATATCTATACATTAATTCAGTTCTTGCAAGAAGTAGACAACAAGACATGTGAGAGATTTGAGGAGGGTAGTAACGCATATCTATGAAGGATAAAGGGAAGGAAGCAGGACTAAGCAGAGAGAGCAGCAGACCTGGGTGTAGTTTTGCCCTGTATAAGGAGAAGAAGAAGGAACGTGGGTAGAGCAGAAAGAGTGCAACACAGCTCTACCGAGATTTTGGCCTGGCCACTGGGGAGTTCCTAAGTTAAAGTCAAAGAATATGACCTCTGGCTCTGCACTTTCGGTCCTGACACTGGGTGAATCTGCACAGGGAGCAGTGGGAGTATTTCTGGAAAATGAAATGTATTTAAGCACACCAAATTTGGTGAAGAATAGGCAGTGAATTTAAGTGTCATCTCAAGAGGTGATGCAGCTGTGGTGGCCAAACTACCTACTTAATTTTTCCTAATTATCATCGCAGCTGTTGGTACTCATGTCCTTATGTAATTGCTCCCCTGCCCCCTTCAGTTCAGAGAGAACCTGTAACTTGCTTCTAGCCAGAGAATATGGCCATGGCAATGTGTTGTTATTTCCTTCTGTAATTAATTTACATAACAATGACATCCATCTTGCTAGTAGACTCTATCCCTTGCTGACTTTGATAAAGTTGTCATCTTGGGGAGGCCCATGTGGCAAGGAAGTGATGGTGACCTCCATTCACCATTAGGAATTGAGGCTCTCAATTCAACAACACTAAGGGATTGAAATTGTGCCACAAACCACATGAGATTGGAAGTGGATGCTTCCCCAATTAAACCTTCAAGTGAGATCCAAGCCCTGGCTAACACCTCAATTGTAGCCTGTGAAAGACCCTGGTTCAAAGGACCCAACTAAGGCATGCCCCAATTTCTGACCCACAGGAAATTTGAAATAATAAATGCAACTTGTTTTACACCACTAAATTTCTGGTAATTTCTTATTCAGCAATAGAAAACTAATGTAGCATTCAAAAATGTAGGGGAAATGTGCATCAGATATACCAGTTATACAGGTGCATTAGGATTTTATTTAATTAAATTTTAAAATAAATTTTCTGGTATGGGTTGTATTCTTCAGACTTTTAGAATTTTCAATTTGTTTTTTTTAATTTATTTCAATCTTTAATTAATGATTTATTAAATTTTAGATAATAGATAAGCTCTGAACTATGTGTCTGACACATAGACAGTTGTTAGAAATAATATGTGCCTCTTCACCATAAGGAAAATACTCAAAATTATGTTTGTATATAACAAATTACTAATGGTACACTCCTCCTTTTCCTGTAGTTCACTCTGATGTAATATAATGCCATCTCCTATCCCTTAATTGCCCTTATGTTCCACAATAAATTGAATTTAACAGCATCAAAATCTTAGATGTCATAGTAACCTTAATGAGTATGTAGTAAAATGTCTACTGGTATAAATTATACTTGAACAATAAAAATTTCCTTCTCACAGAGTGAATTTAACCTGGTGATTATGTAGCAAATATTCAGTGAGACAGAACTTCTGAGTTCTATTTGTTAAATGATGTACTGCCACTTTTGTTTTTGCAAATCCAAATTCGACCCAATATACCGAATGCAACATGCTGTCTCCAGTTCTGCATAATATCCTGCGATTTAGGGAAATGAGTCACTCATAGGAAGATTTGGCATTCTCCTTGCAGTGCAAATCCATTCTTTCATCTCCAATAGCAGGTGTTAATGTAAATTCACTGCACACTTTTGGAAAAGGGGAAGAAGCTAAAGGTTTGGGCTGTTTGCAAATCACCTGTTATTGTACCTCTTTAAACTACTCTGTTTGACTGCATGAGGCTTTGATAGCTCATCCAGTTGCAATAACATGAGCGTAATGCTGCAGGCATGAAGCTTTTGGGGGCAGTGTGTTATTGACAGAATCTCCTGAATGATGATTTATTATGAACATCAATGGCAACAACACTTGTTCTTTCTAAAAAGCATGTTTGTTCCTCTAGCCTCACCTGGGAGGAGCACACTGCCCAGGACTGACACACTGTTTTACTGTGTTATTTAGCTTTCTCTACAACTTCTGCATTTTTACATGGATTGGCGATTTTTTATGTTCCCTATTTTGATGACTTACCAATCATTTGGAATTGTGAAATGCCCAGAAATATCTGAAAGCAAGACAATTTGGCAATAAATAAATAAAATAAACAAGAAAGAGTCTCCATGATAAAAAAAAAAACAAAAACAGTCTGCCTTTGGATCATAGTTGGTTTCTCAAAAAGAATAGGAGATGTTTATAGAATGAGGGTATTCATGCAAATTTAATGCTAGAAAACAAAGAATATTATGTATCATGTGTATTACAGGCAGGCTAAAACACAAAATTGATGATTATACACTAAATGAAATTGAACACAACCATCTCCTTTGGCTACTTCCCAGGCATTTAGTACATCAATTTATCTTAGTTCTATCCATCTGTATGAACATTTAATTTTCTCTTCTTAAGTTAGATAAATATTAAAAAAAAAAACTATCTTCCATAGGTGCACGTTCAGACTCTGTGTTTTAAGTAAATTAAATTATTATTCATTGGAATTTTAAATAATAAAACAAAATGCAATGTGTAAAATCAAAAATAATGGTTGCTTCAAACCAGTGACAGGAACAACCCTAATGCAGACTTTAACCAATGTATTAAAAGAAAATAATTTAAGCTGTAGGTCAGACTCCATACAAAGTTGGTTTATAAAATACATATATATTTATACTATTAGTGTCCTTTTCTACTTTGTATTTCTTCTAAAATAGAAAATTCTATATTACGTTTTAGTTCACTAGAAATGCCAGCAAGAAGTCAATGTTTTCCTCAAGGAGTGCTGATTATTCAAGTCTAATATTGACCAAGAATTATAGAACAATTTATTATTCAAACTACTTACTTAATGTTATCATATGCCAATTAAAAGATATATCACATTTTTAAAAACCTGGAAATTGTTTAATGATATTTATGAAGAATCTCCAACCCACTATTTGGTAGAATTCAACTCTATAAATTATGTCTGCCTTTTTCTACAGTGTTTGGATGTAGCTTTTGAATGTATTTTATATGACAAAAATGATTACTCTTGGATAGTCAAGATTCAGAATATTCATCACTGAGACATGTAACTTTGGCAAGTCATAGAAAATTATTAAAAAAGAAATTTCTAATAATATCAATCATCTTAGGAGGAACTTTTCTTCAATATCCAGCATAATTCAATAAGTAAAATCATATTCTTATGCTTGTTGTCCAGTTGGTAGAGCAAACATGAATTTTGACCATATTTATAATATTTAGTATGCAATGTTTCTATCAATGCTCAATCAAGATTTGGTGAAAATTACTGCCCTTCCATCTGAATCAAGCTACCTGTGTACTGCTGTTGAGGGACAGCCTCTTCTATTTCCAAAGCATATGTAGCATTTCTGCATATATGGTTTATGTTCCATTGCCACAGGTTCCAGTCATAATCAAGACTTACAAAATAACCACACAAAACAATTTTTATCCTTTTGCATGGGTTTTTAGTCATGAACAATAAAGGAAATCAGTAAGCACTTCTTCCTCATATGTACATCATTCATTGGGACAGAGCTGTTTCATACTGCAAATCAGTGGTTTCTCTAAAATGTAATGTGAAATATTTGCTCAGTGATATGTGATTGCAACTGTTCTTATGTATTGTATGCACATATATCATGCAATATCCAATGGAGTTATTTGTAAAAACTCTTATTTTCTCAACAAACATATTACCCTCAATGCAGTACTTAAGTAGCAATGGTCTGCTACTCCTTCAGGGGAAAATACGATTTTTCACTTGCTTTTGAAGGCCTTGAGTCTTTTCAAGAGAAATGTTTTGCTTTATTTTAAATTTTCAAAAAAGTTCAATGGCTTTATTCTTCTCTTTAACAAAGTTTCATAACACTTAAAACTAGGAGTAAATGGAACACTAATTAATAAAATTGAGGTTTTTTAAGATTTTCATTTTAGTATTTCCTAACCACATTTTTTTGGTTGCTATGAAAAATTATTACACTTACAGATTCAATTGCCCCAGTATATACGTATTCACAATCTCTATTCATGTCATAGTCCTTTTTATTAAAAACTGTATAATGCCATTCTGAGTTTTAGTATCTATTATAGTAGTTATATTAGTAATTTTTGCTTCATTGAACTAAATACAGATTACAGTAAATCAGAGATTATATTAATTTTCCATTGCTTCATAACAAATAGTCACAAATTTAGAGGTTTAAAACAATATTCATTTATTATCTCACAGTTCTGTAAGTAAGAATTTCTGGTGGACTGGGTTGGACACTCTGTTTAGGGTCTTACAGGGTTGAAATTAAGGAGTCGAGCTAGGTAGGCTTTTATGCAGAGACTCTGATTTCACTCTCATTCAGGTTGTTTGCAGAATTCAGTTGCTGGTAGTTGTAGGACTGAGGTTCTGTTTCTTTGATGGTCAGTGTCCTCAGCATTTATTAAGGTTGTCCACATTTCTTCTCATGTTGCTCCTTCATCTTCACCACCAGCATTAGTAGGTCAAATCTTTCTCTTGCTCTGTACTTCTCTGACTTTCCCTTCCACCCATCAACAGGAAAAGCTTTCTGCTTTTAAGCTGTCATGTGATTAGATAGGTTTACCCAGATAAACTTCCTATCTTAAGAACAACTGTGCGGTATAACATAACATAATTATGGGAGTGATATAATAAATTCATAGATTATGTTGATTAAAGCGGGACATCTCAGAGACCATTTTAAAATGCTGCCGACAATAGGGATATAGCACAAACTAATACTAACTCAAATATGAGCATCTAAAAAATAAGCAACAAGTAAACATGGCCTGAAAATGTCAGCAAAACCCAAGTGAGTTGTACTTTCTCAACACAAGTGGAGATAAGTGACTAATAAAGTCGTTGAAGCTAATGTGCAATATTGAAGATCCTAATGTTAAGACCTTGATAGTATTCCTGTGAAAATTATTATTTTTACATTTAAAAATTATAAATGCTTGTGAACGAAATTGTTTTGTTTTTCAAAACAACTAAACCTCCTCTATATTACCTGTAGATCTCAAAGATCTACTACATCTCCCAGAGAAATACTGATCTAAATATTCATGCTTCCCTTCTCTTGGTGCTCTACATCTTCTTTTTGAGTGATCCCATTGGCTCTCATGGTTTTAATTTTTACCTAAAAAATGATGTTTTATAAAATGATATACCTTGTAAAATGATATACCAAATCTACCTCTTCATCTCCCATCTCAAGTCAGAAAATATCATTTCCATTTTCTCACTGGATTTTCTCACTGGATTTTCAGGAGGCTCTCATGCCATATGGAGGCTCTCATGCCATTATATGAACTCATTGTCTCTGCCAACCCCAATAACTACTCCTACTTCTGATGATGAATGTAAATTCATATTTCAAATAATCTTGATTTTTCAAAGAAATTTGGATAATCTTATATAACTCTAAGTAAAATCTTATTTTAAGGTATTTTCTTATTTATTGGTATTTCAAGCCATGTTTTCTGCAAAAAATCTTTGAGCTGCATTTCCATACTGTAAAGTTCAATTAATTATAAACAAAAATTAAGCCCTACTGTCAACAGTCCACATTCTACTTTTTCCTCAGGAGGAAATGACACATGTAAAAGTAGCTATCTCATATAAAGATCAAACGCAGGTACCTTGTCAAAAACTACATATGAAATAGTAGTTCATTATTCAAGTAAAAATAAATATAAGTGGAAGATTTCATATTTTCTCCCCATTTATATAGCATCTGTCACCAATGTTTAATATGGGTATATTAACTTAGGACACTCTTCTCACCCATGCTGACTACACAGCTCCAACCACAAACATTTGACTGCCTGAGGGCCTTCTCTGGTCACTTAAGCCTGTGTTGCTTGCATATGGGGAAGACAAGAAGTACCAAGAAGTCAATGTTCCTGGAGGAAACATTCAACTAATGACTGAGGAAAGTTTGCATGTAATTATAAGCTCTTGTGTCCCTTCAGTTAACATACCTCTAAAGCCTAATCTACATTTGGCTCCTGCAGTTTTCCAGCTGAATTTAATACCAGGATTAACATGCTCAATAAAGCATTCTTTATGGGATCCCTTCTCTTCCCTACCTCACTTCCTAGCTTCCTTACTGTTGCTTTCTAGGATCGCTGTTCCAAAAGACTTGCATTTACATGTTTGTCTTGGAATCTACCTCTGGGGAAATAAAACATAAGACAATGACCCATGAATCAACTTGTGTTGCATGCACCAAACTTTGGAGACCGCTCTTCTGTTAGATAAAATCTATAACCTCATTTTACAGGATGAAAGAGCCTTATAATCTGGCATTTTCCTATTACCTATTTTTCTTCACTTCCCTGTCCTTTCCTACAGTGCAGTCGCACTAAATATCTAACCATTCAGTAAAAGTCTCATTCTCTTTCACTATTTTATTGCATCATTTTATGATCACTATTCTATATGAGCTGGCAAATTTCCTGGAGGCCTGGGCCATCTTTTGTGTCTGGAACAGAATAAATTTTAAAAATATGGAATAGGTGAAAGAACAAATAGATTAATGGATTAATAAATGAAAATGTATCTCAGACACCATCTAAATAGATTTAATTCATGAAAAGTAAATCTTTTTCAATCATCTGGTCTCATGCATAGCAAAATACCATGGGAGTGCAAGTCCGGGGTTTGGATGGCTCTAGTGATAGCCATGAGATCAATTCTTTAACAGTTACAATTTTATTGGTAAAGATGCCACCTCTGTTGTAACAAAAGTCAATTCTTTTTTTTTTTCAAGAAATGGGCAGAAGAGATGGGATGATATAGATGAGCTATGTGAAATATGTTAGTATATGCATCAGAGATGTATTTTTAAGTAATAACTTTTTAAAAAGGGATTTCTAAAGATACATAATTCTTCTCTCATTTATTCACCAAAGAAATAACATCTGCATTAGCTTCCTTGTATCCAGATTGAACCATATACATAAGTGTCACCAGAATTGACAAACTGATTTTAATCATCAGAGACATCTTTTATAAGATTATCATATTAAGGAAGGAATGTTCAACCTACTCCTTTTTAAAGACATTGCATGGTTTGTAGCAAAAAGTTACAATAAATACAGAGCAAAACTGAATGTAGGGTGCAGTGGCGCATACCTGTAATCCTAGCTTTCTGGGAGGCCGAGGCAGGAGAGCTGCAGCTCAGGGGTTCGACACCAGCCTGAGCACAGTGAGACCCCGTCTCTTAAAAAAAAAAAAAAAAAAAAAAACTAAATCGGATATACTCTTTCTTTCTGCCCAATTATTGACAATACTAATCACCACAACCAAATCTGTGAGATGTTCAGGAAGAAACAGAAGGAACAGCTAAGTAGAAGCATCCATTAACATACTCGTTTTCAAGTTGTGCACAAAACAAAATTTAAAGAATAATCCACTTTTGTTTTACAATCTAAGTCAAAAAGGCAGCCTGAAGGAGAAACATGTAAAAGATGGAAACAAATTTTGCTGCTTTGACCTTTCAGATGTTCCTTTTACACATTTTCATCCCTCATGCTTTCCTCTATTTCAGTTTCAGGTGAGGGGAACAGAATGTGAACCACCGGAACATAAAACATGCAAACACTTTAGAAACATAGTTTCTGCAAAGCTTGATATAGCCATAATCTTTCAAAAATTAAATTCTAAAGGTTAAAAAGAACTCAACACTGAGGGAGAGCTAGAAAGAGAGAGCAAAAATGTGCTCTCAGGGAGCTTTGAGAGTCTGCTTCTATTGTGTTATAATAACCTGATTTCCTTATGCATGTTACTATTCCTTACTTTTAGCCTCTGAGATTTCTGGCTTATGGACAAAACGAGTTAACAATGACAAATCAAAACAAATGTGTTCGTGGCGGTTATTTTTTTCTCTTTTTCCCAAAGTTTGCCATGAGAAAAGGCCAAAGCACTGTCATCAGGGAGCGAGTTTTGAATCTTTAGACTCACCTGTCTTTCACAAAAACAACAAAATACATCTCTATCAAAAGTCATCGCTGCCAAAATAAATTTACTTCAGGCAGTAGGTATTTCAATAGATAATAAACTGGATGGATTAGATGCCAGAGTCGCTACATTAGGAAGCCCAGATGGAGACACAGATCAAAACACAGAATGGCTAGAAGGCATAGTGAAAAATACAGGCAGAGGAGGTCTCCGCCTGATTCTCTTACAAAGCCATCAAAGACATGGAGGTCTTTGAGCTTTGGAGGGAAAACCTAGGCAAAAAAAAGTGGGGGAATTATTATAGCAGGTATTGTCTACATTTTTTTTTTCCCTTAGATTGCGCTGTCATTTTCACAGAACCTAAGATCAGGTGGGGAAAAAATCTTATATTTAAATTAAATTGTGAGCTAAGGAATACATCATAAATTAAAATTATCTTCCTATCTACCTATCTTCTATCATCTTCAATCTCCACTCTAACCCAATGTTTAGGTTTTTTTAGATACTAAGTTTCTTTTTCTTTCTTTGCCCTCCATGCTTTTGGAGAAAGATGTTACTAAATATTAAAAAATCTCTCACCATCATAGAACACAAGAGGAACAAAGCAAATTACAAAATCCAAAAGAAAAAATAAAAATACTATAGACTTAGAAGAATACGTACACATAAATACCCACTAAGCTGATAGCAATGGACAACATTAACATGTTGCTTTCTTCAGCATCATAAATGAAGCATATTTGCTCCAACGGATTGAAAACAAAAATGTAATTTTACTTACTAAATATTTTGATGGTCAGCTAATATTTGCCACCGTAATCCCCTTACTAGCTAAGAGAAAACCAAAGAACAGATTCATGTTAGACAAAAACAATGCCTTTATTATCTCTGTTGTCTCTTGTATTGTGACAGCAGATCCCAGCAGATGTTTCAGGTTTGTTGTTATGCATAGCACAGACTTCTGTATAAACCACAGCACCAAGCACTCTATATTTGCATTGATGTTTTTCTTTCGACTGTTTGATTGAAATTATATTATCATTATGCTCACTTAGTATTTATTGAGCACCCACATGAGTGCATTGCACAGCTTCATAATATAAAAAGAGTCTCAATGCTATACAGAGAAATTTGATTTTTTAAAAATAACAAAACTCCCTTTACTCACATTAAATAGGTTATTACCTAAGAAATGTTTAGTTTTAGTCTTGCATGGTTACCTATTTTACAAAATTAGATCAATTTTAATGACTCCATTAAATGGCAATGTCTCCATTCAGAAAATGGACCAAATAAAATCCTTTCTTTAGGTAGTTAAAAAGCATGAAATAAGACTTGGCAGAATGCTCAGTTATTTTTCTGTATGATTATGGACAGAAACAAGAAAGAGGCATGTAGTTAAAATCCAGATGTTAGGATTTTTATGAAAATGTTTTTCTTCCCGGGGCAACCTATTTTTCAGGTAAAAATTTAAAAAAAGGCACAGCAAAAGACAAATATCACTATAAACATGCTCAGAGAACCATTTGCCATATAAGCAACAAAAGGCACATTTTATATCTGAACTGATGCTAGGCTCTGAAAACAACCCAGAAATTACACATTCAGAGACTTCCCCTTGCATGCAAAGGCTGCCAATTAATGCTGTTTATTAAAAGGTGAATCTCTCAGATAATTTTTATATCAGCCGTCATTAGTGAAATCAGCACAATCACCAACACTTTTGACTTTCAGGTACATTCTCAGTCTTTGCAGAAGTAGTTTAGTCCTGTTCAGGATGTAGTGTCAGTGTGTAGAATTTGGCATTAGATGCTCTTGTACTAATAAATAGGATGTCAACGTGACCAAAATATCTAGCCTGGGATTTTAAAATATGTGTGATGTTTAATTTGGGGTGTCAACTTGATTGGATTAAAGAATACTTAAAGAACTGGAAAAGCTTTAATTCTGAGTGTTTCTGCATGAGTTTGTCCAGACAAGATTGGGCTCAGTGTGTGGACTGAGTGGGAAAGATCCACCCTCACTGTGGGCAGGCACCATCCAATTGGCTGGGAGCTGGAATAGAACAAAAAGAGGAAAGGATTTCTTCTCTCTCCTGGAGCTGGGACACTCTCTTCCCCTGCCCTTGGATATCAGGATCCCAGGCTCCCTGGCCTTGGGACTCCAGGACTTACTCCAGATGCACCCTAGGTTCTGAGGACTTTGGCCTCTGGTAGAGAATTATGCCATCAGCTTCCCTAGTTCTAAGGCTTTGGGACTTGAACTGAGCCACACTACTGGCATCCAGGGTCTCCAGCTTGCAGATGACTTGTCATGGGACTTCTCAGCCACCATGATTTCATGAGCCAATTCTCCTGATAAATCCCCTCCCATATCTCTATCTCTCTCTTTATCTATTTCTATATCTAAATCTAACCTATATCCATATCTATCTATACCCTATTGGTCTGTCTCTCTGGAAAACCCCAAATAATACAATGTTTTAATGCCTTAAAAATATTCACATTATTTAACTCAGAGACCCAAAATCATTTGCTAACGAATTTATTTAGTTACTTCAACAATATTTATTAAACACTTAATACATGTTTGGTACTGAGCTAATTGCTAGAGATTCAAAGTTGAAAAATAAACAAATCTAAAAATATGTTGTTTCTACTTTCAAAAAGCTTATATTCTAGTTAAAAAGTGGGCATATTTTAAAATAAAAAATAAACACACATGGATAATTACAAGTACTAGTAAAAGGAAGGAAGGAAAAATATAAGAACTTACGAGAGCATAATGGTATGCATGGTACCCAATTTAGATTAATTAGGATCAAGGGAACTTTCCAAAACAGGGTTTTCCCAGGCTCCACCTACAACCTCTTCTTCTTTCAGTTGGTGTATTCAGCTTTTTTCACTATGACCCTTTTTTGACCTCATTAATAACAAGTTGATTGTACTTTCTCCTTTTTTCCCAATCCATCAGTCCTTTTTTTCACCTACTAATTATCCTGCTTATATTTCATGGTGCATTACTTTAATATCCGTCTGCCCTATACCCTAAATCCCAATTCCTCTATCTTCTTGTTGCTTCCATCTGGCAAACTCCACTCAAGAGAACTCCTCCCCACTCACCCTGTGTGCTCTGGAGCTCTGAGTGCTGCTGGAGGAAGATCAACTGCAGAGTGATCTCTCATTCACAAAACTTGAACCGGTCCTTAAAATCACCTGCTTGTCCTATTGAATTTCAAACTTTCTCTTCTCATCTCAAATTTTCCTCTGCCCTTCTACCATTTCATACTTAACTCCTCTGCTACTTCAAAACGAAAATAGAAATGATCACATTAAACCATCATCTTCCCAGTACTAAAATACGACCTGCACAATGCACAATGCACAATGGCATCCATCTTTTATTCTTACTACTTGTGGCTATAAAAGAGAGCCCTTTATTCCTAGGCAAGTATAATTCCTCTCTCACTTTCTTTGGAAACCTAGATATTGAACTTTCTCCCTCTTGATATTTTGCCTCTCAATTTCAAAAAGACTTTTTTTCCCCTCATTAAAAGAAAAAAATGTTTTGTTTTTTTTTTTAAATCTCAACTTGACTGCACATTTCCTCTAGTTAAAATTTCTCTCTGTGGTTTCCTTCAGAGCTGCTCTTATGAAAAGTGTTTATATTTTTAGTCTCCAATTCAATACTTCCTACTGTCTCGGATATTTTCTGGTCCCTCGGCTTCCATGGAACTTCACATTTCTTGCTTTCCTCTCAACTCTCTGGTCCAAATGCCTCAAAACTAGGGAAACTCATGATGTAACTCTCATCAAGTCCAAGTAGACAGACTTCAGAACAGGGGCGGGGTGGGGGGCGGTGGCTCCTGGTGCCAGTTCCAGAGTACAAAGGCCAGAGAACCTGAAGTTCTAATGCCCAAGGGAAGGAGAAGACGGATGCCTCAGCCCCAGAAGAGAGAGTGAGAGAGAGAATTCACCTTTACTCTGCCTTTTTGTTCTATCTGAGCCCTCAGCCAATTGGATGGTACCCTCCCACAATGAATGAGGTCAGATCTTCCTTATTCAGTTCACCAATTCAAATGCCCATCTCTTCTAGCAATCCCCTCACAGACATACCTAGATATAATGTTTTACTGGCTATCTGAGTACCCCTTAATCCAATCAGAGTTGACACAAAAATTAACCATCTCTTCGCCTAAGCCAGAAACCTAGGAATCACTTTGACTTCCCCACTTGCTTCCCAAATCCAATCTGTTACCAAGTCCTGTCAGTTTAATCTTTCAAATATCACTTACATATGTCTACTTTTGTCCAGCTCTACCATTACCACCCTCATTCAAAGTACCATCGTTTCTCGTTTCAACTACTGCAACAAGTTTAGACCCGTTCAGCTGCAACTTCCTCATTCAAGCAGGATTATATTCTTGGAATACAAATCTCTTCATGTCATGCCCCTGCTGGAAACACGTAAAAGGCTTTCCTATCTTCTCGGATAAAGAAGACTGCTTAATAAGGCCTGAAAGATTCTTTATTAGTAAATTCTATCTACCTCATGGTTTCCATCTTACATTATTCTTCCACTATCCTCTTTATGTTGCAGTTATCCTTGACTTTGTTTCAGTCCCACAAATGAGAAGTCTCACAATATTTTTTTATCTGGTCGTGTGCTTCTCTGAACATGCTGTTTTGTCAGACTATAATTTAAGTTACACTTTTGAGAGTGAGACCTTTTTGAGAGTGAAATGGCCCTCTATTAATAATAATGCAGGGATAATAGGGATAAACAAGAATGATTCTGCCTCAGTTTCAATTGAAGCCTTAATATAATAGTGATTAAGGTATGATAGTGATTATGAAAATGATTTACCACCACTTCAATACCACCCCTGGTATTTAATGACTCACCCATGTAACACACCTGCAATACTCTGTATTTGGAGCTGCCACATTCATCATGATTCTTCACAGATCTCCAACCCCATAATTTCCTCATTATAGATTCTAGTGAAGCTGGGTCTATGCATTTACATATTTTATTATATTGGATTTAATATAAATCATTTTTCTATTATTTCTACTTTATATTACAGTTAGATTATTTTTAAAATTTTTTTTCAATTATGTGTGAGATACTGCTACAGTCTAAATATTTGTTTCCCTCCCCAAATTCATACATTGAAACCTAATCCCCAATTTGACTGTATTGAAGATGGGGCCTTTGGGAGGTGATTAGGTCTTTGGAGCTTCACCATCCTAGATGGAGTTAGTGCCCTTATAAAAGAGCCCCCAGGGAGCTGGCTAGCCCCTTCCACCATGTGATAATGCAGCAGAACGTGGGCCCTCACCAAATACAAAATCTGATTGCACCTTAACCTTGGACTTTCAATTCTCCAGAACTGTGAGCAATGAACTTCAATTGTTTATAAGTGACTGAACCTAAGGTATTTTATTATAGTACCCAAACACACTAAGACGAGTACATTAAAATCACTTATGAATTTAATTTCAGAATAGATAAAAAGTTGTGCATGATATTCATTATATAAATGAGGCATTCTGACTGATGAGGTTGAAAGCCACAGAGGAAGTGAATGTGGGAAGAAGTGAGCAGGGAGAGAATAAATACAGTTGGGTCAAACCCTTATCCTCCTCTCAACAGGCTATCACGGGAAACAGGACCAAACTTGGGGGGAAGAGAAGATGGACAACTAAGCCACATTTGGAAATTTCACTCTTTGAAGTGATGGTCAGTGTTAGGTATCAACATGGCTAAGCTACGGCCCTCAGTTACTCAATCAAATTCTAATCTAGGTGTTTCTGTGAAGATACTTTGTATATGTATGTACTGAACTTGTACAATGAGTTGACTTTAAATAAAGAGACTACACTCTATAATAGCAGTAGGGCTGATCAATCAGTTGAGAGGGCTTAGGAGCAGAGCTGAGGTTTCCCCAAAGAAGAAGAAATTCCACCTGCGGACAGCAGCAGCAGCAGCTCCTGCTCAAGGGTTTCAAGCCCGCACTTCCCGAGAGCCTGCTCTGCCTTGCATAAAACACTGTCCACACCTGCCTAAGTGAATCCTCGCAACATATATCCTACCAGTTCTGTTTCTCTGGCAAAACCCTGACTGATACACATGCGATAGGTCATTTTTAACTACTAAAACAAGGTGGTTTCCACTATTTAAAATAACTAGTAGAATTTTTAATATCTGAGAGTGGCTAGAAAAGTATAAGACTTTCCCATAACCTCAGCTGGGGGAGAGAAAAATTATGCTCACTAAATAAAATTTAAAAGGATGGGGATAAAAATATGAAAGTGGCATTTGGATCATCACAAGGTTGGCATCAAACATGCTCAAAACATAGGTCCCACTCTGTCAGCCTCTCTCCTCTTAGTTTACTCCTGCTCAGCTCTCATTTCTTGACTTTCAGGAAAGAGCTGTGAACTTTCAGGAAACTGAAGAAAAAAAATGTTCTGTTTGGCCAGAAAGTAGCAAATCAGATGGAGAGGGGTACAAGGTAAATTTGGAGCCTGCAGAGAGGTAGGAGGGGAATTAGGTTACACAGTGCTTTGTTGGTTACAACAAGGATTTTACATTTTGTCCTAAGTGCTAATGGAAGCCATTGAAGCATTCTGAGAGAAGGAGGGATGAAATCTAAATCTTAAGATCACTTTCGCTGCTATCTAGAATGGAAAAGGGATTTGAAAGAGGTAAGAGGTGAGCTCAGGAGGCCTGACAGGAGGCTATTACAGCACTCTAGGTAAGACAGACTTTACCAGTATATCCCTAACAAAATGATCATGAGCAGAACATTGTAATTTATAAGAATGCTCATTTGGGGAGTGCATATAAGGAGGGATTGGCAAGGCCCCCAAAGCAAAGATTCATTTGTTAAAATTCTTTCTTCCTTAGGTCATAGACTGTCTCTTACATTACTTATTACCTGGGCTGGGATACTTGGTTCATCTCTGTGGAGCTGACTGCTGACTCGTTTCACTCTTCTCTACCTGCTCTGTGCCCAGGGGCGCTGACCCACGCTCACTGCATCACCTCAGAGGGTGCCTGGGCCTCTGGCTCTCCAATGAGTGGGCCCACAGGAAGGGGTGCAGTCATATCTTGGAGGAAGGGAAGGGGAGAGGGAGAAAGAGGGGAGGCATTTTATTCTCCAGGTTCTCTCCTGCTGTATGCCTTAGGGTGGCTCTTTATTGAAGTTCATAGTAATACTCCAAGCTATGGGGAGAAGATGACCTGTCTTTGGGCTGAGCACTCTGAAGGGCCATGTTCTGCACTTTGTTTGCCCTTGTCCCTACCACAGAGCAAGGGACTTGTAGCCCAGCCTTCCTATTCTGGACCATGTTCTTGGTACACAGAGCTCCAAAATTCCCTGCTAAAATAGCTCCAAGCCCACCTGCAGGGTCTGCATAGGGACAGCTCTTTGTGAAACAGTGATCAGGATGGAGACTAAGTTTGGTAATATTGATTAGAGTGTTCACATATGTGCACATGAAGTCTCTTCCAGTGTGAAGGCACTATGGGCCAGGAGTGGTGGCTGGTCCTCCCACACTGCTATGTGTTAGTGAGAAACTCCATGGAGTCTGGGAATCCTAATCACAAATCTGACCTTCCAAGTAATTGTGAAGATACACCACTCGAAGTAGGATCATAGAACATATTTTATTTCTCCATTTGTTAGCTTGATTTATAACTTTTAAATATTTAGATGTATGGTTTGTAGTTCTCAATTTTTACTCCTGCCCACGGCTACACAATTGTTAGGTGTGGACCACATCCACAGTTCTTGTCAGGAGGACTTCATACAGGTGACCTTTCACTTTCTGCTTCAGGTCTAAGGTAGTGTGACACCTCATCCCTTATTGGTCTTCCTAAACCACACCCACACCTTTGTAAATAATCCTTACATTAAACTCTTCTCATTTGCCCAGCATGAGTGTAGCCTGTTTCCTGCCAGGACCCTCGTAAGTACAAAACCTAGAGGCCAAAAATTGAAAGCATGATGATGCAGCACAATTACAGGCAGTAAATGTAATTTGGGTGCAAACTTTGTGTAAAATATCTATGCATATTGACTTTTCATTATGTAATATACATAGACTAACTAGTTGTTTGAACTAGAACTGCAGAGAGCCAGTTCTAGAACATCTGGCTCTCTGTAGCTATGGTTGTATTATTTAGACCTATATGCATTGGTTTTGTTTTTCTCTCAAAGGCACCTATTCAGTCTGTGCTGTTGCTGTTTTATCTGCTGGAATCTGTTATACAAATTACTATTTCTCCTGTGAAAGGATGAGGCAGACAGAACTTCTTGGGAACCCCCCAGCCTATCAAAACAAAACCTACTTATCTGTGCTCCCTATGTATCCTGCCCAGCCTATGGAGGCAAATTCTAAATCCCTTGATGACTGGGGAAAAGGATTCCACTTTTCTTCCCAGCTGGGACTTGGGAAATCAGGAGATAACACCAGGGCATATTTTCGCATTGACTTGCTTTTGCTTTTACTAAAACGTGTATACACGTACAGAAATAAATTGTGTCAGAATGTATGAAAAAATTCAGAAGAGTTTCTTTTTGAGTAGCTTCAATATATATTACTTTTATTTTCTACTGCACATTTTTCTACTTTTTACACAATTTAAACTTATTATATTCATAATTCAATAAATTATTTTAAAATAAAAATGATGATTTTGGAACTTCTTAGTCAGCATCCTAGAGATAGTTATAGAGGTAAGTAACCGTAAAAAGAGACCAAGAAGCCTAAAAAAGATAAACAACATAGTTCTGATATTTTGGCAGCAGAAAGTTAGAAATTATTATTAGCGTTTTCAGCAATTCTATGAGACCAGGTCATGGACCTACAACAACGATTTAGAAATATACATATAAGAAAACTTAAGAACTTTTCCAAGTATTGTCAGGATAATGGGGGCCAGAGAGTTTCCAAAGTATTTGTCATTAAATAATTATATTACACAAACATTTACTGAATGTCCATTAAATATCATACATTTTTTTGTGGTGCTGTAGATATAGCAATGGACAGGTAAGTCAAAATTTCTGCTGTTTTAGAATTTGTATGATTGGAGGAGAGAAAATTAAAAAGTAAGAAAGAAAATGACCAAGATAAGTTCATACAGTAATATGTGCTGTTAAAGCAAAAACTATTACAATGCAACAGGAAGTGAGAGGAAACTGCTTCTTATCACATGGTTAGCAGAGTCCTCTTTAAGGAGGTGACATAAGTTGAACCCTGGATTGCAAGAAGGGTAGCTCCGGTGGAAGGAACCATTAAAACAAATTTCCTAAAAAGGAAATGAATTTAACTTTGGTTCTAGGCACCAAAATGACAGAGAATGTGAAAGTCAAATGAGACACAGTCTGGGACTAACTCATATAGGATTTTGGAGGCCTTAGTATGCAGTTTAGAAATCTCAAGTCTCTAACTGGAGGTTAAAGATGAGACGAAAGGTAATAGAAAAGGTAACCTGCAATCTGTAAGGCACCACCAAGAGCACCTTTTATGCATGGTCCTCTTAAGTAGAAAGAGGATGGATGCACACGCCAATGATCCACAGAGACAGCAGTGGGAAAAAGGAGGCTGTATTGTGTATATTTATGTCTGCAATACAAGAATGGGACAGAGTTTCAGCACTTCATCTTGGTTGCACAAGTTGTTTGATGGGATGTAATTGTTATCTACCAGTGTGGTTAATGGTTTGGATAAAAATATGACAGATGACAGATTCTACAAGGGCACTGAACGGGTTACATGCAATAAAGTGAGCCAGACTGACTTATGGATGTTATTGCCCCAGGAGTGGATTTATTTCTGGCATTATGCTCACCCTCACGCACAAATATGTGAAATGGATCAATTAACTATTTCATAAAGATCTTCCTTTTTATTCAGGGCTGTGAATCAGATCACTACTGCTTCACAGATTTCCCCCAGGAGCTACATTTGAATTGAAGAAGGGTTATTTTAAGAGATGCATAACTCCTTCACACTTACAGCCTCAGATGAAATGATAAAGGAGTGCAGTTTACTATTTTCTTCCCATTTTGCTTTGGTGCTCTTTTATTTCCACTTTCTAACTGTAGGCAAGATTTGATCGATGGGAATAATAAAGGATATGAGTAGTTTAAGAAAATAAGGCAAGCTAATAAGAATACAACTAGCCATTTTTCATTTTCTTAAGTCTTGAAATACATTTAGAGTGCTACTCTACTGGCCCCAGTTTCTTTGCAATTGGTTTTAGATTAATGGACTGTTCTGCTCGCTAAGAAAATATTTATAAAGATACAGTGAATTTCATGCATGATACATCATCTTTTTTGATAGGCATATCTAACATATGTAATTTTTTTATTTAAAGGCAGACAAATTTGAAAAGGACTAATTATTTCCTACATTATCATTTGATGACACGGTATCAGTGGTCTACTTTAAATGACAAGAAATTCTATTGAAGAAATACTGACACTTGGAAGTGCCAGTTTAAAATCAAATCAAGTCAATTCTATGAAATTATGACTTTTAAGGATTAAAAGAAAATCCTTCTGGGGTTACTGTAAAAGCAATCATAACTTATAGTAAAGGTATGAAACAAGTCACATAATGTTTTAAAAGAAAACAGCATTCTTGGATTTCAGGGACCACTAACTATGTGTCCCTGGAAAACCCATGACAAGGAGTGACCATAAAAATCTGCAATACATGAGCAATTATGAAATGATTAGTGTCTCTTCCCTCAGCACTGAAGATTATGTGAGAGACTCCAAAGAGCAACAGGCAACTTACTGTGTTTCTGGTCATATTTGAATCAGGATATACACTGTCTGGTCCCAGTTCTGCTGCTAATAAATTGTTTGATCTTGGGTTTGTCATTTAATCTCTATTTACCATAGTGTGCTCATATGTAAAACAAAATTCTTAGAGTGACACTCAAGTTTTCTTTAATTTTATGCTCTAATAGAGTATTTGATGGTTTCTCTTAAAGCTCACATGTAAAATGTAAAGAGTATAACTGTTACCTTAAAGTAAAAACTGTTGTACCTAGAAGTAATGATACTTATATTAGTCTGCTAGAGCCATTATAACATAATCCCACAAACTGCGTAGCTTAAACAACAGACAGTTATGTCTCACAATTCTAGAGGCTGGAAGTTCAAGATCAAGGTCTCAACAGGTTTGTTTTCTTGAGGCCTCTATCCTTGGCTTACAGAGGGCTATCTTCTAATTTTGTCCTCACATGGTCTTTTATCTGTGCACACACATCCCTGTTGTCTCTTCTTCCTTCATGTAAGGACACAAGCCATTTTGGATTAGGGCTCCACCCTAATGACCTCATTTAACCTTAATTACCTCTTTAAAGATCCTGTCTTCGAATACCATCACATTGGGGATTATGCCTTCAACATATAAATTTTGGGTGACTCAATGCTCTTCATAACAATACCCTAACAATAGTGAAGAATATAAGGACCAAATGGTTAAGAGTTTTAAGATTGTATAATATGGATCTAAGACACTGAAAATAAGTTTTAAAATTCTATATCTATGTGTTTATATATATACACTAATATGTTTGCATATATATTTTCATTTATTAGTGGACTCAGGTTAAAATTTACCTTACCAATTGATCATTCTGGGATTTTGAGGCATTGTCTTCTTAATGGACTCAGTGTATGGCTTTTGATTTTATAGGTTCAAGTTTTAAAATATGAAAAATAAAATAAATAAATAAAACCAAAAACATATAATAGATAATTTAGTCCTAAAATTAGCCTCTTATTTTCCTACCAGATTACAATAGTGAGGGACACTTACCTCTGTAGCATTTGCAGTGAAAACATTCTAGGTGTAAACCTTTGTCTTTGTAACAATCGTTTCTTTGTGGGGAAATTCTGGTCTGGCATCTCTAAGAGGTTCTGGACAGAGTACCGTTGTTCTACTCTCAGCTTTATTTCTGAAGTTGAATTTCCCCCGAGCTTTAATGCCTTTCTTAGTGTATTGCTTTGTGAGAGGCAATACACTATGTTCCCCTGTGTGAGCATCCGCTAGAGCACTCCCCATCCTTCCATGGGGTCTGTGGCTTCACGTCATTAGTGGGCATGGGGTGTTCCTACCAGTTTCACAGCAATATAGTTCCAGAGTTTCAAAAGAAAGATCTCAGCAGTGTTCTCAAGCCACTTGAGGAAAAACTCCAGTTTATACAAACTCTGAGAGACCTGCTTTGGGGATGCAGGAAACGTCTATTGTCTGCCAAACACTGTTATGTTTCTGGTTGGTTTCCAGTGAAGTATGTGTTAAAAATCAAGTTAAATCCAGCTCATCTAAGAATAGTACAATATCATAGTTCTCAAATATATACAATAATGATCAAAGGAAGTCATCTTTCTGAACAGGGTGAGGGTCACAGTGGAGTGCCCAGTGAGCAGAGCATTTTTGGTAATAGAAAAGACGGGATAGAAAAAAAATAGGTATTATCAAAGTTCAGGCAAAAATCACAAATCCTATCCAAATAAAGCTATCTCTCTGGGGATTCTCTTAATTCTTGCAAGCGAGGTTGGCTAATGAGTAATTATATTTCCAATTTCATACCATCATTATAATTTACACATTAACTGTGACCCACGTTATGTAAATTGCCCTTGAAACATGTCCAATGTGAAATGTGGAAAAAAAAATTCTAACTTTGTCCACAAGCTGTGATTTAATGTGGTAATTCACAGATTTATATTTGTAAGTTGTGCCTAGTCAGTCCTACCCTGAAACCCTAAGGGGCATAAGGCAGTAGCTAAAACCATGGAGTCCCAATTTGGATTACTCGGGTTCAAGCAGGGCAAGCCAGCTTGAACACTTGTGGCCATATGAGCTTCATCAGACTACTTAGTCTCTTAGACTCAGTTTCCTCTTTAGTAAAATGGAGATAATAGCTCCTACCACATAAGGTTGTTGTTGTGAGGCTCAAATGAAAGGATACACACAACGCTCTTAGTTTAGTGCCTGATGGAAAGTAAGGATGCAATAAATATTAGCTATAATTGCTTTTTTATTTAATGGGTTAAGTTCTACTCTAAGAACATCGGTATATATTCAAGAAATAACTAAAAACTAAACATAAAAGGTCCAATAGCACTTATATATGTAACTTGGATGGTAGCAACTATATATGAAAATATAATAACATTTACAAATAAAAACAGGCATTCCTGAACCATTGCAGGGGGTTTAGATTATATCTATATACACGTAAGTTCCCAAATTGACATTCACTTTCATGTTGAAATAATAAATCATCAGTTGATTTTAGAAAAAGAGTACGCTTGCTATCTTTTTTTTTTTTTTTTTTTTTTTTTTTTTTTGAGACAGAGTCTCGCTTTGTTGCCCGGGCTAGAGTGAGTGCCGTGGCGTCAGCCTAGCTCACAGCAACCTCAAACTCCTGGGCTCAAGCAATCCTACTGCCTCAGCCTCCCGAGTAGCTGGGACTACAGGCATGTGCCACCATGCCCGGCTAATTTTTTGTATATATATATATATATACATATATACACATTTTAGTTGGCCAGATAATTTCTTTCTATTTTTTTTAGTAGAGACGGGGGTCTCACTCTTGCTCAGGCTGGTCTCGAACTCCTGACCTCAAGCGATCCACCCGCCTCGGCCTCCCAGAGTGCTAGGATTACAGGTGTGAGCCACTGCGCCCGGCCTACACTTGCTATCTTAATAAATTCCGATTTATTATATGTACTGCATTCTCTTGTTATTCAAAATTACTGAAAAAAAAAACTACAACCAAATAGCAATTACAACCGTATCTATGTTGAGAATTACCTCAAGTAGCTTAAATGAATTAAAGACATGCTCATGATCATGCAGGTTGTGTCAAGGAATTCAAAATCAAGATAAAAATTCCAATTAGTAAAATGGTGTGCAATAAAGAGAAATGTGGCTATATTGTGATCCTAACTAGAAATACTTCTCATTTATTTAAGGCTTCAAAGTTGTAGCAGACACTGTTGATCCCCACCACTTGCTCCTCCCGCTTCTCCCCTGTTGAAAGAACCCCTCCCACTGCAGACACTTAAAATGTGAGCCATTCACTTCACAGGCCTCTTGCAGCTAAGGCACGGGGATGTGATTTCAGAGCTCTCCTTAATGGCACATGGATAAGGACTTGTTCCCTGATAAAAAGAGTGAGGTGTGAGAAGACTCACCTTCATCTTGCCTTTAGAGGTTTTTTCCTGTAGATGTGAAAATTGGAGACGGAGCAGCTCTCATAGGATCGTAGAGTCTCTGGAACTTTTCATGAAGCCAACCCAGAAGCCTCTGAGTTAACCAACTGTGGATACATTTACCTTTGGAATACCTATGTGAGATGATGAATTGATGTGATTTCAATCTCTTTTATCAGGTATTCTGATAGTAGCAATTGATATGAGATTTCTTAGGGATTAGAGTTATGGTAACTGATCATAGATCTCATAATCATATAAAACTGTTATAAAAACATTATTTAAAATAACCAACATCATATTGATTAGTGAGAAATCATTCCCTAGTCTTAAGTCAACTCTACCAATTAGTAGAGAAATAAGTAGCTTTTAAAAAGAAGATTGAAATTTATAATATAGCAAATTTAATATGGTCCCATTTAAATAAAGAGTGGGGTAGAGAAAGAACCAGAGAGGAGAGAGAGAAAAAATATTTAGAAGACGTTTAGCAACATTTTAACATTGTTACCCTGGGTATCAATTAAAATAAATTTTTACTTTTTGAAAAAAAAAAAGATTGTAAACTCCTCTCCACTTTTCTGCATTATTTAATTTTTATTTGTATTTAAAAACAAAGTTTAGCTATTTTAATTTTGAAAAAATAAATAAAAGCAAGGATATTTTATGTCTCATCTATTAAACTGGGATGATGTTGGGAGAAAGCAAAGAAAGGGGTATTTTAATACACTTATTGTGAAAGTATAATTTGTGCAAATTTTCTATTAAGTAATTTAATGTGCAATATGATATGGAAAGATGTTCATGATATACTTAAATTTTTCAGTGTGTGTGTGTGCATCTGCATTATTTCGACAGCTTCCTCATAAATATATGTATTCAGATATGTTTAGGCAAAGAAATATATTCTGAAAGAATAATCACCAATTCTTTTTTTTTTTTTTTTTTTTTTTGAGACAGAGTCTTGCTTTGTTGCCCGGGCTAGAGTGAGTGCAGTGACGTCAGCCTTGCTCACAGCAACCTCAAACTCCTGGGCTCAAGTGATCCTACTGCCTCAGCCTCCCGAGTAGCTGGGACTACAGGCATGCGCCACCATGCCTGGCTAATTTTTTTCCTATATATATTTTTAGTTGGCCAGATAATTTCTTTCTATTTTTAGTAGAGACAGTGTCTCGCTCTTGCTCAGGCTGGTCTCGAACTCTTGACCTCAAGTGATCCACCCGCCTCGGCCTCCCAGAGTGCTAGGATTACAGGCTCGAGCCACCGCCCGCCTAATCACCAATTCTTCATGGTAGTTTTGATTGAGATAGGATATTATGAAAAGAGAACTTTCACTTTTTGCTTTTCCATGCTTTTGTTACTTTTACCTTGCTCTTATATTAACTGTAATTTTTTTAAATATTAAATTAAAGAAAGGAAAAATAAACACTTTTTTTTTTCTGTCTTTTCAGATTGTCTCAAGAGACTGGCTGGTAAACCAGCATATCTGTGTCAGAATTTTATTGAAAGCTGATATAAGATTAGTTAGTACTAGTCACAGTAGTTAACAGAAGACATTCTATACAGGTGTATTGGCCCCAGCAAAAGGCCAGAATATAGAAGACTGCTTGATATTTCATTTTTCAAAAACATAGCAGGCAGGGTTGTTTGATTTTGACCCATTTAATGACTTTATAAATATTCTAGCTTCTAAAAAGGGAGACTCATAGTCATACATAATTTTAGTCTATAATTTTAGTCACTATAATCTTTATGTTCTCAATGGAAAAAAAGTCAATACATCCTTTCATTCCCCATAGACTCTCAACTCCACCCATTAATTGAGGAAATCTACATAAACCTCCCTTTTTAAGCATGTGTCTAAGTCCTTTGTAGTAGCTACCTTTTCCTATTCTTCTTCTCATCTTCCTTTTGACCCTAAGTTTTCACCAAATGATATCAAATCAAGAAAATTACATGAAAATACAGAGAAAATAGATGTTTGATAGTATTTTAACTATTAATTGAAATTTTTCACTTTTGAATGGATTGCAATCTTAAGAAAATCGTTTCCACTCCTCTCAGCAGTAAAGCAAGTGCCTTTGGCCAAATAGTTCAGAGTGTTTCTCCTTTTATTAAGTGTAAACTCTATGGGAGAAGTTATTGATTCCTTATCTTCCCCACCAGATCCTTAGTGAAGATGAGGAGGTCAGTAAAATGAACCAATGAATTAATGAACAGGTGACAATCTAACATAACCTAGGTTAGGCACCTATAAGACTTGGTTTTACTGTTTAGAGGTCAGAATCTGTGGCTATTTCTTCTGACTTTTTTCGTTGCTTAATTTACTGCTTTAAAATTGATTTTCTGCTTTTGCATGGAAGACCATTTGCCAGAGAAGTCCATTTTGGAGCACAGATGTAGGTTCTATAATCCCCAAAAACCTCAGCACAGACCCCCGGCTTCACGAGCCCCTTGCACTCACTCTCTCCAGGAGTCTGCTTTGAGTTTAAGATCAGATCATCTTGTTGAGGGAATGCAGTGCTTATTACTGAGTCACTTGCTAATACTGACTTCACAGATGATAAAACTGCAGTCTTCTCTTACTTATGTGAAATGTAAACATTGTATATAGTTACACATTTTAATTTTACCAAAATGTTATAAAAGGATATTTTTCCAGTTTCCGTTAAGGTCATATTTGCTACATATTTGTGTCTATAGCAAAACATTTAAAAATTTTAGCTTAGAATATCCATTTGTCTTTTTCTTCTGAAAAGCTAGAATAAAGACCTAGAAATGTGTTAATTTATCCAATAAACATTTATTAAGTTCTACGAAGGATCAGAGCAGGATGTTGAGAAGGAACAACTGAAAAATCCAATTTGGATTGGGTGACATGGGAAAAAATTTTATTATAATAATATTCATATATACAAAAATAAGCAACTAGACAATATTAACTTTAGGTAGATCCACAAAGCTAGTGAGAATATGAAGCACACAAATGATTTCCTTTTCTGCCAAAATTACGGAAAAATCCATATTAACTAACTTGCCCTGCTTCACTGTGTTCAATAGCCTTGAAATGTCTCATTTTCTTTACCAGTTGCAAGGTCTAATGGAAGCATGTGAAATTGCAGTAACACTGTGAAGGGACACTGGTAGGAGATTTATTTTAAATCTGTGTGAAAGCTTGGTGCTCATTAAGGTGGAGGATTAATAACACTCTCCACTAGAGCCAAGTATAATGCAGGCAGGCATGCAGGTGTCTGAGCACAGCTCTGTAAATCCTCCTTCCTCTTGACCTGCTCCCTCCCTGTTACTCCAGCCCTAGCCTGCTTGAAGAGAGAGTCCAAATCATGTCAAATTACTCAATGGACTTTGTAACCTGGTTGTATGTCCAAGGAGAGCAGAAGGGTAGCATGAAATTCCAGTTTCTTGTCTGACATTAAAAAAGAATGAAAGATAATAAAAAATAAATAAAAAAATTCTGAACTATGTGCGTCAGTATAAAATAATAAAAAAAAAAAAAAGAATGAAAGAAGTAATAGTATTGTGGTCTCTAAGATGATAGAGGGAAAGACCTTCTCCTCCTTAATTAAGCTGAATGCAAGATATTGGCCTTACCTTATGTCTACACTAGTGATAGAAACTATTAGACTCACCTTTTTCTTAAGCATGGATTATAAAAATTCCATGAAACTTATATTATTACCTATCAAAAGAGACAGTCCTAATTATTTATAGAAGTCAGAGAGATCCCCAAAGAACATTTGGGTGTAACTGGAAGCAGGACAGTTAGATGTATCTACTTTTTAAAAAATAGTACTTTAGCCTAGGAGTATCTATAGCTCTGGATTTCCATTTGAACTCTCAAGGTCATACTGACAAAAAGTTATCTGTTTTTAGTAATATTTATGCAATTCCTGAGGCCCCTTACTTATCCTTATTTATTCTTATATCCTTACTTATACATTTTGTTGCAAAAAAAAAAAAATGAAAAAAAAAAAAAGCCTGGATCATCATCCTCTTCAATTACAAAGACTTAGGACTGACAGTCAAGGCCTAGAATTCTAGACCCACCTTTATAACCAACACCAATGGTACCAGGCATGCTGCAGATATATTTTGCCATTTGAACTGTATTAATGGTCTCATCAATTAAAAACTATGAACTGAATAAATCAATTGTGCATGGAGTCATAAACAAAGACTAACCATACCTTAAAGGTAAAGAAGTAAATTGTATGACATTAAAACTATAAAATTAGGCAATAAGCAGATTCAATGCTTTTTGTAGCTTAGAACATATTACTGATGCCACCTTTAAATATTTTTCTTTAGTTGAAATTTTAAAATCAAGAAAATAAGTCAAAAAGGTTTTAATCAAGTATTTTAACTTCAAATTCTGCACCATCAAAATTGAATTGGCTTTAGAATACTGAGTGTTATCTGAAACATTAAAAATCCCATTCCAAGCCAGTTAAAGATTAACTTTTCTGTAAGAATGGAATCTATCTAGAAAAAAAATTCTTCTTGTTATATTTTTGCCCCTGACAGCAAAAGAAAAGGCAGTGATACTGTACAGGATTAAGCTAGATCAATGTAGGCAAGTTATGGCGATGGTAACCCTGAGTGACAGCTGAAGTCATTTTCTATGTCAGTCTTCCCTCCCCTCCATATGCAATTCTTTTCTCTCTGTCCCACTTTCTTTCTCCCTCCTACTCTATTATGTTGTACTTCTGTGTTTCCTAGGATGTTACTGTCACTTTTGCTTCCCTTTGCTTTTATCTTAGGCCTGATAGTGAGCCCCATAAAATATTGTCCAGTCTTTTCTCTCATCCTAAAATATAAAAATATTTTGTACCCCCATAATAAGCTGAAATAAAAAAAAAATTGTTGACTACTTTTCTGCTTTGTTAATGTTTTTTTCTCATGCCTGATATCCCTGGAATTGTCTTTAAAATAGCCCCACAGAAGTATATATATATAAATTCACTTGTCCCCAGATCTGACACTTTGCAAAATGGACAAAATCACCATATTGTCACCAATATTAATTTCTGCCTTAATTTGAATCCTGAAATAACAAAAAGGAAGATTTTATTTTTAGTCAAATCAGTTCTAGAAATAAGAGAATGTTGTTTTATTCTTGTACCCCCATAATATACTGAAATAAAAAAATAAAAGTTTTTTTTTTATTAGTTTTTCTCAGAGACTGAATTTGTTAGACTAATTCTAACAGTGAAATAATAGGATTTTCATTTTCCAGGTTTTAGGAAAGAGTTAATTTGTTTAGAAGAGAAACTTTTACTTACCTTTTTTTTTTTTTAAATATATATAGTAATCTAGAGTTAAGCATAAAACAATGAAGTTTTTCCAAAAGAAATAGAACACATCTAATGAAAAGTCACATTAAAATAGCACCTTTGGAGGTAACACCCTGGTGTTAGGTTATAGGACAAAGCATCGGCCTGGGCACCAGGTCTGCCGCTGACCAGTTGTATGACTTTGGGCCAGTTACATGCTTGCTTTTTTTTTTTTTTTTTCCTGTTTGCAGATAATATAATCTTTTTTTAAAAAAAAATTTTATTGATACATAAAAATTGTACATATTCATGGAGTACATGTTATATTTTGATACAAGCATGTAATTGGGATATGATTCACCTGAAACATTTATCATTGCTTTATGTTGGGACCATTTGAAAACTTCTAGTTACATGCTTTCTAAGGGCCTTAGTTTTTGCATATGTCAAATGAGGTATATGTACTCAATGATTTCCTCAATTCTGGATACAAGACCGTGAAATTAAAACTATGATACATTTGACAACATTTTTCATTTCAAGTTGCCAAAGGGGTTAATTGTCCACCCAGGCTAAAGTCACAGTAATGTTTTAATTTCATTGCACTTTTAATGTTAATAAGACAGAGATAAAGAGTACCAACTTTCAGTTTCCATTCTGATGGGAAAGTAGAGAGTTACACCCTCTAATATACCCCGTTAGCCATTGTTTCAGCGTATTTTACTGTGCCATATTGGAATCCCTATCTGCCTTAAGGGAAGTCAATCAGGAAATCCCTTGATGGTGCCCCTCCATTTTTATTGCCAGTCCTTCTCACTTTTTATTTGAACTAAAATCTCTGATGTTATTAACATCATCTATGTCTCCCAGTAGATGGTAATATGTTCACGTGGAAGTGGCAAGCACTTTCCTACCAAGACCAAAGCATAGTGTTACCTATTTTACCACTAGCTCATATACTTTTTACAGCACTCTGCAAGGTAGACATCATCATCATCATTTTAACAATTAAGAAGTTCAGGTGATAAATAAATAGAAGAATTAGAACACAGGTCTCTCTGACTCCTAAGTTTGCAATGATTTTTCTACTTCAAAACACTTGGTAATATAAATTACAAATATTAATGGGAATTTCACATTCTTATTGTTAATAATTTGACTTGTGAAAAAGTTACATCTTCACTTGTCCCCAGATCTGACACTTTGCAAGTTTGTTTCTTTGTAGTAAATTTTGACCAAGGAGCAGGATAGAACTAGAATGTCCCTTGTCTTTCTGATAGTCTTTTAAATAACTAAATATTTAAATATATATTTCCAAAGTAAATTTTTAGTGAAGACATGAAGAAATGGCATTTATTTTAGACCCTGGGCAATCCAGATAGCCAATTCATTTGGACAACGAAAGGATAATCAAATTGACAATAGCTTTCATTTCAAACCCCTCATTTATTAAGGCACTGCATCCTCTCAACTGATTCCAAACATTAGTACCTATAAAACAACACACAATGCATATTCTTTTATGTTTATAGTGTATATAGAATGCTTGGTTACCCAACTGAAAATGCACAGCCCATTCAGTCTGGGGTGCCAAGAGGAATAATTGTTTAAATTATTTTGTTTAAGTTTTATGCCAGAATCTATTATCACCTTGCCTCTCCACTAGACATCTTTGTGTCAACAATAGGAAATAATTAAGACAAGGTCTTTTGGGACCTACACTTCTGAATATTTTGTGGAAGGCACCAAATGACTTTTTCCCAATGGGTTGTCTTGTATTATAAAATGGTTGGATTCCATCAAACAGACTAAAAATGCACATGAACTTCTAATTTTAGGTTGCATCATGAGGACATATTGTGAGAGTTTCAATGATGTTAAAGGCCAAAAAATTCCCAATTGTTGCAGTTTTCAATTTTTCAATTACTAAAAAAGCAGCTAGACTTTGACACACCTTTCTAGTGCATGACCTGTCTCTAATATTCTTTTATTCCCATATGTTATTTAACATGAAAGGTGAGTTTGTTTTTGTTGTAAGCTGAAATATGGATCACATTAATTTTTCTAAAGGGGTGAAAGGGCAGCTGGATTCAGAAAAGAGAATTAGGTATTGTATATCCAAGCTGAACAGGAATCTGCCCTTAACCTGTCCTTCAAAACCAAAGTGCATACTGCTATGCCATAGCACCTGGACTCTGTTGAGTGTAATGTCCTTGAAACCTTTCACTTTGCCAAACATGTGCTCTCTACTTCCTGTCGCGTTTTGAATCTACTGATCTTGCATTTCTAAAAATCAATTTTTTCTTCTCTACACAAACTGGTGATTGAACACAGTGTGCTACAACTGTCACTGTTTTTTGTTTTTTTTTTTTTTTTTGGTTAGTCAATTTTAATGATATGCTATTGGTTGTTACAACACAATGAAACAAATTTTCTTGATAGCACAGGATAACTAATGCATCTGAAATGAGCATTTTTCTTCAGAATCATTCCCATTAGAGTGTATAATAACTCCTCTATGCCCCCACACTCCAATTGGAAGTACTCTTATTCTTCCTTAATCCTTTTCTGAGCTGGCTTATCGGCCAGATGAGAAAAAAAATAAAAACATATGATGGTACCAACACACATAGGCAGTAGATGTTTTCTTTCTCACTTTCTCACTTTTTCCTCTGCTTGTATGGTTCTTTTCTCTCCTCCCTTGTGGTAGTAACACAGCAACACATAAGACATTATCTTTGAATCAGATTTTGGATATTAATAGAAGGCTAAAATCAGCTAGACAGAAATAATTTTCCTGTTGCTACAAGTTCCCTTTCCCTTAATACCCTGAAAAACTTGGTGACCAATTGTTTTTAGTAAAACCATTACAATATGAATCCTTTTCCACAGAAGAAGTGACTAGAGCATGAAGTATTTCTTTCAGTATTGTTTATATAGCAACGGCCTCTGATGGCCCAAAACGATGTGCATGAAATCCTAGGAAAGTCCTTCTTGGTTGGTGTGTGTTTAATGCAGCATCTTATGAACTATGTAATGAGATTCCTTTCACATGATCCCTTGAATAAGTTAGTGAAGCCTGAGGGCCTACGGAGTAAATAATGTTTGAGGATCTAATTCCATTGGGTGGTATGGAGTAAAGAGTAAACCAACCAAGTGAATCTGGTGGTCACTGACCAGTCTCCTAAAAGGAAATGGTGACTCCTTTCTCCAAGGCAGTGAGCACTTTGCTGCTTCACCTATCTGGGAATAGTAAAGAAAGAACTGTCCCTCACCAGACCCCTGGGTGCCTGTCGGGCCCAAGCACATGTTCCCCTTCTCATCATCATGGTGCACTGACTCCCTCCTGGTTGACCATGTGATGGGCACAACTTCAACTAGGGAATCTCCATTCCCCTGTAATCCCCACCCCTTTTGGGGAAAAAGGATTGTAGAAGGCAAAGTAAAATGAGTTTATGTGTGTATTGTTTGGCATGACCAAATGTTAAATATCCAGAGACAGAGTTGGAGCTATAAACTTAATAATAGCCCTTGGCCATAATTGCCAATAGAGTATGCAGAAAATGACATTAAAATATTGTGTGTTCTTGAAATTGACTCTAATATCTGATATTATAACTGATTTTGTATATTTCTTTGTATAAATTGATGGTTAATACTGAATATTTTAACTGATTTGTGTGTAGATTTATGTGGTTTCTGTAATAACAGAACTCAGATCGACAAGGATCTATACAACCCAGAATGGCACTTTAGATTCCCAAATAGGCCACTGTTACTAGTGATGGAGCTGAGATCCAAAAAGCGGATATTGTCCAGGGAGGAAGAGTAGTCCCAACATGAAGCTACTTAGCAGGAAAAAGACAAGTTTCTTGAAGACTAAGGACAAAAATGATAGTACTTGACATGTTTGTGTGAATATCTCTTAAAAACAATGTAAGCTTTGGGGTTTGTAGGAAGGTACAAAGCAGAGAAGAAAAAGGAGGAGGAGGCTTGGTTTGAGAAATGAGTAAAGTTAAGTTCGTGAAGACTCCCCATGCTCTAGGTCACTCATGAACCTGACAGTACAGTGTCTAATCACCCAAGGAGTCTCATTAAATTGCTGATTCACAAGCAAATGGCATTGCCACTCTGAGAACTGCCAATAAACAGCTGCTTTCCTGCCATTTGTAGTTGCTGTTTAACCATTAAATATATCTTGAGTAATATCTTTATTACTCGAGAAATAGTATGAAATTTCATTACTTATAAAATAATGTATTAGATAGGTCTATTTCCTATATCAAGACATTGCCCTCTTTCACAATATATGCCATTTTATTATGTGACACTGCAACACACGTGAAAAAAATTAAATTTGTGTATTTCCACTGAATTTAAACATAAAAGGTAATTTTCCTTTACATAGTGCCTATGAAATTATTCCCTCAAAGAAACATTTGATGAAAAATAGTTTAATCCATCGAAGGGGGTTCGATAAGAATCTGATTGGCTATAAATGGTATTTTCTTTAGCATTTCTTTTACTTATTCTTTGTGGATAGTGATCTTTGCCATAGTGAGTAAAATCTGACATGTTAACAGGTGATTAATCAAGATTTTAATCAGTGAAATAGCCTGGCAGATCTAATTCCTGGGGTGAGAAGTCAATAATAAAACCTCAGTATCTCAGTCCATGGAGCTACTATATTAACCACTGTGGTCAAATTCCTATTTATTATGGTGTTTCAGACATATTGCACTGTCAGATGATTATTTTTTCAAGAGAGAAAATAGCCATGCAGCACAACTTTGGAATACTTAGCTTTACTTTGTGTCAAAAAGCCATACTATTAAACTCCATAATGGAAGTACCACTTTTTCCAGCTTTCCTCAGCAGTCCAAAATGTCATGCAATGAGAGTTTAATTGGACTAAAGTAACTATTTGACATGCAGAACTGAACTATGTCATCGAGACTCCACAGGTAGTGAACACTTGGTGACTGATGGGCGGAAGAGAATATACATCATAATAAAGGGTCAAGGGACTTCAGGAGTTCTACTATGTAATTACCTGAAGCAGCAGGTGAGACGGTGCATGTCAAATAAGAAAATTACAATTCTATCACTGAATAATGTGGGCATGATATGCAAAAAATAAATATAAAACAAAGAGATGAGGCCAAAGTTATCTAAAACTGTTTTATTTTGTGATAGGCTTTTGTTTGTTTGTTTGTTTGTTTGTTTTTTGAGACAAGGTCTCACTCTGTCATCCAGGCAGGAGTACAATGGTATCATCATAGCTCCCTGCAATCTCAAACTCCTGGGCTCAAGCGATCCTCCTGCCTCAGCCTCCTGAGTAGCTAGGAATACAGACCCACAGGCCCATCCAGATAATTTTTTTCTATTTTTAGTAGAGATGGGGTCTTGAATTCCTGAGTTTAAGTGATCCTCCTGCCTCGGCCTTCCAAAGTGCTAGGATTCCAGGCACAAGACACCATGCCTGGCCCTTGGGATAGGCTTTTAAAAGATGATCTGAACCCATTCTATCAAGTGAAGCATCCCAAGAATAGAAAAATAAGCACCACATGTACTCACCAGAAAATTGGTTTCCCTGATCATCACCTAAGTGCACATTTGGGAATAACACCAATTGTGTATTTGACAGAGGTGGGGGGTGGAGGGAGGGGGATGGGTGTATACCTACATGATGAGTGCAATGTGCACTGTCTGGGGAATGGGCACGCTTGAAGTTCTGACTTGGGGGGGACGGGGGTGGGGGAGGGGATGGATGTATACCTACAGGAAGAGTGTGATGTGCACTGTCTGGGGAATGGACACGCTTGAGGCTCAGACTCGGGAGATTGGGAGGGACATGGGCAATATATCTAACTAGATATTTTGTACCCCCATAATAAGCTGAAATAAAAAAAAAAGATGATCTGTAACTAAAATGCAGTGGAAACCTTTTGTAATAGTCGTGATTTTACAAATACTCGTGATACAGGATGAATAGCCACCTTGTTGGCCAATCTAGTCAGAGCAGGCTTTGTTTAAATAGTTGTCTGCAGGGGACATGTATTTATTTTTAATATAATTGATTGCATGTAATAATTGGCCATATGTTTTATGAGATTCCAGATAAACACTTTAAATGCTTTTGCATAATCTGTGTGAATAAATGCAACTAGAATTTATTTATTTGGTATGATTCTTTGAATAAGGAATGAAAATTTGGGATTTATTAGAATTTTTCAATAAACTGAATACTAGCCCACTTAAAATAGTCAAATATTAGTGTATACTTGTAGAAGTACCATGGGCAAGGAGCAGGTACCTTGAAAACACCTTTCTAGAATATGCAATTGCATTTTGCTCATCCTGAGTTGTTTTGGGTTTTTTTTTTCCTATTTTTTTTTTTTTTTTGAGACAGAGTATCACTCTGTTCCCTAGGCTAGAGTGCCATGGCATCAGCCTAGCTCACAGCAACCTCAAACTCCTGGGCTCAAGTGATCCTTCTACCTCAGCCTCCCGAGTAGCTGGGACTAACAGGCTTTCGCCACCATGCCCGGCTAATTTTTTGTATATATTTTAGTTGTCCAGCTAATATCTTTCTATTTTTTTAGTAGAGACGGGGTCTCGCTCTTGCTCAGGCTGGTCTCGAACTCCTGAGCTCAAATGATCCACACCCGCCTCGGCCTCCCAGAGTGCTAGGATTACAAGCGTGAGCCACCGCGCCCGGCCCATCCTGAGTTGTATATCATTATTTTTAGAAAAGTTGTACTTTACTAACCTCAACATTTCAATTTTATAAGCAAGTAGTCAACCACATTATTAATCAGATTGTCTAAAACTTGCAAATTAATTAGGCTGTAATAGTTCTTTTAAAGTCAGCTTTTCAAAATTCAGAGTTTATTTTTAACAAAGTTAGCATTGATAGCCATTCAATTTTGAAACAAGTTCACATAAGCCTAATTAAAAAAGAACAAAGTCCTGGAAGAAATGTTCTAGACATAATATTAAGAGTACTATATACCATAACCTCTATATTTCTCAGTGTCTCTATGAAATCCATTTAGGGATTTGAGTTGGAATACAAAAATCATTGTTCTTCCTGCAGAATTCTTCTGTGGGAAAAGGTAGATACAAAATCCAGCATCAAGAAAGTTTAACTTCTTCCAGGAAGAAAAATCTTTGTAACAGTTTTCCTCTACTGGCGTACATGAAGCATTCAAGGTGGGAAAAGCAGAGAGAACAGGGAGAGGTTTCAGTGGAAAGTCATGGCTTGGGAGACAAGGGGCATGAGGAGCGAATGAATTTCAAATTGGAACAGGTGCTGTGGTGTTCTTGGCAAATGGCAGATGTTGGAAGGGAGTTGATTCCGGAAGAAAGAGATGAAAGGTTGAGGGCCCTACAGGGGGAGCTGGCTATGTGTGTGATGACCCTCCAAGGGTACCAGCTGAGGAAGGAGAAAGTACGGTATGTTTATCCAGACACACACCAAGGTAACATTTTTCCTGGGGAAGTATCCAAAATGCCAAAGTGATCCTATGAAGAAGAGGAAAAAGATTAGAAAGTCACGGAGGCGTAGCTTCACAAAATTATACACATGATTGTAAAGAGTCTATCCAAGAGGAGTAAAAATTTCTGCAGTAATGAAGCACCGGAGTCTCAGTATTTAAGGGCTGCATGTTAAGCACATGCATGAGCAAACACTAAGTCCCAGTATTAAGAAGGAGTCAAAACTGAGGAGAGGCCTAATGTGAAGTTAAAGAACAGACAGAACACCTTCCTGGATACCAACAAATGAGAGCATAGAACTACATTTTTTAAGATTCTGTCATATTTTTAAAATGCACTGACAAATTTTTTACCCCCATCTATCAATTTGATGATTCTATAGGAATCTAGTAACAAAGATAAAATAAAAACACATAAAATAATTAAAAAGCAATAAGGAGGACAAGATAGAGTAAAAGTACTTCTTTCTATTCTTCATATTCTTCATGCTTAGAACAGATTAAGACTGGATACTATACATATATAATATATAAAAGACTCTGAAAGGTGTCAAGAAGAAGGAAGACTAGCAAGAGACATCAGGACCCAACCAGGGACTCAGTGGTAGCTTCTCTGGGTTTTCTTTTTGCTTCATATATTCCAGACTGGGTGGTGGAGAAGACAATAACCCAGAAAATTTTAACATTGTTTGATGTTGTTCTCAATATCTTTAGAGCTAATATGTAAAATCATTTTCTAAATGGGGAGGAATAAAGGGACTGAAAGGAAAGCAAGGTTTCTACGTTTCATTTGAACTGGTAAAATGATGACACTCGTGAACTGATAAGTCATATATATGTAATATAATACCTAGAGCAATTCCTAAATATCTACACAAAGACACACCAAAAAACACTGACATCAACATAACTCATTATATTGGGAAATTGTAATGGAATGATCTGCTATTTTGTCTCTACCACAATTACCTTTTCCCCCATTGACAAGAGGAAAAATAGGAGTGGAATCCTATGTTCGACCAACTGCATTCACTTGACACTTGCTACGGTTACGAACTGGGCACCTCCCATGAGAAGCTGAAATGTTGCATATGCTATGGCATAGAACTATATACACACATTTTATCAATGCAAATTTCTTATTTTGATATTATGTTATAGTTACATGAGACGTCACCATTAGGAGAGACAAAGTGAAGTATAAATGCAACCTCACTGTTCCATTTTTGAAACTTTCTGTGAATCTGCAATTATTTCAAAACAAAAAGACAAAAATTGACTTGACAGTCAGAAATGTCCATATATTTAATGATTCCATTTATATAAAATTCTTGAAAAGGCAAATCTATAGAGACATAAAAAAGATCTGTAATTGACTGGGGCTGGGAGTGGTAGAATAGTAGAAGGGATTGATTGCAGATGGGCCTTAGGGTACTTTGAGAGGAGATGGAAAGGTTCTACAATGGGATTTTGATTATGGGTGAACAACAGCAGGAATTTGCCACAAATCATTGAATTTTACACTTCTAAAGGATGTATTTTATGGTATGTTTATCATACCTCAATAAAGCTATTAAAAATTCAATGTCACAATCATGATGGAAAAAATTAGGTCATGTTGAACTTTCCTTAACTCTTCTTTTAGAATTTAGTGTTGTTTAGATTCTGAAATACATAATATTTTAATAGAATCAAGGGGAGTGTATCAACAGCTTGTCTGTGCCTGAGATCTGTGGAAGTCTTATCCCAGCACTGGTATCTACATGTCAAAGCAGATGGCATGGGGAGGGGGCCATGTGGAACACACTGAAGTGCACCTTTTGTCCCTGTAGCTGCATTGGTTAAGGGTTATTGTCTGTTCCTTATTGAGAGAAGATACTGATATCAAAACCCACTATATATCCTTTATAGTTTGTTGTCTGTGGATATATGTTTTATACATATAGGAGACTATAAAAAATAGTTCTCATTACAGAGTGTATGCTCACTTACTGTCAACAAATCATTTTGTCATCTTTACAAAGCCCCAAGGAAAAAGACAAATGTTCATGCAAACAAACAAAAAATCTTCTAACCTCTATAATCAGTGTTGACTCTCTCATACTATTTAGTATTAAAATTCTGGTGTCCAGCATGAGATTATAAGGCCAGTGTCACACTTTGCAAATTTGGCCCTGAAGAGATTTATTTCTGCCCAGATGTGTTTCACTTAAAATAGCAACATTTTTATACTTCTATCATTTATTTATTACCCTGAACTGTAATAGTCTGTTTGTTTATATGCCCAATTAGACTGTTAATCTATGGTAGCATGAAGAGTAAGGAAGATGGGGGGTATCCCCTGTGATGCTAGTACCTGTGAGAGGACATAGCACACATAAGTTGCTTAATACATGTTTGCGTAATTAATTAGTAGTTAGTGGAGTGGTTCCTGTTAATGAAAATAGATATCTTGATGACATTTGGATGTCAGTAACTCTTTGTAGATTTCCAATATACAATGTATTATTCATAAAATACAAAGTTAAAAAGAATTCTTATGGTTTTAGCAGCTTAGATTAAAGAAATTTGTGTCTCCTCGCAGAGGTAGGAATTTGAATTATTCAGGAGTTTATAAGATGGGATAAATATTTGAAATGTAAAGTTGGATTTCACGAGTAAGCACAACAGATACCCACCAGTGTAAAATCACCTAACAAACCCTGAAAACTCAGAACTCTTATAAAACAATAGAACAAGTGGTAAAACAAACCAATAAGGGACTACCCAACAGGATGAACAGACCAACATCCCACACATCAATTCTACCAATTAATGTAAACAGACTGAATGTTCCTCTCAAAAGACATAGGCTGGCTGAATGGATGAAAAAACACAACCCAAGTATTTGCTGTCTCCAGGAAACACATCTAAATCATAAGGACACACAGACTCAACATGAAAGGAGGAAAAAGAAATATTCCATGCAAATGGAATTCAAAAGAGAGCAGCTGTAGCCATTCTCATATCAAATGAAATTAACCTTAAGGCAACAAATTTAAAGAAAAAGAGGGTCATTATATAATAGGAAAGGAATCAATTTAACAAGCAGACATAACAATCCTAAATATATATGCACCCAACACAGGCACTCCCACATACATAAAGCAAATTTTACTTGAGGTAAGCAAAGAAATAAATAGCACCATAATAATTGCTAGCAACTTCAACATCCCATTGTCAGAGCACAACAAATCATCAAAGTATGAAATAAATAATTAAACAATGGACTTAAACCAAACTCTAAAGCAAATGGACCTAACATACATTTACAGAACATTCTACCCCAAAACTATAGAACACACATTCTTCTCAGCAGCACATGGGACATTCTCCAAGATTGATCATATCTTAGTCCATAAAACAGGTCTCAACAAATTCAAAAAAATCAAAATTGTACCATGTACCTTCTTAGACCACAGCAGAATAAAACTAGAAATCAATCACAGGAGAAACACTCAAACATATACAAAGTCATGGAATTAAACAACCTGTTGATGAATGATTATTGGGTCCAGAAGGAAATTAAAGTGGAAATCAAAAATTTCTTTGAACTGAATGACAAAGGAGACACAAGCTATCGAAATCTATGGGACACAGCAAAAGAATTCCTCAGGGGAAAATTCATAGCCTTAAATGCCTACATCAAGAAGAGAGAAAGATCACAAATTAACAACCTAATGTCATTAACATTAACAACCTAATGGGTACAATGAGCACTATTTGGGTGATGGGTGTGCCTATAGCTGGGACTCAAGTGTTACATAAGCAATCCATGTAACCTAAAACATTTTTACCCCCTTAATATTTTGAAATAAAAAAAATAAATAGAAGATAATTAAGTTAAACGTGGTCAAAAATTTTTACAAAACAAATAAATAGAAAACAAGGTAGCAAGTAATTAGTCCACTACAATACAGTAAAAAGTGGGCCATGTCAGTAACACAATTTTGAAGTAGTCTATAAATCTCTCACATTAATAAAAAACCCATAAATTAAAAAGCAAATTATTTTCCCCACTTAGATTAAAACTGCTAAATGCTATATACCACATAAATTTAGAAAGGGACATTTTAGTCTGCTCAGACTGCCATAACAAAACATTATAGACCGGGTGTCTTAAACAACCAACATTTATTTTCTCACAATTTTGGAGGCTAAAAGTGCAAAATCAATGTTTGTGCCAATTCATTGTCTAATGAGGGCTCTCTCTTCCTGGTTTGCAGATGACCACTTTCTTGCTATGTCCTTACATGGCAGAGAGAGAGAGAGGTCTGGTGTCTTTTCCTCTTCTTAAAAGGACACTAGACCTATTGGATTAGGGCTCACCCTTATGACCTCCTTTAGTCTTTATCATTTCCTCACAGACCATATCTCTATATACAGTCACACAGGGATTAGGGATTCAATGTATGAATTTTGGGGGGACATAATTCATTCTATAGCAGGGGATGAGATGGAAAAAGAAATAGCATATTTAAACCCCTACCATGGATCAATACCTGAGCTCGGCACTCTTGTTTAATATGCTCAACAAAGCTGAAGAGTTATTTTATATTGTCCTATTTTACTTATTAAGAAACAATGGTGGTGATATTAAACACGTTTACCAGGGTTACACAGCTACTATTCACATGGTTTGGATTTGTACCCAGGTCTTTCTGGCTTAAAAGGTAGTTTTCCTACTTAATGAACTGGGAAATGATAGGTAAATGAGTGAAATATTGTAGGTCATGATTATTTAATTCCCCATACTATTCTTTTTTTGCCCATCATTACCTCCTGCACCTCTCTGCTTTTCTCCTTGAGGACTTTATCTAGCACCATGGGAATTTGCTGAGCCCAAGAGCAGGGTAACTTACATATACCAGGGATTTAACCCTCTCAAGTACAGTCATCAAAAAAAGAATCAAGAGAATCTTAGAAAATATTGTCTCTCTGAGAGACAATTCAAGAAGATACTACAAGATAATTCAGAGGGTCCACAGATGGATTGAACTCCAGTTGTCCACTGAAGTTACGTTTATTATCCCTTCCTCTGTAGCCCATGCTTCCTGGAATTACCAACCTCTCAAACACACTCCCTGCACTCAAGTCCTTTTCTCAGGATCTGCTTTCAGGATCCCAGGAACTTTCCCTGGTGGTGACCTTTTTTTCCTCCCATCCCCAATTCTGATCAACTTCTGCATTAATTCTTTGAACCTAATTGCTCTTTAAGAAACATCAATTTCTTTATAGCAATCGATTTACAAAATGGCATTACATTACAGTATAGATTTGAAAAAAAAAAAGATATTATTTTAGTCAGTGGTAATGTCTACAGAAAAACTGTTTTCTTCATCATCATCATCATCATTAATTTTATTAGTGTGTGATGATTCTGCAACCTTTGTTTCATACCATGAATGTCCTTTCCAAGTTCATCTATGGCAAATGAATTTATAATAATTTAAATCATCTCATCTTATTTACATCTCTAAATGGTAGTATAATATTAGAATTTCACATTGTTAGCACGTGCCTTTTGTAATTTGTATCTGACAGTTAAATAGGACAGATATTATCATAATATTACACATAAGGAGATAAAAGTTTTGGAGGAGCCAAGTTAAACTCAGTTACTCTACTATGCTTCTCATATAAACGCAAATAAGATGACTTATGATCCATAATTCTAATATTTCAGAGATATTTATCTTGTTTATAATAATTATTAAATACATCCTTAAAATAATTGTATAGAAACTTTAATTAATTGCTTCTTTGCTAGCTACTCTAATGCTAATTCACATTGCAGCTCCTTGTGACCCAGATTGCTAAAGCAAACCCAATTTCTTCAACCTAGATACTTTCTTTAAGATTAGAGTCAACACTGCTTTTAATAGCAACTAACTTTTTTCTGAGGTATTCAACATTATATGTACTCAATCTACTTTGGTATCCAATAGGAAATGTTCCAGTATATGGTGACTAACGTAATTTAGATATAATCAAACTTGTGCAACTCACTCATCTAACTTGCCCTTCTCTAAGTCTGGCACAGCTTCTGACCAGGATCTTGCGCTACCCATTTGCTTCAGATCTCCCATCAGGACCTCCAGCTCTTTCTGTATATGGCAGTTTCCATATAAAATATCTGCCACTTTTTATCAGCCAATCTCAGATTGCCGGTATCACCTCCATCACCTGTGTAAAGCACCAACCTCTTCACAGCCCTCCTGCTTCTCAACAACCCTCTTGGGAATAAGATCCACTAGTAGTACCCATGTTGGTGCTAGGCATTCTCCTGAGGATAATTTTAGATTTTAAGCTCTTTGAAATTAGATTAATGCAGTACCAGATACAATTGTATTCTTAACAACTGTGGTCAGATTAAGATTTATAGTGCATATTAGACCAATGTGCATCATGTGGTTTGACTCAAGACCATCCTGCAGCAAAGCTCTTTTGCTAATTCTATAACCATACCTGATACATAGGATGAAAGATTAAAAAAAATCCATTGTATGGAATCCAATTTTCACTAATTATATTGAATAGTGTAAACATGATCTACAAATTGAAGATCATTGAGCAGACTCCAGATCCCTCAGCAGTTAGATCTTATCCCAAGGTCTGATCCACTTCAAATGATAATAATCTTTAATATTATTTAACATGTTGGCTTTGTCCTCATTAAATTTGATTGGTTTAGACTATAAATTGCTAAAATTAAATAATTTAGGAAGAAATCACTTCAGAAAAAAATACTTTAACAGAAAAATAAAATGTTTTCTGTTATTGGGTAAATCATTCTGGTGCCATCATTTTCCTTTATGGTGTCAATGACACTGAAACTCTGTTGACTAACCAGAGTAAACTCAAAATTATTGTAACACACTATAGCTTTAAATAAGACTACAGTTTAAATGGTGTCCAGTTACAAAAAATAGTCTTAAACTAGAAGAATTATTTTTGGTCAAGCTTTCAAGTGCAGCACAGTTTCTTTATTTTACTTTTAAAAACTTTTAGGATTTTTTTTCCTTTACCAATTTAATTACCAAGATTTAGTCTCAAACATATCTAAAAAGATAGAAATGAGGTTGAAGCATTGGTTTGTTTTTTTCCTAGTTCTTTTTATAGGTTTCCTAAGGAACAAAGACTTAAGACTTATCCAGCATCAGAGCTTCATTCCTTTCTAGTGTTACTTAGGCTTTTGGGTTTCAGGGTTTCACTAAGGAATTCACTGAAGTGAAAATCTGACAAAGAAATGATTAGGTTAAAACAAGACAAGAACATAATAGAACCCTAGTAAACAATTAAGTAATGGAAATGAAGTACACCCATACTTTATACAAAAAGGCTGAAATAAAAGGATTGCCTGCCCTGCAAAATAAATAAATATATAATGTTAATAAACATTTCTCAGTATGTATTAGTATTTTACATGGAGCAAAATTCTCTTTGAAGCAGATGTGACTAGAACAAATTTGTCATTGAACTGTCTTCAGTTTGTAGATGTTTTATAAAATGTAAATCTTTATATAAATTATCATGTCTGCTTTTTTCATCCTATCTGGCACTTAATGGGGAACACTAATTTCCTCTGTGTGTTTTTTGTTGATTCAATTAATGTTGTATGTTTGTTTATTTTCTTTTTTGTTATTCTGGTACAGGTGCCATTCAAATTCAGAAGATATAGCAATAGTAGGTTGATTCAATCACTGGGAGTATTGCTTAATTCTTATGGGACCTTCAAAGTGATAAATATTTACTCTTTCAATTTTTAAATTCCTAAAAATCACATAAGAGGAGATATCTTTATGGTTTGTCAGAATGTCATAATAAGACTTGCTTGTAAGCAAGTAAAACTCAGGGGATCTTTCTAGCTACATCAATATACCTGTCAATGAGACTGAAAATCCTCTATTAACTCTACTAATGGTGCAGAATGACCAACTAAAATATTTTTCATGCTTTGTTTTCTGAAACCACTATGGATTTCCTCTAATTACACTGTATGTATCACTGTAGAAAACTGCCAAAAATCCAACAAAAAAAATAAAGAAAAGAAAAAGCACCTATAAGTTTGCTATTAAAGATACATGTTGATATTTTGTTATATTTCCTTGCATACCCAAATACACATACACAGTTCCAATATATATGCTGTTTCATTTATTAATGTTTTGGAAAAAATATGTAACTGGGTTATAATATTCATTACAACAATTTGCCAAAATTTATTTAAATATTCCATAATGAGAATTACTTTTGATTTCTGTCTTTATATATAATGTGACAATCATCTCTGTACATATAATTTGCTCAAATTTCTGATATTTCATCAGGGTAAAAAAAAAATAGAATTCCCAAGACAAATCGTGTGAAATTCTGACCTTTATAATCTGTATTATCAAATTACTTTTTGATATTTCTTCACAAGTGCTCCGAAATCATATGTATGCTAAAATATGTATTATGCCAAAATATCATATATATGCCAAATTCTGCCAAATATACATTACAAAATTTTAACCTGAAACTGGTTTTGGCTTTGAATTTCTTCATTATTCTTTCATGTTACCATGGAACTACTCCAACTATGAGGAGGATAGTTTACTATTGTAAAATTGTGATAAAAACATGTATGCTACCATTTATCTATAAATAAATAGTGATACATTTGATAATAACCTTATATTGACCAGGAATACAATGTTCTAGTATTAAAGTACTATTCAGTCACACACATGCAACTAAAAAGGTGGCTAAACTTCAAAACATTTTTGAATTAACGCTCAAAACATTCTCATTTACTAGTGACAGCATAACAGTACCCTGGAAATACACACTATAAAAGACAACAATAGATCTTGAAACATAACAGATTGTCACATACTTATCATTTCACAATAATATTGAATAAGATTAAGGTCACACATCAATTTGAATCAAGGAATTCTAGATAAAGCCAGAGCCATTGCTGGAAACAATGAACCAGAACATCTTCAGTTAGATTTTGCTGCCTCAGAAGTATCATGTCAAATGATGCACAAACAGGCAAGGGACTAGAAAGTACACCAAGTTACCCTGACCATCTGTTGGTAGGTATCAGACAGAGGTTGATGCCAACAAGGGAGTAAATGTAACATCAAGGTCAGCATCTAAAAGGTTATGGTACTAGATTTTCAAAAACAATTATGTGAGTTCACACCCAGACATTCTTCCTGTGTTAAAATCAAACAGTTTTTTAGCTGAATTTCACATATTATATTCAGCATCAAATGTAGAAAGAGATGGCCTTCTTTCTAATTTATTAATCTAGTCTATTCTGTGACCTTGGGGTAATGCTTGGCCCAAATTACAGATTAGCTCTGCAGCAAACTTGACCCCCACTAAATATTAGCAGTTAGCAGGACAGGCTCGATTTAGAAGCACATCTATTCCTCAGGCCAGGCTAGAACAAAGCCTGGTGTGATGGTTAATTTTATGTGACAATTTGACTGGGCTACAGGATGCCCAGCTATTTGCTCAAACATTATTCTGAGTGTGTCTGAGAGAGTGGTTTTGGATGAGGTGAACATTTGAATCAGTAGACTGAGTAAAGCAGATTGTCCTCCCTAATGTGTGTGGGCCCCATTGAATCAATTACAACCTGAATGGAACTGAGTGAGACTAAGGCTAAGAGGGAACTCCTCCTACCTAATTGCCTTGAGCTGGGACATTGTTTTTTTCTGGACTTTTGACTCAGACTGGAAAATAGATTGTTCTTAGGTCTCTAGTCTGTGGGCTTTTAGACTGGAACTTACACCATTGACTCTCCTGATTATGAGGCTTTTCAGCTCATACTGGAACTGAGCTCAAACGTTGGCATTCTTGGGTCTTCAGTTTACCAACTACAGATCTTGGGACTTCTCAGCTTTCCCAATCATGTGAGCCAATTTCTTATAACAAATTTCTTCATGTGTACATGTGTGTGTGTGTGTGTGTGTGTGTGTGTCCTGTTGGTTCTGTTTCTCTGTAGAAGCCATAACTAATACAGATTTTGGTACCAAGAGTAGAGTCTAGAGGAACAAGATTTTTTAAGGATGAGTTTTATGAATTAATTCTTGGATTTCTGGAATTGGTTCTCTAATCCAATTACATTTAATGATACTAATAACATTCCCTAGTAAATAACTCACTGATGGAGATAAGCAAAATATCACCATTGCATCTTTCTAATCAACCAATTATAAAAAGGAACAATCTAGATGACTGTGTACATACTACTTGTGAGAATTTTTGTCAAATTAACAAATATAATGAGATGCATGAGTTGCATTTAATGTCACTGGACAAAATGGGGAAAGAAAGTATGAGTTTGGGAATTTAAATTCCTAGCTTAAGGAATCACATAAATGACCTGAACACTTTTACGTATGCTCTGAAGGAGACCCTTATCTCCTGTAGCAACAAGGCTGAGATTTGCTAAAAATCAAACACAGAATCTTCTCCTGTGCCTGGCTGAATTACAATGTAAGTTAAACTCCCAGCTTCACAGGTGAGAGTTAACACAGGTATCTACTGTTAAAGTGATAACATTGATTGTTAAAATGATAACATTGATTGGAAAAGAATGGGATCCTGAAGGTTAGAATGTGGAAGTTGAGAAGACCCTGATGAAGATGGAGACATTTGAGCTCCTAAATTCTGTTAATTATTTTGTCAGTAGAAGAGGGCTTCCCACTCTCCATGGGAACAGCTTCTCCTCCATCACCCCCCACCCCGTGGAATGGCCTCTCCAGCCCCTCTGAGGGGGTTGACCTACATTGCCTGAAAAAACTATGACGGTCTGTCTTGAGGCCGTTGCCATGCATGGCAATGTTGAGCCTCCTCAAGACCCATCCCTACCATCCCTCTTTCTTCTAGACTTAATACTAGATTCAAATTCCAGCAGGCCCCTAGAGATGAGATAACAAGTGTGATGCATGAAGAGGTGCACTACACTCCAAAATAACTGCTTGAATTTTCTAATTTATAGAGACAGAAATCTGGGGAACATGTATGGGAATGGATATTAAGAGTGTGAGATAATGGTGGAAGAAGCATAAAGTTGAATCAGCCAAATTTATTGATATAGGCTCATTACGAAGAAATTTTACATTTAATGCTGCAGCTCAAGAAGTTAAAACAGGCTTTAGTAGTTTATTTTGTTGGTTGGCTGAAACATGGACCAATAAGTGGCCCAACATGGCTGAACTGGAAATGTCAGACCTTCCTTGATTTAACATAGAGGAACTGATTCAAAGGCTTAGGGATATTGTAATGTTAAGAGTGCATTTGTCATGTAAGACTATTTACTCACACTGGGAACTTCCAAAAGATAAACCTTTCACCACTACTGTGAGAAATAAATTTGTGAGGGAAGTCCTGGCATCCTGGAACAGCTCTGTGATTGTTCTTTTCTGTAGTAAGCCAGACTTTGCAGTGGGAATTGTAGTCACTGAGTTGAGAAACCTGAAAGCAATGGAAGTAATTGGATACCAGATTAGCAGGAGCTTAGCAGTGGTACTCATCCACCAAAGGCCACCAAAGGCAAGGTGAGAGTGGTTACCGTAATGGAAATCAGAGTCAAAGCAGCAATTAGAATAGGCTGACTCCTGCAGATATGTGGTGTTGACTAGCTGATCATGGTGTGCCTAGATGTGAAATGGATAGGAAACCTACTAATTCTTGTGTGGTCTGTAAAAGCAGAAAAGTTCTAGGTCATATGAACAATAATTTAAAGTGAATAATATACACATAGAGATATAGCCTCTCAATTAATTTCCAGAGTTGAGCCAATTTTCAGATCCAGAACCCCTTGAATAACGGAAAGTGCAGGCCCCCTTAAGGAAGCACTCCAGTACACTGCCAAAAATTTTACTGTTAATCTTTCTCCTATCTTTCCACAAATTCCATCAATTCCAAGAGACCCAAAACATCACTGTGGTCCACCATACAGAGAAGGGGCTTCTGGAGGCTAAGTGATCAATGAAGTTTTAGCTAAGATCTATCTCACAGTGAACTCAGTGTGTCCTCAAACCCACCCAGTGGTTATTCCCCAGCTCTGGAGTGCAAAATAAGGATAGATATACTTAGAAGATGGAAGAATCCACACATTGGCTCCCTTACCTGTGTAAAGATGGCTACTATAGTGAAAAGGCAAAGTGGAAGGCACTATAACTGCTTCTACCTAGGAATATAGTAAATCAAACAATAATATATACCTGGAGGGATTGTAGAGATTAACTCCTTCATCAAGGGCCTGAAAGATGCAGGGGGTATTATTCTCATCACATCCCCATTCAACTCATCAAAGCATCATATATTAGACATTGATGCTTTTTATTCCATGGCCAGGACTCATAGGTCCAGGAATCAAGGGGTGAGAATGGGAGTGGCAAAACTCATAATTATCACTTAGTCATCCAATAGCAAAACTTTTGCTTCCTGATCCAGAAACCTAATGCTCTGCTGGCCTAGTCTTAGCTACAATAGAAGGAATGCTTCCACTAGAAGACACAATAATGATTTCATGGTACTACTGAACAGGAAATTAATAAGGCTGCCTGGCACTTTGTACTCCTCTTGCTTCTATATCAACAGGCAAAGAAGGGATTTACTCTGCTGACTGGGGTGATTTATCCTGACTATCCAGGGGAAATTGTACTACTACTCCACAATGGAGATGAGGAAGAGTATATCTGGAATACAGGGCATCCCTTGTAGTGTCTCTTAGTGTTACCATGCTCCGTGATTGAGGTCAATGGAAAACTACATCAACCCAATCCAGGCAGGACTACTAATAGCTCAGACCCTTCAGAAATGAAGGTTTAAATCACCCCACCAGGTGAAACACCACAACCAGTTGAGTTGCTTGCTAGAGGCAAAGAGAATAAGAATGAGTAGTGGAAGAAAGTAGTCATAAATACCACCTATGTCCAGGTGACCAATTACAGAATAAGGACAGTGATTGTCATGCATATTTTCTTTTTGTATGATGAATATGTTTGTGTGTATATGTACATAGCAAATATCTTTACTTTCTTCCCTCTCTTATTCCCTTATTGTGTAATGTAAGATGTATTGACTTTATTCCAGTATTTCAGTATTGTTAGATTTCCATCATAGTATTTAAGTCATGGTATACCAAGGAGAGGACTAAACATCACTCAATGACTTTATCTCCTCTTTTGGGGAAGGAGTTGGTACATTTTTAGTTGTAAGAAGGAAAACTACCATGTTAGGCAGAATTATGACCTACGATCATGTTATTGTTTTTATTTTGAGATTAAGAATAGCTTAAAGAGATATGTATGGGTGCCAAGTTGAAAAGAGGTGGACTTGCAATGGTTAATTTTATGTTGCCAACTTGACTAGGCTATAGTGTGACCAGACATTTGGGCAAACATCATTCGGAGCTTGTTTGTTATACATTTCTGGAACTGATATTTGAATCAGTAAACTGAGTAAAGCAGTCTGCCTTCTTTAATGTGAGTGGGCCTTATTGAATCAACTGAACACCTGAATAGAAAAAAAAAGGCTGAATAAAAGGGAACTTCTCTTTTCTGACTTCCTTGAGCTGGGACATTAGTCTTTTCCAACCTCTGGACTCAGACTGAAACTTTTGATTTTGGGGGTTTCAAGTTTGAACTGGAACTTACACCATTGGCTGTGCTGGGTCTTCAGTTTGCTAACTTCAAATCATGGAACTACTCAGCCAGCATAATCACATGAACAAAATTCCTTATAACAAATATCATCTGTGTGTATTTATATTTATTTTATTATTTATTATATAGGTAGGTAGATAGATAATCTGTTTCTCTGTAGAATTCTGGATAATACACTTAGTTTAGGTGACCAAGGCAGTTTCAATCCTGGCCATCACGTGTTCTTCTCTGAATTGCTATTCTGTCCCTTAGCATGGAAACTTTAACGATATATTCAGAAAATGACCACTTCTAACTTTCTAAAATGGATTATCTTGGTCCAATTTGTGGGTTACCATCACTCCTTTCAACCATAATTGCAAAAGTTTTCTAAATTTATTCCTGCTTTGGTCCATTTTACCTCCCTACAGTCTATTCTAAACACAGTAGCCAGAGTGATCCTATTAAAACATCAGTCAGACCATATCATTTCTGCTATGGTTTGAATGTTTGTTTGTCTCTTCCAAATTTCATACTGGAATTTAATTTCCATTGTAACAGTATTAAGAGGTCGGACCTTCACAAGGTGATTAGGCCATGAGGGCTCCACCCTCCTGTATGGAATTGGTGCCATTATAAAAAGGTGAGTACAGTCCCCTCTTGCTCTCTCTAACCCTCATATTCCTTCATGTGATGATTCAGCAAGAAGGTCCTCACCAGATGCTGATATCTTGATCTTAGACTTCCAGCCTCCAGAAATATAAGCCAATAAATTTTGATTTGTTATAAATCACCAAACCTGTTAATATATTAACAGAATACATATGCTGTGTTATAGCAACACAAAACAAACAAGACAATTAACCTGCTAAGAAGTCACCAACAGCTCCCATCTCACTGAGAATAAAAGCCAGGCTTCACCTTAGCAAGCCTGGGTCTACCTGATGTAGGCATTCATTATCTCTCTGATCTCATATCCTGATTTTCTTCCTCTCATTCTCTCTACCACTACCTTTCTGCCTCCACTGACCCTTAAACTCACTGCGTACATCTCAGGGCCTTTGCATATTTTTCTCTCTCTACATGAGAATGTTATTTTATCCCCATATTTCTTTATAACTTGTTCCTTAGCCTATTTTGTATCTTTGTTCAAATATCACCTTTTTAGGGAGATCAGATATGGCCGCTCTATCTTAAAATTGCAGCCACCCCCTGACACTCCCTATCCACTTCCCCTGCTTCAATTTTCCCTTCAGAATTTACCATGATCTAACATACTATGCATTTTACTCATTTATCTTAGTCACTACCTATCCTTTCTCTGAAATGTAAGCTCTCTGCAGGCAGAAATTATATTTTGTCCACTGATGTATTTTCAGCATTTAGAATAGCACCTACCACATTGTAGATGCTCAATAACACTTTTTCTGTGAATAATCACAACTTATAAATTCTGCATTCACATTGCTATGTGCTAAGTTCATAAGCTTTAGAGAAGATTGTTTTTAAATGATTTAACCTCATAACATGCATTTTTAACTCACTTCCAGAGCTATGAGGGTATAAGACACAACACATACCTTGAAAATTCCAGCTGAGAAGAAAATACATTTAAAATAATAATATATATCTTTGAAGAACCACAAGGCTAGGACTATCTATTCTCAGGGTATAAACTTCTAGTTTAACACTGACTGTAGGCTCAGTCTTTTCTGTTTCTTCTTTATGAATCAAAAGGTAAGAGAAAGAGAGAATGCCCGCCCCCCCCAAAAAAAAAAATCTTTTTCTTCTTCCTTTTTTCCAAAAAACTGCAACTCTTGGCTAGAATTCTCCCAGAATTCTCTAGAGTACATCAGCCATTGCTACTATCAATAATTTAATTTGTACACAGTGAGATTTCTCTACTTCTTCTCCAAATCCTTTTAATAAAGGCTTTTGTTCTGTGAAGTTTGGATTTGGTCAAGGGGCTACACTTGGTGATCTGGAAGGCCACATGTGGCCTTTAGGCTGCAGGTTCCCCACCCACTCCTCTCTCCCAACTCAGTGGTAACCAAGTCCTATCAATTTTGGGTCTTCATCATGCTCATTTGCATCCTTTCCTGTTGACTCCCGCAGCCTATCTCTTCTGTCAGCTGCATCATTTCTCGTTTGAATTATTGTATCTGGTCCTCGAAGCCTCAGGCCGGCTTGGCCTCTGAAACTTTCTATATTTTACTTGCCGAAATATGAATTAAAAATTGAAACCTATGAAAAAACCTAAAGAACTACTATTCTGCTTCCAAGCCCTTGGTGGCTCACCAATGCCTTGAGGATAAAATTCAAACCCCAAAGAATAGCCAACTCCATTCATGATCTGGTATCTGCCAAAGTCTATAGACTACACTTTTCTGACTCATTAACTTTTACCATCCATCTATGCTTAACTATTTAGTATCCTTGAACAAACCATGATGGGGTTTTTGTGTGGAACATCATCTCTTTCATCCAAACCATGCGTGGAAAATTCCTTTTCATTTTTTGAAACTCAATTGAGATGTTACATGCAACAAAACGCCATTCCTGAATATATCTTGCCGTCTGCCTCCTCCTCAGCCCTCCTTCCTCCATTCCCACTGAAATACCAGCTCTCTATGCTCCCTGTACTTATATTTTTAGCACCCTGTGTTGTAATTGCATGGACTCTTCATATTTTATTTCCTATTTAAGTTACAAAATCTTCAGGACTTAATGAACTGTAAATTCTCACCGTCCATCTGCACCTAAGCTTCTCATGTTGATCCTGGAAGTGGCTGATCTTCTCTTCCTACAATAATTCTCCTAGGTTTTAAAATTACTACTTCTTTGGGTAGCTCAGCATGTCTCCATAATTTTTTATTAGAGAGAAAGTTAACCCTCTTCAGGTTAAAACACAAAGATTTTTCTCATATATTTTATAATTTATAAAACGCATCTTGGTTGATTGTAAAGGGAGGGAAGAAAAGTATTGGTTGTTGGGTGCCTGGGAATGTGTCTAGAATATTGTATAAATTTTACTTTACACCTAATTTCTCTTTAAAATTTTATTGTAACATAACTACAACATATAACTAGAATCCTCGTTTTTATTTCTCAGATTTTCCACTAGACTGGGAATCTCTTGTTTTCACAGGTCTGTAGTGGTTCTGATACAGCTCATCCCAGTCAACCACAGAAAACGACTTGTTATCTCCCTGTTGGAGATGCCCCCATGAAAGATTCCTGACTCTCTGATGGTTTTTCTCTTTTTGACACACAGTGTGCAAAGCTGGAGCGAAGCTGCTGCCAGCCTGTCTGTTTCTCTGTCACTCATGCTAAGGTATACCCTAAGGACCTGCTTCTTGATTTACGGCTGGTACTCATCGCCAAAAGTTCAATGGCTTTAAGTCACCTCCTAGCTAGGTCCTATGACCAGGACACTTCGACACTATCCAGACTGCAATCTCCATTCCATCAGGAGACTTTCCTCCTAAGAGACAGAGGGAAAGAGAAACTTTGGCTGCCTTTACAGAGCTAAAGTATGACATTAGATTGCACATGTTAAGTATTGAATGTGTGGTGAAGAAAATATAAGCTAGAGGAGTTCAAAGCCTACCATTTTAAAAATGTAAGTATTTATGGAAGTGACCAAAATTAATCATTCCAAGAATGATGTAAATTCCCAGAACTTAAATTAGACACAGGCATACCTTATTTTATTGAGTTTTGCTTTATTGCACTTCACAGATATTGTGCTTTTTGCAAGTTGAAGGTTTGTGGCAACACTGATTTGAGGAAGTCTATTGGTGCCATTTTGCCAATAGCATGTGCTCATTTCATGTGTCTGTTTTGCATTTTGGTACTTCTTGCAATATTTTCAAACTTTATTAATATTATTATTATTATATGTGCTATGTTGGCCTGTGATCAGCAATTTTTTTTTTTTTTGAAACAGGGTCTCACTCTGTCATATTGGCTGGAGTGCAGTAGCCTCACCATAGCTCACTGCAACCTCAAATTTGTTGGCTCAAGCAATCTTCCTGCCTCAGCTCCTGAGTAGTTGGGACTACAGACATGCATCACCATGCCTGGCTAATTTTTCTATTTTTTTGTAGAGATAGGGTCTTGCTCTTGCTCAAGCTGGTCTCGAACCCCCGGCCTCAAGCAGTCCTCCCACCTAGGCTTCCCAAAGTGCTAGGATTACAGGCATGAACCATTGCACCCAGCCTGTGATCAGTGATCTTTAACGTTACCATTATAATTTGGGGGTCCTTCCATGAATTGCACCCATGTAAGATGGTGAAATTCATTGATAAATGTTGTGTGTGTTTTGGCTGCTCCACTGACCAGCCCTTCTCCACTCTCTCTCCTTCTTCTCAGGCCTCCCTCTTCTCTGAGACACAACAGTATTGAAAATAAGCCAATTAATAGCCATACATTGACTATTTAAGTATTTAAATAAGTAATTAAATAGTAAATATTTAAATGAAAGGAAGATTTGCACTTCTCTCACTTTAAATCAAAAGCTAGAAATGATTAAGCTTAGTGAGGAAGATGTGTTAAATTTTGAGAAAGGCTGAAATCTAGGCCTCTTGTACCAATAGTTAGCCAAGGTGTGAATGCAAATTGCATGTTATTAAAGAAAATTAAAAGTGATGCTGCAATGAACACACAAATGTTAAGAAAGTAAAATAACCTTATTGGTGATATGGAGAAAGTTTGCATGGTCGGGATGAAAGATCAAACCAGCCATAACATTCCCTGAAGCCAAAGCCAAATCTAGAACAAGAGCCTAAGTTTCTTCAATTCTATGAAGGCTGAAAGAGGTGAGGAGGCTGCAGAAGCTAGCTCTGAAGCTAGCAGAGATCGGTTTATGGATTTAAGGAAAGAAGCCGTCTCCATAACATAAAGCACAAGGTGAAGCAGCAAGTGCTGATGGAGAAGCCACAGCAAGTTATCCATAAGTACCTATTATAATTGATGAAGGTGCCTGTACTGAACAACAGACTTTCAATGTGGATGAAACTGCTTTAAATTGGAATTATATGCATCTAGGACTTTCATACCTAAAGAGGAGAAAGCAATGCCTGGATTCAAAGCTTCAAAAAACAGGCTGATTCTCTCATGAGCTAATGCAGGGATGATTGTTGAAGTTGGAGCCAATGCATATTTGCCATTCTAAAAATTCTAGGACCTTTAAGAATTATGCTAAACCTACTCTGTCTGTGCTCTATAAGTGGAATAACAAATCCTGGATGACAGCACATCTGTTTAGAGCATGGTTGACTAAATATTTTAAGCCCACTGTTGAGACCCATTGCTCAGTAAAGAAGATTTCTTTCAAAATATTACTGCTCATTGACAATGCACCTGGTCACCAAAGAGCTCTGATGGAGATACACAAGGAGATTAATGTTGTTTTCATGTCCGCTGACACAACATCCTTTCTGCTTCCCATGGATCAAGGAGTAATTTTGACTTTCAAGTCTTATTATTTAAGAAATATGTTTTATAAATCTATAGCTGCCACAGATAGCAAATCCTTGATGAACACTTGTAATTTATAAGAGAAAATCAAAATGTCAATATTAACAAGAGTTTGGAGAAATTAATTGCAACCCTCACTGATGACTTGGAGAGGTTCAAGACTTCAGTGGAGAAGGTAACTGCAGATGTGGTAGAAATAGCAAGAGAACTAGAATTACCAGAGGAGACTGAAAGTATAACTTAATTGCTCCAATCTCATGATCAAACTTTAACAGATAAGAAGTTGCTTCTTATGAATAATCAAAGAAAATAGTTTCTTGAGATGGAATCTACTTCTGAGGTAAAAATGCTGTGAACATTATTGAAATGACAACAAAGGATTTAGAATATTATATAAGCTTAGTTGTTAAGGCAGTGGCAGGATTTGATGGACTCCAATTTTGAGAGTTCTACTATGGATAAAATGCTGTATATAAAACATCATTGTATGCTACACAGAAATCTTTCTTGAAAGGAAAAGTCAATTGATGCAGCAAACTTTATTGTTGTATTATTTTAAGAAATTGTCAGAGTTACCCCAACCTTCAGCAACTACTGTCTTGATCAGTCAAAAGCCATCTACATCAAGGCAAGACCCTCCACTGGCAAAGAGATCATGACTTACTGAAGGCTCAGATAATCATTAATGCTTTTTAGCAATAAAATATTTTTAATTAAGATATATACGTTTTTTAGAAATAATGTTATTGCACACTTAATAGACTACCATATAGTGTAAATACAACTTTTATGTGCACTGGAAAACCAAAAAAGTGTGACTCATTTTATTACGATATTCACTTTATTGTGGTGGTCTGGAACTGAACCCACAATGTCTTTGAGGAAGGTCTGTATACGTTTGACATGAAGAAGGTGCAATCGTAACAAAAAAGACAGAATACTCTATAAATAGTGATGAAAGTAAATTTAAAAATATACATTGATGCATTGCTTCAAGATAGGGGTACATTCTGAGAAGTGTGTCATTAGGCAATTTAATCATCTTAGCGAACATCGCGGAGTGTACTTACACAAGCCTAGATGGGATGTAGTGTAGGCTATTGCTCCTAAGCTACAACCCTGTAGAGCATGTTATGTACTGAATACTGTAGGCAATTTTACCACAATGGTATTTGCATACCTAAACACATCTAACCATAGAAAAGGTACAATAGAAATATGGTATAAGAGATAAAAATGGTACACCTATATAGGGCACTTACCATGAATGGAGTTTGCAGGACTGGAAATTGCTCCAGGTGAGCGAGTAAGTGAGTGGTACTGTCCACTACTGTAGGCTTTATAAACACTGTGCACTTAGACTACACCAAATTTATACAAAATATTTTTATTTCTTCAATCATATACAACTCTAGCTTATGTAATTGTTTTACTTTACAAACTTTTTAATTTTTTAACTTTTTATTCTTGTAATAACAGCTTAAACACAAACACATTGTACAACTGTTCAAAAGTATTTTCTTTCTTTATGTCTATATTCTATAAGCTCTTTTCTATTTTTAATTTTTAATGTTCTTTTACTTTGTAAGATTTTTGTTAAAAACTAACACACAAACACACACATTAGCCTAGACCTGCACAAGGTCAGAATTATCAGTATCTCTGTCTCATTTTTTCCCACTGGAAGGTCTTTAAGGTCAAGAACAGTCATGGAGCTGTCATCTCCTATGATAGCAATACCTTCTTCTGGAATACCTCCTGAAGGACCTGCCTGAGGTTGTTTTACAGTAAAATGTTTTTTATAAGTAGGTAAATTGCACTCTAAAATAAAAATAGAAAGTATAGTATAGTAAATACATAAATCAATAATGAGAGATTTATCTTTATCAGGTCTTATATACTAAACATAATTGTATGTGCTGTACAGCTCTATGACTGGCAGCACATTGGTTTGTTTACATCAGCATCACCACTAACATGTGAGTAATGTATTGCATTGTGACATTACAAATGCTATGATTTCACTAGGCAATAGAAATTTTTCAGCCCCATTATAATCTTATAGGACCACTGTTGTATATGCAGTCCATCATTGACTAAAATATCCTTATGTGGTACATGACTGTATATTAATTTGTATTTTTAGTCTTGCTATTGGGCCTTCTAGGTATACCACAAAGATGTTTGGACAGTACTTAATGGTAGATAACAGCCTTTGGAGTCAGAGTGCCTGGGTTCAAATCCTAGCTCTACCTCTGCCTAAACTTGGAAAGTTATTTATTCCCTATATGAATTCACTTACTCATCTGTAAAATGGTGATAACTACAGTGTGAGTTAAATGACATAGCACATGTAAAATGGCCCATCGTAAGGTATGCAAAAACTATTAACTATTTTTTATTTTATTTTTATTGATCTTTTTTCTCAGATATGCACCTACAGTATATAGATATCCAGAAACTGACTGCTCTCTAAATAATAAGAAAATTAGAGAATTTTGAAAACATCTCACAGATTACAGTGTTCTTTAAGGATCTGAAAACCTGTAGTGGCTCAGGGGTCTATTATTTATAGAACTAATTTTCCTGAGTAATCCACATCTGTCCTACTTTATACTCTCATATATGGCATTCTCCTAATTTCATATGTTGATAACAACAACAACAACAACAAAAAAGCAACCCATGTTTCTTAAGTGTCATTTAATAAAATTAAACCAATCAATCAATAAATCTCATCTTCAGTTGTATATTACTTTGCAAGCCAGCATATTGCCACTGTGAAGTGAGTCCTGGGACTGTGCTGAGTACATGGTCCCTGCAGGTTACATTATCCCACATCTTAAGCTGTTTAATCCATAAAGCCTAGAACATGGTGAAATACTTTTATTAACCATACTTTTGGTCATGGAAAGAGACAATAAAGCCTTCTCCTTTGTGGGTATGACGAGCCTTTTTGAATTACTATCTTATGAGCACTGATAATGCAGTGGCTCATGAGCTCATCTTATGTGGTCCCTTGTTTAGGTTGCAACTCCGAGCTATTTAGTTGCTATGGTGACAGTCACGATAAAGGCTGATTGGAGGAAGATAACATCTTATTTGGGATTTTTTTTTTTTTTTGCTGGAAAAAAGAGAATACATTCCATGTTGCCCTATTATGCAAGATATTGGGTTACATACATTTTGATTAGCATATCTCACTTTTTTTAGTACAGATTCTTTCAGTGTGGTACTTTAGACTAAACTCTCTAAAACTTGACTTGGGATTTAGCAAGATTAAAATAACCTAATCTCCATCAAATGGGATTTTTCTGAAAGTAGTTGCTCAGTATATGAATTATTATAAGAGAAGAAATACTAAATTTAACATCAAGAAGCCAAATTCAGAATTTCAAGCAATACATATTATACCTTTTCCATTGATAGAATTATTTAATAAGAATCTATTAACAGGAAACTATAGAAACTCTAAATAAGTAATTTATAAGGGCTTATTTTCTTTTAATTCTCTGATCCCAGCTGGAAAAAGGTGTGATTGGAAAATGGTTTAATTGTTCGTGGACATCTGTCTTGGAAGTCAATTGAAAAATAATATCCTGGGCATATTATGGCCTACAGAATTTTTGACATTTTTGTATTTTTCACAATCAAGGCATTGTCAAAAAGTCAGGTAGTGAAACTCCTAAAATCTTATGGATACATTTAGAGTAGAAAAAGAATAAAAACTTGGTAATATATCAATATGCACAGCTGGAAAGCAGATGTTCAACTGAATGATCTCAGTACTTAGGGAAAGCTATTAAACCTGTTACTTACTCAAATGAGAAATTCCCATAATTTATTGTCCTTTTATTTGACTTGCTTCTTTTTGCTCCTTTAAATTAACTCTGGAATTATTATTTCTATTATTATTGTTGTTGTTGGAGCCAATTACCATGGAAGTTTGACTCTATGCAATACAGTACATGAGTGCTAAGAAATGCCCAAGGCTGCTGTCAATCAAATTAACCTGTGAGTTATGAGTTGTTTACCGTACTGGGAAATGAAGTGATAATGCGTACCAACCAGTAAAATGTGACATTTAGTACTGGATATACCAACTTTAAATAAGTTTTCGAATTCATTTACCAGCATGCCAAAACATTTTTAACTGAGCCTTCATTATCAAAGGAGGCATATAATATTTAGCTGTTAAAGTACTGGTGATTGTGCACTTCAAACCTTTCCAATCCTGTGCATGTGGGAGGGGAGCTGACTTGCTTTCATCAAGGGCCATTTTTGTACTTTTTATGATTACTGGCCAATCATTATAAGCTTCCACAAGTTCCTTTGATTCAACCAAATTATTTGGATTAATCATGGCTGGCTCATAATATTACTAATTTAGTGAACCTTAAATAGGGGATACTTCACAGAAGTTTTTATCATGCTCAAAAAAATTAAGACTGTATCTGATGGCCATATTTACTGTTACGTAGTTACTTTAGATCCACACTGCATGACTTCTTAGCCCGTAATTTACTAACAGGATTTCTTTAAGGGTCATGTTGGAGGCCAAAACTGCCCTGTAGTACTAGAAACACTTAATGAGATGCCCAGAGGAGCTGGAAAAGAAAATTCCAATTCTGAAAGTACCACTTAAGCATGAGTACTGCGTCCTTCCTCCAGAGGGAGAAAGATCCTTTTTCTTATAGTCTGCTATTAAAAACAAAAATTAAATGCTTGTGAATTGGTGCTCTATGAGTCTAGCTATGCCATCTCCCAGAACACCTAATTAGATAATTACATTTTAGACAAAAGAGTACTATAGTAATTCACGGTACAAATTCCAGCTAGGGAATAGAAATTGATACATGAAATATGTATCAATACAAATACAAATACATGCATATGTGTTCTATGCAGACTTGAGCTATTACGGACCATTAAAAACACTGGAGCAAATAGTCTGGGGATTAAGCTGTAAAAGCCCTCTTTATAAGCAGAAGGCAGCTAATCCCTGCTCACCTATTTGAGTACTTAGCCTCCCCAATATAACATTAAACTATTTTTTTTTATTTGTGATGTTGCATGAGCATGCAAATATTGGCAAAAATGCCATCACCTAAAGATCTTGGGATGTTTTCAGATTTAATAAACCTAGAGGAAAAAGAATGTATCTTGGATTAGAGGATTTTCGAACAGGTTAGTTCTAGGTTAAATTCGTTAAATCATTTATGCCAGCTACCCTGCCATTTCCCCTGACCTCCCACCTCATAATTCTCACGTTTTCTTTTTCCTTCCCAAGCTGCAGTACTAGGTTCTGATATCATGCTCTAATTTTTCATGACCTCCATCTGTAAATTCCTTTATAGAGCCTGCTGCCTTTAGGTTTTTTCCACAGCAGGGCTTATGCACCTGAGCTGTCTGCTAAAATATACCCTCTGTCTGCTTTGACCAGTACCAATGATGGCAGTAAGTGACTGTCATGGTTTTACTGAGTAGGAAATTGAGACATTCTTGAGCCTTTCTCTTCAAGTATTTCCTATGTACATACATACACTGTTGGTATAAAAACATATGTGACAAATATGATAAGCATTAGATACTGATACTTCTATTTTTCTATGAGATTTCAAAGAGAAATGCTTCTGAGCATCTTTCTGATCATAGCTACTTCTTGTGTAACAACTGGGGAGTAGTAAGATACTTATATACACATACAAATCTACTCAAGAAGGCAAATGAGTATAAATTTAGTAGAATTGATTATATTGTCTCTAGAGTTGCTCTACTATCATATCTTTCATGCTACTATACAAACTCAACAAGAAACATTTTCTTCTCTTACTTGCTTTTTCCCTCCTTATTCTTACCCTTCATTCCTAGGGAAGATGTCAATGCCTTTTCATTCTCCAAGTAGTATTTTCTCTTAATCCTAAAACAATAGTTTTTTAAAGAGAAACACATTTCTTAATAGGTATAAATAGATTTTGTATATACAGATAGATGTGTTCATGCATATACATACATATTCATATAGATCCATATTCATACATACGACACTGCTTCATTATACTGCCCTTCTGTATTTGCCTTAGAAAGCCATTTCAATCATATGCAGTTGTGTAGTGATAGGGTACCACTATAGACCCTGGAAAGGGAAGCCTTTTACTTCCTGTGCTTTATAGGGCCCCACATATCACACACCCAAGGAAAATAAATGTATTGAAGACTACAGATACTCTACCACTCAGAATCAAGCAGTGGGCACTGGCACACAGCATAACCTGTGACTCCTTATACCCTCTCTGGTGAGGAACACCTTTCAGGCTACAAGGATACACTGCCTACCTCTTTTGCCCTATTTCTTCCAAGAGGAAGGTGACTATGTCTGAATGCAGTGAAGAGTTAGTTGCAGCTTATATCACTGCCCAATTTAGAGATGGACAATATTTCAGAGAGCAGTGAGAATCTGAGCTGCGAATGTGCTTAGGTAAGAAAATTCAAATTAATTAACTTGTCAAATCCTTCTCTCAGATAGCAGGAAAGCAAGAGATTCTTGCATGACAAAGTATTGTTTCCCAGTGGTGCTGATTGTCCATTTTCTTGCTTCTATTCACATTCCAATTCATGGTTCCAGAACACTAAACAATTAGCACATCATGCACATGGCAGCTGAGAAACATTTTGCAATGTTAAACAATTCTTATTGCTCTTCAATTTGTATGCATGATGGTGTTGATTTAACATGCATGAAGTGTGAGACCAATTCCTTACAATGCCAACTAGAGGGATGTGCTAGAACTGTGAATAGTTTTATTTTTATGACATTATATAAAATTTATTTAATTTTACAAAATTTAAAGTTTTATGTTATTTGGAAATTTTGACATTCAATAATTATAAATAGGTAAATTTTGAACATTTAAGAGAAAACTTATGTTTGAAAATATGGAAAATAATTTTGATTTCTTACATTCAACTTACATTCTTGATAAAAAAATAAATTCATAATGTAGACATGTGTGATACAATTATATTTTCTTGTGAATTTTTTAGATCATTACTATCAAATAGAACACAAATTTAGTAAATTCTTTTTTAAAACAAAGACATTATTTTGCTAAAATAAAGGCAAGAAAAATGAACTTTATGGAATAATATATAACAATGTGTGAGGTAATCTACATCTTTATTTTATTCTTTCTCTAAATGCCAGAAACCCATTAGTAGTACATAGTCATGAATAAAAATAACTAAGTTCAATTTGTTGACATTGCTATATAAATACCACAGTTGAATCAATTTTTTCTGATATTGTCACTATGAAGGTATATTTGTCAAAGTAGAAGGATAAAACATTCTTTTTTATACCTTTAACTATTTAGATATAGGATATGTATACTTCCAGATGTTTTATTTCCAAAAGAATATTCTTGAACAGTATTATTTTTAAAAATATATTCATTTGACTGTGCTATGGATTGGACCCACAATGCCCTCCCCTTTCAGCCTTACCCGTATCAGAATGGCCATTACTAAGGAGTCAAAAAACAATATATACTGGCATGGATGCAGAAAGAAATGAATGCTTACCCACTGCTGGTGAGACTGCAAATTAGGACAACCCCAGTGGAAAACAGTAAGGAGATTCCTCAAAGAAAAACATGAGACCTACCATTTGATCTAGCAGTCCCACTGCTGCTGGGTATCTACCCAAAAGAAATGAAGTCATTTTATCAAAAATACACTTGCACTTTAATGTTTATCACAGCACAAGTCACAATTGCAAAGATATGGAATCAATCTAATGCCCATAAATTCATGAGTGGATAAAGATAATGTAATATATATATTATATATATATATATATATACACACATACATACACACACACACACACACACACACACATATATACAGCATGGAGTACTACTCAGCCATAAAAAGCAATGAAATAATATCATTTGCAGCAACTTGGATGGAACTGGAGACTATTATCCTCAGTAAGGTATCTCAGGAATGGAAAACCAAACACCATATGTTCTCACTAATAAGTGGGAGCTAGTAGATGGGTATATGCAGGCACAAAGCAATATAAAGGACATGAGAAACCAAGAAGGGGGAAACTTACTTATTGGATACAATGAATGCTATTCTGGTGACGGGAACACCAAAAGCCCTGACTTAAGCATTATACAAGGTATCCATGTAGCAAAAACACTTGTACTACCTTAATTAATATATTTTCTAAAAATGTCTTCAGAGCCATTTCAAAAACAAAAGGTCAACTCTTTTTGGATTTTTGATTTATTAGCAGCCATAAAATCACTCACCATACTTTTGGTAAGTTTTTATTTGGAGAGGCATGAAAAAGATCTGTGGTGTCTGATGAGTGTTCTCCATTAAATTATTAAGGCTTCAGAATCCTCTAGAATATGTAGTCAAAGAAAACTATAACTGATTTGAAGAAATCCTCATTTGCAGAAATTATCAAACCTTGGTAAATCTCAGGATTCCAGAAACACCAGAATGTGGATTTTGGTGAATGGTGGAAGACTGTATGAATGGAAATGTGGGGAGTCTGGGAAGAAAAGACATAGTGACAGAAGTTGCCCTTTGCTCCAAGCTTAAAGGGCTATTTTTGCAATAGTTTGCTAAGATCAGCTTCAGGTTTCATAGGTAAAATTTTTTTGTTTGCTTAATTTTGTGCTCCTGGCTGCCTAGCATTAGTCTGTCTTTGGTTACATTGCCGGTGAGTCTCCATAGGGGTGGAAAAATTCATGGCTGGTAGTTGATCTGCTACTACTGAGCAGGTAAAGACCATTGTAAATTTCTATCTAAATGTAGTGAGACAGAGACCACAAAGATTATTATTTTATTCCCATTTTATTAAACATTGGAGAGACAATGCTAGGAGTTTCATGGAATAAAATCACTTAGCTCAAATTTATGATTATTTTATATTGACAAAAAAAATCTACATGTAAACAGTCATTTGTTTTTGAGATATTTCATGTATTCATTATACTTCAACATCAAGTCATTTTAAGTTAAATCATATAATGAATGTCTAGTAATAAGAATGTCTATACTACCCAAAGTGATCTACAGATTCAATTCAATCCCTATTAAAATACCAACATCATTTTTTGCAGATCTAGAAAAAATAATTCTACACTTCGTATGGAACCAGAGAAGACCCCATATAGCAAAAGCAATCTTAAGCAAAAATAACAAATTGGGAGGCATCAATTTACTAGACTTCAAGCTATACTATAAGAGCATGGTACTGGCACAAGAACAGAGACATAGACCAGTGGAACAGAACTGAGAACCCAGATATAAAACCATCCTCATATAGCCATCTAATCTTTGACAAAGCAGACAAAAACATACACTGGGGAAAAGAATCCTTATTCAGTAAATAGTGCCAGGAAAAATGGATAGCCACATGTAGAAGACTGAAACAGGATCCACACCTTTCACCTCTCACAAAAATCAACTCATGGTGGGTAACAGACTTAAACCTAAGGCATGGAACTATCAGAATTCTAGAAGAAAATGTTGGAAAAACTCTTATAGACATTGGCCTAGGCAAAGAATTTATGAAGAAGGTCCCAAAGGCAATCAGAACAACAATAAAAATAAATCAATGGGACCTGATCAAATTAAAAAGCTTCTGCACAGCCAAGGAAACTATTACTAGAGCAGACAACCTACAGAATGGTAGAAAATATCCACATGCTACACATCCAATAAAGAGCTGATAACTAGAATCTATTTAGAACTCAGCAAAATCAGCGAGAAAAATCCAAACAACCATATCAAAAAGTGGGCAAAGGACAGGAACAGAAACTTTTCAAAAGGATATAGACTAATGTCCAACAAACATATGAAAAAATGCTCAACATCTCTAATCATCAGGGAAATGCAAATCAAAACTACAATGAGATATCACTTAAGTCCAGTGAGAATGGCCTTTGTCAAAAAATCACAAAACAATAAATGTTGGCATGGATGCAGAGAGATGGGAGCACTTACACACTGCTGATGGGACTGTAAACTAGTACAACCTCTGTGGAAAGTAATACAGAGATACCTCAAAGAGCTACAAGTAGAACTGTCATTTGATCCAGCAATCCCATTGTTGGGCATCTACCCAAAGGAAAAAAAGACATTCTATAAAAAAAAAATCTGCACTAGAATGTTTAGAGTGGCACAATTCACAAGAGCAAAGATGTGGAAACAACCCAAGTGCCCATCAATACATGAGTGGATTAATAAACTGTGGTATATGTATACCACGGAGTTCTACTCAGCCACTAAACCCAGTGGTGATTTAGCACCTCTTGTATTATCCTGGATAGAGATGGAGCCCATTCTACTAAATATCACAAGAATGAAAAAACAAGTACCACATGTACTCACGATCAAATTGATATTAACTGATTAAAACTTATGTGTACATACAGTAGTAACATTCATTGGGTGGCAGGCAGGTGGGAGGGGGTAGAAGGGGATGGGTATATTCACACCTAATGGGTGTGATGTGCACCATCTGGGGGATGGACATGCTTGAAGGTCGGATTCTGGTGGGGCAAAGGCAATATATGTAACCTAAACATTTTTACCCCTGTAATATGCTGAAATAAAAAAAAAAAGAATGTCTAAATACAACAAGATTCTTATTGATTTAATATAATAATAACCTGAAGTCCTAAAATTTGTGCAAATTTTCTAAGTTTTCCTTAATGCAAACAGCCATATCTGACTTAGAGTACTTACCTAATTATGTGAGAAATAAAATACACTTTTTTACAACCTATGAGATTTGCTTTGCTTTGTTTTCAAAAAAGTTTAATCTTCAGATAAGAGTAACATTCTACAAAATTATAAATCGTTTCAATACAGAAATAATAATAAATAAGCTTGTATATTATTTCTCACAGAAAATCTGGAAATATAAATCATGTTAAAGCATGTGATCTTTATCAGGTTGCATATAATTAATTAGACACATAGACAAAAATTCAAGGACTGTCATGAATAACCAAATTTTTACTTTCTTATTTCCTACCACTGCACTCTTCTCTTTCTTCAAATAACCTCATTCTGCTGCAATAGCAAATATTATGGTACTTTTCAAGGTTATTTTCAGAAGTACAGTTTTCATTTAATGTAATATAAATTTTTATCCTCAAATTTATTTCTTTCAAAAAACTCCTGCAATATCCTCTTCAAAGTTAAGAAACTTAACAGGTTGGGTGTGACAGAGTGAGCAGAGGAAAAAGAATAGAGAAACATTGTTTTCTTCATGTTAAGTAGAATTGTGATTTATATGATTTAGTGGTACCTAATCCATGTAACCTGAAATATCACATAGTCTGACCCTCGATTTGCCCACATAAAAATATTTTTAGGGGCCATGATTGGAAAGGTGTACAGAAATAGGCTTCGGACTTTTCCACTCTCAAATGAATCTCTGCAACTTGCCAAAAAGTGTTTTTTTTTTTTTATTATTAATGTTAATAAAAGGATTTCTTTACTGTAGACCAGTATTTATGCCCTCTTTCACACTGATACATAGTTTTCTATTTCAAACTTAAATTCCTTTCTTTTTTATAAAGAAAAACATGTATTAAAATAAGCTGAAATACCCATCACAAGATATTGATGTCAAGATTCTGAAACTCAGACTTGCAGATCTAGGAAGTAATGTTTCACACAGAATGCTGTCTGAATCTCATCTATTTCCTCTGCATTTGCCACATAACACATAATTACATCTTTTTGGCTATTAGACATGAGTCTATGTAATTAGCATAGCATGGTGTATGGTGACTTAGCTTAAAATCTGCTAAATACTTCTACTTGAATTCCAGGACATCAAGTATTAATACTTTTCCAACTATCCTCACTTACATAGTCTACGAACAAAAATATCTTGATTTAAAGACTTCTGCATTTCATATTTTATTTTCTTTTGTTATTGTGACCGCAAAGGACAACATAATGCTATAATTGCATAGAACTTTGTGTTTGCAAATTAATCCTTGTTAAATACATTCTATTTTCAAAACTATATGTAAAATAGATTATATGTCAATTCCTGTATCAGTTATTCTAATTATTATTGTTCTTTTAAATCAAGTATATTAAAATGGTTTTCAATAGTTCTTTTATCAATCTCAACAATACTCAAGAGATATAGGTTAGTATTAGTGCAAGTCCCATTACAAATTAAAAGAATAAAGAAAAATGTCCTGCTCGAGGTATACAGTAAGTCAGCATTGGCATTGGGAATAGAGGGAAATCTGTTACTTTAACTATAGAAATAGGAAAAATCATATAATTATTCTAATTATAACTTTAGATCAAATGTAATATAATCCAGGATTCTGATAATCTTTCAAATCATTGTACACAGATGGAGGATATTGGATTTATTAAAACTTTAGACCAAAGGAGTGAGATTATTTTTTACAATACATATACATGTGATTTATATTTGTAAAACCACCATGCTGCTGAAATTTAAATCCACTTATGATAATAGAATTTTTCACATATCTGACAATATAAATAGCATCCGCAACTCTATAATGATATGCACTTATTTTTATTTGCATCTTTGCACAATGCTCTTAAATATGTCTAACAGTAATTTCTGAACACAACGGAGTAGTAGTTTGTAGTTTTCTCCTGGAAGCATATGTGTGATCTTAACATAATATATTTTCATAAGATCTTTTAGAACTGTTTCTCAAAACATGAGTCACTTCTAGGGTAAGAGTTTGATTTCAACAAATTTAACAACTGCTTCAAATGCCATTAAAATCACAGTGAAAACGTGCTATACTGACATTTTCTAACATTTTAGGTGGTTTTCAAACCACTATTAAGAAACATCTTTATAAAATCTTTATACAAATTTTTAACAAAGGAAATGAGGCAAAGCCTTTCAAAAATCAAAAGAATGTATATTTATGTGAAACAATTCAAAGTAAATTTGTATCTGATATTAGTAACCCACAAATTTTCAGAACATGTTGAGTCCATTTAGTCTGATATCTAACATAATTTATAACTCTGAAATTCTTTTTTAGTGTAATTACATTTTTCAAAAATGTGTTTAGTGGAACTACATTACTATCTACTATTAGAGTACCACAATCCAAAAATGCAAGGAACACTGTACTAAACTATGAAAACTGTGATACATTTTTGAGAATTGAAGGCCCCCAAAAGTACTATGGTATGAAGCATATTCCAAACATTTTGGAATAAATTGATCTTGAAACCCTCTTTTTCATAAAACATACTTACTAACTATTTTTACACAGAAAAAAATTTAGTGAATTATTATCTAGAAATAAATGACTGGTTGATTACATTCTTCCATTTATTATTTTATTATTATTGTTGTTAAATATCAAAATCATAGATTTCTCATCTTAGTCTTATAACACCATTGGGTAGCTTCATTTTTAAGTAGAACATTAATATTTTTCAAATGTTGCAATCTCCAAAATAAAATTATCTTAATAAAATTTACTTTAGTATTAATAAATACCCTGTACACATAATAAAACAGAAATGACGATTCAAATTTAAGACTATATATTTTGCCTAAATTAATCTTACTGATTTTCTCAGTTATTTAAAATATAACAAATAAATATGTATTTTCCATGACAGATTGACCCATAAGGAAGACATCAGATACAGTTTTAAATATGGGAACATTTGACATAAAATAGTTGATATGCATATATCATACCATTTATAATTTATATAGTTTATTGTTAAAAGAACTTCTACTAAATTTTTTCTTTCAAAAGCATTGTTGATTATCCATTATGCTTCAGGTAACAAATTAAGGACGTTATAATAAATTTGATAGGCAAGAAACTTGCTCTTGCAGCTTTTTTCTATCTAGTATCAAAGAAATAACTAAACCATAATTTCTGAATTAGAATAATGCAGAGTTAGAAGAATTGTACATAGTTTTCAACTTTTATATAAATTTATCTTTTACCTTTTTTCAAATGTATGAAGTAAACCATATTATTGCTCCTAGTAGTTAACCTTAATTATTTTACATGTAAACATTAAAATTTAATTCACTAATGATTTTGATTTAGATGCTAGCTATATAGTTTTTAGTGATTTTTTTTTTCTACTTCATTAAAGGTGCTACGTCTTTCTAACGTAGGAGAAAATGCTTTAGGTTAAAATGTAAGAAAAAATGTTAGGGGAATGTTTTCTTGAAGAACAACTAAAATTTTGATGAGCATAGAAGAAAGGCAGGTGGAATGGTGTTCTGCTGTTTCATTAAGCCATTTGGTATTTTCAAAAACAATGATCTCACTTATCTCGTTAGTTTTTTAATGGAAATTTAAGTAAATAATAAGTACGCGAGAGCACTTTGCAAAGCAAATATTACTATGAAAGTAGCAGGTATTTTTACTTTTAGAATTTTAACCTATAAACTTTTTTTTAATTTTTATTTATATGTTTTTTTTGAGACAGAGTCTCACTCTCTTGCCTGGGCTAGAGTGCCTAGCCCACAGCAACCTCAGACTCCTGGGCTTAAGTGATCCTTCTGCCTCAGCCTCCCGAGTAGCTGGGACTACAGGCATGTGCCACGATGCCCGGCTAATTTTTTCTATTTTTAGTTGTTTGGCTAATTTCTTTCTATTTTTAGTAGAGATGGGGGTCTCGCTCTTGCTCAGGCTGGTCTCGAACTCCTGAGCTAAAGCAATCCTCCCACCTCGGCCTCCCAGAGTGCTAGGATTACAGACGTGAGCCACTGCGCCCGGCCACCTATAAACATTTTATTTACAGAAATAAAAATGATGAAGAGTGGCAACACATACAATAAGCACTTAATTTATACAATATTCACATAGAGAATCCTTTAAATTCCCACACTCTCTTTGGTATGTGGCAATTTGAAAAATTGCACAATTCTTTGAAATTCCTCTCATTAAGACGTAAGTCTATTTCTCTACTCCTTAAATTCAAGCTGGTCTTGTGCATTGTTTTGGTGAGAATGATATACAAGCTCTGAGAAGCTTGGCATTCCACTACACTCTTGGAACATCTTCACCCTTCCATGTGTACAAGCATAAGATAGCACTAGATGCTAGGCCAGGCGGAGAAAGACAAAGACATGTCAGCCACCTGTCAGCCAGACCTCTGCTGGCCCTGCAGCTTCCCAAATACACAGACGTGTGGATTAATTGAGATCAGCAGAACCACCCAGCTGGGTTCAGTCCACATTGTCAATCCACACAACCACGAACTAAAAAAATTGATTGTTGTTTTTAAGTCACTAAGTTTAGTGGTGGTGGTTATTCAGCAGTGCCAACTCATACAGATTACTTAAAGAAAAGTATTCATTCTACAAAACCTACATGTGTCTGCCTGTAGCTCACTAGAAACAATCTCACTGAAAAACAAAAAGACCCACCTCCCTTCTCTGTAAGATTTATGGAAGCAATTCATGCTCAATTGGAAAGATTTTAAGGGTGTTTTTAAATAACTTAGATTTTAATGAAACATGGAACATAGTATATGTTTTAAAGTTTTTGACCAGTTAGAAACATTGTTAACATTTGGTTCCTTGCTCTATGGCCTAATAACCTCAAAATCCTCAATTCAAAGGAGACATACGTGGTGGTGTGGAGTGTATTAGCAAGAGTGTGCAGAAGGAAGGTCTCATGTGACAAGGGTTAATGCTTAGTAAGACATCCTAAGAAAAATGTAAATAATAAACTAATATGACACTTTTTTCCTACTAACTGGTCCGGTGTTTGCTAAATGAATTTACAAATTGCCTTAGACACTTTATAAATACCATTTTAAAGTCAATTATTTAAGTTTATTGCCAAATTTCAATTTTTTTCCCTACAATTTCCAATGCTTATAGAAGAAAAACAAAATGGTATGGATAACAAACATAATTAGCAATGTTAGTAACCTATTTTTTCACCATTTCAAAGATGGAAGTGCAGCCCCAGCAAAGTCTGCACTGAATGCAACTAAATGTATTACCATGTCTATGCTGAAGCTTTGGAAAATTGCATGGAAAGAGCTGGATCAAGCAATGAGTATTTATGTTCACAAAGTTAATAGCAGCTAAAACAACAAGAAATGTTTTGAAGACTAGCTGGCATGCCTAAATATAAAAATATATCAAGCAAGAGCTCTTTATTACAATTGAAGATGTATATTCATGTTTTGCCAAGCATTATACAAGAGTCAGGACAGCTTTAAAAAGCTATGTATAGACAAAGGTGTGAAGAGACACTTTCCATTCACTCATATTTTCTTACCTTATATTTCATATACAGTGTTCACCCTCAGAGACGACAAACTAGGTTCATGAAAACTTAATGCAAAGGCTGAATGGTGAGGCCTGGAAGTTAAAAGAAGTGGTATCTTTGAATAAGAAGTATATATCCTCAAATCAAGTCTGCCAGGCAAGTCAAAAATATTTGCAATTGGTCTCAAAATTTTGCATTTTTGAGTAAACTAATTTTGTTGTTATATTGTCCAAATACATTTTTCAAAAAAGAAAACTAAACCCCATCAAATAGTAAAATAATAATTATAAGAAAGCAAAATACTATAATTTAAACTGAGTTGTGAGTACTTATATAGGTAAAAATGTTTGAGTATTTATTGATTTGGCCAGTAGTTTCCTACAGAAGTGTACACATTGCTTATATTATGGAGAAATCTCAGAGGAAGGACCTTAAAATTCTCTTAGTTTTAGCTTTCTTAAACAGACATTTAGATTCATACTTTTCTTTTGGTTAATCTGAATCCAAATCAAACATATTTCTGCTGCTAGAATTCTGACTCACTTTTCCATTTCTTTCCCTTATAATTTATATTTCAGGAGATTGAACAATTGATGTGGTAACTGTTCGATGCAGCCCTTCTGCTGGAATGAGATTCATACTGAGAGAGCCAGGCAGTGCACCAACCACTTACTTCACGCAGCTCACCTTGTTAGAAAAATGATAACCACAAATCAATGAAAAATTGTTAAAATTACTGTTTTCTACAAAACAAGAAAATTAATTTCAGAAATGCAAGAGACCTATTTCAAAAAATAAGAAGATAACATTAAATATGTTAGAGGATAAAAATACAAGTAACATTTGAAATCACTTTAAAAATAGCCATATTCATGGTGAGCTTCAAATACTCTTGCTATAAATATTTTAAAAAAGCTTTGTGATAATGAATTATGATGTGGAAGAAGTTATTTTTTTAAAAAAAACAAGTCCGTTAATGAAAAATACATGTACTCAAACTTGTTCAATATATATTCTCTATGAAATAATTATTTTTTTTTATTTAAGCATATTATGGGGGTACAAAAGTTTAGGTTATGTATATTGCCCTTGCCGCCCCCGCCCCCGAATCAGAGCTTCAAGCATATCCATCCCCTAGACAGTGCTCATTGCACTCATCATGTGTGTATACGCCCATCCCCTCTGCGCTCCCAGAATTTTTAAAACTATTTTTTGTAATAAGAAAATTTGAAAATCAGATCTTAGCCAAATTTTAAACTTAGTATAACTAATAGTGGAACAACTTGAAATTATTCAACTCATAAAAAAATACAATATAATATACACAAAATGATGTTAATCTGAATCTAATTAAACCCTTAGACTTAAATTCTGGTTAATAAGATATGTAGGGAATGGAGAAACAAGTTAAACAGCTCAATAAGGAAATAATCAGATAAAGCCCAAACATGGCACATCCTACAAAACAACAGATTTACACTCTCCAGAAGACAACATTATGAAATAACTTAAAAGATAGTTGGGGCTGAGAAATTAAAACAGACTTAAGAGAAATGACAATCCAATGCAATGTATGAACCTATCCATGTTAAGAGGGGAAATGCTATAAAAAATGTGTATGTTATTTGGATGGATATTAGAGGACATTAAGGAATAACTTGTTAATTTTTCTAAATTTGATAATGACATTTTGGTTATGTAGAAAATGTACTTACTCTTAATAGATGCATGTGGCAGTATTCAAGAGTGTTCTACTTTGAACATAGGTGTCTCCAAAATTCATTTGTTGGAACCTAATACCTGATTTCACAGTATTAAAAGATAGGGCTTTTAGGATGATTGAAATATGAGTGCCCCTGTCCTCATCAACAGATTAGTACTCTTATAAGAGGTTTTAAGGGATCAACCTAAGCCCTTTTTGCCTTTCTCTCTCTTCTGCCAGGTGAAATCAGTGTCCATCTTCTCCAGAGTAAGTAGAAGAAAGCCCCCTCTTGGGAGCAGAAGTCAGGCCCTCACCCCACACTGAACCTGCCAGCAACTTGATTTTGGACTTCTAGCCTCCAGAATTATGATAAGTAAATTGCTGTTCTTTATAAATTATTCAGTCTCAGGTATTTTGTTTTACCAGCAGAAATGAACTAAGAAAAGGAGTATTGGCCGGGCGCGGTGGCTCACGCCTGTAATTCTAGCACTTGAGAGGCCGAGGCGGGTGGATGGCTCAAGGTCAGGAGTTCAAGACCAGCCTGAGCGAGACCCCGTCTCTACTAAAAATAGAAAGAAATTATCTGGTCAACTAAAAATATATATATAGAAAAAATTAGTCGGGCATGGTGGCACATGCCTGTAGTCCCAGCTACTCGGGAGGCTGAGGCAGAAGGATTGCTTAAGCCCAGGAGTGTGAGGTTGCTGTGAGCTAGGCTGACGCCACGGCACTCACTCTAGCCCGGGCAAAAGAGTGAGACTCTGTCTCAAAAAAAAAAAAAAAAACCAAAAAAAAAAAGAAAAGGAGTATTATAAGTCTGCAACATACTTGCATACAGCATATGTGTGTGTGAGAGAGTATGTATGTGTTTGATTATGCATAATATTTTCCAAAGTGTTAACTATTGGTGAACCTAGGTAGAGAACGTACAGGTATTTGTTGTACCATTTTTTCAACTTTGCTTCGTGTTTAAAGGTGTTTATAATACATGTTTAGAATCAAGTAGGATATATATACACACATGTATACATAGAAAGGTAAGTAAAATTTATTTGAAAATATTAATAAATTTAACAAATAATGTAGCTTTTATTACAAAGAAAAAAATGAAGAAACTGTACGAATCCATGAGATGTTGACCTTGAATCTACAGCCATGTTGTTAAGTACCAGTTCCAATGCCTCTATCTTTCCTTCTTACTCTAACGGTGATACTGCTCTCTGTGCTGAGACAGTCCCACTTTCTGTTGCCTCCTTCTAAGATGTGGGTAGGATAGTTAATCAATACTATCTATAGTGCAATGCAGAAAATTGTCTTTCAGGCTCGTTTGATTCTATACTTATCTCAAAACCTTCCAATACCTAGATTTCTTTCTGAAGGAAAAACAATGGCTATGGATTGGGCACTATAGTCTAAATCACTCAGAAGGAACATACCTCTATTTAAAATCAACAAACTCTACTTATAAGGCTATTTGTGCATTTTTTGAGTACCTTTAGTCCTTAGAACTTCATCAAATCTGGATTATATAATTAAATTGATTCTGTTTGAGACTATATTGTGGAATACTGGTGAAAGATGTTCCCTTTCCTCCTTTTTCTTTTTCTGTCCCAAACATTTATGGAGAACTCACTATTTCCCAGGCATGGCATTAGGAGTTAAATTTCAAACAAAAATATTGAGTCGTTTATTAATTATTGTCTCGCCCTTCTCTTCCTTCTCTGCTTCACTTCCCAGATTATACATTGACTTGCCAAAGCAAGATGTCTCTCAAGCCTAATTTTAAACCTCCTTCTACCTTATCACAGTTATGGAAGTGAAGAATTCCTTTGCTATATGTAACAGTGAAATTAGAAGAAAGCAGGTCAGTCTTGCTGCTCCAATCAAAAGTAACAGTCTGCGCTTTACTCCCCAGACTCTGAGAAAGGACTGAAGGGGAAGGACTACTAGTGTGGCAGGGGGTGGTTCAAACAAATCCCTTTATCAATAACTGATTTTGGCATGGGCCTAAGGAGCAAATCTAATCAATGATTTGATAATAGATACTGTTTGAGGAACTGCTGGAGAAGATTTTCCTCATGGATGAAAACATATGCAATGAAACAAACATTCCTATCTTTCTGCTTTTGATATCATTGTGGTACTTGAAACTGAGACACCTGTAACCATAAGGCACCAACCTACGAGGACAAGTCCATATGCTATAGAGAGCAGAAGAGAAAGATGGGAAGTATGTGGTTTCTTGACATCACTGAACTACTGAATTAACCAAACTTGGAACTACTCAACCTTGATATTCACATTATGTAAAATAATACATTTTCCTTATTCAAGCTAGCTGAATCTAGTTTTGTTGTTTGATGATGAAAGCATCCTAACTGATCCAACTATAAGTGGGAGGTGACAAACATCTTGCAGGTCAAAAATTCATGCCTTAGGATTTAAACATAGTGAGGTAATCTGTTATGCAAGTAGAAAAAGGGAAGTAGTTGGGACTAAAACAAAACCCATACATTAGATCAAATAAAATGACTAACCGGACTGGCCAATTAATGAGTCTGAGTTGGGAAGTAGAGCTGAGTGGCAAATTACAATGTCAAAAAAGGGCATTAGTTTGTTACACTTGATCCCAGGTAAAGCATCATGGCTGCTAAAGTGAGATAATGAGGTACCAAGAGGTAGGAAGGTCATGAAGATAAGCTCTTTGCAGGTGACAGTAGCATGGGAAACCAGGCATATTCTTATCATCTGAGACCTCAGTTCATAAGAAACAAGGCCTCAAGTATTCAACCAGAGGCTCAGAGAAGTCATGCAGTCCCTATAGGGACACCAGCATTAGATAGAGTAACCAGGTGAAACTTCTGGGTTGAAGCAAAAGCCTATGTACTCAATTTGGACATATGCGGGGATATGAGTTATGATTGTAAGCCAATGCAAGTTGTTAAGTATTTTAGAAATTGGATAGGAAAGATCAGCAGAAAATCAGGAGTGTGATATGTGAAAGGTAAGGTATGCTAGGATAGCAGACACATTTTGAAGAACAAGGAATAAAGATCAATACACGAGATGAGTGAGGAGAAACCATTTACCTGGGCTGTGATTAGGAAATAGACTTTGTAGTGCCATGCTGTGCTGGGAATGAAAGATACTATATTCAAAAATGTGGCCAGAGGGTTAGTGGGCCTTGTTTGATCATGTCTGAATACATCAGAAAGTGTCTGGCTGGGAAGAAGGGAGGAGACTGAATGAAAGACACCAGTCCTGGACTTGAATCCATCTCTTGGCAGCAGAGGAAGCTGCCTCTGTTGTCACAGCAAGGCAAAACCCCACGACTCCAACCCTTGTAGTCCCATCCAAGTATTCTCTATGCGATCCAGAGGCTCAGGCTAGTTGCTGCCCCAGAAGCCTCGGCATATTGCAATTGCCCATATACGTTACTGGCAGAAGTAGGTATCTAGAAGGTGTCTAGGTGACAAGAAAGGGGATAGAGGAAACAATGCAGGAGCCCCACGAACATCCATGAGGCTCTGCGTAAGTGATCCAATATTTAGCCTCAGAGGCAGTGAGAGACGCAGTGTTCACAGCATGAGGGGGTGGCAAATCATCCTTGTTCATGCAAACTCAGCTCAGTCCAGGGGACCAGAGGCTGTGCTGGGAAGACCTTGGCAGGGGGAGGACAATGGAGGCAGTGGTGAGACAGACGCTAGGACAGACAAGGATGGGAGGAAGGGAGCTGTCACCATGCCTGGTGCACTTTTTGTCCTGGGTTCCTAGCAGATTGTCTAGCACACAGCAAGTGTTCAATAAACAATTGTTGGATGAATGATTCAATTAATTGAAGATGTTTGGTAGCATGTTATGATCGAAGAGTAATATTTCACAGTGAGAAGTGGAAGTTTATTGCTGTGTTCCACAAGCTGACCTAAAGTTTCTTGGCCACTGTACTTCAACATTTTAAACTGGCCATATTTCTGATTTTATAAAATGAAATAAATGCTAATGTGCTAGCAAGGGAATGTAAACAAGTGTTGTTAGACAAATTCAATGTGACTAAAAAGGAACTGCAGCAGGTGGATGAAAGTGAGCCCAATTAAGATATATTTGCTTTTGTGCCACAGATTCTATGCTTTTCCAAATAGAACTGTTAGATGCTAAGGGAATGAGGACTATTTTTGACTCATCCTTTTTTTTTTCTTTAAATCTGTGAGAAATATACTTTCTCATCTATATTTTATGCTGTTCTCTGTTCATACTTTGCTTTTGTGATGCTTCCTTTAAAGACTTTTTGTTCTTTTTCATTTGGTGCCATTGGTTATGCTGAATTTGTTGTTGTTGTTTTTGCATTTACATTCCACAGAGAAATGATACTTAACAGCATAAAATCCCAGAACCACATCAGAATAAAAGAGGTGATTTATAAACACATAATAGTCGTTTTTGATACTTTTCATCATTAGTCAAGCTGAGAGAACAAATTGAAATTTGAGCTTCTGGTGGGCTTTCTGAAGGGATCCTCAGATAAATGTAGCCAAAGATAAAAGATAATTCCAATTAAAAGATAATGGATATTATACACAATTACGGCTGTGGCCAAGTCGAAGCACTTTGAAATTAAATGTCTTTGTGCGAGAAACCGCAGTGTTAAATAAAATAATCAACAGGAATTTATTTCTGCTTTCCTTTCTCAAATCTACTCACACGTTCATTTCCTATTGTGGTAGGAAGTTAAAATTTTGTTAAAATAAAAGGAAACCAAAACTTTCCAACTGAGAATAAAGGCTAGAATTTCAAGGAATATAATATTAAACTCTTTACATTATATCATCCAGTTGTATTTATATGCTTTTAATTTTGCTAATTTAGAACCCAAAACCAGAAAGCTTCTGCATGGTACATAATATTCGACCTTGCTGATGACGTCTCTGTAAATTCCCACGTATGCTTTACCTTAGCTAAATATCTTATCAGTGAGGAATTATGACAAAATATACTGTGGAAGAAATAATGGGATTTTCACTTAAAATGACATGCTTTCATGCACCATTTCACAGGCCTATACCTGAGACACACAGAATTGTGGTGAAGAGGCAAAATTAGAAAGACAAAATGACTACAAGTATATCGTTAACTCAGGCAAAATCTCTGGAATCTAGTGATTCACTGATAATGGCTATAACAGATACAAATCTCAAAAAAAATAATTTTAAAACTGCCTTTTTTTCCTTGATCATATGTTGAACATCTCATATTGCAAATGATAAAGTGGAATTCCTATAATTTCATGGAAAAATTGTTATTTTAGTATATAGTTTCACCGTCACCACCACCAGCAATAGAAAAACAAAAGCAGAAATATGTAGATGAAATAGAGTTGGAAATTTTTATCATGGATTATCACCTCATGCTTGATTCAAAATAAAACCCCACAATCTTCTCAATCTCCCAGGCACCTGAATTCTTTGTCCCTGGATTTTCTTGATGAATCAAGTAAAACGTTTTACCCTTGAGGCTGTGTCGCTGCAGTTTATCAAAAATCATCACCACAGAAGAAAAAGATCACTGGGCATGTCTTATTTTGTTCTATTCGGGTTCTGATGGGTCCGGTAGAAAATAGGAACTGCTGCATCTCTCTGGAAACCGGTTATGTGGCAATATGCCTATTAATTTAGTTTCTTTGTTTTCATCCAGTCCCTCAATTTCCAAACACATGGAATGGGAGGGAGTATTTGAAATTAGAGTTGACTATCAAGACACTCCCCAAATTGGACTTGGGGGACATTTTGGGAAAGGGTACAATAGGGCCCTTAATGTTTATTGCTCCCACTGTAAAGAATACAATTAAGGCCCCTTAATGTTTATTGCTTCAGCTCTGAAAGAATACCATTAAGTGAGACACATCACCTGATGGCATCCTCATCAAGCCACACTCCGTGAGCACAGATGGGACATTATGTAATACAAAGAGAGCAGGCCTGCTCACCCGGCTGCATTTGGAGAACCACGTCAGGAACCTTCCTTGAAATAATCCAATAACAGGATAATGTGGCAGCCTACCTCACCCTCTACCACCATCCCTTAAACTCCCACGGCAACCTGAATAGAATTGCATTAATATGCATGATTCGCAGTCTAGAAAAAAGAAAGAAAGAGGAAGAAGGAAAAGAAGGAAAAAAAAATACACCACCGCTGTATGCTCTGCTGTATTAGTGAGCCTAATGAGAGTAAATTAAAACCCAGCTGAGACATGACCCTAAACCTTTTGCTTCCTCTTAACTGTCAGTTTGACTTTCTATAGCGCTGTGATCAACTGCATTCTAAGTGCAAGTTGACACTGGCTCAACTCTCTGTGAATGCAGGTAAAACAGAATGGGAACTACCTGAAACTCACGGCTGATGTAACCTGATTCTGCACCATTACCCGTAATCTGTGTCTTCAGCTTTGTGCAGCTCCAATTTCATTTCTTTAATAGCTTGGGTTTTGATAAGAATCTTTCCTTCCCCACCCTCCCCCATTGCCAAGTTCCCTTTGTGGTGTCATTGCTAACTTCTCACACAATGCAACTTCATTTCTCTAAGAAATTCCCATCAGTGGTCTTTAATAGCAGGTTAATGGGCTGTTAAATCTCAAATTTTCCAGAATGATTTTGTTACCAGGAGTCTTCTTCCTATTTCCAGCATGGTCAATAAGAGCCTTGTTCTAGAGGCGCTTAATGTTTCACACACTAAGGGGATTGTGCCCCAAATCAGAGAAAACAAGAGATACTTTTTATTCCCTTATGATATCAACACCATTTTAGTAGAATATCTGCTGTGGGTCCTATTTGTTATTCCTACATAAATCAATAAAGGCTTTGAAAAATACAGGAAGCTTTGCCAGCTGCACGCTTACAAATATTAGATGAGAGGGTTCACAGACAGCAGATCATCCATAAGCTCATTCTCAAATCTGTGTTGTCATATGCTTCATGACTTGCTTCATTATCTGCCACTGCTACTTTATGTTGGCTATTTCTTTCTGAACGTCTCATAAACAAAATCCTTAATGATATATAGCCCAAGTGAATTCATTTACCAAAAAAACAAAGTACAGTGCAAGGTTATTTATAAACGAGAAACCCAGGTGCCTCGCTGCAGGATTTCTGTGAGGTGAAATAGCCTGCTGGGGTTTTTCATAATTTCTAAGTGGATAGGTACTATGGATGGTTAGAAATACACCAAGATGAATTTTAGATTCACTTTCTTTAATGATTTTTAAGAATAGCAAGTAACTATTAGAGCCATGGTAATAGGAATGGGTGGCAAAGGGTAAATGGCACAAGAAAGCACTTTCCAGGTGTATAATTCTTGGATCTGATACTTTTTTTGTCAATAATACCTATGCTAAAATAATTTACTTCACATTTTACATTGAATGTTTAAGAAAAGATTATGTGCCAGATCTTGACATATAATATTAAGAGACTTGGATACAATTTTATACACATAATATTATTTTTTTCTAATTGAATACTATACACATATAATCATTTATTAGGAATTAAATACATATAGTAAGTTTAATTTTCCCAAGAAACTTAAAATCTAGCTGGAGAAATTCTATAGGTACACAAACGACTGAAGTACAAAATTAAAACTTTAAAACATTTTGAGACACCCTTTTTGTACCCTCTCAGTGTCTTGTTAATAAATGAGGTGTTATTTAGGGTCTTGCTAATAGTCAGAAAATAGGCAAAAAGGTGTATTGCTGCAAACATAATAGAAGATAATTTCTCATTCACGTAAGAATTCAAAGCAGATGAATATCTTGCATGTGGAGATTCTGGGATCCAGTATTTTCTCATCTATGGATCCACCATTTCTTAAGACCTCAACATTTGCATTTATCTTGCTGAAGGGAAAGGTAAAGGTGCAGAGGACATGCCTGTTTCTTAAAAGACTTGAAACAGAAACAACACATACTACTTTCAGTCTCATACCATGGGTTAGAATGCAATAGCAAGGACACAACTGATTGCAAGAGTAAAGGTAGAAAACATATCCTAGTTGTGACCTGAAAAGAGAAAAAAAATGAATTTTAGTGAAGAGCTAGCTAGCGTTTTCGAGTATGGTTAAAATATTATGTGCACATATAGTAGTAACATTCAATGGGTGTCAGACAGGTGGGAGGGGGAGAAGGATGGATTTATTCACACCTAATGGGTGTGGTGTGCACCATCTGGGGGATGGACATGCTTGAAGCTCTCACTCAGGGGGAAGAGGCAATAATATATGTAACCCAAACATTTATAACCTTATAGTGTGCTGAAGTAAAAAGAAAAATAAAAAAATAACAAAAATTACAGAAAAAAGTTATAATATTGGAAAAACTCTGCTGGATTACCTTTTTATACCCTCTAAACAGGACTCTTTGAAGTATGAATCTAAGAGTTATTTAAAAGCAGGAAGATAGGCAAAATTCCATAAAGAGTGGACATGGAATTGAAGTCTGAATGTTATAATAGTATAAATAAAGTATGAAACATTATTTTGTTAGACACACTTGGGAAGTGAGCATTGGGGAAAAAAAGACAGAAGTGGGGAATATCCAATGTTGAGCTGTCTGGGTATGAATGGCAAAAGGGTAAAAAAGTGAGGGACCCAGTCCCTGTTAGTCATAAGTAAGTAACTAATATGGCTGGGAGGTGGTCCCTCACCAGAATCACCCTTAATAGTCTGTTCACAAGATTGTAGGCTTTTTCTAGCATGCATCTCCAAACTCTTTTACCCTGTACCCATTATCCATTTCCAAAGCCACTTCCACATTTTTAGATATTTAGTTTAGCAACACCCCACTCTCGGTACCAAAATTTGTATTAGTTGGTGTTCTCCATATATACATACATACAGAAGGAGAGATTTGTTGTAGGAATTGGCTCAATATGTTTATGGAATCTGAGAAGCCCCATCATTTGCTGTCTGAAAGCTTGAAAACCAAAAAAGTTGGTGGAGTAATTCAGTCTGAGTCTGAAGGCCTAAAAATTGAGAGGCTGATGTTGTTGTAGATCCCGGTTTGAGTACAAAAACCCAAGAACCCAGGACACTGATTACTGAAGGCAGGAGATAGATGTTTCAGCTCTGTCAGAGAGAGTAAGTTTAACCTTCCTCACCCTTTTGTTCTATTCAAGCTGATATTGATCATGCTCACCCACACCAGGGAGGGCCATATGCTTTATTCAGTTCACCAATTCAAATTCTAATATCTTCTGGAAACACCCTCACAGATACACCCAGAAATAACATTTTCCCAGGTATCTGAGCATTCCTTAGTCTAGTAAAGTTGACACATCAAATTAATCATCATATCCACAGAAAAGTAATTTTAAAATGAGATATTAAAAAATAAGTCATTTTTGTTGATGGCAGATATGAAGTATGGTTTTGCCAGTGGATAACTAGATGAAGACAGAAACCTCTAGAAGAGATTACACTCAGAACATGGGAGGACAGGATGTTGAGAGGCATAAATATAAATATGGAAGGTTATAATGGTGTTGGAAAGAATGAATCCACCAGGAGAAACTGATACCACAAGCACGGCAGTGGGAAACAAGAAAAAATCCAACTCCACTGTTGGATTTTGGGGTTGAAATGGAATATACCTTAATCGAGATAGTTGTGAGGAATGAAGACATGTTAGGGGCAATGTTTTGCCACATTACTGAAAAGAGAGTTTAGAAATGAAATTTAGAATCTGTGACAATGAAGTGTAGGACTCATGTCATAGTTCCATTAACTGAGGTAGTAAATAAAACCAACAAAAACATCAGGACAAATATTTTAAGTTAGATGTAAGATGCCATGCCCTAACTCATTTCATTGAGAGCTCAAAAAATGGAATCTTACCATTGGGATGGTATTACCTTAACAGACAAGGACAACAAGGAAAGACAAGATACAAATCCATAAGCAGTGTTTTTGTCTTCAAATTTATTCCCAAATCATAACCTTAGTTGGCATTCTTTGCTAAGTAAATGACGTTTATTGAACATAATTAGTTAAGACAAAATGATGATAAGCAAAATGTAAACTTACTTTTATTTACCAAAGGCATAGTAAAAACACCTGTGTTAGTTATTTTTAGCTGCCTCTAAGAATGTTAGTGTGTGTAGCAATAAGTTATTTGGCTAATTAATCTTTGTTTCTGTAAACTTTGGATAATTATAGTTTTTAGTGACAGCACATGGCAGGCTCAGAGGAGCTGTCCTGGATAAGTACAAAGTTTGGTGAGAGTAAAACAGTGAGTGGCAGAGGTTGAAGCCTCTGGGTCTACCATATTCCGCAAGTATTATTTGTACAATGAATGTATTTAAATCAGTAACTGCCTAGACACACATAGAAGTAAAAATTAGAACTCAAATCTACATAACATAAGGAGAACAGAGAAACATTTTTATAAATACTTTCCAGTATCTGTATGTAAGAAAGATCATTAAAGATTGCAAAGAAAGAAGAAAGAAACAGGAAGGGAGGGAAGAAAGAAAGAAAGATATCACACTTATAATAAGCATGAAGTTTGTCACATTTAGAAAACATTACATACAAACCTCACCATTTGGTGGACAGCAATTTGATTTTCCAAGAGAAGATAAATTTTAGAGTGTACAATGGTTATTTTATGGCTTTTTGTAGCATATATGTGTATTTACTAGAAATAATTTACTAATCATATACATATCACTCAATGTCAAATAGGCACTTGATAAATATTTACTGAATGGGTGAATGATGAATAAAAATGGGTTTTATTTCAAAGAGGATATATAAGATAGTAACAAGACTATGAAACCCACCTTACAATTTATTAATAGTCATGCCCTCTCTTATTTTTCAGAAAACATTTCATTAACTTTTCTATGGGGAAGCAGAAATTACATTTATTAGTTTTTAGTATTTTTGCAGTAAGAATTATTGTGGGGGAAAAATAATAAGAACAGACGTGGACTCCAAGTAATATCCTGTTTGTTACTTAATAGTAGAAGGAACTACCATATTCAACTCATGCATAGAAACAAAAGCTCAAGAATATGAAAGCTGCCCATGGAATTCCACAGAGATTCATTGAAAGCTGAATGCACTTGCTTTCTCTCCACGAAGCTAGGGAAGGACTGACTTGAAGACTCAGTGCTTAGCAGAACTGTGAAGTAGGGTAGGAAGAAGGAAGCAATGTCACAAGCAGACAGGCAGTCCCAGGACAGTATTTTGGTTTAAGGAGGGAGGTCACTAGGAGGCTGGACTGGACTGGACAATGGCACTTCAGTAACATTTTCACGATAATCCATATAAGACTATACAAGAAGTCATTGTCTTTCTTATAAGAGGATATAATTTGATGGATTTTATAACCTTTTTTAGTGCCTTTGCTCCTTTCCACACTCGTATGTCCAAGTTTGTTTCTTTTCCCCTTTTCTAGGTATTCAATGCAAATCGTTGCAAATGCCGTTGCTGCCCCACTTCCCGGCAGCAGTCGCAGTGCTGCTTGTGGTGCTGTCTTGCTCGTCACTGATTCATTTCCAAGGTCCTCAGGAGGCCAAGTAAGCAGACTTTCATACACCAGTTTTAAGGTTTTGCTGCATTCAAACATTTACTAATGTTACATTTGGAAATGTGTATTTGCTAGCTGCTGGTAGTCCTTGGCGGTCTTATTACAAGTGTCATTAAAGCATCATAATATTTGGAGGAATTGCTCTGCTTCAAGATATTCAGGTTCATTAATGAACATTATCCATCTGACACATTTGGTAAACACCAGAGCTTCAGCGAACAGCTCATCAGGGATAAGCTCGGCCCTCTAGGCTCACTTGGAGAAGCTCATGAACTCACTACTGTTCACCCTCATTAGGCTTGAGATGCAGAGAAAAAAATACTGAAAACTGCCAATATTTGTACTTTAGAATTTAGAGAGTCTAATGTCTTTTTTTTTTTTTTTTGTCACTTCGTTTTTTTCTATGGAATTTGGTGGACAAGAGAGAAAGAATTGCCCTGTGGAGTTCTGTTTGTTTTCCTTTGGAAATTATCAGTGTTATCTTTAAATTAAGTTCAGAGAAAATTAAAAAAGGAAAACAGCATTGGAATGAAAAAAAAAAGATAATTTTCTAACTAGTTCTTTGGGTCTGAAAAAAGTCAAAAGCATCGTTCAGGGAACAAATATTATTGAGGAAAAAAGCTATAAAAATATAAACATTACTTTTTCCAAAATAATAGCTTCCTTAAAATGGTGCTCCATAAAGCAGGAGCTATGAACTCATGTACCATATCTCGTAGAAATATAAAATAAAACTGAATTAAGGCAGAGTTCCCCAAAAGAATATGATCCCAAGTATATATACCTTCGGACACTTCAAATTAAACAGCCTTTCCAGCAAGCACAAAATATGTTTTTCTTATCTCCCTTCAAATTGTAGATTTTAATATATTTGAATACATGGGGAGTTTTTGTACATGTAGAGTATGTAACCATATCTTATAGTATTTACCTGGGAATTAGGAAATTTTAAAGCCTAGTCATCAAATAACTTTAACATTGTAACTATCCATAATTTATCATTTCAAGTTTTTACATTAATTTCTCCTAGCACTTGACAAAATATTGCTAATTTCTCTGTGAAATCCTAAAATGTTCTCTTATGAAATATATGAATTTAGTAACGTTTCCCATTTTAAAGATATGGGAAGGTTCAGCCTTCTGAATCCCCTGAAACCTCCATATTATATTCCAATAGTGTGTCCGTTGAGGCTATTAGATATTTGGTCCAGACTGTAAAAATCAGACTCCATTTATATTCCCCAGAAGAATTTCTAACTACCATGAAAATGGGAAAACAATGTATTCACTGACATAGAAATTGGAATCATTCAGTGTGCAGAGCTTGATCCAAAAGAACTTTGATTTGTTATTAGGATCAATAATCTTCATTTGTCAAATACTAATATTCTCTATCTTCTCTCATTTTTAATTTGAGCATTTATAATAAAATAAAAATAAATAGACATGGGTGTATAAAATAGGATATTATATTAACAAAAATAGTGCTTGTTATGGTAATTTAATAGTTTCTAAAAACATAAAGAGAGATACAGTTTTTTCTTATTATTCATGCATTTCACATTTGCAAATTCCAAAAGTTATTAGTAACCTCAAACTTAATACTCATAGTGATTTATGGTCATTTGTGTTCAAATACACAGCAGTGAAAAATTTGAGTCACTCAGTGTGCAGATTCCCAGCTGAAGTTGAACAAGGAACTTCTCTGCCATCTTATATCAGCTCTCATACTGCAAACCAGCATCCTTTTTCAGTCTCAGTGCAATGTTTTATGCATTTTATTTTTAGCTTTTTGTTGGCAATTTTGATATTGAAAGTGACCATCTAGCACAGTGCCAAAGTGCCGTCTAGCGTTCCTAGGTGCAAAGAAGACTGTAATGTGTCTTATGGAGAAGATGCATGCGTTACATAAACTTTGTTCATTTATGAGTTACAGTACTTTTCTGTGAGTTCAATTCTAATGAATCAATAATAAATATTAAATAAAGTGTCTTTAAATGAAAACACACACAAAACAAGGTTATGTACTAATCAGTTCAAGAAAATGTTGTTGCTACCAGAGGCTGCCAGGAACCTAACCCTGTATTTCCTCTAGGAGCAGTGGTGCTGTATTAACTAATTCAGAGTTTTCAGAGACTTTACAGAGCATAACTACCACAAATAATAAGAATTGACTCTTTGTGTGTGTGTGTATACATATATATATTTTTATATATTTGATAAATCCTCTTAGGTGAGATGGGAACTGTTGACATTACTCTTTGGCAATGTAAAATTTATTATTTATTACATTTGGGTCTTATATTGTCATATGTAGAAACAAAATACATTTATATATATATACATATATGTAACTATATTAAATAATCACTTCAGAGAAATGTAAGGATAATTCTAAATCTATTACAGAAGTAATCTAAATAAAACAGTTATTTCAATGCTGTTAGCTTAACTAGTACTCAGAATTGAGTTAAAAATGAACAGAAGAAAAATAATTTATTTATCGTACTTTATAATTAGCAGTTTACAAGTGTACCTGATTAAAATAACATTTATAAAATATAATTAAATTCTTGTTTCAGGACTTAATACAAGTTGCAAAGAAACTTCTGAAGTTTTCAAAATCTAGCCAGCAATTGGTTGGGAATTATCATACATTTGGACCTAATATTGAAATCAATGACCTGTTTCCTCATTCTTTAAGGAATACATCAGTAGAGGATACAGCATCAAATGGTAAGATTCATACAAACATACAAACACAAAACTACATTTAATTTGGATATATTTGGAAACAGCCCATTGAAGGTCATGACAAGAAAGTCCGTAAATTAGAACACGTAACAGAAAAAGAAGTGGAATATACTATAGAAAAACTAGAAGATCTTCTTCTAGGTAAGTCTGAAATTGGTCTGGCAAGTTTGGATCGGGAGTGGGAGCCAAGAATAGGGGTACTGGTGATCATTTGAGCACAGAATTTTAATCTGAGCTGGCTGGAGTATTCATGCCTGTGTACAATGTTTTCCTTTAAGAGGGATCTTTACTTATCTCAGAAACCCTTCTAGGATTCCTACTGTAATTTGTCATCCATAGGTGGCCACTCAGCAAGCAACAGAGCTTAAGAGGCAGCATTTGTTGTTCCAAAAAGGTTTCTGGGTAGTTATACCATCAGACCTGTCATAAAAACCAAGAGCACTGATTTAAATTCTTCGATGTGTTACTTAATTACCTTTTTAATTAGGATAAAATGTCTTTTCACCCTCTCCTATTTGAATACTGCCATCCCTGCTTTTGGGGCCAAGTTATAAATACACCGCAATGAATAGCTCTCACCCCCTCCCCTATCTTTCCCCACTGAGCCAGCTGCTCCTGTGTGTTCAACTGTCAGCATCGATGCTGCAGAGATGCTCCACGTGCTCCCTAATAACTCGGGGAATCGGTGCTGCTCATCGCTGAGGCTGACAGCTGAACACAGCTCAGGGGAACTGAATGTGCAAGAGGAGCAGAAAGATGAGGGGAGATTGATTCTTTGAGATGCAAGGATAAAATGGCTATGAAAATAGCCATGATACTGTTGGATGATTGACCAAACTAAGGGCTAGGAAATGCGTTGTCAAAGTAAGAGAGGAAAAATAAAAAATAGAAGAAAATATGATTTACAAGGAGAATGTGATTTTTTTTCTTCTGGAAACGTATAATAAGGGTGGAGAGAATTAGAAGAAGTCTATTTTGTCATCTGGGACCCAGAACTGGGAGACGTAGACGACTGAAGCTGAGGACCTGACAAGAGTCTGGCTTCCCTTTAAGGAAGACATTACCTGATGAGAAAGAGCTTGGAAGTTGCTCGTTGCATAGTCTCTGAGGAATTCTAAAATTATAAAACATTTTACCAGGAAAACTCCTCAGATACATTTTTTAATTATTTTTACTTATGGCAAAATACACATAATCCAAAATTTACCATTTTATGCATTTTTAAGTGTGCAGTTCCATGGTATTAAGTCCATTCACATTGTTGTGCAACCATCACCACCACCCATGTCCAGAACTCTTGTTATCTATCTTGCAAAACTGAAACTCCATACACAGAAGACAAAACTCTCCATCTCCTTCCTCCAGCCACTGGCAACCCCCATTCTACTTTCTGTCTATGAATTTGACAACTCTAGGTACCTCATATAAGCAGAATCAAACAGTATTTTTATTTTTTTGAGTGGCTTATTTCACTGAGCATAATGGCCTTAAGGTTCATCCATGTTGTAGCAAGTGTCAGAATTCCCTTCTTTTTTAAGGTTGAATAATATTTCATCATACGTGTCTACCACGTTTTGTCTATCCATTCATCTGTCAATGGACACTTGAGTCACTTCCACATTTTGGTTCTTGTGAATAATGCTGCTATGAACATGGGTGTTCAAATATCTCTTCAAGACCCTGATTTCACTTTGTTTGGGTATCTATCTAGAAATACAATTGCTGGATAATATGATTATTCTTTTTTTAAAAAATTTGGGGGAACCAAAATTTAGTTTTCTATAGTGACTTCACCGTTTACATTCTAATTAGCAGTGCACAAAGGTTCTAATTTCTTCACACCCTTCACAACACTTGTTATTTCCTGGGTTTGTTGTTGTTAGTAGCTATCCTAATGAGTGTGAGATGCTTCAGATACAACTAACTCTATCTTCTTTATTTTACAGATAAAAATATATTGAGACAGAAATGTTGTGTCTGTCTGCAAACTTAGTAGCAAGCTGGAATAAGAACTCAGGTACCTTGGTCAATAACCTAAATCTCAGACTTCCAAAAGTGGCCCAGGTTATGTTTTATTTTGTAAATCACTTACCCTATCTGCACAGCACACATATTTTGAGACTATGGCATTGGCCCCCTGAAGAATGTTCTGCTTAATAGGGAAACAAGGGCCATGAAGAAAACTCAAAAAGAGCTATAATTTAAACATAAACCAAATGACAATATTCGTGGTGCATATAAATGCTGAGAATGTGTAAAGTTATAAAAGTAGAAAGCAATCAACAAAATCTTCTGACAATTCTGTATGGCAGCTAAAACCTAATACAATAGTGTCTGCAATGTAAAAAGATATATAGCAACAATGAAAATATAGTTGAAAAACTGTCAGAAATCATTACCAGAAAATGCATTGTGTAAAAATTTCATATTTGTTATTGTTGTTTTTGTGAATATTAATCTATAAGAAAAAATAATACATAGATACTAAAATCTTATTTTCAGGTTTTGAGATTCATTTGTTCAGCCAATATTAATTGAATACCTGCTGTGAGCCAGGTGCTGAGGAAATAGCACAGAGCAAGACAAATAAGGCTTCTGCTCTCCTGGAGCTTATTTTCTAATGGGAGGTAACTTTCAAAGATCAGTAAATAAGCATGATAGGTGTTGATTGTGATAAGCCAGAAGTTTCAAATTGGTCACCAGTGGGCCAAATATGGCCAGCAGATGGTTAGTTTTGTTTGCCCTGCATAGTATTTGTTTTTAAATGTAAATTTGATGATATTAAGCAACATTGAAGATTTAGAAATCTTCACATAAAAATCCAAATTTCTGGCTTTTACTAAAAAAATTGAGAAATTTGACAAAACCTCAAGTAGGATAGTAAAATGAGATAACTGGAAAAATCATGCTGATGAAATGATTTTATAATCAAAACTTGGTGTGTGAGAATTATCCAGGCCTATGCAGTTCTCAGGAAAGAGCATTCTAAGCAGAAAGAACAGGAAGCCCCAATTCCTAGAAAATTGCAAAAGCTGGACAGGATGTGCCAATGAGGTGGTGGGTCTTATACAGGACTGTCAAAAGACTTGACAAGAAGTTCAATTTGCTACATGAGGGAAGGATGTTAAGCCAGAAAGACACCTAGGGTGATTAATTTCTTGTTCCCTGTATTTTTAAACATGTCCATATAAAGATATGTATCACCTTTATTGTAAGATGAGAAAAGTTATTTAAAAATATACAAAGAATAAATATACATTCCTGGTATTTTAAGTAAGATTATATTATTAGTAAGATTTAGAATAGAGGGAAAAGTAAATCACTGAAAAGTAAGATCACTCTAGTGTTCTTACTAAATATAATTATGATCCTAAATTGAAGGTCATTTTCTGTACGTAGACTTGCCCTTGGAGAGGAGATGAGAGTTATGAGATTGGATTGGTCATCAGTTGTTATCTGGGAAACTGGCAGGGGTTAGTAACACAATGAATGTCACTCATCTCTAGCTAGGCCAAACTTATCTGACATATAAATGTAAAACCAAGTACTGCCCTAATCTCAAAATATGAATGAATTCAGTAGTTGGGAGCATGAGCATTATGTTTTAAGAAAAGGAGTTTTCTAGTCACCAAATCACACATTTTTTTTAAGTTAGGGGAAAGAATGGAAAGAAAAGAAAGGAAAACATGTAATTTAAAAGATAAATTCAAAGGGGTCATGGTAATAAGCTCAACAATATTCAAATAAAACTGGTCCCTGTTCAGGGTCAAGTTGTACAAAGCTTCCATGTAACCAATGGGTAGGTGAACTCAAGTGAAGCCCCAGGGCTTGAATCTAAAATCTTTTTTGCTGTGTAGAGTTCCATGATACCATGGAATTATACTCCACTGCCTATTAGACTCATCTATAAAGCTAGCCTATAATCACCTCTAAAAGAAAACCTGTGGAACAAAAGGGAGAAATTTCAGAAAGAGCGAAAGAGAGTATCAAAGCAATTGGGGTGGTACAGGTCTCCCAAGCTGGAATTTTTCTCTCATAAGTTTATTTTCTGTTTTGTGTTTTTCTAAGTGGATTTTCTTACAATTTTCAGAAAGAGAACTAGATAAAAAGTTGAAATGTAAGCAATAGGCAGAAGAAAATTTGTGAAATATTTCTGTCATAGTAGACTGCCTTTTACATAGAGATCTCTGAAGAGTACCATTGGCCTCAGGACTTAATAATGAATTATTGAAATATCTCTTCTTTGAAAGGAAATAATGGAGTATTAAATCAATGCAAAGGTATGAATCTGAACTATGGCTCAAACTGAGTTTGAGGGGTTGTTTGAAATGATATTATGATGTTAGATCAGATGAAAATATATATATGAATTCCTATATATTCTTAAAATAAGCCCTAAAGCTGACATTCAATAAAACATGAAAAATGTAGAGGTCTGTGTAAGTGAAGAAATATGACTCTATTTTTTAAGAGATGATCAATCACTAAAACTTAATTTTTAAATCAATTACGGAATAAATAGGACTGTCAATAATCAGAATTCATAATCAAAAATTATTTTCCAATACCCTCGTCTCTCCTTGTTCAAAGAAATCACCAAGTCCCAACAAGTCTGCATTTTTAAAATGCCTGGTTTCTGTCCCCTCTGCTTTATCTACTCTACCACTGTTCAGTCCACGCACAAATCATATTATGCCTGAGACATTACATAAACCTGACTGTGCTATTCATCTGTTCAAAGTCCTTCCGCTTCCATTCCTTTTGGGATAGAAGAAAAAGGAAAAGGAAAATAAAGAAATTTTCAGCCTTGTACATAGAATAAAACCTGCTGTGATCTAGCAGCTAGATCATAGATTCTAGCTCCTGTGTGTGTGTGTGTGTGTGTGTGTGTACGTGTATCTCTCTTTCATCTCATCTCTTGTCATTCTTGCTTTCCTTACACACCCACATTCCAAGCACGTGGAATTATTCAACAACTGTTTTGTTGAGTGCCTGTTATGTGCTAGGCTGAATATGTGGTGGTTCTTACCCTCAAATGCACTCAATTCTAGAGGTCATAAGAAAGATAGTAAATAAATTATAAATTCATGTTTTCAAAAGAGGTACACATCAAAAATAAATGGCAATATAATAAATCAGAAATAATGGGAGAAAAAGGTCATATGTCTTTGGATAGAGGGGGGTTCAGAAGGTCTCTTCAAATGAGAGATAACTGAGCCAAGATACGCAGTTTGAGAAGGAGCTAGTCATTTGAAGCACAAAGAACAGATTATGTTGTGTAGGGAAAACAGGGATAGGAAAGACTCTATGAGGAGGAAAAAGGTGGCTGGAGCAGAAAGAACAAGCTTTCTCATACAGGAGGTGCTCAGAGACATGTCGTGTAAAGGCTTTTAGGCTACGAGGAACAACTGGGATTTTACACCAAGTATGGATCCATTTAATCAGGGAGTGACATGAACTAACTTGTTAAATATCTTACAGTAGCCACAGTTTGGAGAATGTGATGGATCTGGAATGGTAGAAGGAACAACACCATCTAGTCCCTGCACTTTCCTGCTTACAACTGCCTGCTCATGCAATGCAAATATTTACAGCCAGGAGACTTTGATTTACATCCAAAAACATTCACTTACCCCAGTGAATTATTTGGGGACTTCAAACATGAAAGAGAGAGAGGAACCCAGGGACAGCAATTCTGACATGACCTACAGAATGGGCTCTGCACCTTGGAGCCTCCTGGAGACATGAACAGCCTGCTTCATCTCAGCCCAGGTACCATGCTTATGGCTTTGGGTTTCATGAAACTCTGATCCGTCACCTTTCTTAATGGGCCAGTGTGAAAAATAACAATAGCAGTAATATAGGTAAATAATAATTGCCATAATTAACTAAATGCTGTGCAAAGCCTAGAGATTTGTGATAAACACCTTGTATCTCTAATGCTCTTATCAACCTATCAACTTCTAAAGGTAGTTTTCCCCACTTTGCACATCATAAACTTTGAAGGTCTGAGAAGGATGTTGAATCTCAACTGGCAGAGCCAGAATTCAAATTTCAATCTTGACTCTTGCCTGACTTTAAAGTCCACTTTCTCTTTATTACATTTGTCGAAGAGAAAAGGTTTTGTGTTTGGGTTTTTGTTGTATTTTTGTTTAGAAATGTAAATAACTTAGGCCGGGCACGGTGACTCACGCCTGTAATCCTAGCACTCTGGGAGGCTGAGGTGGGTGGATCGCTCGAGGTCAGGAGTTTGAGACCAGCCTGAGCAAGAGTGAGACCCTGTCTCTACTAAAAATAGAAAGAAATTATCTGGCCAACTAAAAAAAAAAAAATATATATATATATATATATATACAAAAAATTAGCCAGGCATGGTGGCACATGCCTGTAGTCCCAGCTACTTGGGAGGCTGAGGCAGTAGGATCGCTTAAGCCCAGGAGTTTGAGGTTGCTGTGAGCTAGGCTGACGCCATGGCACTCACTCTATCCCGGGCAACAGAGCGAGATTCTGTCTCAAAAAAAAAAAAAAAAAAAAAAAGAAAGAAAGAAATGTAAATAACTTAATACATTTTATTTCTCCTCAGCCTCTACAGCCCTTATTTTTTTAAAACTACTTATTGAGGTATGATTGGTATGTAACAAGCTGTAGAAATTTAATGTATAGAACTTGAAATGTTTGGAGATAAGTATACACCCATAAAACCATCATCACAATCAATGCTGTAAACCTAGCACATCAAACAGATTCCTCCTACGGCACTTTGTTTTGTTTTGTTATTTTTTTACTTTTGTGGTAAGAGCATTTAACATAAGGTCTATAGGCTTAGCAAAGTTTTCAGTATACAATATTGTTAATCATAGATACTGTGTTTTACATCAGATCTCCAGATCTTATTCATCTTATAAGTGAAACTTTGTGTATGTTGACTAACATCTCCCCACTCCCCTACATCCCCCAGCCCCTGGCAATGATCATTCTAGTCTCTGCTTCCATTAGTTGGACTATTTTAGATTCTACATATAAGTGAGATCATACAGTATTTATTTTTATGGACCTTGCTTATTTCACCTAGCATAATGTTCTCCAGGTTTATCCATGTCATGGAAAATGACAGAATTTTCTTCTTTTTAAAAGCTGTATAGTATTCCACTGTATATATATACCACATCTTCTTTATCCTGAATCCATCCATGTATGGACATTTAGTTTATTTGCATATCTAGGCTACTGTGAATAATGCTGAAATAAGCGAGAGAGTGAAGATAATCTCTCGGGGGGGATGTTTTATTACAGATTCAATCTCACTACTCCTTATTGGTCTGTTCAGGGGGTCTATTTCTTCTTAGTTCAACCTTGGGATTTATCCATTTCTTACGTTTTCTACTTTGTGAGTATTTAATTGTTCATAATGGTCTCTGATGATCTTTTGCATTTCTGTGGTATCAGTAGTAATGACTCCTTTTTCATTTCTGATTTTATTTATTTGGATTTTCTCTCTTCTTGTTTAGTCTAGCTAGTGGTTTATCAATTTCCTTTACCTTTTTGAAGATCCAATTTTTTGTTTCATTGATCTTTTGTATTTTTTTAGTCTCTATTTCATTTAGTTCTGCTCTGATCTTTGTTATTTCTTTTCCTCTGCTAACTTTGCGTTTGATTTCTTTTTGTTTTTTTTAGTTTATTGAGGTGTGATGTTGGGATGCTAATTTGTGATCTTTGTACTGTTTTTATGTAGTCATTTAATGCTATAAACTTGTCTCATAGTGCTTTCTCTGTATCCCATAGGTTTTGGTAAGTTGTGTTTTTATTTTCATTTGTTTCATTTTTTTAAATTTCCATTTTAATTACTTTGTTGACCCACTGATCATTCTGGAGAAAGTTATTTGATTTTCATGTATTTGTATTGTTTCTAAATTTCCTCTTTATATTGATTACTATCTTTATTGCACTGTGTTCTGAAAAGATACTAGATATGACTTTTTTTTAATTTGTTAAAATTTATTTCATGGGATAATGTGGTCTATTTTGGAGAATGTTCTACATACTGATGAAAAATATATGGAATTTGTAGTTGTTAGGTAGAATGTTCTGTAAATGTCTAAGTCCATTTGGTCTAAAGCCCAATTTAAGTCTAATACTTCTTTGTTGATTTTTTGTTTTGATGATCTGTCTAGTGCTGTGAATGAGGAGTTAAAATCCCCAACTATTACTGTTGCTATTTCTTTCTTTAGGTCTAGTAATATGTATTCTGTGGATGTAGGTGTTCCAATACTGTGTGCATGTATATTTAGGATTATTATATCCTATTGATGAATTGATCCCTTTATCATTATGTAATGGCCTTCTTTGTCTTTTTTCACTCATTTTTTATACAAGACCTGTTTTATCTAATATAAGTTTAACTACTCCTGGTCAGTTTTGGTTTCTGCTTGCATGGAATATCTTTTTCCACCCCTTTACTTTTAGTCTATGTGTGTGTGTGTTTACAGGTAAGGTGAGTTTGTTTTAAGCAGTATGTAGTTTGTTCATTTTTTTTAAATTTGACTCTGCCAATCTATATCTTTTAAGTGGAGCATTTAATCCATTTATGTTCAAAGTTAATATTGATATGTGAGGTTTTATAATGTTTATTGTTTATTTTCTTTTTCTCTGTCTTTTTGTCTTTGTGGTTTACTGAAATTTTCTTGTATGGTCATTTGATTCCTTTCTCTTCTTCCTTTGTGTGATTGTTTTATAAGACCTGTGAGTTTTATATTTTTGTGTGTTTTTGTGATAGAGCATATAGACCTTTTGTTTTCATGTTTGAGACTCCTCTGACAATTTCCTGTAGGGCTGGTCTAGTGGTGATGAATTCTCAACATTTGCTTATCTGTGAAAAACTTTAATTCTCCTTCATTTTTGAAGCTTATTCTGACAGGAAAGACTTTTTTTCTTTAAGCACTTTGAAAATGCCATCTCATTCTCTTCTGGCGTATAAGATTTCTGCTGAGAAATCTGATGTTAGTCTGATGGGATTTCCTTTATAGGTGACTAGATGCTTTTCAATTGCTAATTTTAAAATTCTCTCTTTCACTTTGACATTAGACATTCTGATTATAAAATGCTGCTGTAAAGTCCTTTTTGCAATGTATTTGCCTGGGGATCACTGGGCCTCCTGTTTCTGAATGTCTAATTCTCTTGTTAGCTTTGGGAAGTTTTCATTGATTATTTCCTTAAATAGGTTTTCTAAACTTTTTTATCTCTCTTCCCTCTCAGGAATATTGATAATTTGTAAGTCCAGTTGCTTTATGTAGACATCTCAAAGGCTTTGATCATTCTTTTTAATCCTTTTGTTCCTTATTTCTGTCTGACCAGATTATTTCGAAAGACCTGTCTTCAAGTTCTGAGTTCTTTTCTCCTTCTTGAACTAGTCTATTATTGAAGCTTTCAAATGTATTTCGCATTTCCTTCATTGAAATTTTTAGCTCCAGAATTTCTGTTTTGTTTTGTTTCTAAGATATCTATCTTCTTGGTAAAGTTCCAATTCATATCCTGAATTAATTTTCTGATTTCTTTGTATTGGTTTTCAGATTTCTCTTGCATCTCATTGAGCTTCTTTAAAATCAATATTTTGAATTCTTTATGTGGAATTTTGATGAATTCTTTTTGATTGGAATCCATTCTGGACAATTGTTGTGGTCCTTAGGTGTTGTCATATTTCATTGCTTCTTCATGTTTCCCATGTCCTTCCATTGATATCTGTGTATCTGGTATAGCAGTCACATGTTCCAATTTTTTGAAATTGCTTTTGTAGGGGAGAAATTTTTCCTGAAGATGTATATATGTTGTTGGTTGAGTAGGACACCTTGGCTTTGATTTTGGATGCCTGTACTAGTGTAATCTCTGTGTGACTTCTTCAGCAGTACATGGGGTCAATGGTATCTGTGATTTCTTTGGTGGATTAGGGTATGGCTATTAGTTGAGGCTGTGGGGAAGTTTTGCTGGGAACTGGACACTAGCTGTCAGTCTTTGGGCACTGGTGGTGGCAGTAGTGGGCTGAGAGTACCTGTTTTTAGCTCCCAGGCAGCTTATACTGGCACTGCTGTTAGTGCATCCTGAGAGGCCAAATCTTGGGCCTTCAGGTATCTTTATCAGAAGGTATTAGTGGTAGCCAAGGGCTGCATGTGTGGCCAGGGTCTCAGGCCCTTGGGCAGCTGGTGTGAGGTGACTGTGGCAGTAGCAGGGGTGGAGCCACCCACTGGGACCTAAGCAATCTGTGTTTGTATTGCTGGTAGGTGTAGTGTGTTGAGCAGGCTAATCCCCCATCTCACAGCTGCCTGTAGCAGAGCAGTGGGTGTTATCCTAATGTGCTTATGAGAGCTTGATCTCCCCTGTCCCTCCCCAGCCATGTAGCAGCTGCAGCTGCATCAACTCCAATTATGCCCCAAAGCAGGGTGCACCTCAGCATTGAACTTTCCAAATGGCATCTTTGGCCTGCTACCAGAGAGAGTGGGGCCCCTCCCAGGCAGGCAGCATGTGAAAGAAGCTGTGGGGAGTATGGTCCTCTCATGTTTTGGTCTCACAGTGGCCTGTTGCAGGGTGGTGGGTATTGTCCTAGGTATATATAGGAGAGCCTAGTTTACCTGTCCTTCTTTGGCTGGGTGGCAGTTCTGCCTGGTCAGCTGGAATTCAGCCAAAGGGTGAGGTGCAGCCCAGCTTTAAACTTTCAAAATGGCACCTTAAGCGTGATATCAGAGAGGGTGAGACCCCACCCAGGCAAGCAGCATGGGCAAAAACTGTGGGGAATGCAGTTCTTTAACATCTCATTATCAACGGGAGCCCAGAGCAGGGCAGTGGAAATCTTCCCAGAGGTGTGTGGGAGCACCCAGGGTCCTCTATCCCTCCTCAGAGTAGCACACGAATAGCAGGCACATCTATAGATCCCTGGTATCTAGGTCCTCAGAATGGAAGCTTCTCTAGGCTCAGATGCCTGTGTGAGTCTGTGTGGGTTCCCATTCTGGAGCAATGTCTCTGTGCAATTTCTAGGCAACTTCCTACGTTAAGCCTGAGTCCTCTGTGGGTCAAGGGGTTCTTCTTATGTAACCAAGATTGTAAAACCCATTTTGGAGCATGGTGGCCTGGGGTTTTCTCACTTACTGTTTCCCCATGTCCTGAAGTTTTTCCTGGCTCTCAGCAAGTCCCTGGCCAGGCAAGCTTCCTTGAACTCTACTCGTACTCACTTTTGGTGTTTCCTGCCATTTCCCTGATAAGCCCTAGTGTTCTCTCCCTGATGATCTGTTCGAAATGTGAGTATCTGCTTAGTATTCTGGTTCCTTTCTATGGATGAGGCCCATCTTGATCCTTCCTGACAATCTATATAGCATTTCAAAAATAAAAATTCACCCAAAATTTCCAAGTCAGAAAAATAAATGAAATACATATAGTTATAGGAAGACATATAGAAAAAAATTAATAAGAAACTTGAAAAAGAAGAAATCTTCCTTGATATTAAAAAAAAAAGAATAAGAACAAAATAGATCAAAAAGTGGTTTGGTCTAACTTGGATATCCCTGAGTAGGCAGCAACACCTAGTAAGAAAATGCCTATTAATGTAGGAAAGTGTTGTGCTCTCTCCCTGAAGTTAGGCAGAGTCTTATCAGTTCAATCACATGGAGAGGCTTCCAAATGGAGCTCATGCACAATATGAACAAAGATAAAATCCCTTATTGTGGAAGTTCAAAGGCCAATGTACACTTTCAAATGGCTCCCAAACTGGTCATGGTACTTGTGGTCCTGAGAGCAGCCCCGACAAGATGGGAGAGAAAGCTGCATGCACTGGTCAGAGGTGCTGACATTGCTTCTGTCACCTCCAATTTCACTGAGCTCCTAAAGAGTGTGCAGCATAACTAAAGATCTATAGAAGAAAGCCTTTAAACTAGGCAACAGTCCTAAAAACATTCCATTGCCATTTGCAATCTATCCAAAACTACTCCTACCTGCCCTCTTTTATATTTCATTATTAAAGAATCAGAGCAGGAGAGTCAAATGTCATAGTAGATATTTCTTTTTCTGAATGCCAATGGCTGCATCAGGAGAGAAAAATAGGAATAAGTTATTAACACATTTAGATGATTGACTTGGAAAGGAAAAATTTTAGTCAATGGAAAGCACATGGCTTTGGAGTCAGACATAACTGGATTTCAATGTGAGTTTTTTAAGCTATCCTGTGACCTTAGGCAAGTTAATTTAATTACACTGAATCACAAAATCAGTGTTTACAAAATGAGAATAATAGAAAGTTTATGACTTTCATTAAAATGCATATAACATATAGAAGTTCTCAATAAATATTTGGGTTTTTATCCCCTTCTTTAAACAGTGTCTTCCAGCAAAATGTGGTTTAGCCATGAAAGACTGCTTACTAAACATGGTATGCTGAGAAAAAAGAAAAAAACACTAAGGAGCTGTACGTCCTTCACCAATTAATTTAACATCTCTGAGTCTTAGTTTCTACATCTTTCTGAGAAAATTATATCCCCCAAATGCAATTATAGAACAGAAGATAAGAATAACCATGATTCTCATGAACTTTATTCAGTGATTATTACTCACAGAGTTTGAGGGAAAAAAGTTGAAAAAGCCAGGTACTTTGATTATTGTAATGTAGTCATATTTCTTACTGGGCCATATTTCTTACTGATAAGAGATATTTGAAAAGCAGAGTTATTCCTTTGGATGTTTCTCTATTCCAAAATTTAAGATGATTTTGATGTTTCCTTAAATTGCTTTTTGTGAGAATTGTTTTTATATAGATATGTACCTATACAATTCTTAGCTATTAGTACTAAAATGTGTTTTCTCTCTGAGATATAAATGATGTTCAAAGGCCAATCACTCTGTACAAATGTCACCATTCTCAAGATTGATTTAGCATTTCTCCAACCTGTAACAGATTCTTCAATCAGTAATACTTGGAGACACCATGCACATCAAATATACTAGTGTAATGCTTACAAAATCAATAAATGGTAGTCTTGTGAGTCTTGTTATGTCTATTTTATTGATTGCATTTTTATTATATCTGTAATTACAGTTCAAAAATACAATTTGATGATCTTTAAAAAAACATTAACTCTTAAATTCTCTTAACCCACAGGGCTTTGACTTTTTCCTTTTTTTCCGTTATTCTATAGTTTAGCCTGTTTTATACCAAAAAGTAAAAAATAGATAAATAAGCCTTAAAAGGAAAGCTTTCTCTGCATCCACAGGATGCAGGGGAGGCTCTTGACTTTAGCTGTCAGGTAAGTCCACTTATCCACACAGAGAAGTACCGCAATGGGCTCCTTTTTCTCAGAACTTCATGGAGATAGTCAAAGGATTCGTTGAATTTTATTTATCCCACACTATCTGATGAGAGCTGTGCCTATATACAATAAACCCTAGAGTGGGTGGTGATTTCTTTAGTGCCTTGTTAGTTAGTAACAGACTGGTGTTAGTCATCTGTGGCCTGGCCAATTAGGTAAATGGCCATGGTTCAGTTTTACTCTTTCTCTGGTTCTCCCACAAGAAAGGGACTATTAATAATAGCTGCTCTGTGTTCCAATGTACTTATTACCCTTTCATATGTTGGTAGAATTCATTTAAAAATACCTCATCATAGGCCATGTAGGTGACAGCTACGTTAGTAGTCAGTTGCCCTAATTATAAATTCACTCCAACAGTCAGCAAATATCTAATTAGAAAAGATACACTCCCAAATGTCATTTTTGTTGATCAAACATAGTTGAGTATTGTCAATTTCCTATGATTTAAGTTAATAAAATGACTTCAGTAATTCATAATTTTGAACATTGAGGATCTGCTATTTATCTTAATACATTCTTTGAAGATGTATTATCTTTGGTAAAATTAGTAGTTTGATGTATATGTTAATGTATTTAGAAGTCAGCTTTCTTTTGTAAAATTAGTGCTATTCAGATATGTGGATCAGCTTAATTATTTCAGAGACAATCTCTAGTCTCTCATGAGCAGCATATAAAATCCTAGCAAGCCATTTTGGATGTACCTTAGGGATGGTGGTGCATGAGGCCTGTCTCCTCAATGGCTTTGTGTCTAGCCACTCGTCTCTGGAATATTGTCATATCTGCCTCAACTGATCCTCTTGCACAAAAGATGATAGCAGCACCTGCAAAGATAGGGAACCAAGGTTTCATTCATCTTACAGAGTAAGTTGTTTGAAATGGTTTGTGCTTCTTTGCTAATAAATGGTTGTTTAATATATGTCTCTGTGGGTGGTAGAATTTGATCTCGCACTTGCTTACATTATTACTGGTTAGGAAGTATGTGAAGCAGTAGCTACCAACAAAAATACCCTAACAGTTGTGCATAACTGAGTTTTCTCAGGTCACTTTGTGGTACAATATCTTAAGCTTCTCAATGTGTCCTTGATCACACTAAAGTCTTTTTGATGCAATTACTCATTGGTCTCTGTGGAAGACGTCCCTTCCTCCCATTAGCTCTGCCCTGTGCTGAGTGGCTCTGTAAAGCCACGGTTCATTGACTCTAGACCAAGTGCTCTGTGTTAAAATCATGTGGTTTGTGTCAGCTCTCATTGGGATCAGCATGCTCTCTGAGAGGATATAAACCCTTTTCAGCCTGAAAAGTCACTTCGTGCTTAGGGCTAGAACTTCAAATAGACATCCCCTTACCTTATTTGAACAGTGATGGGATGGTAGCACTCTGTGTTGACACTATTATACTTCTCCCTCCACACACTCAAAGTGTGACACATTACTGCTTTATGGGTTCCTGTCCAATATCTTGGAGGATAAGTCATTGTGTGTGTCCATTGTCTAAATTCTATTTTACAAACCATCTGGAAATGATGCACCAAATGCTGTCACATATACGTATAACAAATAATCGTGTCTTAATTTTGGATCATACAAGCCAGAGCTCAACTTCCTTAAAAAACTGATTCTGAAACACTGAGATTTTCATCAAATGGTCACTGGATATGAGCTGCTCCCATGAAAGAGATGTAATTTGGGGCAAGGAAGTTTCTTCCTGCAAAGGACAATTCCTGGAGAGAGACTTAGTTATGAACTGCAACAGCCAACTCTTTAAGGAACTTGAATAGGTACCATAGTACTGAATGGGAATCAGGGTGGCACATCACAGCATCACCTTCAATTCTGTCACAGGTTTGGACTATTCTCAGTATTAGGTCCTTTCCTTGACCCAAGAGTGTCCCCCTGGTCTGGTTTCAATTTTGTGCTTGATTTCTCCATGTTAGTTTAATTGTCTGGGTTCCCCCACCTCTTCTCATAAATATCATGAACCATGAGGGGATACCACTTGTCACGAGAATAGTTGAGTCTCCTTTTCCTACTCAACATCCATCCAAACTTCCTCTAGCACTAAGCAACTAAAGGAAATATAGATGAAAACCACTACCGAAGAGGAAGAAGGTATTTTAGTTTCTTACAATAATCTCTGCCTCCTCTAAAATGAAGATACGAACAAAAGAAAAGACAGAAAAAAAGAGAATTCAAACATGGAGACAAGTACCTCTGTGGAGTAGGATATGCTAAAGTAGAAAGGAGCCAGGTAAGTCAAAATTTTAAATGGCTTAGTAAGTGAAAGAATGGCTAAGTGACTGAGAAAACGTGGTCAAACATGAGTTAACAACCAGGAGGTTAGAATCACACCGAAGCGAAGAAAGGAAACTGTGGTGGGAAAAAAATTGTTCAAGAAAATGTTAGATTATTTTGATGGGATATTTCTGAAATGCCAGAGAGAATACAAAAGAAGGAACTAGGCTTATTAAAAGAGCAGATAGAATGACTTTTGTTACACTTAGGGCTATGCAAACATCACTGGTAGTATTCACCGTGGAGGCTGTTCCCAGACCGCCTTTAGTTTACATGATTTCACATTAATGCAACTCATAGGCAGGGACAGCAAGACTGTGACTGATTAAGTACAGTGCTAATACTTTCAGTAAAAATTTAATACTTTGAAAAAACATACTGTTTCAAAATTCTGAATAACATTTTTAATTTTGGCCTTTTACTTAAATCATATGCAGGGGTATCCTACCAATTTTTAACTCATCAATTCTCCTTTCATTCAAATTGCTATTGAAATGTAAACTTCCACCATGAAGACTTCTCTTATACATATATAACATATATGTGTATATATATTGCAAATCTGAACATACAAATGCAGTGACACTCTTACTGCCCTGATTTCATATATATACCCTGAATATGTGCCCAGTTGAATTATGCGGCCAGGCTGGTGTAGAAATCTATTCTCTAGTTCTCCTCATTCAGATCACCAAGCCCCACAAGTTTGTAGGCAGCTTTGATGCCAACAGACTATTTCAGAATAAGAAAATGGTAAAGATGGCACAGTTTGTCACTCAAAAATGACATCTATTTCAACTGTCATGACCATATCCCATTCAAAAGAGTACATACTATACAAAAGTCAGATGTACCTGCCAGGGGACACTAGTCATCTCTCAGACTCTTTTGTTGAATTCATTCACATCTATATCTACATCTGTCAGTGTGAAGATCTATAACTATCTGTAGCTCTATAATATGTACATCTATATCTACAGATATAGAAGTTAAGATATAAAAGGAGCAGGGTGCAGGGTCTACCTATCATCTTTAAATCCAAAAGCAATGATCCTCACAGATTTTCTCAATGCAGAAGAATGTCCCCATGGAGAGGTCTATAAACAGAATGACAGCACAGTCACAATATTTTATTCAGAGATATCCGTGTTTATTTTTAAACAAAAGGGAAAGCTCTCAAGACCCATTACTTTCCTCTTAAAGACAGACAAACTTCACCCACCCCTTTTGGAAGCTGTGATAATTTTCATAGTACTCTCAAACATTTCAAAAAGAATAAAATGTAATAAAGTGCTGCTTTTACAAACACAAATTTTATAGCAACCTTTGGACTGGCAGCTTTGGAAATTCTTCTCTCAGGGGAAGTAAATTTAAGTGGAGCTGCACTTGAGTTCAGTTTGTATTCCCCTCTCAATTACCATCAGTACAGCTGAATCAGGAGCTACACCAAAATTCCTGAGATAGCTTTTCAAAAATCTAAAATAAAAGAAGAAAGTGTTATTGCAGACAGAGGTGAAAGAAACCTTGATACAGGAGGGACAAAATCCCTGGAGGAAGAGAGATGAGGGCATGAAATAATAAAATAAAAACTTCAAATACCCAAAGCAGAATATGCACATTGGAATACTTGTTCTTTCTTTCAATTGTTTAGGGCTGAAAATATTTGATGCAGTTTTGCTTGACTTAAGATAAACAGTAGTTCTTTAAACAGATATATAATAAACGACCTAGATGATTATCATATGGGGCAGGGGGAGCCAGTTAGTGTAATATTTTTGGGAGTTGTTCCTTTTTGTGTGATTAGAAAACTCTCCCAGACAATGTCCCCCAGGCACCACAAGGTGGTGGAGTCCCTCGTCACGGCTTACTGCTTAAGCATGCTGCCGGTGACCACTATATCAGCATTTAATGGCTCAAAAAATAAGTTACGTTTATAAGACACAAAACGTTATTCAGCAGTGCTTTCCTATTACCAGTAGATCGATTATTGCTTGGGCTCTGAGTTTTCAATAAGTAAGAAGCATTTTTATTAATTAAAATTGTGCAAGTAAGTTTCAGAACCGGTTGCCAGATCTAAGTAATTGCAGAAAAACAGTTCATTCAAAGATAATCGTGCAACTGATATTTGTGGAATTCTAGTTTTTCTATAAGTATTGAAAATTTAATAGTCAAAACTGAATAATTAGAAGTAGACTTATTCATCTCTTATTTACCTTCAAGCCTTAAGCAAGACTCACAATCCTAGCTACACAAAATATTCAACTATTTTTCAGAAGCTATAAGCTTATGGCATTGTGAGGGTTTAATAGGTGCTATGCTTAACATAGCACTAAGAATACCCGTGGGAGCATCATTAAAGTTGCCCAGAACCTACATCTTGATGAATTATTTCTAGTCTGACAGCTCTGCACTGCAAAACACATTCTGGTTTACACACACCGGTGTCAATACCACTGCAGACTTCCCTCTGTTGACCCAAGGTACCATTGGGCGGAGCTGAATTGTGTCTACACAGCAAGGATCTGAGTCTGTCAGATAACAGAAGCAGGTTTGTCTGATTACAGAAAGATTTCTGCTAGTACTTTAACAAGCATATAAAAATAAATAAAATTTAGTCCACATTTTATAAATTGATCCAACAAATAAATGTCAGATTTGTCACGGTAGATGCATAATTTGCATTTTGATTCTCAATCACTCTAGCACAGTATGGATGTGCTAATTGGACCTGAGTCCATAGAGGGTATTGTGCTGAAAACCATGGATGTAGAGATGAAACTGACCAGGGCTTCAAGAATTACATTAATATAGAGAGATAGACAAAGTGTACGGAGCTAAGAATTTGATAAAGTCTTTGGTTGAGTTAGGAATTTACTGTGAACCAGATCTGAGGTTGAGACCTAGTACTGCAGGTTACTAGGTCTGTAACCTGGGACAGACTACATCACCATAAACCTCAGTTTCTTGGTTTATAAAATGGAATTGTCACCAAATCCTGCCTCATTGGGTCAATTTGAAATTTAAACAAGGTAATTATGTAACTCATTTAACATAATGCTTTGCTTATATGTTCAATTAGTGTTACCTAAAAGGTATTTTCACCAATGATTTTTTTTTTAAAGCCAGACTTTGGATTTGAACTTAACAATACATGATAATCCTAAAGGCCCCGGTGAAAGCGAGAAATACGGATAGAAGTGATGGCTAATGGATGTTTCTCTACAACCCGGCCCCTTTAAGTTCCACATCATAGGGCTGTTCAAGAACATAATAACGGCCACAAACACAACCGCCCTTCAATAACATGAAGGTGAGCGGCACGTAGGTGGGCAGAAGGGCCGCAAAGGTGCAATGAAGCACAATGGGAGGAAACATAAAACAGCTGTTGATCACTGGGAAGTAGTAACAGCAAACAGGCAGTGCTGGCAGGGACCAGTCAAAGAAGAGGTAGCTCAGAGGAAGGGAGACAACGGAGCTTTCCACGAGTCATATTTGCTGAGCTCCAAACAGCAGGAGGCCGGGCAAGTCAACTGAAGGATTTCCCCTTGTACTCTGGCTTGGTGTACTGCAAAAGTCAGGCGGTCTTCTCTCTCTCTGCGGTTGGTATATAGATCCAGACATCTCCTAAAGACAACCCAGGAGAGTGAAAAGAGCAGAGGCTGTGTATTTTTTTCTCACAGCTCCGCCACCTACCAGTTCGGTGAACTTGGGCAAGTCACTTGACCTCCGCAGCTCAGTGGCAGTCTGTGAAATGCAATGATATTGCTAACCCAGCAAGCAATCAATGTTCGTTTCCTTCTCTGAGTCCTTTCCCACCCCCATGTTATCCAACATTTAGCATATTTGTTCTCATATATATAGATATTAATTTTAGAATAGGATCCAGCTCTTAAAGCACCAGGGAATTACTGGGCTAGATCTGTTACTTCTTTGGCACAGGAGACAATTTCCCTTCTCCCTAAGTAACAATGGGGAAAGCATCACCACCCATCATCCCGCCGCAATCATTTCAGCTGCAGCAGAAATTGTTCCCATTCTTTATCTCAGGATTACTTTTGCTCTGTGAAGCTCTCTAGAGCTTCAAAATTCTTGGTGCATTTGACGAATTTTACTTTCAATCCAGATCCCAGATGCAGACTTTTATTTATTTATTTTTTTAAAAATCCCTGGCAACCAAACTTCAAGTCCTTTAAAACCTCAAGGAAAGCCTGCTGTCATTGGTTTTGCCCTTTTCTAAATCTGCATGTACTTCCTGGCCACAAATTAGGTCACAGATAAGTTTGGAGCTGCCAATCAGCCTTGGATTCATCAAGCATTTTAAACTGCTGGTGCTGCAGTACAAAGCCAGTGTGTGCCTCAGATAGCTGTATCATTTGCATAGTTACAATCAGTTAGTGATAGAATGCCTGAGAGGCAGGGGGGATGCGTGGCAAATGCAAAGTCACTTTCAGATTTGCATTCATTTTGGTTCTAAATGGGGAACAGAGGACTTGACTGAAAGGGGCATCGCCTCCTGTTCGGCTTGATTCAGTGGAGCCTGCGCCTATAGAGCATTTCAACTCTTTGAAAGTGCTTTGTGATCTTCCTATGAGCTATTCTTCTCAACAATGTTTGACATAGCTACTAGGCATTATTATCCATAATTTAGTGAAAGGAAAGTGAATCAAAAACAGGTTGAATGACTTGTTCAACACCGCAGGTAGTCACAGCCTAGGCAGAGGAAGAACCTACAGCTTTGTACTGGCTCCCCATCTGTTGCTAAGCCCCATTAGCCATGTTTCCTACCTGTACCCAGTAATTAGCCAAACTAAGCACTGCCAAATAAGGACATTGCATTGAATTTTTTTCAGCATTTCCTCTCTTTTGAACTTATTCATTTGACTTGCAAAACATTATAAATATAGCCTTTTCCCCCTTCCCCTCCCCTCAAAGAAACAGGAACAATAAAAGGGAGAGCTAGCTGGAATAGCTGGAGTTCCTTTATTCTAAAGATTGAGAACAGAAGGAGTTAATGTTTCTAAATGCTGTGGCTGGTGCTGTAAGAGAGGCTGGTAAGCCTTGAGAGAATTGTGCTCTACTTAAATGACAAGTACCAGGATCTGATTGATATTCTCTGTAAAGTTTTCCCCAGTTGCATGGTTTTTCCTTGGCACCTATGATTTATGGAATATCCCTGTATTAATTAGGCATATGCTAGTATTTTGGAAAGGGAGGCAATGAGACAATTTTCTAGCCTTTCATTGTGTAATATATACAATGTATTGAAAATACATGATTTTAGAAACTGGGAGAAAAGGTTAAACACTTTCTTCAGGTATCATAATGGAAAACGTTGTCATGAATAGAAAGCAATTTCCTAAATATAAAAACAAAAAAGTAACTTCTTTAGTAGAATAAAAAAAAAGTTGAAAACCACAGCAATCCCTGACTCAGCAAACATAAGCAGTTGATAAATGCACCTGCTACCCTGTCTAAAGCTGATCTAGCCTTTTCAGGGTGGCCTTATCAAGTTAAGATCTTGTTGGAGAGTAATGAACAGGAGGAAAGACGCTGTTCCTCAATTGCTCATCATTAGAGCACCGTACACGGCTTGAGGGAGAGCAGGGACTGGGATAAATCAGTGCTTTGAACCTCCTGATAATTGGTGCTCAAATCTCAGAATCCAGGTATTATTCTTGGCTAAAGTATCTGCCACATGGCTAGAGAGCTATATATATTAACATGTTGAAGACAAGTGATGCCACTGTTCATCCTTGCAAAAGGAATTAGCAGAATTGGGCTACATAAGAACCTGACCCAGTGCATCACACTGAGCAGTCTCTTTGTACCTCAGTTTCTCCCATATTTAATAAGAATAACTGTCACTTCTGAAGAGGGTAAATGAGAGCATACACAAGGGGAGTTTCCTTTTAATTAAAGGGCTACATAGTTGTGAAAGCAAACCTACATTTTGTAGAAAGTTAGCTATGCAAATGAAAATACCTACCTGTATGTAAACTCTAGACACTTTACTGAGGGTATTTCCAAACATTAAAGCCTGCAGAATAAGTCACTCATAATGACCTTCATATGCAGCTAAAGATGACAGTGATGGGGTCTCTAATTCTGGGGCCAGATGGCATAGCTTCAGAGGGCCTGTTTGAAATCTTTTAGCAATTCATAGGAAACCCAAAAATGGGCTCTTCTTTCTGAAATCTCTTAGTTTTGCTCAGGCCCCAATCAAGTTTTTTTTAATTAACACAGCTATTTCCAGGGACATCAGATCTTCTTCACGTTTGTGATTTTTGTGTCAGACTCTTGTGGCATCCTTGGGCATTCTGAGGCATCCAACCACAGTTTGACAGACACCTGCTGTAGGTAGAAGCAGATGTTCTCCTTCCACTCCTAACCCGCTCTAAAGGCACCAGCTTCCTGCTCTAAAGCCCACTGTAGTCATAGAGATGGAATACTTCTAAGAGCCTGGAGCCAAGGGCTTGATATCCGTTTGATGTTCATATCAGATAAAGCCTAGTTATTTTACTATTTTAGGGTGATTCACTTAATAATCTGTGGTAAACCCAGAAGTGCAGGATTAGTTTTTTCTAGTCTCAGCCCAGCTTACTTAGTAAGGAGTCTGCTGATGGGAAACAGTCCCAGGAAGACTCAGATCCTGGTCTAGGCTGTGAGCAGTGAGCAGTGGTGGAATGATTCTACCAGCCAGAGTGGTCACTTTATCCATCACAGACCTTTCTTTATCTAGTTTTCTTAACAGGAACCCTTCAGATTACTTTGTCCCCATTTTATACATATTCATCTGTACAGGATGGATAGGATACTCTGCACAATGAGCAATTAGTTTTCACTAAGTCTATCCAGGACATAAACATACACAAAATATGTTATATTTACAAAAATAGCAAATCTGGGCTGCCATATAATAAAGTAACTATGAGTATAGGTTCTGGAGTTGGTTGCTGGGATTTTTAGCTGTGTGGTTTGGGGAAATTTATTTTCTTTAAGTCTTTGGCTTCCTTTTATATAGAACAGAATGAAAATAAAATCTACATTACAGGGTTGTTTTGAAGAGTAAATGAGATAATGTATATAAAGCACTGAGCCTAGGTCCTCACATACTAAATGCTTTGGCAATTGTTATTAAAAGTACATCTGTACACACACGTAAAAAGGGCACACACAAGGCAGGCAGTGCAGCTCACTGGTAGCATACTTTCTATAATGAATTTATTGCATTACAGTAGATATTACTGTTCTCATCTTATCCAAGAGGAAAGAGCATAGATAGATTAAAATGGCTTCCCCTGGTCACAAGGTTATTGATCAAGTTGGAATCAATTCAGGATTCCAATCCTAGCCTGTCTCTACTCATGGCTCTTTAAATTGCCAGCTCTGCCTCAAACAACATACTTCTCTCTGCTCTAGGTATAATTAGCACAAACAAAAGGCAATTAAATAAAGAAAAAGCTTTATAAAAACTGCTTTCACCTCCATCCACTTCCTCCTTCCATAATGCCTCATAACTATGCATCCCTTAGTTATCCTGGAGAACAGATAGGCAAGGCTGATTCCTACCACCTGATTGTTACTCTAGGAAAGTTACCACTCCCACAGTTCTATATCGACAACATTTTCAGAAAGTGCCACACCCTATGGGAATTTATAATTTTAAAGAAGTTTATTGAAGGTCAAGATGTATGATATCCAAAAGACTAAGTCGCTAGTGACATAATTTAAGCATCATAAGAGAAGATGCCAGGAGAAACTAGGATATGAGGAGAGAAATATTTTGTTTTAGTCCGGAACTCTTCTGAGATGCTCATATCCTCAAGAAATTGCCTGTTTCACATAACATTTCTTGCTCATAGTTTGTTTTATATTGTTTTGTCTTTCCTGTGTAAAGCTTTACAGTAAAGAAGTTCAAATATTATTAAAATCATAGAAAAAGAAATCAGCCACCCCATGACTAGTCTTTGAAAATACAGACTAGATAAATAATTTTGGTCTTCTTAAACCAGAAAGCATGCATAATTCTCATTTGCCACATGAAACTTTGTGTTATTCAATAAAAGTGTATTCCATTGTCTGAGGGAAAATCAACATGAGATAACCTTCAAAAAGATCCTTTTTATAAGTAAAAATTAAATAAATATAAAATGGTGCTTGATAAATGTAATTTAATGACAAGCAATATAGTTCACATAAAAATATTAATTAAAAATAGAACCTTTAAAAACTATCATAGAGCCTTACAAATCTGGAACTGAGTAAAAATTTAATCTAGCAGCAGGTGTTCCATGTTCTCGTGGATGTGATGCCCTGGACACCAGCATATGTTTTCAAGTCTTGGTTCCACCACTTGCTACTCCTAGGAACTTGATTTATAAATTTCTCTCTGCCTCATCCTCACATTTGAATACAAGGCTAAGGAGAATTTCTACTTCCTGGAGTTGAAGCAAGGATCAAATGAGATTGTTCATGCAACATACTTAAAAACCATCTGTCATGAAAAATATTTGACATAGCTTTGGCTATTATTGCTAATATTGTTGTGATTAGGCACATGACAGCCATGCAGTGATCTCAGAGTTACTAAATCTTTGAAAATAAGAGGCGATATATAATAATGTTTTCTCTAACGATGCCTTTATTTCAGTTTCCATAAAATGGTGACTGAAAATTCTTGTTTCCAAAGAACAGAAGCCTACTCAAACTGGCTTACTTATAAGAGATTATTACAATTCTCATAGGTATCTAAGCTCAAGAAACACAGTACAGTGGGGTCCAAGGTTTACTTAACACTAGTCCTTCAGCACCAAGCATCTGCTTCATTCTTCTCAATCTCCTAACCAGCTTCCTTTTCTTCCTCCCCTTTCACACGGCCCAACATTCCCACCACCTGTGATTCCTTACCCAGAGTTTCAAATACAAACACCACCTCTCACATCTCAATATTTTTAAAAGATATTCTGGTTGATTTTGGGTCATTCAGTGGATTGAGGCCCACATTGAATTTAATCAGCCACAGCCTGGGTAAAGTGTGGGTGTAAGAATGCTGCTTCCAGAGGCTGTGGGAAAACCAAGTAATAGAACTTTCTAAAGCAGAAATGAATGAAATAAGAAATGCTTTTTAACCTTGAAGATTGTTTTTAAATTTCTATTTATATCTAGCCATTTTGATTAGCTATGTTCTCATAAATCTTGTTTATACATAGTGTACATTCAAAAGAATGTGCAGCAGCTCTTGCTTTCCTATTTTATATAGATCTGTATCACCCTTATTGACTTTACTTAATGAAAAATTGGCTTCCCAGTGTCATCAATATTGATCCTGATGAGTGCGAAAGTAACTGTTAACTCTCAGAATCATGAGTAAATATTTAGTCATTCCTATTAATACTATGAGAAATAGATCAAGTGTTCATTGCCTTTCCCACAATAATAACACTTGACTCCATATATGGAAAAAATCTGTATCTTCATGGTTAACAAAATAAATCAACATTCTGGATTTATGTGAGACATTTTATATTACAATAAAAGAATGAAGACATTGGAATCTAAAAATATATCTTTGTCTTAAGGTATTATTTTGCATCACTGCTATCAATAGACGTCCAGAAATATCGATAGAAAACTGTGGTCAACATTTCAGCTGCTTGCCAATATTTCCAGAACCCCTCGCTGTCTGGACATACCTCTCCTTGTAGTCCAGCTTGGCCATGAGACTTGCTTTGTTTATTTAAATCTTAGCAAAAGTAAGTACTTCAATCTGAAATAATTAATTACCAGTGCTGAGTCTCTAGGTCTTTCCTCCCCTTTGATGTTGATTGTGGAAGAGGCCTTGAATTGCGATGTCAGGAACAAAAGATTTAAGGGGTCCCACTCACCCATTGAGAGTGGTCTCCCTGGACTCACAGAGGGCTTTGTGGGAGGATGTTTGTTATCACAACTTAACCAAACTCATTCTGACTGATTGGCATAGTTGTAAAATATTAATGTTCATTCTCTCTTCTACTAAAAACAAGCTCCCCACAAGGTGAAAAAAAATCCCCTATTGACCCTTCTCTATAGCAAAATGTGGCCAATTTACATCCATATATGTGATTGGAAATGAGGGATAACAGGAATTTATAACATAAAATTTAGCCAATAGCTTTAAATTATTCTTTTATCAAAAGGTAATCAGCCAAGTGTCAGTAGAAGGGACAATTACTATTATGTATTTTTAGCCCATCAAAGGAAATGGCTGAAAAGAAACTCAATGACAGTTATTCAATATTATGCTTAAATAATTTTTAAAAGGATATATAGAGAAAAAAGGATGGAAAAGGACTATAAAAATGTTTTAAAAAGAAGTTCTGTTAGAGTAGAAAAACACTGGGCTATTTTTGTCATTATGCCAGTTAATATTTTTTTATAATTTGGTTAGATTATGTTTTTTCCTTTTTCTTTTTTCTTTGCTTAAAATGACACACACATGCACTTACTAGCTCAGTTTCTTTTGGGTCAGGAGTTCAGGCACATCTTAGCTGGAACCTTTGCTTCAGAGCCTTACAAAGATTCAAAGTGTTAACCACAACTAGCCAGGACTATATTTTTATCTGAGGCTTGACTGAGGAAGGATCTGTCTCCAAACTCATCAATTTCTTGTGGACTTTTGGACTGAGGGCCTCAGCTTCTTGTTGGCTGTTGGCCAGAGGCTGCCCTCAGTCCCTGGAGGCCTCTCTCAATTTTATTCTAGAAATATCCCATTTGTCCCTAAATAACCAATTCCCACCAGCTCTGTGGCCCAGGAGGCTGCCCTCCAACTTCTGATTGCGTTTGACCAATGGGAGACACTGGCAGGAAATACAAAGAAAGAGGAGATTGAGTCTCTGTTTCTAACCCCTGGTTACTTCCCTGCCTGGCCTTGGGTTGGATGTTTTTTCTAAGTAAAGATCACAGTATTTTTGCTCTAGTTGCCTTCAGCTCTAGCTATTGTCTCTGAATCCTGGTCATTGCTTCCACTCCTTGCCAGCCATTTAGATAGAAGAGTGATAATGAGTGGTAATGTCTCTCCCAATTTGTTGATCCTAGGAGGCTTCACCATCCCTACTAGTGTCCCTTAATCATCTTCTTCCTTTTTTTTTTGAGACAGAGTCTCACTCTGTTACCCAGGCTGGAGTGCAGTGGTGTCATCGTAGCTCAATGCAGCCTCAAACTCCTAAACTCAAGCAATCCTCCTGCCTCAGCCTCTTGAATAACTGGGATTACAGATACACATCATTCCTGGTTAATATTTGTATTTTTTTAGACACAGGGGTTCATTATGTTGTATAGGCTTATCTTGAACTCCTGGTCTCAAGCAGTCCTCCCACCTCAGCCTCTCTAAGCGTCCAAGTGCTTGGCCAAATAGAAATCTCCAGTGATCCCTCCGCATGAACATCTAATTCAACAACTATCCATGCAAGCAAGCACCTTCAGAAGAACCAAAGATCAGATAAGAAAACATACTACCTGGTTTTAATATTATAGCAAGGAAAGAGGCACTGAGAAGGGCAGAAAAGACAGTTTTGCACTGCCTCGGTCTCCGCTCCCCCATTCTCCGGCAGTGCTGTGCCAGTACCCAACTGGAGAGAGCATCTGTGTGCCTAGGGGAGGGATAGTGAAGTGATTGTGGGGCTTTGTATTGAAAGTCAAGGCCACCCTGACACAGGGGAACACAGCAAAGGGCAGAATTCTGCCAGTGCCCATGGAGGGAACCTTTTGACCAGCCCAGCCACAGGTAAATCCTCCACCTCCAAGCCCTAGTTCCCGTAGCCCTACGACCGGCAGAAAAAGAACACCCTAGGGCTTGGTCTAAATTCATAAAGAAGTCCGGCAACAACGGCTGCCATCTCTGGGAAAATTCTGTGGCTGTGCTGGCTCAGAGCCAGTGGACTTGGGGTGCACAAGAGCCAGTGAGACACCAGCGGTGGTGGCCAAGCCAGTGCCTGTGTCACCCCTCTCCCAACTACAGGCAGTGTGGCTCAGGGAGAGTCTTCTTCCACTTGAGAAAAGGAAAGGAAAGAGCTCAGAGGACTTTTTTTTGTAACTTGGGTGCCAGCTCAGCCACAGTAAAATAAAGTACCAAGCAGACTCCTAAGGCCCCCTGAGTCCAGACCTTAGTTCTCAGATGGCATTTGTGGACCCACCCTGTGACAGAAAGAAACATGCAGCCTTGAAGGGAAGGACGCTGTCCTGGCAGGATTCATCACCTGCTCACTAAGGAGCCCCTCAGCATTGTATGAATATCAGAGGTAGCCAGGCAACAGTCACCACTGGCTTTGGGTGAGACTGGGCTAGCTTCAGGTATAACCTAGCACTGGTGGCCATGAAGGCGTGCCTGCACCACTCCTCCCTCAACTCCAGAAGCCCAGCATAGAGAGTGACGGAAGAGAGTGAGAGACTTTGCCTGGTAATCTGGAGAATGAAGCTCACTAAGGCAGTACCACCAGAAGTCTGCAAGAGTCACAGCATTACTGGGCTGGTATGGCTGCAGTGGCCAGAGACTTAGACCACAACACTCAACTGCCTTTGAGTATCTGGAAAGCCCTTCTCAAGAAGAATGGGTTCCAATAAGCCCAGATTGTGAAGATTAAAATAGGTCCCTAACTCTTCAATGCCCAGACATCAATGAGTATCTACAAGCATCAAGAACATTCAGGAAAACATGACCTCACCAAACAAACTAAATAAGGTACCAGAGACCAATCCTGGAGTGATGGAGATGGGTGACCTTTCAGACAAAAAGTTAAAAATAACTACTGAAGAAGCTCAAAGAACTTCAAGACAATATATAATAAGAAGCAATTAGGAAGCCCATCAGAGAAATTTAACAAAGTGATAGAAATAATAAAAAAAAAATCAGGGAGAAATTCTAGGGTTTAAGAATTCAATTGACAAACTGAGGAATACATCAGAGACTCTCAATAGCAGAATTGACCAAACAGAAGAAAGAATCAGTGAGCTTGAAGACAGACTATTTGAAAACACATAGCCAAAAGGGAAAAGAAGTAAAAAGAATAAATAAGAATGAACCACAGCTAAAAATATAGAAAATGGCCCCAAATGAGCAAATTTAAGAGTCATTGGACTTAAACGGGAAGTAGAGAGAGAGGTTGGAGTGGAATGTTTATTCAAAGAAACAAAAACAGAGAACTTTCCAAACCTAAAGAAAAATATTAATATTCAGGCAAAAGAAGCTCACAGAACACCAAACAGATTTAACCCAAACAAGGCTACCTCAAGGCATTTAATAATCAAGCTGCCAAAAGTTACAGGTAAAGAAAAGGTCCCAAGGGAAGCATGGAAAAAAAAAATACATAAAGGAGCTTCAGTACATCTGACAGCAGAATTCTCAGTGGAAATCTTACAGGCCAGGAGAGAGTGGCATAGCATATTCAAAATGCTGAAGGAAAAATAACCTTAAACCTAGAATATTATATCCTGCAAAAATATCCTTCGAACATGAAGGAGAAATACTTTCCCAGACCGACAATTACCCTGACCCAGGGGAGTCTTTTTCAACACCCTCTTCATCATCATTCTTTCACTCTTCTTTCTTTCAGTGGGCTCTTCCCTACCTCTGACCCTCTGGATAATGGGACATCCTAGGTGATTCACCTCATATCACAGCCACATCCTGGGATCCAAGAGTCAAAAGAAGCCTCTGTCACTCAAACCATTCTTAGGACGTTCTCTGTGATCTGCCGCTCACAATGTTGAAGGATTCCTCTCCATTCTGATGGGAGTTTCTGACCTACTACTCCCCTAAAGGCCTTTAACTCACTCAAAATTTGCTTCATCTTTCTCACTCTGTCCCCTACCAAAATCAAATTCCTGGACCATTCTCAGCCACATGAAATTCAAATTATCATTGGGCTTTTGTTTCTTCTGAGATAAGCCCTAATATAATAACTACCACCTTGCTCAACAATTTAATTAGAGATCAAGACCTATTTCCAGATGTAAGTGATTTTCGGAAGAAATTTTTTGTCATAGTCTAGTTCTATTTATTAAGTGTTGAAATCCACAGCACCCCCATACCCTCGAATATTAAATTTAAATATCACTGCAGTTATGTAAGATTTGCAAGTAATAGATGTCATATTTCTGCTTAATACTATGCAAATCTGAATCAGATAAGTTTGGAATTTCCCCAGAATACAGGAGATATAACAAGAATTGAGGAGAACTCTTTAACCTTAACTTTAGTGGTAAGAAAAAGTATTAAATGTTCCGATGTGTAAAACCGCCCCAAAATAACCTTTTATGTTCCTGCTCTCTGCAGAAATATTTCCTAAAGCTTAGTAGAGCTAGGTAGAAATGGGCTCTGGATTAATTTTGACCTTCTGTGGCAATGCATTTCCAAGACCAAGAATTTATGTGTGCAGAATATTAAATGTCAAATGCAAATATGAAAATAGAGCTACACAGTTGCAGATAGTCCCTAATTGATATTGAGCAGACTATTCCCTTTAAATGTTAATGAAACTGTTGTAATTACTAAATGACCAAAACAGCTCAGAAGCCAGGGTTCACAGCTGTAACCCATTACTTGTAAATTACTGGCACAGGCCCACATTAGCAGATGGCTCAGCCCATGGAAGAAAACTTCCTCAAGATGCTTTTCTTCCAAGCCTGGGCTTGGGAACAAATTAGAGGAGCATATTAGAGAGGGCTAGAGTGCCTGTTTGGACATGTCACTGGAGATAAGCACCTCCTTTGATCTTCCTTTTTTTTTTTTTTTTTCATTACATTCTTTGCAGAAAGTGCTGAATATCACAGAACACAAAGAAAAGAGAGAAAATGGCAGAGCTTATAAATGTTGCACAAGGGTTCAGATATGTACATTTCTGCCGGCTTTTTAAGGAGCAGTGTGCTTCCTACATCCTGAGGCAGATGGACATGCTGGGATGGAGGTAAATACTGAAAGGGGGGGGGGATGTGTGTGTGTGAGAGAAAGAAAGAGAGAGCTGGTAAGACCTGCTAACAAGCCAGTGGCAGAAAAACAATTAGAAGAAAACTAGGGCATTTGAATGGGCTTACTACCCTCAAAACAGAGAACATCTATCAAGTTTGTGTAAGCAAAACTATGCAGTAGAAACAAGTGATGTCTTTGTTAGAGAAGGCCTGTGGCTCTTCACAGCTTTGTTCTGTAAATTCCATAGCAGCTTTGCAAACTCTCTGAGGTAAAATTTAGTGAAGACTTTTAAAAAGAGTTGGGTGCAGCCTAACCTTTCACTAATATTAATGAAATATTAATTAAGACATTTGCCAAAAACAGGAAGAAGGAGGAGTTTGTCTTGTGATGTAAACTACAAGCTACCCTAAAAATGAAACAATGGCGTTTTCCCTGCCATGAACTACTCTGTAGAGAAGATGTTTAAGCGATAAGTTGTTTACAATCAAACCAGAGAGTACAGGCAAGACCCACCCTCTGAACAGTTTGAATCCCAAAGTGATGCAGAAAGCATTTGTTAGGATTTCAAAACGTATCTTCATAGTAAAAAGAATGTTATAGCTGTTCCTAGGTTTTGAAGAAATATCAAATCAATCTAAATAACCTGACTTTATGGTAGCAGAGGAGGCAAAGCATAGAGATGTAGTGTATGGACTAGGATGTGGGTCAGACTGGCTGTGAAATAATCAGATAAAAAAAAATTGAAACATGATCTGAGAATTTTGTCAAGGTAATGCATAATGCTGAACTTTCCAAGATATTTATGCTTTATGTCTAAAACCTATAAGACAAGAAGAATCAGAGTTAAAATTGACCCATAAAGTCAGTGATGAATGAGTAAAATGCTGATAGGATGGCTTGAGTTTGGATGCTAGGTTTAGGAGGCACTGCAATGCAAGAGAAAGCAGAATAAAGATATTTGAATTTTTCTTCACGGATCCAGAAACTGTTTGGGGGGCAGTATTGGGGGATATTTGGTATTGGTTTGCAGTGTCCCACCATTTTCCTCTCTTTCTCCCAGAATCTCATTCACAGGCACCGTAGAAATAAGCCACTTCCAGTGCTTTCTTCTATTAATGCTCCTGACCTTCCACTCAGTCCTGATAAAAGTGATCAGCTCTTGATTCTTTATTTCCCTATTTCCATTCTTTCCTCAGGAGAGATGATCTTAGATAGGTTTTAGAAGAATTCAAGCAAGCGTGTAAGCAGTTTAATCTAATTCATAATGAGAGATGGCCAATCAATCCTTAACTCTTCCAGACGTGGAAAGCATTTTTGGAAGTGAGTTATTTTATTCAAGTTTGGTGGCTTAGCCTGCAGAGAAGTGTGTTCATAAACCTAGTTCTGATACTTACTACACAAGTGATCTTAAGCATGTTATTCGGCTTACCTGTGTGCCTCAGTTTCATCATGTATACATTGGGGTAATATTAGTATCTAATCCATAGGATTAATTTACAGAATTTAAAATACTAAACATACTCTCTGACAGACATTAAGTGCTCAATAAATGTAATCCAAATGATTTTTGAATTGGCCAATTTTAGACAGTTTTACATAGTAAAAATAAGAGACTCAATCATGGAAAAGAATATTTTCCATCAAGAAAACGAATAAAAAGTAACTCATTTCCTGGTTTTGGTAATGTATTATAGTTGTATAAAATGTTACCATTGGGGAAACTGGGTGATGGGTAAATGGAAGCTCCCTGTACTATTTTTACAACTTCTTTTGAGTTTATTGCAAAAAAGAAAAGTAAAAAATAGTAAACCAACCCAGTCTAATTTGTCCCTGAGCCAAATTCACTGAGTTATTTTTGATATTTATAGCTATTTACCTCCTTTGCTTTTGAACCATGGTTCTTAAAAGCCTACAGATTTTTTTTAGTAATTCCTATGTCCATAGCTGTGAAGAGTGATTCCAAAAAAGGTCTTCTGTGTTTGTGTGTGTATGTGTGGCTCTGTAGGTGTGCAATGAGAGTAATATCATATATTTGCCTGTATTAAGGTAAAAGCAATAAATATCTGTAGTTATTTCAAGGGGCCATCTGTACAAATATGTGGGGAAATAGAGGTTATCATTGTATGCTTTCTTAGAGTCTGAAATGCAGTATCTTACAATGTTTTAACAGTTAGCATAGTGAAATCATGAAAGTGTGCTTAGCCATTTTGGGACCATGGACCTTTCTGAGAATTTAATGAAAACTATGAACTCTTCCTCCAAAAATGTATTAAAACAAATCCAAGCAAAATGAGGTACACAATGCATTCTTATTTTATGTTGTTATTGAACCTCTACTATGTGCTAGTAACAGTAATAGACATGGGGATGGCAGAATGTGAAACAAATAAAAATAATAAGGTAAAATCTTGTTCCTCCCCAGTGAGGGGCAGAAACAATAAAGAGATATTGTAATCCAACATGATCAATACTATTTCCTGAGAGTACAATATGCTTTCACATAAGGTGAGCATCTAACCCACACTTGAAAGGATCAAGAAAGATTTTCTTGGGAAAGTGGCCTCTCAGTTAAGACCTGAGGCAGAAGTAGGCATTTACCAGTTGATAAAAGGGGAATTTGTTTTTAGAATAGGAGATAGATCATTTGAAGGTATAGCTGCAAGGTAGAGTAGTTGCAGAACTCTAAGAAGCTCAGAAAAGCTAGAATATGACATATGATGAAGCCAGGAATAATAGGTTAAATTGGAAAGGAGAGCAGGGGCCATATTGTGCAGGATCTTGTAAGCCCAATTAAGAAATTTTAATTTAATTGAAGAACAGTGGAGACTCTGCAGGATTTTAAGTAAAGTTAGATTTGCATTGTAGAAAGCTCACTCTATGTGCTATGGAGAATGGACCAGAGGGGGAAAATCTGGAATGAGGGAAAGCAGTGATAAGCCAGTTGCAGCAATATGGGGAGAAAGAAAAGATTAGTAAGAAGAGATTAATTTAAGTTCTGGACTTGTTGAATTTCAATTTCTTTGGGCTAAGTTGCCAGTGGGGCATTTAGATATGCAGCTCTGGGCTGTAGATAGAGGTACCAGAATTAGTAACATTGGAAAATAATTGAAGCCACATCGGTAGATGAGATCATACACAAGGAGTGACAGAACCTTAGTGAATTCATTAGAATAAATGCTAAATTACTATAACAAAATGACTCTATAATACCTTGACATGGAGGGCAAAGAAGTTTCTTTTTTTTTTTTTTCTCCTATTATAGTCCCAATGTGAAGAGTCTGAGCTGGTAGGATAGCACAACTCTACTCAGGCTTGTAGGGAGAGTTATATCTGGGCAATCTGTCATCATTAGCATGGTCAAAGCTAGAATATTGCCTGCTTTGGATTCTACTCATTTGCATCCATTGTTGTAACTGGGGAGAGAGGAGAAAGAGTAGATCTACAGGTGCATATTAGTTAAGTCTCAGTGGTAGAAGTTAAGGAAACTTCACTCTGTGAAGAGAAAATCAAAGTCATCTGTTTGAGATCAAGGGGGACATGATAGGGTTATAAGTCAGATTTACAAAGAAGTTTGGATTGTCCTCATGAAGAACTAGAAGCAAAGATTCTGGAAAAAGTGATTGGTTCAGATTCCTGGTTGTTCTGGAGTGCCTAGCTAAGTTTGTAAGTCATAACTTTATAACTATTGTATCAAATTATTCAATTGTAAAATGGTAAAGATATAACATGAGAGAGATCTGTATACAAAGGTTCATGTCTTTCTTATTCTCATCTATTTATAAATATAGATAAAGGTCAATTGTGAAAAAAAAATTTAAAGAGATTCAAATTTTGTAAATATGACAAAATAAATTCTGCCCCAAAGGAAATATCAGCAAGAAGCTATTTATTCAGCTTTTTAAAATCCCATACATGTTATATATGACATATTATTTTGATTTTTTTTGTGGTTTGTTTATGTGGCTTCATGTGCTAATAATTCTGTTTACAAAGACATATGAGTGGAATCAATATTTTCACAGATGGCTTTGCCAGGTGTATTAGGGTTCTCCAGAGAGACAGAAGCAATAGGATAAATAAAAATATATGACAGGGGATTTATTAGGGGAATTCGCTCATGCAATTATGGAGGCTGAGAAGCCCCACAATATGCCATCTGCAAGCTGGAGACCCAAGAATGCCAGTAGCATGGCTCAGTCCAAGTCTGAAAGCCTCAGAACCAGAGAAGCCAATAGTATAATTCTCAGTTCCAGGCTGAAAGTCTGAGAGCCCATGACAAGTGGGGGGCAGCTGCTAGTGCAAGTCCCAGAGTCCAGAGGCTAAACCCCCTAGAGTTCTGATGTCTGAGGCCAGAGGAAAGGTGTCCCAGCTCCAGGAGAGGAAGAGAAAGAGTGAATTCTCTTTTTTTCTGACTTTTTGCTCTATCCAGGTGCTCGGCCTATTGGATGGTTGCCACCCACATTGAGGGCAGATCTTCCCCACTCAGTCCACCAATTCACGCACTAATCTCCTATGGAAACACCCTCACAGATACATCCAGAAATAATGCTTTAGCAGATATCCAGGTATCCCTTAATCCAGTCACGCTGACACCCAAAAGCAACTGTCACACCAGGTATGTATATGTTGTCAAGTAACAACTGAATTTTCTGAGATGCTTTGAATTTATTTTATTTATTTTTTATATTCTTTTTTTATTTGAATAAATTTAGGGGGTACAAGTGTTTTTTGTTACATGATGTTAGTTCCTGGTATGGTAAGTTCTTTGTCCTAAGTTCATTTAGGTAACAGTTTGCCACCTAATGTTCCTTTTGTCATCAATGAGAATCCAAAAAGATGATCACAAATCCAGATTTCAGTATTTAAATTGTTGGAACAGAAGTAATGCTGGGAAATACTCTATATTATTTTTCCAGGGGTCCGGGTAGATTGTTTTCCTGCAGGGATTTTAGCAACACTCTATCACTCTCAACACAGACTAAAAACATGATTTTTCTAGCACTTATAAATTTACAGTAATTGCTTGATTTTAGTCTTTGGCTCAAAACTCGTAACATAGATGAAATGATTCATAGTTTATTGTGGTGGGTGGTATGTTTGTTTTGTTTTTTAGTGGCATTTCCAATTCAAGGTTTTGTCTTAAATTACCTCATTCATATTGTCAAAAATATTCTTCCCTTAGCCAAGGTATGAATGAACTCAACCTTGTCAGGTAGTATTGAGTGAGTTTTCCTTTGTATCACTTTATATTCCACCTGTCTCCTCCAAAATATACAAGAGAGAGAAAGAAGTAAAGGATAGAAAAGGTAAAACTGTTTCCCCAAATGTATCATATTCTCCTTCCATTCCTTGACAAAATGTACTAAAAAGAGTGATTTAAGTCCTTGACTCTGATAAAGTTGCTCTTTCCATGGTGGTATACGAAGCTTCATTCAGAATTGCTGGCACAGTCCCCTGTGACATGCATGCCAGTGTAGAGGGCAGTGAGTCATTATGACATGTGGAGCACCTTTCTTCAAGAAAGCAGCCAAACCAGATGTGTTGCCAAGCATCACAGGTGCTCCACCTGTGCACAGAACTCCAAGATTTGCCTTCCAGTGGATGCTTTCTCTAGCCAAAAAAAAAAAAAAAAAAAAACAACCACAAAACAAAACCTTTTTGCCATTAAAAAAACATTGACATCCTTTCCACACTCCAAAATTGGCTCCTAAAGCACAAATTCTTCTTAGAGGGCAACAGTGTGCACACAATAGGTGCAAACTATGAGCTGGCTTCACTAAGGTGCATCTATATTTTTGTCCAGTTGCATTCAGAATGCAAAGGACACAGCTGCCAATTCTTCCAAGACTTGCTTTAAAATAGTGAAAAACGTATCAGGACTTCTGGAATGTATGACATTTGTTGAACAAGGCAATTGTCTTTGTTAGCTGAAAGGAACAAAATAGCTAAAGTAGCTCCACAAAGACTCTCCAACATGGTGACCTAATTTGGCAATGAGCTAAGCAAATTTATGTGATAATCTAATGTGTGGCTTTTCTGTTTTGGAAATCTACATTCTATAAATATGCAACCTTAAAAGTTAAGACCTTTTCTCATAGAATTGATTCATATCATCTCTGTTTTCATGATGGAAGAAAGCTATAGGATTTTCCTTCCATTTGATTAAATTTAACACCGGCTTTTTTGCCCCATGATTTTCAGAAATGTGACATGAAAGTATGATTAAAGGACACATAAATTTTTTCATTTTCCCTTTCTTTTGCATTTATATTTGTTAACTTGAACTGGACCTGATGTCAACAATCATAATGGCAGGAAACGTTTTAACATATATATAAAAAAAATTCTGTACTTAAATTATGACAATGATTAACTTATTTAAAAATACTGACTGCACAAATACTATGGGCCAGGCACTGCCCTGGGCACTAGGGATAAAGTAGTGAGCAGAACAGGCCAAAACCCATTCTCTCATGGGGCTTACAGAGTAATGGGTCATCACTGTGTGCTTTCTAAACATACATAGCAGCACATTAGGCAACTGAATATTTGTTTTTAGCAAAATAAAATAGTAATAACATAATTAACAAAAGTATTGCTAAAATAACGAAATATTTTGTAATTTTCAAAACAAAGCAAGAAAGTTAAAGAATCTTCTGTTTTTTTCATTAATTTAATTCATTACTTTTGTAGTTAGCTCACAACTTCCTGAAATCCCTACCTGGACCTCAAGGGTCTCATGACATAGTTCACAAAATTCAGGCACAAAAGAAAAAATATTTATTGTTGAAAAGTAAATAGTTACCATACATTCAAAGTGGGGAAGAAGAGACTGCTGTTTATTTTAAAAGATTGAAAGATAATATTTTCTGAGCTTTGCCAATATACTTATTTATATTACTTTGTAAGATCCTTTTTCTTTAGGCTACCATAATTTTTTTTTTTTTTGAGCACATGAAAAACTCCCAACAGCAAAATCTCCATGTTAATTTCTATGATATCAGTTTAAGTATTTATCATCAGAAAGTTACTTGTCTTTGGAGAACTTTATAACCCGCTTAAGTTGCTTCAAGTAAAGAATTTTCCTTTAGAACTCACCCAGGATTTCCTCTCTGGGTAACTTCAGCAGGAAATAAACCATTCTGTTTGGCACCTTAAAATTGTGGATGCCCTTTTGATGTGCTGCAAAAAACATAAATTAAAAATGATAACTACAATTAAGCTTCTGGGACAATGGTCTCCAATTAGGGGTAGAAAGATATAAAACAAAGAGTTGTTAAAAAAAAAATCTGTTGTTTTGTCTGTCCAGTGCAACAATTCAACCAAAGGCATGCCAAATTTCCACTCATTTATTATGGTAAATACTAACTAGATGGTTCCAGAGAAAGCTGCCATCTTCTTATGGATTCTAATACCCTGTTCATGGTGGTTATTCTTAATGGGGTCAGCATCTGACTCAAGCGGATACAATAACAATCTTTCCCTGGAATTTGTGAACTTGGGACAATATGGAGGAACCCTTACTTCCTCTTTGGTTTTATACAATTTAAATGTGGAGGCTGCTAGTATCATTGTGTCCAATTGTTATAGGAGAAGTCAACAGAAAGACAGAAGCAAATTAAATACTTACAATTCTGTCCATAGCTTAGTTATGTTAGCCAATAAATTACCCTTGTTTATTGGAGGTAGTTCAAGGTACATTTATGTCACTTGCAGCAAAAGTAGTTCTGATCGTATAATGGTTCATTGGTTTTTTCCGTTTGTAAAGTTGGTTAGTTACATCGTTACTAATAAATTAATTGTATCAATAAAATAAGTCTATTTTATCATTTACATGGTACTATTATCTCTAATAGATAATAAATCTATTTTAGAAGATTAAATGTCATTATTTTTTAAAATGTCATTTTACATTATTTATATTGGTAGTAATAGTAATTAATGGCTTAGTAAATTGTGTGGAATTAGGAAAATAGAGATGTTTAAACAAAAATCCTCAAAGATCTTTGATGGGAAAGAGAAGGAAATATAATTTTTAAATCTCAAAATTGATTTTTAGCCTAAGTATAGGAGTGGCATAATTTTAAGTTAAATCATGTTTCTACATATAATTAAGTATTAATTTTCTTGATTACAAAGTAATAATGAGATCCATCAGGCCTCCACATCTAAGAAGTTTCAGTGTTTTTAAACACATTTTTTGGTGAAATATGCTCTGGATGAGAAAATGACCTCCGAGTGAGGGCACAGCCATGAAGATAGCTTAGGAAACAGCTACCAGGCTGAAATCAAGGGTAAAGCAAAAGTCCTGTGGTAGGAGAATGGCTGGTATGCTTGAGGAATAGCAAAGAAATTATACTAGCTGGGAGAGAGTAAATGATGGGTAGAATAATAAGAAAAGAAATCAGAGTGATAATGGGAAGGTTGTGACTTGTGCAGGGCCTTGACAAACAAGGTTCTTTAATGTGCAGGTGAATCCTAAGCATTTTATTAAAATGTACATACTGGTTCAGTAGATCTAGATGGGAACCTGAGGTTCTGAATTTTGTAAGTTCACAAGTGATAGACCACATTTTGAGTAGTGAGATTCTAATGCATATATAGGACTTTTTTGTGAAATGGAAAGCCATTAGATAGTTTGAAGCAGAGCTAGAGATGATCTGACAATACCTTTTAAAGATCATGCTATTTATTCTCTTAATGATAGACTGACGTTGATTAAGAAGTCATTGAAATAATTCAGATGAGAGATGATGGTGATTTAGGGCAGCTGGTAGCACTGGAGGTGATGAGAAGTTGTGTCTCAGCATATATTTTCAAACTAGAAATGACAGGATTTTCTAAGAGAACAGAGTTGAGAAATGAAAGAAAGAGAAGCGTTTGAGGATCCTCTGTGGTTTTGTGCTGAACCACACAAAAGTGGAATTGGCCTTTATTAAGGTGGCAATGACTATGTGAGGTGGGGGATGGGGATGAGGAGCTCAGTTTTGCACGTGCTAAGTTTGAATTCCTTATTAGAGATATAAGAGGAGATATGAGGGAGGCAGTTAGAGACCACAATCAGGACAGAGATTCTGCTTGGAAATGTAGAATAGGGAATCGTTAGTCTTAATGTAGTATTAAGCAGGGTAACACTAAACCAGGTCACCAAAGGAGTGAATAGACAGAGATGTCCAAGGACTGAGTCCACAAACACACCAATGCTCAGAGAATGAACAAAGGAGACAAAGAAGGAGGAGTCAGGGATATTGATGTCAACCAGCAGACTATTATGTGTGGTAAGCAAGAAAAAATGGTATATCAGAGAAGAGAGAATGATCAAGTAGGTTGAACACTGCTAATAGATTAAGTAACGTGTACTGAAAAACATTCTCTTAGCAAAGAGGAGACCATTAGTGACCTTGACAAAAGTAGCTTCCATGGAGTACTGGGGAAAAAACCTGAATGCAGTGGATTCAAGAGAAAATGCAAGTCACAAAGTTAAGGAGGGTATAATATTCATAGTTTTTGAGGTGTTTTCTGGCAATGTGAATGTGAGAATTGGTGCGGTATGTTAATGAGAAGAGAAAAGTCAATATAGGATTTTATTGTTTTAAATTTTATTATTAATTTTGCATTACAGAACTTTTTAAATGTATACAAACAGAGAAAAAATACTATAATGTACCCACTGGCACCCATTATCCAGCTTCACTTTGCTGCCACATTTCGACAATTTGTAAGAGACAGATTTTTAAGTGTGGAAAAACAATAACAACGTCTATATGCTAGTAAGAATGATTGAGAAGGAAAAATAGATGATGCAGCAGAGATCGGGAAAATACTGGAGATATTTCCTTGAGTAAATGAGAGGATATGGGGTCAGGGCACTAGAGGAAGAGGTAGCCTTCTCTGGGAGCATGAAGAACAAAATGATTATTTCATGGACATAATTCAGGTGGTTATATGTGTAGATTCTCTTCTGTGTGCTTGCATTTCCTAAATGAAAGAGAGGGAAAAAAGCCAGCATCTGTGAATGAGAATGAGAGTAAAGGTGATGAACATTTGAGGAGAATGCACCATATATAGTCCTCTAGGAAAGTGAGAAAGTTAATTGACTTGGGAAATACAGCATGACTGCAGGCAATATGAAAGGCCCACTTAATCATGAATTTAAAGTGAGGCTAGTTTGCATGTATCTCCAGCCACATTCAGCTGTGGTGGGTACAGGCTCAGAGTCGGTGGGTGGTTGGATTGACTGACAGTGTAGCTCACAAAGAAGCAAGTGCAATAAAGCCAGAGGTAAGTGGTGTTGAGAACTAAGCAAGGAAGAAGTTATCACGACAGGTAAAATCTAAGTTGAGTAAAGACATATATAAGGGCCTGATAGAGATGAGTTAGTGAGGGACAGGAATTTTTGCAGTATCTTTATTGTGTGAAATATTTATAGAGATTGAAACTCTCTGGCTTTGAAAAGTAGACTAAGAAAGAATTTATGAAAATAATTTTCAAAGGTCCTTATGATTTGCAATTTAAGATAGCAGACACACAACCTCCTGTGTTCTTTATATTTTATTTGTTCCTGCCTTAAAGTGACAAGAGAAAAAAAAAAACCACATCAACGTAAATGTTTGGGGGATTTTCTTTTTAATATTGTTTGATATTGTAAATTATAAAAAGATACTGCCTCACATAAACTGCATACTCAACCTTGTCTGCTGGTTTTTTGAGGTCCCTCTGGTAAGCTGACATCACAGAAGGGAATGGGAATAAGAATAGATTTTTCTTCTTTACAGATACCCTAGGGGGCCTCCCACCCAGCTTTCTTGATTTTCAAAAATACTTCTTTACAGTATAACGTGGTTAAAAACACAAGCTCTGGAGTCAGACTGCCTGAGCCTATATTCATGCTTAGCCACCAAAGAAGTTTTATTAATATTACATTGGACAAGATACTTAAGAGATTTAATCCCTTTCCTATCTATAAAATACGGTTTTAAGGGTATCAAGGTCCTATTCCATAGGTTAATTCTGTACATTCAATGAGAATTCAAATGAACTGCCTAGTACAGTGTCTGCCATATACTGAGAGATTAAGGCATTTGGTTTTGTTTTTCTTTTGTTAATTTGCTGTCACTGTTGGTGCTACTGTTGTTGAAGTCTAATCTGCCTAAGTATGCATTTTTGGTATATCACTAACCTAGTTCAAGTATCTTCTACACCAGGAAATGATCTCTGGACCATCAATCAGATCCAGAAACCATGTTTCTGGGCTCCATTAGGATGACATATTCCCCTTTTGCCATTATTTTTATGTACTCATTGCTCTGCTGTGAGGATTAAAGATTCTTGCTGGAAGAGATTATGGATGATTTCTTCTTTATATTGCCATCGCTAGCAGACAGCCCAGCTCACATGTGCTTAATACATTTTGAATGAATATATGTGAACAGAATTTGAATTCAAAGTGAAAATATTTCATGGTATGTGCTATTTATAGTTAAGGGGCAGAAGTTTCATTTATTTTACTTAGTATTATCATTGCTGCTAAATACCTTTAGATTGTGCTCTAAATGTCTGGAGTTTTGTTTTGGTTTGCTTTGGTTTTGCTGGCTTGTTTTGTTTTCTGGGCCTCTGGCATAAGTTTCCTCGTAAGCCATTCCCAGGCCTGGGACTGCCCTAATGTGTGTCTCAGCCCTAACATGCTAGCCTACACCAGCTCTCTTATTTAATTTTTCTTATGAGGGCCTATCACTGTTCCTCCTCTTAATGTCTTGCTATCTTTCCTACTTGGAACACCTGAGCACCTCAGCCCCACCTTTTTTACCATCAATGCTTGCCCTCTTGTGACAGTCTCTGCCACTGCCTAGCACGATTGTTTTTAAATTCTGCTCTTTTGACTTAGAAATTCTCAGAGTTGTCTTGGAGGTCAGCACTAGGAGAAAGCATCAAATGTGCATGCTCTTCTAGTAACTATTTCATGTATATGGAATGTGAGGGAGAGTTTTTTTGGAGAAAGATCAATAGCTAAAAGAATATTTGAAAACTATTGTTTCACATGATTTTCAATGCCAACAGGATTAAATATTTAAAACACTAGCATTCAAACACAAATAATATATCCCATCTTCCATTTGCATTATTTCTAAAACCACACAATTTCCAAATAGTGGCATTAATGGTTTTCATAATTAAAAACACAATTTTGAGATATTTAGCAAGATATTTTTTTTAATTTGCTTTCGTCACTATCTTTTTTTTTATTTATTATAGCTTATTATGGGGGTACAACCGTTCTGGTTAAGTATATTGCCCATGCCCCTCCAAACCCCCCGAGACTGAACCTCAAGGGTGTCCATTCCCCCAACAGTGCACATCGCACTCATCATGTAGGTA
>CM052441.1:55646943-55689866 GCA_028533085.1 Varecia variegata
TTTTGATAAAGGCCATTCTCACTGGAGTTAAGTGATATCTCATTGTGGTTTTGATTTGCATTTCCCTGATGATTAGAGATGTTGAACATTTTTTCATGTGTTTGTTAGCCATTCTTATATTTTCTTCTGAAAAATTTCTATTCATGTCACTATACTTTTCTATAAAGAAGTACATGATATATATTTATGTTTATATATACACACATACATATATGAAGTATATAAGCAAATATGTTTGACATATTGTGAATATACAAGGGAGCTGCTAACCAAAGAATGTATTAAACAGGGAGATTATAAACACGAAAGTCAAATTGAATTAGAAGTGTTTATTATTGATTTTTCATCCTTTTGAGAAGGTCATCACACATAAAACTTATCTGAGAAAAGTATCTCTAGAAGTAGATTTAAAGTTTTTTTTTAAAGTTAATTTGAAATCTCAACAATTAAGTTATGCAGAAAACTTTAATATATTAAATTTTAAAACAAGCTGAGACATCATAAATCGAGGCGATTTATTACTTTAGATAAAATCATAGTCCCCTTCCTATAGGTTTCTCAACCATCTAAATGGATGGTGAATTCACACTTAATTGAAGTAGGTAAAGTATTAGGATGTGGCCAATGGTTTCTATCTTATTTGATATCCTAGAGATTATAATGATTTTACCCATGCCCTTCCTCTTTAAATTTTTTTCTTCCTTTGTATATATGACATTCCCTCTTTTAGTCTTTCTTCTACTTCTTTGCCATTTATGTTCAGTCTATTTTTCATGTTCTTTTTTATGCATTTATGAAATGCTTAAGTTCTTGAGTTTTTCCAATATACTTGATCATGCTTGGACATTTCATTCATTTCCATGATTTAAACTACAACTATGTATAATGTGTTCACAACTCAGAAATATCTTAATATATTTCATACTAGCTATCAACATCTTATTTCTACCTGCCTATTTCACAGATGGAAACTTGTTCTCCAAATTCTTACTCCTTTCCCTACTGGACATCTAGCTAGACTAAATTTCCCAGTCTCCGTCAGCATCAGGTATGACTGTAACATTGAGTTCCGACCAGTGGAATGAGTGTTGATATAATACATGCCTCTTTCAGATCTTGCCCATAAAAACATCTTACCTATATCCTCCCACACTAAACATCTTAACTCTACCCTCCCACTCTTAGAAAAGATTCTAAGGATCTGGAGGAGGGCAGGACACAAGATGGAAAGAGCCTTGGAGCTTGAATGGCCCTCCCTACACACCCATAATTGGACTGTGATATTAATGAAATAGAAACTTTTATTTTGTTAAGTCACTGAAATGTTTATTCATTACAATAGTTAGCCTACTCTAATACAAGTCTCTAACTCAGTATGTCTGATATCGAACTATTCTTTGAAACTGGCTTCTCTTCCTATTCTTTGAAATTGGCTTTTCTTCCTACTTTTCCCTTACTTTGTTTCCTAAGTATGGCACAGAGACACATTGTTCCTACCTGAATCTTTATCTTCATGGCTCATTATTCTCTCCCAACCCCTGCCACACTTTCACCATCTGACTAATATTTTAGCTTACAGAGATCTCTGATCTCCCAGACCCCTGTGCCCTACTCACACCAGATGATTCTGATGCCTGTAACGCCTCCCATTGTTCCCCAGCCCCACCCAAATAAACCTGTCCAACCCCTATTTGACCTCAAGATTTGGCTCGTTAAGCATCACCTATGAGAAGCTGATCCTGAACCTCCAAGCTGGGTGATATATCTCTGTTCTATCATTTTTCATATTGCCCTGTGCTTGTTTTTATCATAGCAATTATCATCTTACATATGTTTCTTTGTCTTTATATTGAACTGAGCTTTTTTAAATATAAGAATATATTTATATTTAGCAATAAACACAGGGCCTTTAAATATAAGAATATATTTATATTTAGCAATAAACACAGGGCCTGATCCATAGCATACATTCAGTAAGTATATGCTGAAAAAATGGATTATACCAGGATAGTTGTAGCATAAATATGCCAATTTGGTTTACCAAAGATGTGTTGGCCATATATAACAGACAGTGCTAATTACTTTGGATACTGAAATGGATAACATGTGCCTTGACCTACAGTTTACATTCAATAGCCTAATGTAGAAAAAAATTTCGGTAAAACTAAATTTTAATTATGGTTCTGTTTATAGGTTATAAGTTGTACCGGTGTATTTTTTTTTTTTTTTTTTGAGACAGAGTCTCGCTTTGTTGCCCAGGCTACAGTGAGTGCCGTGGCGTCAGCCTAGCTCACAGCAACCTCACACACTCCTGGGCTCAAGTGATCCTTCTGCCTCAGCCTCCCGAGTAGCTGGGACTACAGGCATGCGCCACCATGCCCGGCTAATTTTTTCTATATATATTTTTAGTTGGTCAGATAATTTCTTTCTATTTTTAGTAGAGATGGGGTCTTGGCTCTTGCTCAGGCTGGTCTCGAACTCCTGACCTTGAGCGATCCACCCGCCTCAGCCTCCTAGAGTGCTAGGATTACAGGCGTGAGCCACTGCGTCCGGCCTGTACCGGTGTATTTACATACTTTGATAGCACTGGCTCTGGTGCTTAATAAGGACAATGAATTTCTCTAATGTTAAATCAATGTGGCACTAGTCTTACTGAATCTAACTTCAATATGTCTTTTAAGTCCAACCTGTTTTCACCATTCCCCCCGCTACTGCCTTTGTTGATACTCTCCTCATTTCTCAATTACATTGTTCCCCGATATTTCTAGCCTAGACTTTCCTACAGTATATCATCAAATTGACTTGTTACCTGAACATTTGCACCTGAGTTCCCCACTTGTACCACAAAGTCAACATGGCTTTGAGCTCATCATTTTCTCTGCCTCATTCCCCTAAGTCTGCTTTGCTCTTCTCTTTGGATGCCCAATTTTAGTAAACATAATCAATTACTGCTGATCTCGCCAGCCAGAAGCACGGGAGTCATTGTCAGTCTGTCCACTAAATGACTCTCAAATATGTTTCCTGTTCTCTATTCTCTTATACCACTTAAGTTTGTTTGCTGCCTAGACTGATACAATAGTTCAATCATACTTATCTACAAAATTCACTTCCCCCTATACAATACTCTATGCTTTCTGAGAGTGATCTTTGTAATATTCAAATCTGAGTATACTCCTAGAGCATCAATTCTTTACCCACAGGGTAAAGCCCTGAGTCCTTAGCTCTGCATCTTCCAGATCTTTAGTGTCTCTCATCACACCCTTCTCTCACTTTCCTGTGTATTCTATCTGCATCAACGGTTTGCAGCAAACTGAATATGCAACACATTCTCATGCTTGTACACTCTCTTCTGATTGTAATACCCTCTTCCTTCTAACTCTGACTTGTCCTTCCAGAATCTTAAATTATCAGCAGTCCAAAATGGAATAGAATGTGGCATCAAATAATGTTTCCTTTCACTTGAAGTATTTTAGTAGTTGCTGGAAGTTTAAGCTACCTAAGATATATCCTTGATTTCATCAACTGGCAGAACTTATTAAGCTCTCAAAACACAGTAACAATAATAATTATTAATAATTCATTAATATTTACTAAGAAACTTTGGTCTATATTCAGTTTTTAAACAATTGGCTGAGATTAACAGCAATGAGTAAACAAGGAAGTTGGTATTTGAGGGTAGTATAAACTAATAAGAAAAATGATGATTAAGATATATACCCTCCATCTCCTTCAGCCTGGATAAATATAGGTAAAAGAAATTTCCCCTAGCATAGCCAGTAAATATTGATCCTACTCAATGTTCCATAAATAGATTTGTTATGGGTCAGAGGAGAGATGAGAAGCTGAACAAGAGAAAATACCTTAAGTAAACACTGAGATAACAAAGGGATCAAGCTCCTTCAATTACCCCAGGAGCTCACCTATGTAGGAAATCTGTGCATCTCAACAAACATGTATTAGCCATCACAAAGATAAAATATATGAAATATTCAGAAACAGAGCTATATAAATTTGGCAAGGAGATAGGTTGTATATTCTTTAAAAATGATGTCATGGTTGTCCTGTCTCAGAGAGCCTGGGTAAGTTGAACAGAGGCCCACTTACACCTCATAGACAGGAAGGGCAGATCACTTGCCCATGCAAAGAAAAGAATGGAGGAGAGCAGTAGGGTGCACCTGTAGTCCCACTTACTCATGAGTCTGAGGCAAGAGCATCGCTTGAGGCCAGGAGTTCTGGGCCATAGCATTTTTGGGGTATTTGAGTTTTGTGTATCTGCACTAATTTCAGCATTAATATGGTGACTTCCTGGGAACAGGGACTACCAGATTGCCTAAGGTGGGGTGAACTAGCCTAAGTGGGAAACAGAACAGGTCAAAACTCCCATGCTAACCACTATTGGGATGGCGCCTCTGAATGACCACTGCACTCCAGCCTGGGCAACATAGTGAGTCTCCGTCTCTAAATAAATAAAAATAAAAATAAAGAATGGAGCAGAATGCATATCGAGGACTTCACATTACATTTTATTCAAAGCATTTTTATATTGCTTACATTTTTATTCTTAATATCTATGTATCAGGGTGTTCCATATTTGTGCCGGGGTATTTATTTTTTTGACACTTTATAACATTATAACTCAATGTATACAGTGATTATCTTCCTGAGAAAGCAGTGTATAAATCAAACCACATTTTCACTTAGACTTCTAGTGTAACAATTTAATCTTGATTTCTAACCTATTTTAGTTGGACATGGCTCCTCACATGTCATTTCTGGTTCTCTGTGAACTTGCTTCTAACCATGACTTTTATTATCATTTAAAAAACTAATTGTTTACATCCATCATTTTGTATTACAAGTAATCAGCAGCAGCATCACCAGTGGCTCAATTCATGCCAAAGAGATAAAATAACATTCTTTGTAAAGAAGAATGTATATTTTCTCAATATTGTATGAATATCAGTAAAAGCATCTTTACCTTACTTTTTATCTATAAAATACAATGTAAGTATTACTATTATTCAAATACAACTTTAAGTTGCTTTCTTCTGTTCAGATTGTTGTACCCTAAGCCCCTCCTATATAGAAATTTTAACAATATCAGAGCAATTTTAATTGTCATAATATCATAAATTTGTTTGGAAATACCATCTAGTTTGCATGTTCAGTATTCCTAAGTAAAGTTGGCCATTTCATTATGAATTTTCATCTACCTGAAAGAAACACAGTCACTTCCTGCCTGTACAGTAGCCTACAGTAGCAGGATGAAAAGTTTCTCATTCTGGTTGTAGGTCTCCCCTCTCTGTTATTGGATCCCTTGGAAAAGATAGTATCCAAACATCAGATAAATGAAGAGTTTCCTCTCCTGGCCCCTCCTTTGGCACAATGGGTAACTCCAGAGAAAACTCTGTTATGGAAGCCACAGTGTTCCAAGACCGAAAATGTTTTGTTCTCTGTCTCAGCACAGTTCAAGACCCTCACTCCACACTCCTGTGCCTGAGGTGCCTTGTACCAACTTGAGCTGCTACAAGCAGCTAAGATCTCTCTGCTCAGGGGGCTCTACCTCGTCGCCTTCCTTTTTTCTTCTGATCTGTAGGAAGATGTAGAAAACTACAGAAAAGATATTTATTCTTTTTCTGCTTTCAAGAGTGTGGCAATATGTCATGTGTGGACCACTTGTTCTTGAGCTGTTTCTCAGAGATCATTCCAACTGAGAAGGGAGCTGACTTAGAGAGTGGGAAGTCTCAATAATGTAGTTTATTTCCTTTCCTTTTTCTTCTCAATGCATTAAGAATGGTATTTTGTTTCATTTTCCTCCAGTCAATGAGTCAACAAATATTTCTTGAACAACTACTGTACATGTCGAGCAAATAAATATAGGCTCTGGGAATAGAGTGGTGAACAAAAGAGACCAAGCTTCTGCCCTCATAAATCTTACAGTTTCAAAGCTAGTAGAGGAGCAAATCAGCTTAATCGTCTCTCCTGACCACTGAACAGTGACCTCAGGCCTCTCAGATGGGTTCTAGTCAAGGCGGTAAGGAGGAGAGGTAGGACATAGATGTTCTTTCGTGAAATTGTGGTGCTTTGTTCTGTAGGTACGTTTCTTGTATCAGAACACCTGTCTAGATGCCCCTGAAATAATGCCAGGCCACTTCTGTTTTCCATAGCATATGCAAATCATATTGAAATATCAGGTCATTATCTTACTTCTCCACTCCAATGCATTCCTGTTAGTGAGGAGGTTTTGTAAAATGGATGGAAATATATACAGTGACATAAAAATACAAAGCTAAATATCTATAGTAGAGAAATGTCCACACAGATCGTGGTGATAAACTAGACTAATTCTTTTAGAAATTAAAACTGTAATCTATGAATAAGTTTACCAGTTGGTAGCACCACCAAAAGATAAAGACACAGGGAAAAGCAATGGATGGGTATATGGGTGGTAGATGGAAGAAACGGTAGCAGAGCTCTGTCGATGCAGAGCCCAAAAGCAGGCTTTCCAGAATGTCTCTTATAGAGGTGTGCAATAAACAATTTAACCTTGCCCAGTGAGAGGTCTGGCTTTTACCTTTATCTCCTGCAACAGAGTCTTGGACGCCCTGCCTCATAAAAGTGTCTTTGTTGACCTAGAGGCCTTGGGCCATGCCAAGAAGTATAACAATATGTTGTGTGGTATCAACTAGATTTCTAGAATGGCTGGAGACTGAAATTGTCCACATGGTCGATTAACCATGTTTGCATAATGGGACCTCAATAAAAACTCTACCGCAGGGGAGCTTCCCTGGTTGGCAACACTCCACATGCACTGTTACACCCTGTTGCTGGGAGAATTAATGCTGCTCATGACTCCACAGGGCGAATACAACTGGAAGTCCACCTTTGGAATTTTCCTGCTGTCCTACAGGTCTCTTCCCTCAGATAATATTAATCTTTATCCTTTTACTGTAATAAAATATAACTCAGTATAATAGCTTTCAGTGAGTTCTGTGAGTCCTTATAGTGAATTATGGAAACTAGGTGGTCGTGGGGATCCCCAAGCTTATAACCAGTGTCAGAAGCGAGGGTAGTCTTGTGGGCTATTCCCTAACATCACAGGAGGGGGAAAAAATAACCCATTTGACACACCTGCTAGGAATCCTGAACAAAGCCTGGTTATACGTGGAATTTGTTCTTCCTGTGAAACCAGGTTGCCTGTCCTTTTCCAGCTTGCTGTGAGGCCCATCCCTGTGGATAACTCCCTTCTGTGTTTGCACAGATACCCCTCTCACTTGAAGATATTGCAGGCAGTATATGAGAGCATCACAACAAGCCCACAATTATAGTGGAAGAAGTTGTATATATTTTCAATTTGTTTAGTCTCCTTAATTCACACCTGCACATATACTGTCTGAAATTCAAGTATTTATAGGAGAGATTTGTTATGGTCTATGAACTCTGGTAAGAAAACATGAGATAAAGATAAGAAAACAAATATGAATAGCTGTAGAACAACAACAATAAAAAAATGTTGCTGTAGAAATTTTGCTCTTCACAAGTGGGAATAACACTAATCGGGTGTTGGGCAGATGTGAGGAGGGAGGAGATGGGTATATACCTACATAATGAGTGTGACGCGCACTGTCTGGGGAATGGACACACTTGAAGCTCTGACTCGGGGCAGGGGGGTGGCGGGGCAAGGGCAATATACGTAACCTAAACTTTTGTTCCCCCATAATATGCTGAAATAAAAAAATAAAAAGAATGAGACCCTAAAAAAAGGAAATTTTGCTCTTTGGGTTTAGTAGAGAGTTATTCAAAGGTGGCTGGTGAGCTTTATGAGATGAGAAATGGCTTGCGGGGTATCTGTGTTTACCCTGCTGCTACTACTGTGCCTCCCAATGCTCTGGACGTTTCCTTTTATGTGGATACTCTCACCAAAAAATGCCTGTCCTGTGATTTATTTCCTTGGGACCCTGTTCCTTCTTTAACAAGGAAATAGGTTGCTAATATGCTAAATTTCCCCTGGCTGAGTTATTTGGTGTTGTTGCCTTAAAACCGAAGCACTCAGAGATAACATTTATAGTTTTGCAGGATCTTTTGTAATGTGTTTCCACAAACCAAAATATATGCCTAATGGTAAGCCTTTTGGGTAACCAGTAGTGGAGGTCTTTGGTGCAATTGTTTTGGAAAAGCAGTAGGAAATCTGTGTTTTATTCTGCCATTAGTGAACCATGAGGTTTCAAAGAGTTTAACCCTCCTATGCATCTTCTTCTGGTCCTACAATATTCTACACAGCCAGACCCTGCTGATGGCTAACAGAATTTTCTCTATGTAGGGTGACCATATATCCCAGTTTGCCTGGGACAGTGACAATTTATGCATTGACCCAGCATATTATTAATTAATTATTAATAAGGCCCTCTTCATTCTCAAAAGTATTCATTCCAGTTTAGATGATATCCTAGCTGACTTTGTGCCCAATGCCCAGTTGATAGAAAACTTTCCCATTATTATTGTCCGGATAATCCTACAGTGGTCAGGACAGGTGAGCTCTACCTGCTCAGGGAGTTATAGCTAAACCTCACCCAAGGTTAAAAGCCAAATCCTCCAGTACCTGATTTAGGCAATATATTTTTTAAATTGTTATACCCAAAAGGTCTTAATGTAAAAGTTCTGTGTGAAAAAATAATTAGAGATTGTTTTTCAGGAAATGAATATTTTTCCTTCCTTGTTTATTCTTTTCTACCCCCAACTTTCACCCCTGCCAATATTGTAAATCAAAAGGGAACAAAAGTTATCTAACTCTAATTATCTAGGTTTACATTTTCCTCATTTCATTGAAATCCTCCCTTTTTGAAAATCCCCTCCATCCAGAGACTCTAGTAAACACATTCACGTTTCAAACAAACCTGCCTTTGTTAATCATCAAAAGGTATTTTCTTTAATAAGTGAAGCTCGGCAGGCCCTGCAGCTGTGTTGTTTATTTTATGGCAAGCACAAAGACAATTTATTTTTTTTTTAAATACTATAATTAGATTAGTGTTCTCTTTACTGAAGCATCTGTAGGAAAATGAGAGTGTGTTTCTTTGAATGAATGAGCAGTCACATTTATTTTTATTAAATCTGAACTTGTCCTCTGAGATAGCTGAAATTAATTTTATGTTCTAATACAACATGTAATAGTCCTACTTTTTTTCAGATAAAGCCATGGTCCCCCCAAAAAAGAAGGTTGGACTAAACTGAATCTTCTGATTCCAATTTTATGACTGCATTAAAATCTCTCTAGGGTGCAGGATTATGTTTGTGTTGAAAAATGACTACATTAAGATATGTATTTGCATACATAAACAAATATATCTGGATGGTTATCTATGACCTGTCAGTGACATACAGAATATTATACAATATAATAATATTATATCTTTGTTATGACTCTGTAAGTCTTTACTAAAAAGTTTTGCAAGGACTGTTTGTAAATCAAAAAGATTTTCTTTTCTCTACACCCTTTTAATTTTAGTTGATGAAAGCAATTTAGTGTTGGTACTATACATTTCAGAAGGGAAAACTATTGCAGTTCCTTATTGTGTAACAACAAAACTTAGTGGCTTAAAACAACAATTTATTATTACCTTTCATGGTTAACTGGGCTCAGCTGGGTGGTTCTTGCTTGGTACCTCTCAATCAATAACGGTAAAATGGTGGCTAGGATTGGAGTTATTTGAGGGCTCCACTGGGATAGATATCAAAGTGAGCATTTCTTTACACATAACTGACTTTTCAGCTGAGATGGTTCAAACAGCAGGGAACTAGCCAGCATGTTTACACACGCTCTCCCCACACAAACCTCTCTCTCTTCCCTCCCTTCCCAGCCTCCCTCCCTCATTTTCTACCTGGCCTGTCCAACTTGGCTGCTTTGAGCTTCCTCACAGCATATCAGCCTCAGGGTGTTTGGACTTCTTATATGGAACTACCTTCCCCACAGCAAGTGTTCTAAAAGACCAAGGCAAAATCTGCATGGCTTCTTGTAACTTGACCTCCAAAGTCATTGAGAATCTCTTCTACTGCTTTCTATTTGTTACACAGGACCATAGCAGATTCAGTGTGAAAGGGGACTTCCCGGGGTCACAAGTACCAGAAGGCATGGTTCATTGAGATGGGGTGGGGAGGTGGAATTTCTCTGGACAAGCTGCTTAAAAAAAAAAAAACAAAAACAAGCACAGAACAAAACATGAGTTTAAAGTAAATGTAGTCCTGATAAAAAAAATGCCATCAACATTTCAAACCCATATATTTGCCCAAAAGTTGTTTTCAGAATCCTTGAGTCTGTGTTTATCTTCTCAGATAACTTTAAATTTTCTTTAGTTTTATTGTTTTTCTCTTTTAAGTATAACGTTGTAATTATTTTCTGCTATATTCCTTTATTAAATATAATTTTATTTCAATAACATTATAAGTTAAAGAGGCATTTGTGGGATGGCCTAAAAATGTTACATAGCCTCTGATGGAATTATTAGTTAACTTTTGGGACATAATTTATTTGAGTCATTAAGAATTCTTATAGTCAATCATTCAAGCAGTAATAAAACTTGCTATCAAGAAAATAATTTTTGAGAAAATGTTTTATAATTATGTTAAGATCTAACAAAGAAACATATCAATTTCTCGGTAATAGCAATGGGTTCTAGTATTTTGCCTTAATTTTTAGCTATGATTGTTAATATCCATGAAAAGAAAATTGAGTTTAATTAATTTTCCAAACCATATTTTAGATATTAGAATATCACTAGATAATTTCTTATTCAATTTCTACCTCTTTTTATATTTAAAAGTGTAAAAGACCTAAAGAAATAATTTTTGCATAATTTCCCAACAATACACTAAAGATATTCTTTTTTTTTTTTTTTTTTTTCTTTTTTTTGAGACAGAGTCTCACTCTGTTGCCCTGGCTAGAGTGAGTGCCGTGGCGTCAGCCTAGCTCACAGCAACCTCACACTCCTGGGCTCAAGCTATCCTTCTGCCTCAGCCTCCCGAGTAGCTGGGACTACAGGCATGCGCCACCACGCCCGGCTAATTTTTTCTATATATATTTTTAGTTGGCCAGATAATTTGTTTCTATTTTTTAGTAGAGATGGGGTCTTGCTCTTGCTCAGGCTGGTCTCGAACTCCTGACCTTGAGCAATCCACCCGCCTCGGCCTCCCAGAGTGCTAGGATTACAGGCGTGAGCCACCGCGCCCGGCCAAGATATTCTTAACTAGTAAAAAAAGTATAGATTGTACTGAATGAAGACTTATTTTCAGAAAAAAACTTGGAAGCCTTAAGAACTACACAAAAATTTTCAGTAATGTTTTTCAGAAAATTTTTTGTTTGTCTACTCTCTTCTGAAACATTTTCTTCCTATTTAAATCAGTATATTTAAAATGCATGCAATCACCATTCCATTGTAACTTCCAAACAGTTTGAGTTGTAAACACTAAAGATTTCCATTTAAATAAAAGGTTAGGGAAAGATCTAAAAACAACTTTAAAAGCAACACAACATGTTAGAATCTGTATTTTTCCACAACTAAAGTGATAACAAAACTGTTCTGATTGAGATTCATTGTTTTAAAATATATGTTATGCCCAAGAGAATGTTCATTTAGTGTATTCCTTAGATTTTCAGTATAGAAAAATTATTAGAAACCTTTTAGATATGGGCCAATAATTTAAAAATGGACTATTTAGTAAAGCACCAGATACAAAAGTAAATAAAAGGATGTAGGAAGTTAGGTAGGAAAAAAATAAGAACCTTAAAACATTAAAAAATAAAAGAAGAAGAAGAAAAAGCCATAAATTTAATAACAATTCAGAAAGGAGACTAAGGATTAGCAGCAGCTATAAAGAGATGTTTTTAATGAATTGTATGAAATAGAAATATTATTTTCTTAATACAGAAATTATTTTTAGGAAGTTCTTGAAAAATAAAAATTAAATCCTAAGCCCCCCCCCAAGCAACTAAACAGACCCCATTGGCCAAGGGGACCCCAGAGAATGATTAAAAATTGAGTTCTTGGTCATGATGGTACCAGAGTTCAGACATACCTCTTTACACCCCCTCCCTTGCTAACTGCCATTACACTTTCTTTCCTAAAGATTAAACTTAACCAGCCCTTTCAAAAGACTTGCTTCACAGCTAATTTCAACCAACTACTTGAGGTTCCCCTTTCTTTTTGTGGTTTCCACACAACAACTGACCAGAATTCCTTCTTGATAAGAGACCATGGACTGATTCTGGCTCATTTACAAAGGCTGTGTATGAGATGCCTCTGTGTCCTTCATTTCACCTTATGACATATAGAGCCTAATTTTAATGCATTTATATGTTAAGTCTCCAGCCCAAGGTGAACATGGGACATATGTAACATGCATATATGTACCCCCCCAATATCAATATTCATGGCTCCTTCTATACCTCGTAAATATGTATACTTGGCCAACCTGTCTGGCATAAATTCTTGTTTCATTCTTCCCTCCGTAGAAGTACCTACTTTGGTTTCTGCTGAAGACTATGCTACCCAGCCTGTGTGGGTGGTCAGCCTGCAGCCTGCAACCTTTTATAAGAAATAAAGATCTCCTTTCCAAATTTATGAATCTCATGATTCTTCAATTGACATTCTGATAAAAAGAAAAGTCTTACAAGCCAGTGTAACACACAGAAAAGATGTTACAGAAAAATAGAATCACAATTCCCTTAAAGGGAATCACAGTATTCCAGGTAAGATCTATTAAGCAAGCTTGAATATTATTCCTTTGTTTTGTATTCTATTCTTCTACAACTATATCCCAGTATCTCCTTTGCTTGTTTTGAGAGATGATTTGCACTGTCAACCAAAAAGAGGTGAAAGGCCTGACTGCAATGCAATAAGACAAGGCATTTATTAGTGTCTTAGGAATTGCATTTCAGGAGACATAGATTCATCTAGAATCCAAATGGTGTTCCAAAGAGGGAGAGGAGTAGAGAAAATCAAAAGGAATCTAAGGGTGATTATGTAAGTTGTTTTGAAAGAATTATCATTGGGGGAGGCAGCTGCCTTAGTACATGAGTCCATAGTTCGTTATTTGCTGCCGTTCAGAAGTCATAGCACTGGTGATATTTAGCTCTTTTCCAGGATGTTGTGGTCCTTGCAGTTTGGCCAGTTCAAATGATCAAGCCTGGGTTTTTTGCAAATGTGCAGGATGTGTAGGCAGTCCATCTTAGAGAAGCTTCCTAGACTCTATTTTAGAGGTCTGAAACAAAGTGATGCCATTTGGTGTATCACATTTCATAGTATTGACTAATGGCCTCAATGATTTCTTTCTCTAAAATAAAGCCTCAATCTATGCGTGGGTAGTGTGGGGGATGACAATTCTATTCAATAAACATTTTCTCTCTGTTTTTCATTTCTATATAAATTTGTTACCAAATATGCCCTGAAGTTTCTCTGCAATAAATAGCAGTATCTTCTTCCATCTTTTAGTGTAGTTTTCATAATTTCTTATCAGAATGATTAAATGTTTCAGATTATTTTGTTTGTTGGTTGATTTATTTTGTAGCTCAGACTTACATGGCAAAATGCAGTGGCATGAATGGGCAAGATGGACACCATGATGGTGGAAGTGATGGTGTTACAGAGAGATTAGATATAAAGTAAAACAAACTAAAGTGGCAATTCATGTAAAACAAAGTTTACGAATTTATTTTTTTAATAAGGGAAATGGGATATTTTCAGTTTTGTGCTACCTAATTAGAAATGGCAATGAGTTCCCTTTATTCTTGTTCAAATGGAGAATGCCATATATTCCAGGTAGCAAATATCAATACATGAAAGTATTCCTTTTATCTCATACTACAATTATTTTGTGTTAAGCCAGATTTATTTGTGACTTAGTTCATTCTTTATTAAAGAAACTGACCCACCTCTGCCCCATGGACTTCCTGCTGCTGCCTTAGCCCACTTTCTGAAGCTATGATTAGGGCATCTTTGAAATGTGTCTTTCTCCAATTGTTCTACTATAACTTAGGACACGAAAGCTTCCTAGGGTTCCTGATGTTATTTATTCTCTTCACAAACCTCGCCATGTAGGATATGTTACTACCAGAAGCATTGATATAAGTAGGTGGCTTTTCATTCTCAATCGTGTTGCCTGGGATCTGGGTCTTGCTCAGGGGTAATTCTGAATAAACTACTCAGGGACTCCATTATGTCCATCCTGATATTGTCCATATCTTTCCCAGAACGTTAAAAATCCCGGAAACCCTGGAGAAAATATGCAACAATATTTTTGGAGCATAAATTCAGTTCATAGGCCACATAATGTTTGTTCAATAATGGATTATATATACCAGGGTGGTCCCATAAGATTATAGTGGATCTGAAAAATTCCTATTACCTAGTGAGACATCAAAACCATTCTAACATCTTAGTGAAATACATTTCTCATGTGTTTGTGGTGATGCTGATATATATTTCCCTGTAAAAGAAGATCAATTAAAAATTAATCTATATAGTTTCCTGTTTATAAATTACATGAACTTTCTCAGTTTCCAGCATCCTTAGTGTTTTAGTAATTTTTTCAGGGTGCCATTAAGACAAAAGAAATGCCCACTACTAATGTTTATTAAGTAATCAGGACCAAACAATTTAATAAGTATTTATGTCCTACTAACAATTTAGTAGCTGTTTGAAAAAAAAAATATAAATTGAACACATTTTTTTATTTCATTCTTATATTACTGCCATTATTAACGAGATATGTGTGTCTCCTGGGTACTGCACAACTTCTCAAATATTGGAATTGGATTGGACACTACCGATTTCACTTCCTGACACAAATTAAATCTTACACTGTGTTTACTTCTATCACAGAAATTATCGTGATGAAAAGATATGACGTCAATGTAACCAGTGTAGCTCAATCTAATGAGGAAACTGTGTACCTAGAATCAGTAGTTTGTCCTGTGTCTAATATATTCCCTTTGAAAATCTAAAATATTCCATGGTGATGGGTATATACACACCTAATGGGTACAGTGTGCACTGTCTGGGAGATGAATATGCTTGAAACTCTGAGTCAGGTCGGGTAAAGGCAACATATGTAACCTAAACATTTGTACCCCCATAATATGCTGAAATAAACAAAATTAAAAAAATAAAAATAACAAATAAATATCACACATGTAGGTTTTCTTCCATTATAGGAATGTCAAGTCTCCAACTTACTTATGAAATTATACAAAGAATAAAGTGTATATTTACAAAGCCTTAAAAAAATAAAATAAAATATCCCATGGTGCCTCTCCTAGGTAGGTGACTGCAGTCAAAGTGTAAGACCCATGTTTTTATATTAGTTTTTCTTCTCTTCTTTACATGTAATTCTTTATTTTTCATTTACTTTCAGTAATTTAAGAATATACTCTTTTCATCTTTAAAAGCAAAATTTAACATCATTGAAAAATGTTTCCTTTTTTGGTTTATAATATTTGTTTTATCACATATTAAAATAATATAGACCATGTGCATCAGAATCACCTTGGATATCTGCAAATAATGCTAGACTTGGTAAGAATACCTCTAGACAGGACCCCAAAATATGTATAGCATAATCAACATTGATAGCTAACACAAGCTTGAGAACAATTTTCCTGGGATCAGTTTCTGGCTTATTTATCCTATTCCACTAACCTTCTATTGAGTTTAAGTTGATTTTAATTTCTGTGGCTATATAACATGTTTGTTTATCAGAAAGAAAATAGTTATTCCCATAAAGTTTATTTTTTTAAAAAAATACTACTTGCACTTATTTGGAAAATTACCTTGAAAAACTCTTTATAGCTTTCTTTTTCTATCAACCCAAAAAACTATCATAGTTTTCTTTATATAGGTCTCAGATATTTGTAGTTAGGGCTATTATTTTTAAATATTCAAAATTTACTATATGTGACTGAAATGTTGTCATCATTGTTATTGTAGATAAATACAAAATGTTTACATTTAGACATCTCTCTTGGGAAATTACTTTGAGCTATATAACCACAATGCCTTTAAATAATGATATTTTGTTCTGTTTCAAATATTTATAATTCTTCATTTCCCTTTTACACCATATTTCTATAGGAAACTTTAGAAATTAGATAACATCTTTGTCTTGAATTTCTTCCTGGTGTTTCCCTGTTAAGGAAGATATTACATTTATTTTGAGATTTGTTAATCTTGTTAAACAGGTTTATCTTTGTCCAGTTTTAGCAGCTAAGACTATAGGCATGCACCACCATGCCTCGATAGACTTTCTTTTATTTTTTGTAGATACAGGGCCTCACTATGATGCCCAGGCCAGGCTGGTCTTGAACTCCTGGCCTCAAGCAATCCTCCTGCCTCAGCCTCCCAAAGCGCTGAGGGTGGCATGAGCCACCACACCTGGCCTAGATTGCTGTTTGGATTAAATAACTCAATATACATAAAATGCTTAAAATAATATATGGCACATTGTAGATGGTCAATAAATTTTAGCTATCATCAGCATCTTGTAATTGTCACTACCATTATGATGTATCCTGGACTAAATATTACTTTATCTTGATGAAAGATTCTTTAAAGAAATGATGGAATTTATTTCATATATTTTATTTAGGGGTCCTCAATCTGTGTTCATGAGTGCTATCATTCTATAATTTTACTCTTTGAATTCTCATAGGTTTTAATATCAATGTTTTGTTAGTTTCATACAGTAATTTGCCATCATATTCTATCCTCGAGATAAATTTATAGCCTGATAATTATATTGGGGGTGTCAGAGATGAGTCGTATATCATTATTTGTTCTCTTCAAGCTATATGTAATTTCTTAAGCCAGACCTATTATTTTGATATTTTTAAACAAATCATTCCATCAGTGTTTTCTATTTTATTAGCTTAGGGTTGTACATAGTATTTATGTCTATCAAGTATTTTATATGTTATTATATTTTATAACTTAGTTCAATTTTTCTTTCCCATTCCTATAAAAGAGAGGAGGAAGGTCTTCCCCTCCACTTCAGGCCACGTAAGAGAGACTTCAAGGAGACCACTCAGAAAGCATGATTTATTCTCCTTGGAGTTTGGGGGACACATTTGAGTAACGTCTGACTAATGCCTGGGAAGTGTAAAGAGTGGACAGGTTGTCTATAAGCCAAAAGCAGTCTACGACAAGAGAAGAATAGATTGGAAAAGAGCTGCTTTTCCACTGACTGCAGAGCAGAAATTGTGTTCCCCATGGCCTATTTGTGGCCTATAGATGGGCCACATAGGAGGAAACCAGCCTGGACTCATTTTAAATAGGACCTCTCAAAGAGGGGTTCTTGACAAGGGTGAGGCAGCTCAGTAGACAGTGGAGTGCATTGGATGTCTAAATTGAGTGGATTGTAAGCAATGCTGTGCTGATCAATGTATAATATTCAGCTCTCTGAGGAAAAAAAGTATGCTCTGTACATATACAAGTTTAATATACATTCTATTGATAAAAAGATGTAGAGGAAACAATTTACAAATAATCATAAAATATGTAATATTTTATTAACATATTTTAAATTTCATATAGCTAAAGCATTCTCCAGTAACCCTTTTTTCATCAATTTTTCCTGAATTCTTGAATCTCTAGTCAACCTACTGTTGTGATGGATAAATAAATTTGGCTCTGGTATGAATATTGGTTAATATTTTTATCTACATTGATGAGTAAAATGAAAGTGAAAAAGACATGTTGGAACTTCACTTTCTCTTAATGACATAAATGACTTCTCTGCTGATTGGATAAGAGTTTTGAAATACCAGAAGAAGAGTGCCTTAGCTTTTGTGCTATTCACAGTGTAATGGTTACAAACACAACACACTTTGATTATATTATTATTATTAATCTGTATTATTATTAATATTTTCTCCATAACTTTCTTGAGTCTATACAACCAAACAATAAATAAAGCCTTAAGTTATAGTATTTTCCAACTTCTATGGTGTTTCTACCTCCACTATGGGCAATTTAAAACTACCAATGTGATGTCAATGAATGCAGAAGGAAGCATTTTACATTGCTCAGTAGCTCATTATATAGTCGATACTCATTGTTTGTGGATTCCATATTTGTGAATTCTTTTTAAAATTTATTTGTAACCCTAAAAGTATGCTTATGCCCTTCCATGGCCATTCACAGACATGCATAAAATGACACTAATCTGAATTTCCCAGTGCTTGTGTTCCCAGCTGAGACTGAGCAAGACAATGTTCTGCCTTCTTATTTCAGTTCTCATACTGTAAATAAGTGTCCTTTTCATGGTCTATTTAGCGCCATGTTTTTTCACATTTTTGTGCTTTGTTGGTGATTGGGCAGGGAGTGAATGACTCTCTGGCTATCTCAAAAGCAGTAATCATGAAATAGCTAAGTAGATCGAGGCCAACCCATTATGTAGATTCAAAAACTTATGTTTGAAACAGATGATAATACACAGGATGTTTAGAATAGGGCAAGGGGTAGTAGAAAGCAATTTTTCTACCAGTTTTAAGGAAGGCAGTTTTATGTAGGGCTCTTTAATTTAGACATGTGATGAACATAGATTTGAGCCTTCGTTTAGTCTAAAGATTTCCTAAGGTTAGAGGCCCCTTGTAGAAATCTGTGCCAGCAGTGCATGAGTGGACCATGTTATTGAGAGATTGAGAAGTAAAAGAAGCACAAATCTCCTTTCCAGCTCTTCACAGCCCCTCAGAGGATGCAGAAAAGGACCCCATGATGCCCTTTCCTACAAGTGAAGGATCATTAAATTTAGAGGATGGGAAGGATTCAGAAGCCAAAACAGGGGGCCCCAAAACCAAGCAAAATAACCTCAAAACTGGACAGAGGTTTTCTTTGCCTGACTTCTGGAAGGGCCAAAGAGTGCCTAAACTTTCCTCTCTATGGAATTTCTCTTATGACAGGAAGGCTGGGATGACATGAGCACTTCTTCGAGGAAACTATATATAGTCCCTGTGAAGACCACTAGCGCTAGACTGAACTGGGTCAAACTGGAGTAGTGATTACTCCAACATACAGCTGGTTGAATAAGATATCTGCCTCCACTGTCCTATCTCTCTGCTCCCAATGCTTGAAGAGTTAGATCCAGAAGAGGAAATGGCCCAAAGCCTGGCTGAGATCTCCCACAGCCCAAAGAACTAAAGTAGGAAGAGTAGCCCACATTCCCTGCCCTATTCTAAGCACCTTCAGACTGTGCTGGGGCAGGCGGGAATTTGTATTGAATATGGTACAGAATTTAATATGGACTGGACTAAGTTTATTCAGTCATACTTCTTATAACAACGTTTCAGTCAACAGTGGACTACATATACAAAGGTAGGACCGTAAGATTATGATGGAGCTGAAAAATTCCTATTGCCTGGTGATGTCATAGCCATTGTTATATCATAGTGCAACACATTACTCAAGTGTTTGTGGTGATGTTGATGTAAACAAACCTACTGTACTGCTAGTCATATAAAAGTGTGGCACATACAATTATATATGTTACATAACACTTGATGATAATAGATGTGTTACTGTTTATGTGTTTAATATACTATACATTTTATTGTCATTTTAGAGTATACTCCTACTAATAAAACACAAGTAACTGTAAAACAGCCTCAGGAAGTCCTTTAGGAGGTATTTCAGAGGAAGGCATTGTTATCATAGGAGATGAAAGATGTGGAGGTGGAAGACAATGATATTAATGGCCATGAACTTGTACAGGCCTAGGTTAATGTGTGTATTTGTCTTAGTTTTTAACAAAAATGTTTAAAAAGAAAAAAAAGATATTTAAAAATAATGGAAAGCTTATAAAGATAAAATATTTTTGTATAGCTGTACAATGTATTTGTGTTTTAAGTTAAGTGTTGTTACAAAAGAGTCAAAAATTTTAAAAAAGACAACACTGAAGTGCACATACAGTAATAACATTCATTGGGCGTTGGGCAGATGGGAGGGGGGTAAAGGGGATGGGTATGTACACACCTCATGGGTGCAGTGCACATCATCTGGGGGATGGACAGGCTTGAAGCTCTGACTCAGGGGGGGCAAAGGCAATATATGTAATCTAAATATTTGGACCCCCATAATATGCAGAAATAAAAAAATTAAAAAATTTGTAAAGTAAAAATGTTAAAATAAAATAAGAGTAATTTATTATTGAATGAAGAAAAATTGTTTTATACACTTTGTGTAGCCTCAGTGTACAGTGTTTATGACATCTACACTAGTGTACAATAATGTCCTAGGCCTTCAAACTGACTAACTACTCACTCACTGACTTACCCAAAGCAATTTCCAGTTTTGCAAGTTCCATTCATGGTAAGTGCCCTATATAGGCATACTATTTTTTAATGTTTATACCACATTTTCCTGTACCTTTTCTATGTTTAAATATCTTTAGATATGTTTATATACAAATACTATCATGTTACAATTACCTACAGTATTCAGGACAGTAACATGCTGTACAGGTTTGTAGCCTAGGAGCAATAGGCTATACCGTATAGCCTCGGTATGTAGTAGGCTATACCATCTAAGTTTGTGTAAGTCCACTATGTGATGTTTGCATGACAAAATCACCTAATCACCATTTCTCAGAATGAATACTCATTGTTAAGTGACACATGATTATAACTGAAAAATATTAGGAAGTCTGAAATCTTCCAAATATCAAATATATGAAGTATTGTAAAAGGAAAATTGACATAGCATAGTTAAATACAGAAATTGGTGAAAAACACGAAACCAATTTATGTAAATAATAAAATAATCTGAGACTGCCCAATAACCATAATATACAGTTTTAGAAAGTTCACATGTTCTATGTTGAACTAATAAAACATGTTTTCTATGCATTTCTTTCGTATCACCAGCATATTTTTATATCTAATATATAATTGTATTTTAGTCTTATGCATACCTTTCAGCAGCACTCTTCCCACAATTACTTTAGTCTTTTGTAGACTCTTACTAATGTGTACAAGTCCAACTTACTCTTCTCTCCAAATAGACCAAAAGAGGCAAAGCACCAGGTATATAAAATTATTTAAGCATATGAAAAGGAGGATACAGGTTTATGAATATAAGAGAAAAGGTTACTGACTGGGTGAAATATCTGTGAGAATTAGACATGTTAGACAACCAACATTTTCAAAGCAAGCACAATTGATAGATCAAGAAAACATCCAAACACAAAAGTCAGAAAAATAAACTTACGATCAGGACCACAATAAATCTTGGTGTGTGTGCAAAAGTGTACTATGGAAAATGAGCAATCTTTTTTTTCCTATGTAAATCAATATCAGTCATCCACTCTGTGTTGAGTACCAAACATGATATCATGGCTCATTCTTCAGCCCCAGAGTCATCTTCCCAGGCTCCCCTTTCCTGAGGGTAAAGATGTAGCCAGGAGGGTCAGAACAGAGCCTCTAGAGCACAAGACCCCTGCCCTGCAGTGGCCTCTTTGCAGCCTAAGGGCAGGATTGCCCTTGGGGCAGGTCCTCACTGCTGTTCAAACAGCCGCCATGTTTTGCACAGAGGGAGTGCTGGATTCTGCTATTCTGTGCAGGGGTTCATGGATTGGGAAACATTAGGCAAAGGAGGTATCAGGTATGTCAGCCTCCAGTGCAAAAATATCAAGTCCATAATTATTATTGACTTACTCCATTTAGGTAGTGAGAACTGAAAAGAAGTGGCAGCACAGGGGAATCTTTTCCTTCATGAACCAGCTCCATGACCTGAGGCTACTATCTTGAACTCTTTGGTATTCAGTCTCTGGAAATCATCCAAGAGGATAAGTGACATTGTCCTTGAGGATAATTTTCAACATTTTTTTAAGGAGCATGGAAAAGGTATAATATGGTCCTATTTCTCTTTGTTTAGGCTTTTACAGAAATCTGTTTTTTTAATGAAGAATATTATTCTGGATAATCTGGATAATGAATAATAATATTCTATATTTTAATGAATGAAAAAGAAATCCAAAGTGCTCCAAAACTCTTAGTACAGTTTTACACATTAATAACTTCAAAAGTGTAATACTACAAACTTATTTTAAAACCAGCATTTCAAAAGTTAATTAGGTATAATTATTATACTTTTTATATTTTTGAATTTTGAATAAAATGGTTTTTAATTTTAAAATATAGCTTTAGTTAATGTTTGTCAGCTTCAATTAGACTAAAGACAGAAGTTAATGTAAAAAATTCATTAAAATTGTAAAAACCAATAACTGCTTATTAAATGTAAATAATGATGCTTTCAAGTGAACTTTTATATAAGTTTTAGAATTTATACATCTGAATTTGCTAAAGCTACATGTGTACTAAAGCTTCTGGGACAGTGTGTTTATGGTGTAGGCAGCTTTCTTATGTTCTGCTAATGAAGTCAAAATTTGTAGTCTTTCTTAAAATATTTCTTGATTTAATATATTTCCAATCTTTTGCAAGATTTATGGCAAAAGCTCTAGGTTTTTGAAAATTTAGTGTTTGTGAGTGTCTAAAAATATGTCAGGCTGACAGTAGAATGGTGAAACCCATATAGATGGATGTTTGGAGAGAGAATTGGGAAACAGAGAGTCCAGAACAGAGAGAGAAAAGTCAGAGGTACTTCCTGGGAAAGGTAAAGAGGAAACAAGACTGGTCAGCACAAATGGGCTGGCTGAGGTGCAACCAGGCATAATCATTAGGAAACAAAAGACAAGAAGGAAATACAGAGGAACTTTACAGTTTTCTATATCATGTCAAAAGAATATGGTTTTGGTTGATACACACTTTACCTGATATGATTTATGTTTTAAAATAAATTTCCCTAGACTTATTTTCTTAAAAAAAAAGCACAAAATCTTATCTTTTCCTCATAATGACACTATAAATGTTGATTGGATTTTTGAAAAACAAATAAGTTTAGAAAGTATGGTTATTCTATGTAGATGACACTGCCCTTCAAAATATATATATATATATATATATATATATATATATATGTAAAGAGAAAAATGTCTTTTTTTTTTCTAGAAGTGAACTTTTGCAGGTTTTAATGTGTAAATATAAAATTGAACCATATTTTATATAATTAACTAAAGCAATTATATAATACCTGGGGCAGAAAACTAATAGGTCCTAAATAATTACATAGTGTTATCAAGAATCTTAATGTTAAAATAACAACCAAATAGCAAGGACATGATTTTCCTCCTCTGAAATAGTTTATCTAAACCTTCAATAATGCATTTTCTGAAAATTTATGATTTTTAACATTAGAAACTCTTTACATACCCCTTTTTAATAGATAAAGCTACATTTCTTTGAAATCTTAAAATATACATAGGTATTTTGGAGAATGTATTGGATTCAGAAGAGATTACTTTGAATTCTCCTATAGAATCAAAAATATATAATGCACAAGGCCATCCAAAATTTTGATAAATGACCATACTGAATATAGTTTGACTGTCACTTCCATGTCCTGTTCTCAAACTATCACACTCCCAATGTTGACATTTCCAGGGCAAATTCTCTGAATCCAAGTACTCTGGGTTTTATTCATTTTTTAAGGGGAAAATCAGCATACTCCTGATTCTGTTTTGATGGATAGCTTTTAACAATCAACAACTTGAATATTTGTAGGTATATCCCACCACAATGGACACATACATCAATTAATAAAGTACTAAAACAAAGTAAATTATTAATAAGCAGTTCTTCTTTCTCACTTTTTAAATAAGTCAGAAAGCATTTATGAAGGATTATTTCATGTCTAAAATTTCACTGGGTGCTATGGGGAATAGAAAGTTCCAGAATACAGAGATTGTACTGACTAAAAACTTAGTATCTTTGCAAGAAAAATGTCACCCCACTTACTTTCAGCTAGTCAGCTCTGATGTGGTTACTAGGATTGAAATCATTTGAATTGAGATGTTGTTTGATTCCATTTGAAGTGATAAATGACAGTTTTCAAAAAACTTACAAGACTTAACTTCTGGGAAGCATTGCATGAGAACAATTAGATTAACTTAGTGTTTTATCCTTAATTCTTAATAGAATTTCTAGAGGAAGTTATTTCCAAATATTCAGTGTTTTACAACTAACATACTCTAGTATTTTTTCTTTTTTATTTCCTATATATTTTTAAATTATGTAAATGATATATTCTTATGTTAGAAAAAATAGAAAATACAGATTACCAAGGGGGGTGGAATATAAAGAGATGAGTATTTCCATTAGTTTCCTAGGACTACCATAACAAAGTACCACGCAATGGTTGGCTAAAACATTAGAAACTTATTTTCTCACAGTTCTGAAGGCTAGAAGTCCAAGATCAAGGTCTCAACAGAATTGGTTTCTTCTGAAGTCTTTCTCCTTGGTTTGCAGATGGTTATCTTTTCTGTGTGTGTCTTCATGTGGTCTTCCCTCAGTAATTCAGTGTTTTCTAATCTTCTCTTCTTATAAAGATGCCAGTCATATTGGATTAGAACCTTTCCAAAGGAGCTCGTTTTACCTTAGTTACCTCTTTAAAGGCCTCTTTTTAAAAGATTTTAAAATCTTTTTTAAAGATAGGTCTCCAAATAGTTATTTTCTAGGAAGTGAGGGTTAGAACTTCAATATATGAATTTTGGGGAGGCACAATTTATCCCATAACACCATCTATATAATATAGGTAGATAGGTAATAGATGATGGATAGAAAAACAGATGATGGATAGATGGATAGATAGGGCTATGCACACACATATGTGTCCTCTACTCACTTAATATAGATTTTCATATAAATATAAATAAAAATCTGTGAAATATGAATGGTTAAATATTAAACAATCATATGGTTTAACATGATGCATTTAACCAGCCTCTCACTATTACTCATTTGCTTCTAGCATTTTTTTCAATAATGCTGTATGAATATGCTTACATATATACCCTGACACAATTTCCTGTTCATTTTCTTTTGATAAATGTCTAGTCGTGAACTCTCTCGGTCAAAGAGTATACTTTCTTTTTCCCATTAGGGACTTTTATACTTACTGAAAACTTTGCATCAATTTTCACTCTGACAAGCATGAAATACTAGGGCCTGTTGACTGCAGACATGCCAGCTTAAAATTTTTATCATTCTTTTCTTCCCTGATAAACAAATGTCAACTTACTATGTATTTGTATTTATTGGAATTAATTTTTTATTGTAATTTAATTTTTTTCATGCTTTATCCCCATTTATACTTTTCTTTTTATAAAGGCAGGCCTCTTGTGTACCCCTCTGCCCCCTCATAAATGAATACATTTAAAGCCATTATTTTCTTCAGTGAACCACTCAGCAAAACATGAGTCCTTTCAGTCACCACCAGGGAAAGTTGTATAAGCTAAATACTCACAGTCACTTCCCTTTCTGCATAGGTCCTCCCAGTGACAACTGTAAATTCTGTCTCATTTTTCAGACATCGTGCTCTGAGCAGACAGAATGTCTTAACAGAAATCCAACCAGGGTTGTGGTTTAGTAAGTGTTGTGTTGCCCCTTTATTTTCCAAATATTAATTATGGCTATTATTTTTAGATAGTAGCTTTTCTCTTGTGGTCCTCTGCATCTAGACATTTGAAATATTTCAACTATAATACTTTTATGCACCATTGGTTGCATACTGTGAGGCAGTGTTTGACATTACAAAGTTTCAGGTTAATGTGACAAATAAAGTTTTAAACATTTTACTGTCAATTCTCTTTTTCTGCCCTGATTATTTTCCTGCAATTCACCATTTGTATTTTAAATGGAGATTTGTTCCATGGAGACTTAGAAAAAATGGTCTAAAAATGATATCATAGGTACTCGGTAAGTTTCTGAGTGGTGATTTCTCAGAAATAAAAGAAAAATAATAGATTTCCTCGGAGACACTGACACTTCAGTTCACGGGCTGTACTTGGTTTGTTTCTATCCCATACTGAATTTATCTAGGTGTTCTGTATGATCAATTTAAGTGTTCCAAACTGCTGACACCATATGCTTTATGAGAATCTTTTTTATAAACTATTTTTCATAAATTCTGAATGAGATGAATTATACAGCACATTAAACAAACTGCAATTTTGTAAAAAATAAAAGTGAGAGAGTGAAAGATTATTCCTTTGCTTTAAAAAAAATTAGCATTACTTGCCAAACTATACAATTACTTTTTCAAGAACACCAATACCCTCATTACCATCATTGGCATGCTACACATTTATTACAACTCAATGCTACTGGATAATTCAAAATTCTGTATGTTTCTGGCCAAGGTCTATATTTTTTATAAGAATATTAATTTTATTGTTAATTTTGATAGCAAAAATTGAAAATGGAAATATCCAAAAGTCAGTATAAAGTATAATATATTACATCTAGATAATGGAACATTAAAATATTTTTTCTTTTTGTATTTTTAATTATGGGTACATAATAGTTATATGTACATGTGATATTTTTATATAGGCATACAATGTGCATTATTCAAATTGCGGTGATTGGGGTATCTATCAACTGAGGCATTTATCATTTACTTGTATTAGAAACATTCCAATTCCACTCTTTTAGTTATTTTAAAGTTTACTCTCACTTATGGTTGATTGTAATCACTTTGTTGTACTATCAAGTGTTGTTCATTCTATCCAACTATGTAACTGTATTTTTGCAGCCATAAACCATCCCAACTTCATCCTTTCCTCCCCGCTACTCTTCCCAGCCTCTGGTAACCATCATTTTCCTCTCTGTCTCTATGAGATCAATTGTTTTTAATGTTTAGTTCCCACATGTGAATGAGAACATTCGAGATTTGTCTTTCTGTGCTTGGCTTATTTCAATTAATGTAATGTTCTCAATTTCCATCCATGTTGCTGCAAATGGCAGGATTTCATCCATTTTGTGGCTATATAATATTCCATTGTGTATACATACCACAACTTCTTTATCCACCCGTCTGTTGATGGACACTTGGGTTGATTCCAAATCTTGGCTGTTGTGAATAGTGCTGCAATTAAGCATGGGAGTGCAGTGTGTATCTTTTTGATACACAGAATTCCCCTCCTTTAGATATATACTCAGCAGTTGGATTTCTGGTCATACAGTGGTTCTATTTTTAGTTCTTTGAGGAACTTCCATACTGTTCTCCATAGTGGTTACGCTAATTTACACTCCTCCACGTCCTCACCAGCATTCATTATTGTCTGTCTTTCAGATAAAAAGTCATTTTAACTGGGATGAGATAATACCTCATTGTAGTTTTGATTTGTATTTCTCTCATGAGAAATGTTTGGCCAAGGTCTTTGAAGCAGTAAAACCTCCCTTACAATAAGGGGATAGTTTTCAGATAACACCTGCACATTTTCTAGTAGAATAACGTACCAAACCTGTCTTTCCCTTGCTTTTTCTTTTTTTTTTTTCTTTGGTTTTTTTTGTTCTATCAAATTTTACTTCTGGATGCGTATCAATTTAAGTTCCATTTTCTTACCTGTAGGTCCACACATGGGTATCAACTGGTAGATGTAGCACATAGTACAGTATTCCTCTGTGTGTAATGGCAATATAAGTGCTAATTTCTGCTTAACATGAAGAAAGCATTCTTCAAACACTTGCCGAATATGTCTTTCATTCAACAGAGATAATTAGTTTCAGTTACTTAAGCTGAGCAACTATTTTGCTTCAAAGAGGATATTATATTTGCTTAATTGCATTTAAGTGCTAAACACTGTAAAGGATAAAGTTTTCTGAGAATGGATTATTTTCCTCCCAACTGGTTAGAGGATGGCTCGTGAAACAAGGAGAAATTTGTAGCTAGTTTGACAATGATAGATAGTTTCTGATTGTTGATATGAGCCATACTTACATTCCAAACATCAAAAACCCCATGTCCATTTAATCAAATTAGATATTTAATCATATGGATTCAATAAGCAAAAGAAATACACAGTTAATTGCCCCGTCCAAAACGAGTAAGCAAAATGACAACAACAATATCACACAAAAAAATTATCAAACAAAACTACAGTCTTTGAAACTTAATTAACACACAGATCCTAGCAAATCATGCTTAGTAAGAGTAGTCCTTTTTCGTTAGAACAAAATGAATTACCAAGTAATAAAGAAATAAAACAAAAATGAAATAAAACAAAACTAATTATTTTTGTTTTAATTTTGTGCTAAACAAACAAATAAACCAACAATGGAAACAACTGATGGCTAGAACTTGAAAGTATCAATCTATCACCCCTTAAAACTGCTACCCTTTAGTATAGGAAGCTTTATTTCTGACTCCAAATATAGTGAAGGCAAGATACGTATCAAGTTTAAAATTCTCTAACTGTCAACGGCTGTTTTACTAATTATCCAGATTCCAAGGCAATCATACAACCGTAATCATTCACCTCACGCCTGGAAACATAAGTCTTGTTCTTTTGATGAATATTTATAAGACAGTGTAAAGCAGTCTACTTTCTTTTCCCTTCAGGCAAGACAATTTGGAGTTCATCAATATGTATTACCAAGGACTTTTATAAAAGGCACTTCAAAGAAAATTCATCAGGCATTCCTTTTGTCTTGATTTCTGTTAGACTGATACTTCCTTTTGACAAGTATCAATAAATTATCCTCTGATGGCTAGAAACTTGATGTCTTATTCAGAAACTTCCTCACACAGCAAAATCGAGGCTTTGAGTTTCAAGTGAAATTATTAAGATTCTGCATCGAATTTAAGGACAGACTGAAATATGCAAATTAAAAACAATAAAACAAACATGTATATAGTCACCCTACAGCACACAGGATGGAGTTTTCCCATAGTTGAGAGTTTTCTTGCTGTACCCAACTGGCAACTTTACTACTTTCCATGTGAACATATTTACAATTCTCTCACAAGTAAAAAAAAAAAAAAAAAAAAAAAAAAAAAAAAAAAAGTCCAAGCTTTAGTTCCTGGATAAATAGGAGAACCATATGAAATTAAAACCAGATTAATGTAGATATGGAAAGTGGAGAATGACAAGCTGTCTCTCTCCATAAGGCTGATTAGTTTTCTTTTTTGAATATTATTGGTTAGACTCATATTTCCATAAAAGGAGCATGAACAAATGCAATTGTCTAAAATAAAAATGAAAAATATCACTGCTCTTTTTAATAAGCTTTGAAAAAGGAAAACAAAACTATTTGCATTCTTTCTTTTGTTAAAAAAAGCTTATTTTGTTTTATTATTCTGGCAAAAAATACTTGAATGATGGAAACACTATTGATATCTATTTCTATAAATAAACACATAAAACAGCATGTTGACTAAAGAATCTATCTTAGTTTATGGCTTTACTCTTTACAAAATTATTGTGCTAATTATCAACATATTTCCATATTCTAAGAAATTGTTTTGTCATTACCTGGTATGATATAAAATAAAATATATCTAATGTGAGCTCAATTTTAAAAAGACACAAAGGAAGAAAAAGGATATTATTTCAACTTGAATACATGCTTTACAAACCAGTTGTAATATTAATCACATAGCCATTCTATATAAGTTCATGTACACTACCAAAACATTATATCTTAGTTGTGAAAATATAATTCACTATGAATAAATTATTTGGAATAAAGAGTTTATTTAACAAAAAGAAAGAAAAGAAAACCGGAAAGACTACATTCCAGAGTAAGCATAGGGAATGCTTTATTTTCTGAGTCCTTAAGAAACCAGGATATGTTATTCATGGCTTTATAAAGTTCTTTAAAAAGTATAATTTGAAAATAGCTTTTTAATATTATTTGGTTGGAATGATAATGACAATGATGAAGCTTGAGCTATACACCATGGAAAGTGTTACTATATTCTTGATATAATGGTTATTAATTTTTATATGTTAAAAAAATAGGATACAAGATCAATTATTTCTGACCATATTCCTTACATCCTCCCATGCACTAATTTCAAAATAAAATCTGCCCCCAGAGCTGTATTAGTTATCTATTTTTATATGACAAATTATTCCAAAATGTAATGGCTTAAAACAATAAACATTTATTTTCTCATTATTTCCATGTTTGAGAAAACAGGAAAAGCTTATCTGGATGGCTCTGGTTAAGGGTCTACCATGAAAACACAATGAAGGTACTGGCTGGGATTGCAGTCATTGGAAGAACTGCCTGAATCTGAAAAATGTGCTTCCAAGCTCAGTCGCATGGATGTTGTCATGTGACATTAGTTCCTCATAGGCCATTACCTGGAGATCTAATTTTCTCAGCTCATCATCCTTTCTATACGGCTGCCTAAGTGTCCTTATGACATAGCAGCTAGCTTTCCCCAAGTTGAGCAATCAAGAGAAAGAGTGAGAAGGAAACCACAATGCCTTTTATAACCTAGTCTTTGAAGTCACTCATGGTCACTTTCATCATATTTTATTCAACAAAATAAAAAAAGTCACTCAATCCAACTCACTCTTAAGGGGAGGGCAGTTATGCTCCACCTTTTGAAGGTATTATTACCAAAGATTTGTGGACATAGTTTAAAATTTCCACAAGTGTGTTTATTGTATGTGAATGTAGTCTCACAATTGCAGGTTAAGACAGTATCCACATGACATGAAAATACATAACAAATTTAAATTTTAGGGAGATCTGTATTTTTCCTTCAAATTAGTAGTAACAGTATTTGAAAACTGAAAAAAGGACAACTAAATAGTACGTTCAGTTGTTATATTCCATTTCTACTACATAAAACACTTCATTCACTCCCTCATTTATTCATCTGGTCATTAGCAATATGTATACAAGAACGTGCATGAGAACATTTCTGTGTTTCTTGTCAGTCTGGATAGAAAAATAATGTTAAATGCCCATTACCTTGCAGAAAAAGGTAATAAGGACTAGTGTATGTTTTGGGAGAGAGAGTAGTATAATAAGAAACTGTTTTAAAAGTTCTGGCTGGTGTCATGCCTAACAAGTATGGAAGGAAGGCTAGAGATGAAAGACCAATTTAGAAGTAGTGAAACAATTTAGATAACAGGGAACAAGAATTAAAACTGGTAGCGGTGATCATGGAAAAGGAAAAATGGAAATGGATTTAAGAAATACGATGAAGAAAAGTAGCACAATTATCCCACACTTAAGAAAGATTTGCACTATATTCTTCCTGATTGGTGCTTGAGAAGAATTTATATATCCATTTCACAGCTAAAGAAGCTTTTGCGATAATGAAGGGGAAACAATCTAATTCCGAATCTATGCTTGAGTATTCAATTGACTCATGGCCTCTGGTAGAAAAATGCATGACCATACCAATGCTCATACAAATAGAGGAAGTGTAAAAGAATAAGAGAAAGTTAGAAACCATTATATAATAATTAGAGCATTCATATTGTTTGTCATCATATATGGTTTAATAAAATACATGTTTTGTGTATGCTCTTCTGGAGGGAAAAATGGTGCCAGCCAGACTTTGTATTGATGTTTCTGTTATAGTAGTAGCCTTATTGTTGTATATTTTCCAGAATATTAGTGGATGCATTTGGAATAAATTGAATGAGAAAGAAATGTGTATATAGAGTAACATGGAGGAGAAAGGGTTTTGGAGCTTGACATACTCAGATTCCTATCTTGGCTCCATCACTACCTAGGTTTGTGATCTTTGACATGTTACTTAAAGTTCCTAAACCACAATTTCTTTGAAGAAAGTAATTGTAACTCACTCAAAGACTTAGATTATTAAATAATTCGTATTATTTACATAATACTCTGAGGATAGTGCCTGACAGTAAGCTATAATAAATATTTATGATTAACCTTATCCTATAGATAATATTATTAGATTTGACATGTGGAATGAGGTGAGTTGAACTGGGGAGGGGAGCTGTGAGAGTCTTCCCCTGAGCTAGGATGTTGGCAGTCATGATGAGGTGGCAGCAAAACAGACTGCTGCTAATGGCCTTTTGGGATTCACATCATGTATTCACTGAGATTGGCGCCAGGTTAGTAGAAGACTGGGATATTTGAGTTTACTGTTGTCTTGTGAACTTTACAACATTGCCAAGAGAAAAGACATTATCAAATAGTTTTATCAATGGGGGATTTTTCTGCCGTTCGCCAGGGTTCTGAACATTTTGAGGGTTTTGATGATTTTCAGAGAAAAAATCTTGGAAAGCCTTAATCCCAGCAAGAATTTTGGACAATATCTCATAGTACTGGAATCCACTTAAATAGTTTTAAGCTGGGGGGATCACATGGTCAGCAGTGGTTTCATGCAGTATGACTGATGCAATTGGCTGAATATCAGTGCCCAAGAAGTTAAACATCAAAATCAGTGATGGTGCTACTAACAGGAGACAGAATGAACAAAACAGAGAAGGACTCTGTATTTTGAGACTCATTTCTGAAAAAAAATTAATATTATTGAAAGAAATAGAAGTTCAGATGAGTCAGTACAATGATAACAGTTAAAAAATTATGAGTTTGTTTATAAAATACTGATTTTGTAGGATAAATAGTATGGAGTCAACTCTGGAAGTAGCTTTGAGTTTATCAGAAAATATCTTGGGCTGGGCACAGTGGCTCACATGTGTAATCCTAGCACTCTAGGAGGCCAAGGCAGGAGGATTGCTGGAAGCCAGGAGTTGGAGACCAGCTTGAGCAAGAGGGAGACCCCATCTCTACAAAAAATAAAAATTAGCTGGGCATGGTGGCCTGCGCCTGTTGTCCCAGCTACTCAGGAGGCTGAGTCAGGTGGGTCACTTGAGCCCAAGAGTTTGAGGTTGCAGTGAGCTACAATGATGACACTGCATTCTAGCCCTGTAGCCTAAGCAATAGAATGAGACCCTATCTCAAAAAAAAAAAAAAAAAAAAAATAATCAATTCAAGGAAAGAAGTACTTTTACTACGAAACATTTCCTTATGTAGAATCTTAATTTTTTTTCGTAAAATGTACCACATATATTTTCTATTTAAATGATAATGGATCATATCCTAACATTTTCAGGAATTATAATTCTTTCTTCCATTTATAGTCAAACAAAGATTAGATGTTTTTACTTTGGATCACATATATTACTTCTCAAGTATCTTGACAGGTAAATCATCCTTGAACATAAGTGCATTAGGTCAGAGTGTTAGACATGATTTTGAAAATAGTTATACAATATTATTTATTTTGTTGTTGCTGACAATTTTACCTCCCAGTTTATTTTTATTTTCATTTTTTAATTATTATGGGTATATAATATTTGTATATCTTTATAGGTAGGGTGCATGTGATGTTTTGATACAACATACAATGTGAATTATTCAAATCAGGGTAATTGTGGTATCAATCAACTCAGGCATTTATCATTTACTTGTATTAGAAACAGTACAATTCCACTCTTTTAAAGTATACCCTCACTTATGGTTGATTGTAGTCATTTTGTTGTGCCATCAAGTATTGTTCATTTTATCTAACTATGTAACTATATTTTTGCAGCCATGAACCCTCCCCATTTAATCCCTTCCTCCCTACTACTCTTCCCAGCCTCTGGTAACCATCATTCTCCTCTCTGTTTCCATGAGATCAATTGTTTTTAATATTTAGCTCCCACATGTGAATGAGAACATGCAAGATTTGTCTTTCTGTGCTTGACTTCTTTCAATTAATGTAACGTTCTCAATTTCCATCCATGTTGCTGCCAATGGTAGGATTTCATTCATTTTGTGGCTATATAATATTCCATTGTGTATACATACCACAACTTCTTTATCCATTCATGTGCTGATGGACTACTAAATTGAATTCAAATCTTGGCTATTGTGAATAATGCTGCAGTAAACACGAGAGTGTGGATATATTTTTGATATACAGAATTCCTCTCCTTTAGATATACACTTAGCAGAGGGATTGCTATGTCATATGGCAGTTTTATTTTTAGTTTTGTGAGGAACCTCTGTAGTATTCTCCATAGTGGTTTCACTAATTTACATTCCTAGAAACACTGTATGAGGATTCCCCTTTCTCCACATCCTTGGCGGCATTCATTATTGCCTAACCTTTGGATAAAAGCCATTTTAACTGGGATGAGATGATATTTCAGTGTAGTTTTGATTTGCATTTCTCTGATGACTAGTGATGTTGAGCATTTTGTCATATACCTGTTGGCCATTTGTATGACTTCTTTTGACAAGTGTCTGTTCAGTTTCTTCACCCATCTTTTAATCGATTTTTTTTCTATTGAGTTGTTGAGGCTCCTTATAAATTCTAGTTATTAATCTCTTGACAAATGGGTAGTTTCCTAATATTTTCTACCATTCTGTGAATTGTCTCTTCACTTTGTTGGTTGTTTCCCTAGCTGTACTTTTTAGCTTTTGTCCAACTTTGCTTTGGTTGTCTGTGCTTTGGGGGTATTACTCAAGAAGTCCCTGCCTAGACCAATGTCTTGAAGAATTTCCCCAATGTTTTCCTTAAGTAGTTTCATAGTTTCAAGTGTTAAATTTAAACCTTTAATACATTTTTACTTGACTTTTGTATATGGTGAAAGATAAGGGTCTAGTTTCACTCTTCTGCATATGGATATCCAGTTTTCTCAGCACCATTTATTGAAGAGACTGTCCTTTCCACACTGTATGTTCTTGGCACCTTTGTTGAAGATAAATTTACTATAGATGTGTAGATTTACTTCTGGATTCTCTGTTCTGTTCCATTGGTTGATGCGTGCGTGTTTATGCCAGTACCATGCTATTTTGTTTACTACAGCTCTGTAGTATAATCTGAAGTCAGGTAATGTGATTCCTTCAGTTTTGATCTTTTTGCTCACAATGGCTTTAGCTATTCTTGGTCTTTTGTGATTCCATATAAATTTCGTGACGTTTTTTTTTTATTTCTGTGAAGAATGTCATTGGTATTTTGATGAGGATTTCACTGAATCTATAGATTGCTTTGGATACTGTGGACATTTAATAACATTGATTCTTCCAATTCACAAACGTGGAATATCTTTCCATTTTTTTGAAAGAAATCTTCCAATTTCTTTCATCGATGTTTTATAGTTTTCATTATAGAGGTCTTACACTTCTTTAGTTAAGTTTATTCTTAGATATTTTATTTTATTTGTAGTTATTGTAAATGGGATTACTTTATTGGTTTCTTTTACAGATTGTTTACTGTTGGCCTGTAGAAATGCTACTGATTCTTGTTACTGAATTTGTTTATCTGTTCTAATAGTTTTTTTGGTGGAGTCTTTTTTTTTTTTGGAGACAGAGTCTCACTCTGTTGCCCAGGCTAGAGTGCCGTGGTGTCAGGCTAGCTCACAGCAACCTCAAACTCCTGGGCTCAAGCAATTCTTCTGCCTCAGCCTCCCGAGTAGCTGGGACTACAGGCATGCACCACCATGCCTGGGTAATTTTTTCTATATGTATTTTTAGCTGTCCAGATAATTTCTTTCTATTTTTAGTAGAGACGGGGTCTCTCTCTTGCTCAGGCTGGTCTCGAACTCCTGAGCTCAAACGATCCACCCGCCTCGGCCTCCCAGAGTGCTAGGATTACAGACATGAGCCACCACGCCCAGCCTTGGTGAAGTCTTTAGGTTTCCCTAGATATAAGATTATATTGTCTGAAAACAGGATAATTGGGCTCCTTTCTTTCTAAGTTGGATGCCTTTTCTTTCTTTCTTTTTTCTGATTGCTCTACCTAGAAATTACAGTCCTATGTTGAATAACAGTGGTGAAAGTGGGCATCCTTATGTTGTTCCAGATCCTGGAGGAAAGGCTTTCAGTTTTCCCTCTTCACCATGAGCTGTGGGTCTGTCATATATGGCTTTTACCATGTTGGGATAAGTTCCTTCCATACCCATTTTTTAAGAGTTTTTATCATGAAAGGTTGTTGAATGTTATCAAATGCTTTTCCAGCATCAGTTGAAATGATCATACAGTTTTTGTCCTTTGTTTTGTTGATAGGATGTACCACATTGATTGATTTGTATATGTTGAACTATCCTTGCATCCCTGCAATGAATCCCACTTATTCATGATGAATAATCTTTTTAATGAGTTGTTGAATTCAGTTTGCTAGCATTTTTTTGAGGATTTTGGCATCTATGTACATCAGCCATATTGGCCTATATTTTTCTTTTGTTGTTGTTTTGTCTTTGCCTGGTTTGGTGTCAACATAATTCCCTCCTGGATTTTTTGGAATAGTTTAAGTAAGATTCATATTAGTTCTTCTTTTAATGCTTGGTAGACTTCAGCAGTGAAGCTTCAGGTCTTGGGCTTGTCTTAATGGCAGACTTTGTATTACTGCTTTGATCTCATTACTTATTATTGGTTTATTCAGGTTTGGAACTTTTTCCTGGTTCAATTTTTGTAGGTTGTATGTGTTTAGGAATTTATCCACTTCTTCTAGGGTTTCCAATTTATTGGCATATAATTGCTCATAGTTGTCTCTAATGATCCTTTGTACTTCTGTAGTATCAATTGTAATGTCTCCCTTTTCATTTCTGATTTTATTTATTTTGGTCTTTTTTTTTTCTTAGTTATCCTGGCTAAGATGTATCAACTTTATCTTTTAAAAAAAAACAACTTTTTGTTTCTTTGATCTTTTGTATTTTTTGGTTTCAATTTCTTCTATTTACATTGTGATCTTTATTATTTGTTTTCTTCTACTAATCTTGGATGTGGTTAGCTCTTGTTTTTCTACTTCTTTTAGATGTATTGTTAGGTTGTTTATTAGAAGCTTTTCTACTTTTCTGACGTAAGGAACTTATTCCTATAAACTTTCCTGTTAGTACTGCTTTTACTGTATCTCATAGGTTTTGATTTGTTGTGTTTTCATTTTCATATGTTTTGAGAATTTTTTTTTTTAATTTCCTTCTTAATCTCGTCATTGACCCACTTGTCATTCAGGAGCATATTGTTTCATTTCCATGTATTTGTATAGTTTCCAGTCTTCCTCTTGTTATTGATTTCTAGTTTTATTCCATTGTGATCAGAGAAAATACTTCATATGATTTCAGTTTTTTTGAATTTTTAAAACTTATTCTGTGGTCTAATATATGGTCTATCCTTGAGAATGATCCCTGAGCTAAAGAGAAGAATGTGTATTTTGCAATTCTTGGATAACACTTTCTGGAAATATCTATTAGGTCCATTTTTTCCATAGTGCAGATTAAGTCCAATGTTTCTTTGTTGATTTTTCATATGAATAATCTGTTCAGTGCTGAAAATGGAGTGTTGAGGTCTCCAGTGATTATTTTATTGGGGTTTATCTCTTTCTTTAACTCTGAAAATATTTGCTGTATGTATCTGGGTGCTCCAGTGTTGGGTGCATATACATTTAGAATTGTTATATCTTGCTGAATTGACCCCTTTATTATTATATAATGGTCTTCTTTTTCTCTTTTTATAGTTTTTGTCATGAAATCTATTTTATCTGATAGAAGTATAGCTATTCCTGTTCTTTCTTGGTTTCTATTTGCATGGAATATCTTTGTCTATCCATTTCTTTTCAGTCTATGTGTGTCTTTATAGGTGGAGTGGATTTCTTGCAGAGAATATATAATTGGCTCTTGTTTTTTTATTCTTTCAGCTACTCAGTGTCTTTCGATTAAAGAGTTTAGTCCATTCACAGTCAATGCTATTATTGATAGCTAAGGGCTTACTCCTGCCATGTCATTATTTAACTTCTGGTTATTTTGTGATCCTTTCTTTCTTTCTTACTTTCTTCCTGTCTTCTTTCGTTAAAAGTCATTTTCTCTGGTAGTGTGCTTTAATTTCGTGCTGTTTTTTTTTTTTTTTTTTTTTTTGTGTGTGTGTGTGTGTGTGTGTATCTGTTGTAGTTTTTTTGATCTGAGGTTACCATGAGGCTTGCAAATTTTTTTTTAAGCTGCTTATTTTAAACATATGAGAACATTGCATACAAACAAATAAAAAAGCAAAGAGAAATGTAACAAAAATTCTACACTTTAACTCCATTCTTCCCTTGTTTATTTTCTGTTTTTTCTATCCATATCTTTTTATACTATCCACCTCTCAAAAAGTTGTCGTAGTTATTTTTGATAGGTTTGTCTTTTAGTCTTCCTACCAAAGATATAAGTGGTTTATATACTGCAATTATAGCAATGGAGTTTTCTGTATTTGTGTACTTACTATTACCAATGAGTTGTATACATTCAGATAATTTCTTATTGTTCATTATCCTCCTTTTCTTTCAGATTGAAGAACTCCTTTTAGCCTTTCTTACAGGAAGGGCCTGGTGTTGATGAAATCCCTTAGCTTTTGTTTGTCTGAGAATGTCTTTATTTCTCCTTCTTGTTTGAAGGATATTTTTAGAGGATATAATATTCTAATGTTAAGGTTTTTTTTTTTTTCCTTTGAATATGTCGTGCCACACTTTCCTGACTTGTAAGGTTCCCACTGAGAAGTCTGCTGCCAGACATATTGAAGCTCATTTGTATGTTATTTTTTTTCTTTTTTCTTGCTTCCTTGGGAACTTTTCTTTATCCATGGCCTCTGGGAGCTTGATTATTAAATGCCTTTAGGTAGTCTTGTTTGTGATAAATCTGCTATTGTTCTATGACCTTCTTATAAATGAATATTGATATTTTTCTCTAGATTTGGAAAGTTCTTTGTTTTTATTTCTCTGAATAAACTTTATGCTCCATTTTCTTTCTCTACCAATAACTCTTAGATTTTCCCTTTTGAGGCTGTTTTCTAGATATGGTAGACATGCTTCATTCCTTTTTATTCTTTTTTCTCTCCTCAATGTGTATTTTCAAATAGCTTGTCTTTAAGCTCACTAATTCATCTGCTTGGTCAGTTATGCTGTTGAGAGACTCTGATGCATTTCTAAGTTTTTCATTTGAATTATTCAGCTCAAGAGTATCTGCTTGCTTTTTAAAAAAAAAATTATTTCAGTCTCTTTGTTAAGTTTCTCTGATAGGCTTTGGAATTCCTTCTCTGTGTTGACTTGAAATTTGTTGAGCCTCTTCAGTACAGCTATTTTGAATTCTTTGTCCGAAAGGTCACATAGCTCTATCACTCCAGGATTGGTAATTGGCATCTTATTTAGTTTGTTTGGTGAGGTCATGTTTTCCTGGATGTTCTTGATGCTTATAGATGTTCATCGATGTCTGGGCACTGAAGAGTTGGGTATTTATTTAAATCTTTACGGTCTGGGCTTGTTTGAACCCGTTCTTCTTGATATTCAAAGGGAATGGAGTATTGTGATCTAAGTCTGGTCACTGCAGCAGTGTCAGCACTGGGGGTGCCCCAAGCCCAATAATGCTATGGCTCTGGCAGACTCCTAGTGGTACCACCTTGGTAGACTTGAGTAAGATATGGGAGAATTCTCTGTATTACCAGGCAAATTCTCTCACTCTCTTTCCTTACTGTCTGTGCTGGGCTGTTGGAGTTGGGGGAGGAGTGACATGGGCACTCCTTTGTGGGCACCAGAGCCAGGTCACACTTTAAGCAAACCCAGTCTCACCCAAAGCCTATGTTGCCTGGCTATCTCTTGTTTATTCAAACCCCAAGGTCTCTTTGGTGAGCAAGTGGTGAATCCTTCCAGGACTGGGTTCTTCTCTTCAGGAAGGCATGTTTCCTTTTGGCCCAGAGTGGGTCCAGCAGTACCATCCAGGAAATAAGGCCTGGACTCAGGGAGTTCAGGAGTCTTCTTGGTACGTTATACTGTGACTGAGCTGGTACCCAAGTTACAAAGCAAAGTCATCTGAATTCTTCCCCTTTCTTTCCCCACGTGGAAGAAGATTCCCTGAGCTGTTCTGCCTGGAGTTGTGGGAGGAGTGACAGGCATAGGCTTGGCCACAACCCGCTGATATCTCACTGGGTCACATGCACCCCATGTCTACTTGCTCCAAGCCAGTAGAGCTGCAGGAATTGCCCGAGGACTACGACCTCTGTGGTCTGACTGTCTTACAAATTTAGACCAGGCCCCAGGCTGCTTTCTGTCAGCTGAGAGTGAGGCTAGCTGGAACTCTGGTTTTGGGGCAGAGGATTTCCCTCTGGCTGAGCTGTTCAAAATGCTCCCTCTGTGGGAACTGGCAGAATTCTGCCCTGTGCTGTGTTCCCCTGTGCCAGGGAGACCCTGAGTGTCAATGCGAAATTACATAATCACTTCGCTCTCCCTCCCTGGGCCACACAGATTCGCTCTCCACTTGGCATGTGGTGAGGCTCTGCTGGTGGGGTTCGGGGCATGGTGTAGGCAATGCAAGATTGTCTTTTCAGCTCTCATCATTGCCTTCTTTCCTTGCTATAATGTTGAAACCAGGTAGTATAATTGGTCACCTGATTTTTGGTTCTTCTGAAAATGCTTGCTTGCATGGATAGTTATTGAATTTGATGTTCATGTGGAGGGATGATCACTAGATATTTCTATTTGACCATCTCCAATATTATTATTTTTTTGAGATGTCAACTAATTTACAATGATGAAATAAATGATTGTTCTACTGCCTGAAAGATAAAACCACAAAAACCTTCATGGTTTAACCTTCATGGATAAAACTCACAAAATATTTTTAATGAAAAACATTTCCAATTACTTTTTATACATATTGCATGTTAACAAATAAAAATTCTACTATATATTCTGATATGCTATATTTATAGAAAGTCAGTATGCTATAATCATTGAATTATTATTATTAATTTCTAAGTGTCAAATTATTCTAATTTTTTATTCCTAATGAATACTAAATTATTATACTAAGACACTATGCCATTAATGTGTTATTTTGAACATGGTTATCACTGAATAGCTATTAAAGAATTCCTCTCACTGGGCAACTCAGACTTCAGAGTTACTCATTTAATATGATTTTTAAAACTTTAAGCCATTCCAAAGATGTTTAATTGAGATGATTTAAATACAAATCTATCACTTATCATTTTATAGTTATAATTTTTAAAATGTCAAAAATTCACTACCATGCAAAATAGTATTCAATGTATGATTTTTAAAAATTTTTAGTAATAGGAATAGATAAAAATGTAACATTAGCTACTAAGTCATTTGCCATTTAGAGAAATTTAAGTATAGTTATTTTGTCATTACAGACAGAAAATGAGGTCATCCATGACCCTCCACAGAATGTGGTAGCTCCGAACGAAATGTTGACCCTATACATGAAGAGAATAGCAACCAGTGTGAACACATGCTAAAATTTCATCACAACCAAAACAATGAGTATAATCATCACTTAGAAGTTTCCTCAAGCCCCTTTGTAATCTCTGACCCTTGCCTCTCACTGTGTCATACTCTATCCCAAGTGAAACACTTATCTACTTTCTGACACCATAGATTAGTTTTCATTTTCTAGAATTCTAAATAAATAGCATCATGCATTATATTTTTTTTCTTTTAAGAGTGTTTTTATTTTAATAGATGATTTTTTTAAAAGATGACTTAGACATGTATTAAGTGAATTGAAGGAACAGTAAATTATTGTTTGGACAATGTGAATGCTATTTATTTTATTTTAGAATATTACTGGGGTACAAATGCTTTGGTTACATATATTGCCTTTGCACCACTCAGGTCAGAGCTACAAGCATGTCCAACCCCCAGACATCACATGCCATACCCATTAGATGTGAATTTACCCATCCTCTCCTTCCCCCTCCCACCTGCTTTACACCCTATGAATGTTACTTCCAAATGTGCATATAGGTGCTGGTCAATTAGTACTGATTTGATGGTGAGGACATGTGGTGCTTGTTTTCCCATTCTTGTGATAGTTCACTTAGGAGAATGGGCTCCATCTCCATCCAGGATAATACAAAAGGTATTAGTTCAGAAGCATGAATTATATATTATGTGTTTATCTTTTTTAACTCAGTAGTATTATGCTGTTGTATGTATTGATAATTCATTAATTTATATTATTGAATAATGGTTTTCTATATGGGTATATGACAGTTTCTTCATACAAGTACCTGTTTAAGGATATTTGGTGGTTCCAGTTTTGTGTTATTACAAATATAACTCCTATACTCATTTGTGTACAAGTTTTTGTATGGATATATAGTTTCATGTTTCTTGGGTAAATATGTAGGAGTGGGGTCTCTGTATCATATAGGAAGTGTATGGTCAGTATTTTTTATTTTAACCATTCTATTTTGTGTGTAGTGGTGTCTCATTTTGGTTGTAATTGGTCACTTCCCTAATGGCAAGTGATTTTTCTTTTCAATTTCTATAACAGTTTGAATACAATTGATATTATTTCTTCTTAAATGTTTGGTAGAATACACCAATGAAGCCACATATGCCTGGAGGGTATTTTTGTGTATGTGGGAAAATTTTCAACATTAAATTCAATGCCTTAATTAATAAAAGGTCCATTCAAATTATCTCTATTTCTTGTTGAAAAAAACTTTGTTAGTATTGTCTTTTCAAGGGATTTGTCCATTTTTTTTTAAATTTTATTGACTGAATTTTTTTTGTTGTTGTTTATTTATTATAGCTTATTATGGGGGTATAACAGTTCTGGTTAAGTATATTGCCCATGCCCCTCCCAACCCCCCGAGTCTGAGCCTCAAGGGTGTCCATTCCCCCGACAGTGCACATCGCACTCATCATGTAGGTATACACCCATCCCCTCCCCCACCCCCAACACCCCGAGTCAGATCTTTAAGCATGACAATTCCCCTGACAGTGCGCATCGCTCTCATCATGTAGATATACACCCATCCCCTCCTCCCACCTCTGTCCGATACCCAATTGGTATCATTCCGAAATGTGCACCCAGGTGTTGATCAGGGAAACCAATTTTCTGGTGAGTACATGTGGTGCTTATTTTTCCATTCTTGGGATACTTCACTTAATAGAATGGGTTCCAACTCTCCCCAGGAGAACCAAAGAGATGTCGTATCATCGTTATTTCTTATAGCTGAGTAATACTCCATGGTATAAAGATACCACATTTTACTAATC
>CM052441.1:55690366-55718873 GCA_028533085.1 Varecia variegata
ATTGATTTGGGACTTTTTGATAAAGGCCATTCTCACTGGAGTTAAGTGATATCTCATTGTAGTTTTGATTTGCATTTCCCTGATGATTAGAGATGTTGAACATTTTTTCATGTGTTTGTTAGCCATTCTTATATTTTCTTGTCCATTTTATCTAAGTTGTTTGAATTATTGGTATAGGTTTGTGATATTCTTTTATTATCCTTTCAGTATCTATAGATTCTGCCACAATATCGTCTTGTTGCTTTAGTAATCTCTTTCTTGTTTTTGTCTGATCAATCTGGGTAGCTGTTACAATTCTATTGACTTTCTCAAAGATCAGCTTTTGATTTTGTTGATTTTTCGGTGAGTGATGTTTTTTCCTTCTGTTTTCTACTTCATTGATTTTCATTCTGATCTTTATTATTTCTTTTTGTCTACTTTTCCCCAAGTGGATCTCATTTGAGACTTTCTTATTTTCTAATATAGTATTTAATACTACAAATGCCTCCCTAGGTACTGCTTTGATGACATCCAACAAATTCTGATAATGCCGTAACTTCATTTTCATTCAGTTCAAAATCTTTTGGATTTCATTTTTGATCCACAGATCATTTAAAAGTATGTTGTCTGGAAACCACCTCCTTACCACACTCTCAGCAGATTATTTTGCTTATTATTCAGCAGAGAAAACAAAGTAAGACATACAAGATAGGATGTTCTTAACTTCCTTAAAAAATCTCCATGCTTAAAGAATCTAGTACTTACCCTCTCCACCCCTCAATTTTCCTTCTTGTTATGATAGAAGGTTTTCCCCCTGCCTGAAATCTGGACTCATCAGCTTCTGCCTTTGAAAGTATTCCATTCAATTAATTATTTTCTCTCTGTCTTATATCATCATCACCTTCCTCTTATCTGTTGTGTTCCCTGACAAATTTGGTAAAATCTTTTCCATATTAAAAGAAGGGAGGTGGCTTAATTTCTCATGAGGTTTTAGAAAAAATTTAGCCATCTAGTAAAGATGGTAGAGTCATAGATGAAAGGACCTTGGTCTCCCAATCATGTGGATGGACATTAAACCTGCCTCATTTATTCCTAAACTTCATAGTCCTCTTTTGATAGTCCCCTATAATGCCAGCACTCTGGGAAGCTGAGGCTGGAGCGTCGCTTGAGGCCAGGAGTTTTAGTCCAGTCTGGGCAACACAGTTAGACTCTTGTAGTTTGTCTGTACAAAAAATAATAATAAAAAAAATTAGCTGGGCATGGTGGTGTGTGCCTGTAGTCCTAGCTACTAGCTCCTCCTCAAGCAGGAGGATTGCTTGAGCCTCGGAGTTCAAGGTTGCAGTGAGCTATGATTGTGCTACTGCAATCCAGTCTGAGCAACAGAAAGAGACCCCATCTCTAAGATTTGTGTGTACTCTCTGCCTCTACATTTTTACATTCTATCTACTCCCTGACATTCTGCAATATGGCTTTTGCACTCTCATCGCTACTTTACAATGGACCTTGGAGGAATCCTCCAAATAGAGGAGAGAAGTGGGTGGGAAAGAAGTGTATAAAATTAGAGATATTATCATTACCAAGGCCCTTCAAAAAATCTAAACTTCTCATACTACTATCCTCTTTTATCTTAATAAAACTGACAAAAATTCAGAGATACCTAGTTTTGCCTATCTCTGTGTGTTCTACAAACCTTTCAAGAAGGAGAAAACCTTCTGACAAGAAGCTGGACCTAAAATTGACATCTCCTTTTCCTAGGGTGCCCAAATCTAAGTGCACTGAGGGTCTCTCTATATAACTATGAACAAATTTAAAAAGTCAAACACAATTCTAATTCCTCAGAAGAAGATACCCTTAAAAACGAAATACTGCCAAACTGTTAGAAGGCCATAGAAGGAAAAAATAAGTGGAAAGAAACCTATTGTCTGACAAGCAGATAGCCATTTATTCTTCACATTTTAAAATTTTACTTAGAATGTACTATGCTGTGGGATAGTGTTCATTCAAGTATGAGCTGGAAATTGGAAACACCGTCTTGTGAGCAGGTAATGCCCCCTGCTCCAACGAGAGGTTATGTCCCCTCGCTGAAAAGCCCTTCAGCAGAAAGACAAGAGCTCTTTTTCTTGCCCTTCAGTGAGGATCTGAATACTCATTAGCTTTAATGTATCTGCTGGTACCAAACTAAAATGACAGTGGTAAACTCCTTTTCATCAAATTTATACCCATTAAAAAACCTTGGAAATATATTAACATGTACCTCTGCACTTAGACTGTGAGCACTATATGCAAAACATGATCATCTGCCTTTAATGACACTTTTCAGGCCATGCCACTGTGTCTTGGAAAACTGGGCAGCAATCAGCTTGTATTGTACCAAGATTGGGGATCCTACCATTTTCCTCATATTCACCAGAAGTCTTAGATTTAACTTTTTCTTTCAATGAGCTAAGTGCCACGTCTTCAAAGGTAAAGCATGTGAAGAGCCAAATTGTTATGGTACAAGTCCACAGAATCTGCATGAGCAATTGCTAAAGCTACAATTTCCCAGGGGAGTTAATCAAAAAGGCATTGTGTAGTGAACAAAAGTGCACTTACAATAAAGTACACCCAGACTTCTCACAATGAGATGACTTAATCACAGGGGAGTGTTTCCTACTGTTTCCTTTTTTCTTATTGAAAATCTACAATGAGAAAGGGATGCAAACAACTTTTGATTACCTATTTTTAAAGAAGACAAACTTAGCATGGATAAGTTAAATCTACAAATATGTCTAACGGACAATATTCTCTGGGAGTCATCTCCGCAGACAAATAGTTCTCCAGAAATTCCTCATGAAAATGAAATGATTTGACCTTTACAGTCTCTTACATTTTGTTGTTAATGCTGTACTAGACATGATGATTCAAAGGGAAAAAGAAAGCACAGAGATATGAAGAAATATAAAGAAGAGAGCAAGGACTATGGTGATCATCCAGGTTACTAACAAGGATATTAATGTTAACTATACTATATTCTGGTTTTTAAATTTGTCCTATTGCAGTCATATTTCTAACTCTGCTCTTGGCATCTTATCTAAGTATATCTCTAACTATAATTTTGACCAGTTGTAAACTTCAATGGAAACTTCAATGCTATCATCTCTAACTGATTACCAAATCCATTATCTTCCAAATCAATTCCTTACTCTCAACTAATGACCTTGATTTTGCTGTCCATCAGGAGGGAGGGGGAAACAGAAGCAATCAGATGATAGATAATTTAATCATCTTCCCATTACAAAGTCTCAATTTATGCCCATATGTCATTTCCTTTCCGTTCCAACAACTAAACCAACAACTAAGCCAACCCCTCTACTTGTAGCTGACATCTCTCTTATCTACTCAAAGACTTTGAAGTTGCATCATCAATTTATTCTTCTCCACAAGAAAATTCACGTTAGTCTACAAGCATGCTGCCTGCTATCTCGTGTGCTTCTTTTAAAAAAAATAAAAAGGCTCTCCTGCAATGTCACAGCATTTTTTAACTATGTCTCCCATTTTTATGTTCTCCTCTAAAGAAAAAGTTATCAAAAAAAAAAAATGTATTTCTGCTCATTTCTCCAACTCTTTAATTCCTGTTCTTTCATAAGCTTCTCCATATAATCTCTTATACTCCATAACCCACTGAAATTTTCTTGGTGAATTATTCGGATTTAATACACAGTTCTAAGTTCTTCTCTTTTGTTGAGCTTTGGCAGTATTTAAAATAGATTCTCCCTAATATTTGAATCACTCTCTCCATTCGGCCACTGGGACAACACACTCTCATAGTTTTCCTCCTACAACAAAGATGACTCTTTCTCAGTATCTTTTATTTTCCAAAACTCTAAATATGGTTTCTTCAGACCATAGCCTGTGCACCTCTTTTCTTTTCTAACTGCACTCACTCCCTGCATGGCTTCATTCAGGTTCCTCTTTGTCAATAGCCCCAAACTTTCCCCTCATTTCCACATTAATATTATCACATTGTCTACTCAATAACTCCATCTGGATGTTTATAAAACAGAAAATTCAACTGGGCCAAAGGAGAAATGTTCATTTCCTCTCTCTCCCTACTGGCTCTCATCTCAGTGGTTTACATCTAGGTCAACACCTACAAGCGACCTGCAACCCTCCCCTTCTCTCCATTCCACGTCAGCAAGTATTTTAAACTTTGCCACTTTCAGAATAGATTCTGAATCCAGATGCCTCTTCCTTATTTACCACAAACACCGTAGGTCATTTCACCATCATCCTCACCTGGATTCCCACAAAAAATGGCTAACCAATCTCTATTCTTCTCCTTCCACCCCTTATAGACATTCTTCCAGGTAGATACCAGGAAATTCTTTTGACAATGTAAATCAGATAATGACATTTTTCTGCTCAAATTGTTTCAACCTCTCATCAATCTTGGAGTAAAATCTACTGTCTAAATTCCATGGCCTGTGAGTCTGTCTTTGCTCTGGTCTGTGCCTGTCTGTCAGGTATTTCCAGCCACACTCCAGCCATATGGACCTTCTTGCCATTCTGTACCCTTTTAAGCTCAAATTCACTTGCTATTCTGACTGCCTGGAAAAATTTTCCCCCATTTAATGTCTCCTTATTTTCTTTAATTAGGTCCTAGATAAAACATGTCCTCCTCAGAAAGGTCTTCCCTTATTCTACCTAAATTAACTCACTTTTGCCCTATACATGCTTTATACTAACACATACAAATTATGGAATATGTAGGTGACTACTTCTTATCTGACTCTGTAAAGGGGGACATTCTCAACCTTCTACATTAAAATCCCATACACTCTACTGGCTCTGCCTTAGATGTACTTCTTTCTCACTCTCTAGTGACATTTTTCAATCTTGTTCAATTCTTCTTAATTTTGACATTTTCAGGTTTCTGTTTTTGGCTCTTTTCTAGTTCACTCAACAAATCTATCCCTGTTCTTCTCATTTACTAGCTTTGTCTAAATTGCCATTAATCTCTGTTTTTACCCATGTCTTTGTCATTAGTTAAGATCTGTATGCAGAAACCCACATCCATTTCATTAATTATTAAGCATGCTGGTTTGGATTTACACAAGCACATTAAATTCAATATATTCTAAATAACTCATTACTCATTATCTTACCCTTTTCTCCTTTTTCTAGATGCAATCCTCTTTCTGTTTTCTCTACTTTGGTTTATGCCACTACCAAGTTTCCATTGACCCAAACCACGAAATTTGGAGTCATTGTTTATTCCTCCCTTTTGACATCTGTCACATTCAATCAACTGACACTTTCTCAAAAGTGTCCACTGCTCCCTATTTCCACTTTGAATATTTAAATTCAAGTCCTTGTCATTTCTTACCTGGGCAGTAACAAGAGTATGTTCTTTTATATGCATTTGCTGGTTGCCTTCTCAACAGCCATTCTTCCTTCTCTCCCCACCCCACTCCCACTGCCTCTTCTCTTTTACAAAATCCATAATTCTGTTTTGGAAACAAAGTTTCCACCATTGTATAAATGCTCCCCAATATGATTGAAGTCTATGTGACTCCGAGCTCTAGCATTGGCCTGATTGGCATAAACCAATGTGCATAATCTCATGCCTCACACTGCAGTGTACAAGTAGGACTAATAAAAGCAAAACTCAGAATTATTATTTAATGATTGTAGGAAAAAATACTACTCAAATGTGAAAAAGCAAGAATATGATTCTGCTTACTGATGACAGCCTTGTTGTGCCATGAGAGGAGCCAGCCTAAGGAAAAGACAACTCATGGGGAAGATCAGAGTAAGGACTCAGAGCGAAATGGAGCCTAAGCTCTGACTGAACCCATACAGGAATTTGCCCTTAACACTGGTTATGAGCCAATTAATCATCTTTATGCTATAAACAACCTTAGGTTACTTTTCTGTTACCTGCAACCAAAAGAACCCAACTCAATCTGATCGACCACACATATCTCAATTAATACAGGACCAACCACAGTATTGGTCCTCGTATACCAAGGAAATCTGATTTTGTCACAGACAAAAATTCTTCAGTGGCTTCATGATAAAATGCAAATTTTCTAGCATTACACACCCTGCACTCTGAACATACTGAATTTCTACCAGTTCATTAGGCATGCCATAGTTTTCATGATTTAGCACCTTCACTAATGCTGTTTATTAAAAAATCCTTTCCCCCCATGGATGTCTAAGTTTCATGCTAAATGCAGCTCTGTCCATGACATCTTCTCTAACCCCTGTGTGGAGTTATAACTATCTGTTCTGTATTGGCTCATCAGATTTCTGATGTAACTGAATTTATGTTTTTGAAACACTTATCTGCATCTCTCCTGATATGGTCATCATTATTGGTTTTCTTATCCTTCTCCTCAACTAGACCATCAAGAGTTTGTCTTACTCATCTTTATGTTCCTATGACATTTGTCGCATGCTCAATAAATGTTTCTTGAATAAATCGAACAGACAAGGCCCCTTTCCCTCGTGAAATTTACGTGCTGGAAGTGATATGCATATAAGTCTACAAAAGCAAGGTTAAAGTGCTGAAGGCCATGGGAATGGTACAAAGGAATTCCTTCACAAGTACTGGATCTGATACTTTCCAGCTGAGGTAATGTCACCAAGACCATCCAAATAAAAGACAATGAAACCCAGAAAGAGCTCTTCTAACCCTATAATTCCTGTAACACTATTTTTACATATATGATAATCTTGAATTGAAGAACCACAAAGAGAAATAAAATAGAGAAGCTGCCCTGCTAATGATGTGTTCTCCTTAAACATGGGAGACCTCTAATCTCTTTCACGGTGGCAACAAGTTCCCAGGTAAGAAAGTTTTCAGTTTGGCCAGTTGCATTATGTGCCAAGAAAATGATCTCGATTGTCTACATTGGTCTGTTAGAACTTAACTTGTCAAGGAAAACCTTAAATGATCAAAATCCTAATGACTTTTTCACATGCTCTTGTTAAAAATATATGTTCTTATCCCAGTTTAACTTGTATTTGTATTCCTGACTACAATTCTACATGTTGAAATTTGTTTTGCATACATCCAATAGCTTCAAATGTCAGTTCTATATCATTATATTTTCCATGTCCAATGGAATCAGCAGGTGAAGAGAGTAAAATTGTGTAATAAAATGAGTGAACCCTAATTCATGCATTTGTTTTACTGTACAATAATCTACATTGCAATCTTTTAAATTGTTTTTAAAATTTATGTTGGGTATGTATGTTTGTTTTTACAGTGTAATATACATTGGGCTGGCAGACTCTGTGAACCTGAGAACTAAGACCACATGCAGATACTATTTTTTGAACAAGGGGCATTTTGCTGCACAGGTGTTTTGGTAATTGTGAAACACTGGGAAAAACCCCTTTTCCAGTGGCACTCAGATTCACACTTCCTACTCTGTGGTGTGGGTCACAGCCCGGCGCTCGCACTCTGAGCTAAGATGTGAAACATGCGGGAATAGTGCCTGCTGTAGCCGCTCTGCAAGGTATTTTTCCATCATCACCACCACCGCTTCCCTCCCCTGACAACCCTCCCCATCGCTCTCTTCTCGACAGTCTATCTTGCAATGTAGGCCTTCCTGCATTTTCAGTTTTCTTATTTTAAATAGGGGTCAAAGAGTGTATGTTCTCTTTCAAAAGTGTACGTTTTATAACTGTAGACACATAAGAAGAATATGTTCTAAAAAGGAGAAAGTGTCTACAACTAATTTTGATATTAAAGAAATACACTCACCTCATATTTTCACACTGTTTATAGCAATTAGGGAGAACAGAAATGTGACTCCACGGGCCCTACATACATAAGGGCCACTTCAGCAGAACACTAAAAACTATCACTTCATCCTTATTTCCATCACTTAATATAAACGAAACCAATTTTTCTAGACCCCCAAATACAGTCTTTCTAATTGTTTTTACTTGTTTCATCTCATTTCCCCTGAACATTTTTCATAACGTGGCAGGTTAAGGTAGATGGCTGGGACCCTCTGCATCATGTGACTGACAGGAGCCATGTGGTCAGAGAGACATTTGATTCTTAGTTCTGTTGCACACAACCCCTGTGAGCAAGAGGGCAAGCAAGTCACATAATTAACGATTTCTTCATCTAAAGCGTGGAGGTTATCGTGTGTTTTTCAAGTCAGTTATGCCAAGCATGCTTTAAAAATATATTAAAATTCCAGTTCTGTCTACAATGTGCACCAGGTACTCCACCAATGTTACTTTGGTTTCCCATATTTCCCTATATTTCTCTCCCTCTGCATACATTGCAAGTTGCTTAGAGACTTAACAAGTTCCTGTGAAAAGCGTACAAACAGAAAATCTATTTCTAAAAGCTTAACATGTTCTTTGTCACACATTTCCCTACCTTTAACTCCCACAGTAACATTATAGTATATATTTTCATCTAAGAACATGATGAAGTGAGAATAATGAATAGATGAAAGTCAAATTTCTGTTCATTCTCTCTTTCTAGATTTCTTATTGGATCCCTCTTGCACTAAATACTGAATATCTTTGAAACTGTGATTTTTTTTCCTCTGCCCCACGTTCTTCCCCGAGAAGTCTAAATATCTTCCCTGAGAGATATTGGTTCCTTTGCTTTTGTTTTGATCTTTTACAAATAATCCGTAATCTAAACTATTCTTCTGCTTAAATTGAAATAGTAGATACTAGAAGAAAAAATTATTTTACTGAAGGATAAAGAAACTTCGGGACATATTACCAAAAAATTATAATGATTTTTCTTCTGTAGATATAATAGCCAAATGAGCAGAGATAATTTGAATCTAATTGAGATTTAGATAAAGGCACTGCATAAAAAGTTCTAGAAGAATTTTCCATTTTTGTGGCAGACACTATTTGTTGCCTATTTATTATAATAGCTATCTACCCAACAGGATGCTGAGTTTGTTCCTGTATCAGATCATCCTGCCTTTCGGCAAAGGTTACATACCTGCCCATGTAACAGCAAGTCGGGGAGTAAATCATATTTCGTCTAAGTCAACCCATTGATCTTGCCGGTGATTGGTGTAGGAATGGGTGTGCCACATTTCTGACTGACGAGAAATGAGAGAGATACTGGTGGGGTGGGAGGAGGGATTTTTAGGAAGTGTTTTTTGATCCAAGAAATTTACAGAAAGAATGAATGCACCACCTGCCTTTCAATTGTTTGGAAAATATTATCTGAGTCTATGGAATGTGGGCTCCTCAAGACTCCAGGGAAATAGGCCTGAGAACAAATGTCAATAGGCTGAGGGTGGCAGAGTGAAGAGACAGGGAAAACCTGGGTCTTCCCTGGTACTGTTCAGTTGTAGGATTAATTAGCTTTGGAAACTCATTTCGGGTCCTGTTATTATGTGATATGCAGTTAACTAAGGCTGTTACCTGAAGTTCAAATAATCTTAACTAATAATTTCATCAGTTCTCTAAATGATACAAATGTTATGGGTGATAGGGGAACAGACATCTTTAAAAAATTTGGAAAGGGTATATTCTCTATTACTGCATTTGTACGGGGTTACCCATCAGCTCGGAGGACTTTTGAATTAACTACCAGCAAATGGTTAAGCCTTATTAGCCAATTACTATAGAAATCCCAGGCTATTAATTATAATATATGCCAGGGAGGGCATCCACTTACTGATTGATTACATTTTAGACTGGAAACCGTTCTCACCTTTTTCTTTTTGGAACTCTACCACCATATCATTATTACTGCACCTGCATCTTTATTTTCCGTGGACAAATATTCCATGATACCATCATCATTTTTAATCATTCTGTGATTATGGGAACATGCTGGATAATTTCCAAGGCCAGAGGAGAATGTGTCGTTTCCATTAGCTTTTCCTTGCTTAGTGTTAAAAGGCAAGATGGTTAATTCTGGGTTATCCTACAGAATCACTATCAAATGTTACTCACAAGAACTGTGAAATTCACTTATTATGTACAGCATAAACCATTAACAAGCAAATGGTCAATATGGGATTACTGAGTGAGAAAATTAAAATTCATATGGTAATAAATTAAGATCACCCTCAATTTATATTTGCTGGCAGAATATGGGTCATTGGGGAAGTAAAACACAATAATAATAATGGATGTCCTTGTAACAAATGCTCTACAACTGACAAGTATACAGACAATAGAGGTAGCAGTGTATTTTTCATTAGAAGTCAATAGACTCTGCGAAGCTGTCAAATGTTAACTAGCTTTCCTTCTGCTCTTTGCAAAAAGGTTAATGGATACAGCACATTTTCCAAAGTGACTCTGAAAAACAAAGAATTACAAATGGTATGTGGTGGTATTTGTTTTTCTTCTTTTTTACCCTACCCTATGTAAAATCTAGAGGTTGAATGTCACATCAAAGCTCTCAGCTATCAAAAAATTGTTAATAACCACATATATGTGTGTGTGCCTGACCGTGGAGGGGTTATGGTCTCAAGCTGTATTGGAGGTGTTGTAAATGAATCACTGGTTGTTAGAGTGTCGTATTTGAGATGAAATTTATTCATGTGGGATTAAACCTTTAACCTTAACCCTCTGCAGGAATGGGCTCTTTATTTATCATTTACCATCCAAAATATTTTATAGGTATTTATTATAAAATGTATCATTCATGCCAAAGAGGTCCGATCTATATGTACAGATTAAAATAACAAAGTTAATGAGCAGCCTCTAGTCTCCTCAAGTAAGGAAGAGAACATTATCAATATTATTCCCCTCATCTGCCTGGGAAGTAGACATTGAACTACATCTCAGATTGAACATTCCCTTAATTTTCATGCATAGTTTTTCCACATACATATGTATCCCTAAACATGGCTAGATTGAGTCTTGCATGTTTGGGGATATTTTATTCATGGAATCACACTGTACATACTCTTGTGTGTCTTGCTTTATTCACTCAGCATTCTGCTTTGGAGATTCATTCTGAGGGATGATTCATTCAGTTATCCTGTCTCCAGAAATTTGTTTCTACACACACGCCTGCTTTAAACATTCTTGTGCATGTTTTCTGGTACACTTGGGAGATTCACTAGGTGTATATTTAGGAATGAAACTACTGAATTGTCTTAGTTGTACAAATTCACATTTTCAACAACGAGAATTATAAATTCCGAGCTATTTTCTTTTTTCTTTTTATTTTGCCAGTTTGGTTGATGTAAAGTGGCCCATATTGTAATTTTTATTTGCATTTAAACGAAAACTAATGAGGTAAGCACATTTTTCACAAGTTTATCTGCCATTTTTGTTTCTTTTGTTGCAGTTATTTTCCCATTAGAATTTTTTTTCTTTTTATTATTTTCGGAGGTTTTTTACATATTTTGGACACTAACACATTGTCAGTTAACTGTGTGGGAAATGACTATGGCCATGGTTTGTGCTGTCACTATTTTTATGGCTCACATTGATAAACAGCTATATTTAATTTTAGTAGGCTCAGATGCATCACATTTTTCCTTTATGCTTTGTGCCTTTTATATTTTTTAAAGAAATAATTCTCTAATCTTATAAAATTTGTTCAATACTTTCTTTTGATTTTTTAGAAATTTCTTTGCACAGTTAACTTTTTAATCTATCTGAAATTGTTTGTGTATGTTTATGGATAAACTATTCTCTGTGTCATTTCCTAAATAGTGTATCTTTTCCTCACTAAACACTAATACCATGTTTGTTATAAATCAAATGTTCGTATTTATCTGTGTCTGCATCTTTTTCCTTATCTGTTCTTTTGCTCTGTTCTATCTGTGCCTCAAAAGCATTGCGTTTTAAATATTACTTTGTAATGTGTCATCTGATAAGAAAATATCTGTTAACATTTTTCTTTTTCAGAAATGTGTTAATTATTCTTAATCCTTTCCTTTTTATATAGATTTTAAAATTCATTTTCAAGTTCCATGAAAAACTCTGTTGCAGTTTTGATGGGAATTAAATTGAATTTGGGGAGATTAGAGACTTGAGTATTTCCTATGTTGGATATTCCTATCCATGAGTGTCTGTATCTCTCTCCATCTAATTAAGTCTTCCTCAAATTCTTTGATTAATTTTAATTAATTTCTTCAAAGTATGATTTCTGAAATTCTGTTAGTTTTACCTCTATTTCTAAGATATTTTGTTACTATATGAATACACATACATGTATATTAATATGTTTTAAGTGCTTATTAGAAATTTAAACTAATATAATTAATTTTATTGACATAATTGACAAACTTGATAAACTGTTTTATTAATTCTAATAATTTTAGATTCTACACTAGGTGTTGGCCTATTTTTCCTGTAAGGGGCCAGCTAGTAAACATTTTAGACTTTGAGGGCCATATGGTCTCTGTAGCTATTACTCAACTGTACCATTTCAGCATGAAAGCAGCCATGGACAATACACAAATAAGTAAGCATGGCATGGCTGTTTCAATAAAACTTCATTTACAGAAGCAGTGGTGAGCTACTTTTTGTCTGTGGGCCATTGTTTGCTGATCCCTGTTTTAGGTTATCATATCAACTGCCAATAACAACAGTTTGTTTCTTCTTTCTTTAATCCTTACACTTCTTATTCATTTTTATTTTCTAACTACACTAGGTAGAAAGTTGAGAATGATCTTTAATAGAAATGTTGACAGTGGACATCTAAGTCTTGTTCCTGACTTTAAAGAATGTGTTTCTAATAATTCACTGATGTATATTTGCTATTATTTTGCTGTAGGTCTGTATAAACTTCATCAAATTATGAAAGTTTCCCTCTACTCCTAGTCTGTGATTAGTTTTATTATGCTCTACATCTTTTAAGATGTTTGAGTGGTTTTTCTCCTATAATCTGTTATTTTATGATTGACTTTAGTGGATTTTCTAGCGTTGAACCAACATCACATCTCTTATACATGATGGTATTATATTTTTAAAATATTACTTGGTTTATTTTCTTGTTAAAGATGTTGGCATCTACTTTTATGAGTTAAATTGACCCATGTCTTTTCTGTCTCTTACTGTTCTTGTCTGGGTTGGAATGAAGGCTAAAAGAGCTACATTAAATGAGTAGTGAAGTATTCCCTTTCTCTTTTTTACTCTCTGGAAGATTTTTGTATACTATCAAATTAACTTTTCCTTGGCTTTTTAGTTAACTTGTATAAAACTATCTGTGCCTTTCATAATCTCTGTGTGAAGACTCTTAACCTAACCAATGATTTTCTCTTAACAATTACAGAATTATTCAATTTTTCCATTAATCTTGATTCAGTTTTGGTGATGTGTATTTTTCTAGAAATGTATTTGACTAAGCTTTCAAATTTATTGGCATGAATTTATTCTTAACATTGTCTAATTAATCTTTTAAATTTATGGCACATTTGTACTTAAATACCTGCTTGTATTCTATTATTTGAACCTTTTCTACATGTTACGTAAATAGCTTTATTGTATTTTTTTCCAAATTATACTTTTTCCAGTGTTTTACTTCTATCCTATTTTATCTTAACACACTAGGTCATGATGTTATTTGTTTCATAAAGGCAATGTTTGCTTAGATTTATATGTTGCTTCTTTCATCTCACACTGTCCGTCTAGAAAATCTTTTTCCTCCTGAAGTTCTTGGAATATCATTTAGCAAGGATCTGTTGGTTAGAAATTTTCTTATCTTTTGTGAGACAAACAAACAAAAAACACTTTTTTTTTTTACCCTTTTTCTTAAAATGTTTTCCAGGTATATTATTCAAGTTATTTTTTCCTCAGATCATTGAAAACATATTCTATTCCTTTCTGACTCATGTTGCTATAAGCATAAATTTATAGTAATTCATTTTGTTTGATATGTGTTGAGCTTTGTGGGCTGAGAATTCTTCAGTTCTGGAAAATTCCATTACATATTCAAGTAGTGCCTAATACTCTATTTCAATAATGTTTCCTTCTAATCTCTCTCACAAGGTCTTAGATGAATGCTTGATATGTTCATTTTAATTTCTCTAATTCTTAACCCGTCCTTATATTTTGTATCTAATTATTCCAAGCTGATTCTGAAGGTGTTGTTTCTGGGGACTGTTACTCATGATTGCTGATTTTCTTGTTTATATTTTTGGTACTTATTTGAGATTCTTTCCTTCAGGAAGTGATTTATCTATGATTTTATCAGGAGCACTACCAACATGTTCAACATCTCAATGACTGTCTTGGTATCATTCAAGCCACACAGAGATTGTGGATATTGGCCTCAAACCCACATAATGACCAGTTATGGGATGAATTCCAAAAACATTTTCTTTCCTTTCACCCAGAAACATCATCCAGAGCAATATAGACTATAGATGAGTATCTTTCTTTTAAAAAAATATTATTGCCATTACTAATATTTTTAAAATTTCCTTCTGTGGGTGGGCATATTTTTCTAAATCCTCATTTCATTGAGTGTGTCTTCTTTCAGAGGCCTTGGCATTGTGTAGGCTCTAGGCTTTGTCATCTGTCCCCTGTACAAGTAGCCCTTTAAAGGCAATGCTGAGGATCACGTAGCATAGGCATATGGCCCAGGCAGGCACAGATCCCAGTGCTCATGTATCAGAACACATAATTCTGATAATTTTGAGCTCCTAAGAATTTCCCTCATTGTCTAGTAATTCAGTTATGCATTTGCATACATTTTTAGAAAATAACATTTTGAGATGTTATTACTATTTTGTTCACAGTATTATTAAAGCAAAAATCAGTAAATAATCATTTTATGGGACCACAAGAAAATATCATAGATTTTTATATTGAAATAATCATTTTCCCTTTCTATAAGTAAAATTGCAGTCACTTGATCTCTTATCAATTCATCATGTAAAGAGATAACTAGATTCTACACAGTTATTTTTGTCAATCCCTTAAGTGTTCTATTAATAGAAGAGGAGTCATCATAGACACTCTGAGGATAGAGCCTGGGGCTATACTTGCTTACTGTTGTATCCCTGGTACCTAGAACAGTATCTTCCATACAACACATCTTTAAGGAAGATTTCCTGAATGAATGGATTTTGGATGTTCTGTATAAATAAATATGCAATGCATTTTCAAGGAGTCTTCCCCAAATACTACTTCCTCTATTTCTTTCTAATTAATATCTAGTCTATTTTTGTCTTTTCAAATCAGCTATTAGTCTATTTTCTTAGATACACAATAATCTGAAGAAATAGCATAAACAACTTTTTGTTCTATTTTTTAATGTAAATTAATAGAAATAATTTTCAATTTTTTATATACCTTACCAGCTTTATTGACTCAGAAATTATCTTAACTGAATAAATAAGTCTTCTTTAGCTGTTACATTTTCCTTTGGTTGTATGGCTTCTCTAATAATTTAAGGAGTGGTCTATATGTGTTTCATCTTATTGGGTGCCTAGATAATATTTTTTCCTATTTTTTATATCATTTTTATTCATGGATACAGTCAGTTATACTGAAATACTAAAATTGTGTAACTAGGCTCATGTTTTATTACTTATGTTTTATATGACATTGGGGAAAAGTCCTCCAATCCCCTTATCCCATCAAGATTCCCAACTATGAACATCCATCAGAAATTAATATCTGTGTTTGAAAGTCCTTGATTAAGCAAAAGCACAAAAAGATATTAAATGATCTGATTCATTAATGTTGTTTAATGTGTATGACTTTTTCTGCTACAGCTTCAGTGAAATTATCACCCACAGCCTGAAAAACACAAACTTATTTCATACAGAGTGTGTAGGACTAGAGAGAATTCTAAATTTTATACAATATTCAACTTCACAAGGTACCTAAAAGTTCAATGTAGAAACATATTTAAAACTCTGCCCTGATCTTTTTCAGTAAAAATGCATTTGTATGCAAATTGTACTGTACAGTGTACACCTGAAAGTGTATTGCTCTGCATTTTTCCTAAGCCCCAGCAAAACAGTTAAAGGACGTCTGAAGGATGTTTGATTTGAAAACGCTTTTGAATAAGAATGTAAAATAAATTTAAAAACAATTTCTTTAGGCCTGCCACAAGATTGGTATGTGATATAAAACTGGCTCAGTATTCAAAAGGCATTGTTTTCACTGACCTTATTAGTGCAAATGATGGCCCATGACATAATTTGTTCTACAAGCACAAGGCAATGTGGAATGTGTATATCGTTACGAAGATTTTGCATGAAGTAGCATTTTCTTACCGGGTCAGTAATGAAAAGACCAGAGGTGAAAGTAAGGGGAGAAGACTGGAAAGATCACTTGCCTTCGAAACCAAAGTATACAGCTCAAATCTTTTCTCTGCAGTCCACTAGGGGTATAATTTTGGATAAGCTTTTAAATGTCTCTATGACTTGATTTCCATATTCATAGATGTATAAAAATATTCAAAGTTAATAAAAGGTATTTTAAATAGTATAATCCAACCCTTTAAGGCTATCTTTCAAATCAAACATTCATCTAAATTACTTTCAGGGGCAAGTCCTCTGTCTCTAGACTAAATCTGATAAAATGTGGCTAAATTTACTTGCATTATTCATTTTAATCTCTAGGGATTAGAGGGAAAGAGAAATGCTGAAATACTTCAAATTCTCCTTGTTTCCTTAAATAAAATGTAGCACACCTATAAAAATGTGAAGGCCAAACTGCACGTGGAGCTCCTACTAATCTATATCTAGATAGAAATGAATATTAATATTATGTTTAAAATCAATATTTAACATATATTCCAGTTAAATTTCTATGTGAATTTTAAGTGATTTTTACATAATTGAGCCAAAAATATCTATAGTCGGGGATATCACTTAATATTGATTTTGATACCTATTGTCTGTTAAACTTCATTTGGGATAAAAATAAATAAACAAATTTAAAAAAGAAAATGAAAATTTTGTTAGTATATTGTCATTCTCTCAACTATAAACTCGAAGAAATAAGATTTTTTTATGACTTGCCTTACTGGAGATACTTACTGAAAACAAAACAGTCAAATGTATTTGTTGTAACTTCCATACCTATAAAATTTTTTGTTACATTTATAGAGATCTCACATAAAGTTTATGGTAACTTTGTATTTTAAAAATAATGAAATAAATATTCCATTAATAGCTTGAAAGATGCCTTTTGATAGTGGCCATAAATTTTAATATCCAGCTCACCAACCCAAGTGTGTTACGGTACGAAATACAGCAGGTAAATACATCAGAAGAGTCAATGGCCACAATATTCAGCAGTTCTTTATTTTTTATTTTTAACTGAGTATATATTTCATCTCCAATTCATGCTTGTTCTTATAGCATGCTACTTCAAGGCTTCTTCCTCAAAATTATGGTGTATAAAGGCAGTCCATAAAATAACTACTTGGAACTGTTATATATCACATTTTCTGTATACCATAAGCAGCATCTTCACAGTCAAGATGGAAATTGGGCTGTTCCCTAGTAAATTAAACAGTCTTTAATTCTTCAAGGGCTCAAAATCCTTAAGATTAATATAAATGTGATTCCTACAAAAATAGCTTTCTAATGTTATACTAGTGGCAAGAAGAAAAAGAAAAGCCTATTTTTTTCAAGCTTAATTTAAATGGAAATAAAAGCGGAGAGTGTTTTTCACTTTATCTAAATTTGGTCTCTACCCAGGTATCTGCCATTACCATGATTTGAAAAGCATGAAGTACAATGAGATAATGTACAGTCAATAGACATAATTCATTTTAAGGCCATCCATCTAAAATAAACATAAAATAAGAGATTTAAACATGACCCACAATATCCGTGCTCATACACACCACATTTGATTTAGATTTCCTTCCTCTATCCACCCAGCCTCCACTGTTTGTTTTCTCTCTACTCTTTCTGGTCGGAGTTAATTTAATTATTTGTCTTTTCAATTAGAACTTAGGTTTCTTAATATCAAGGATATTTTTTCATTCAACTTGGTGTTATTCCTAGCTTGTAGGTCTATACTTCAAACAATTGGATGCTTAATAAGATATTTCAGTAATGAATAAATGAGGGAGGGAGAAGGGAAGAAAGGGAAGACAGAAAAGAAAATATAAACTATATAAACCATGGTGGAAGCCTCTCTTTAAGAAGATATAGATACAATACATTTCAAACTGATATTCTTTGTAAATCAACATTTCCCCACATCCATCTGTCAAATAGTACAAAAAAAGAGGTCTGTGATCACTAGTTTAAACTAGATGGCTGTGAAAAAATAAGCACATAGCTTATTCAGAATAGACGTTGTTATTGGGTTTTTAAGACACGGATGCTTAGTTGTCACTGAGTATCTTCTTTTCTGGGTTATTGTGCATTCTAGCTGCACAAACCTCAGGCAAATGACATAACCTCTCTGACTCAGAGTCCCTGTAGGCAAAATGAAGATAAAAATATCAGCCTTCCCTATTTTAAAAAGTCATGAAAATCAAATGAGTTGATGTTAAGTAAGGTGATGGTCATGTTCTATCAAAAATATGTGACATGTTATTGCCTATTCACCTATTTATATTCTTACAAATTTGCTTTTAAATTATCTAAACTGAGACAATATACTTTTGATTGTGATATAATATTTAATAAATCTTATTAAGCAATTCCTTTCTCATAAAATTATTTCATTTTATATTCATGAAACAGGTTAATTTAGTGTTTTATTATGATGCTAAATCTATTACAAATGTTTCACAGGATCTAGTTACATGACAGAGAGCAAACATTTGGCTTGCTCATAAAACCACACCTGAGAGGGGTTGAAAAACTCGTCTGACATCAGATGAAATAATTTCAAATCACAGAAGGCTTTATACTATTCAACAGAGAAATCAGAGGCTCAAAGAGAGATGGCAGAAGACAAAATGAGGTAAAAATGTAATTATGAAAGGCAAGCTAACAGAGAGTTCATTTATCAAATAGCACACCTGTGCAATTGCTGCAGTTTACATATGCATCACTGTAATATAATATTCAAGAAGAATTAGAAGGATGGTGCTGAGCAATTTTAAACATAAACATTAAACCTTAAGAATATACTGACATTGGCATAGTTTTTAATGAGTAGTGACTAAACTGAGCTACATAGCAATACCAAGAAAGAAAAAAAGAAAGAAAGAGAGAGAGAAAGAAAGAAAACTAAACTGAGCCTAAAAAATTAAGATTATACATATAAATATATATTATTAAATATATAAAAAATAAACATTAGGATATATATACATTTTATTATACATATGTATGTATAATCTTAATGTTTATTAAAAAGGCTTGTCAAGGAATTCTATTTATATTTTAAATCTCTCCTTGTACATGTATCTGCACACATGGCCAGAGTGAAAAAGTGCATGTGTTACTAGACTGTCAGCATCAGGCTCCGTTTACTTAATAATTTACTTAGTAATATATGAAAACACAAAAAAACATTGCAAAGTCACACTTCATAAACCACCTGTAAAGAGGAAAACTTGGACCAGCATCCAGAACCCAAGGGCTCTTAAAATAAGTGGTGGATTGCCCTTTTCAATCAGGACACAGGAAAGAGAATGATTTCTTTCAAGTATGGGCACTTGAGAATTCCTGGTATCAAGTGGCAGCCCACGGGCCTCAGAAGCCAGGTTCTTCTCCCTTGAAGAAGTTTCTGTGCATGTACATTAGATGCTTACATGCTCTTGAATACAGACGATTATAAGGACCACATAGAAGAGATCAGTGAAAAGCATTTCTTACAGAAATAGGCATTACCCCAGGAGCCAGTTTTAGGCTGGGAGTAATAAAAAGATAAAATAGAAAGGTTGTGCCCTTTATTCTTCATCTCCCTGAAACTTGATGTCTTATTCTTAATATAAATCCTTCTGGCTAAAATACAGACTTAAAAAAAATTAAAAACACCCAACTTCAGAGAAGTGTGTGGGTGAGTGGGCGGGGGGAGGGGAAGAAGGTTCCTGTGGAACAGAACTCTGATTGCACAGGAGGTATCAGCTTTTTCTCTGGAACAAAATTTATTTTGTATGATTTACTCTTCGAGACTTCTATCTATATTAATTCACTGTATGAGCTTATCAGTTAATTTGAAACATTTTGGAATTAAGGAGGAAAGTACAGTTCAAATTAGGTCCAAATTGCTAATTATTTCTGTCTGTATGTTGTTATAGTCATGCATTTTCATCTGACTCTCATATGAAAATTTTGAAGTGATTTGATCAATGCATCTAGCAAAACCAACATTTTAATCTCAGTAGCATCCAAGTTATTACATAAAAATAATTTATATAATTACTAACTTCATTATCTTACTTTCCTTTTTATTTAACTATTTCATTAGTTATTAATTACTGTGTTTTATGCATGCTCTTTAACTCATTTTCATATTAACTTGCCCTTAATTCAGTTCTCAGTGACTTAAGTTTCATCAACTCACACAAAGCAAATGAAAAATGAGAATTATGACCTCTCCAATTTTAGCCCAGTTCATGGAATAGCAGAATTTACTTCATGATAAACCATACATGTAACAGACTAAGTCATAATAGTGCTTCACAAAGCTATGATATAGAGTACTCCCTTGAATATACAAAAAAGTAAGTTTTTCCTAAATGAATCTAAGGACTCTCGTGAATTCTGAATCATTCATTTTGAATGACACATATACATTGTATTATACAGTATGATATAGAGTGTTATAGTATATAGTATACAGTATGGTGCTATATAGTATATTATATAGCATAATATAGTATACATATGCTATCATAGGCATTTTTAAAAAGCTAACAATAATCTGTACATATTTCACAATTATTTTTATATCTAACCTAATTTTTCTAAACCTATTTCTTCTTGGGCTTTTTCTAGATAATTGTAATAGTTAACCTTTTTATGCCTTACTATGTTCCAAGAAATTATTTCATGTGCTTATTAAAAATGGGAATCTAGTAACCATTCTGCTAATTTTTATATGCACCATGTATGAGAAGGGACAGTCCTAGCATGTTATGAGGGATCATTTTGTCCCATCTCCCTTCTAACAACTGATGAAACTAGAAAGTCCTACAGATGAAATAACGAAGGGTACAGGCTAAAAAGCTTGCAAATGGCAGAGGCAGATGAATTAGGTATCCTGACTTCCTTTCTCCTAAGATAGGTATTCTACTGGTTGGAGAGGAAGTCCTCTGTGATGGCCATAACAGAGGTTACACATGCTTACTGCCAATGATGCTGACATGCTAATGCCTGGGGTATGGGTGGACCATTGGGTAGGAATTATGAAGTTTGGTACTGGAGTTTGAATAAGTGAGTAATCAAATGACACATATGGGTCACTCATTTTGAAAAGTGGCTTTTTTAAAAAAACAGAAAAATAAATAAAATAAAAAACTAAAATGCAAAAAGTCTAGGTGGTTCCTAAGATCATGAAGTTAATTGTAGAACTAGGATATGAACAATTTTGCAAAATTATGGTGATAATTTCTACTGTAACTAAACCATAGTGTTGTTTTAAGAAACAAATAAAGTAGCTACATGGAATATATCATTGAAAACTGGTTTTAATCCCATTTTTCCTGAGATGGAAGATTTTTCCTAGACATGGACTTTCAGTGTTAATATTAGGAAGCTCCTGGGAAAAACAGAAAGAGTCAGTCACTTAGTTTCCATGTATATTTAATGTATTATACTAGTTCATGGAAATTCTGTGGACAGAGGTCAAAAATATTTTGAGTTGATAAAATGCAGGTTCTACTTCAAACTGAAGAGAATATGAAATTCAAACTAAAGAATGTGTATTTTGGGCCAAAACCTGAGAATAATAGTTAGGACGTGGCTGAGAGGACCTTGACAGATAAGAAAGAGTGGTAGATACAAGCATACATAGAGTAAAATAATTTAGTTGATCTATGAAAGAAAGGAAATTCCTGGCAAAAACTGCATTAAACCAAGCCAGGATAAATTCATCTAAAACTGGCCCTATGTATTTTAACATTTTTTGCATTTTAATATAATTGTTATTGTTTTGTTTTGCCTTTAGACATTTCTACTATAGTCAAAAGAAAGATACAGCAAAAGAAACTTAAAGTGGAAATATTTCAATCTTTATAAACCATAATTTTCTGAAAAATAAAACAAAATCCAAACATGGCAAAACAGGACATATTTGGTTTAGATGTGCATTTGATTTTATGACCATTAAGTATTCTTTAATGATGATTTATCTCACAGTAAATGAATTTCCAGCATACCTCAAGAGATGTGAATTCCAGTTCTAAGACCACTACTAACAATGGGCATCACATTGAGTCAATCAGTTTTTCTTTGTTGGGTTTCATTTGCTTCCTCGATAAAGTAGGGCCTTTGGATTAGAAGATCTTCAAGTTCCCTTCTAGTTCAAAAACTATGTAATTTGGGGGTTGCAAAATTCAGATTCTGGTTCTTTGGATATTGCTTTACAATTTTATCTCACCCTAGAAAGATGACATCCTTGGCCACTCAGTGATATTGGGGAGGTGAGCACCAAGAAGTGGCTGATAGTCTCACAGAGGCGGTGAGATGTAACTGGGCAGATCCCACTTTGAATCCCACCTCCAGAACTTACTGGCCAGAACACCTCAGATAGTGTAAACTTGTAAAGTCTAAAATGGCTCTTTTGAAAATGGTATGAATTGTAACTAACTCACAGTATAATTGTGGTGACTGAATGGAACAGTGTGACATGTCTGGCACATAGTGAATGATTCATATTTTTTTTCTTGCCTGCTTTCCTTTCAGGTTGGACTAACGTAGTAAGTATCTTGGACCTAAAAGAGTAAAACATAATAAATAACCTGCAAAATACTAGGTTCAACTCTCCAGTTATAATGAATATTTACCCCCAACTCTGACAGAAAGTTCACCTGTTTGTCATCATCCTGACCTGTATTTCTAAACCCTAGATTAATCTCTTCACAACATTTTTTTAAAAAGTGAAATAAAGAATACAAATATAAAATATATAGCAACACTAAATGTCTCTTTTGAATTTCTATAAATGCTTATTCCTAACGATCCCCTTGCAATTTGAGTAATTAGTATAAATGATTTAAATTAAAGCATTTTTGGCTCAATGACAATAGCTACAGCTACTATGGTTATTTATTGTATGGATTGAGCAAACCACTTCTCCTTTTCTCTCCCCGCAGTAATGTTAATTTGTTCTGTTGGGAGCAGGAGAAAGTAGTTGTTCAACCACTCTGTTGGCAAAGAATTACTTTAATTTCTCATTGAATTTAAATGGAATGCATTAGAAGCAGATTCTGTTCTTAAGTGGCTCAGTTTACTCATTCCTCATATTTATGCATCTACAGATATACATATGTATCTTCAATATAATTATTTAATGCATATATATCACATACACAGGCACATACTTACACATAATGCTTAAAAATAAGTTACTGTATACCTAGGTATAGATTTCATTCAAATCACACTGACTGTTAACACCTGATACACTGTCCTCATTTGAGGAATTGTTCTCAAAAGGGGCTGAACAAATTCCAATTTGTAATACCATGTAAGCTTATATGGAAAAGGTTATCATTTTTTTTAATGAGTGATGCTCTGACCCCTGCATTCAAGATCAGACTGGGAAAATGTTAAAGTGACTCACAAGACATGAATATTCATTTGACACACATACATACACACCAATCTTTGTTTTCATATAAGTTACTGGTGTGGCACAGGTTTCTCATTAAAAGAGAATTTTTGTGGTTGAAATCTGTTGCTAACTTATCAAAGCACCTGTCTGCTTTTACAAAACATATGGCATTCAATCCAGAATACCACATGGGTATCACTTTCTGGATAGGCTTTGGCATTCTGAAATACACACCCAGGATCTGTCCCTCCTGAAATGAGATTACCAACTTGCAATCTGTTTTGGGCATGTCCAAAAGGTTTTCATGCAGAGTTGAGGGTCCCTGGGCTGGAGTGGACAATGGATCTGTTCCCTCCTCATTGGGTGATTCTTCCTTCCCGACTACCAAACTACGGTCTCTGTCTTCTCTTGCCCGAATTGCTGCAATAGGGTTCTGATTGGCCTGCAGGAATCTAGCCTTGGCTCTCTCAAATACATTTTCCACATCATAGTCAACTCTGATCCTGCCTCTCTCTTGCACAAAAGCATTCAGTGGCTTCCTTAAGTCCTCAGGATAAAGTTCAGAATTATTAACATGCCAGAGACGTCCCCCGCTGTTCTATCTTGTTGCCCCTCTGCCTTGTGATCTCCACTCCAGCCATATTGAGACACTTGCAGTTCCCCAAATTTGTTATAGGTATTTTTGCTTCCAGGTCTCTGCACATTCTGTGGCCCCTGCCAGACTATTAGCCTTCCTCCTCTAGAGTTTCACTGGGCGAATCTTAGTTTCTCTCCCTCAGTGTAAATTTAGCCATGACTTCCTCTAAGAATCTTTCCCTGACATCTCCCCAATCTTTTCTCAAGTACTGATGAGATGTCGCTATGTGGTATGATAAATCTTGTAGTTATCCATATGTAGGATTTGTCATACACTATCATAATGGCTGATTTACTTCTTTGAATTTCCCATAAGATTTGCTTATAAATTCCTTGAGTGTAAAGATTATATCTTATTAACTATAATATCACTAGCAGAATATCTGGCACTTATTAGATGCTCATAAATGTTGTTTAAGGAATTAACAAAAATAATTAAGTTTAGTTATGACACAAGTCATGTGTTTGAGATGTGTTTATTAATTAAAATGCCAAACAAGAATCTTATTCTACAGCTAAGAAATATGCCCTACTCAATAGATGAAAAATAGAAAAACCCCAAATCTATGTTGAATTATAAAAATCTTCATGATCTCTTCTCTTTATAAAGACTTTAAAATCCATTTTCATTTGAAATCCTTGTTAATCACACCAACAGGAAAAAAATCCAAGATATTAATAAACAACCAATGAACTAAAAACCTTTTCTTCTTCTTTCTAGTTCAAGGAAAGCATGGAGAAGTTAGCCTTATTCCTAGCCTTTGCTGTTCATTCCTCACATGACTCATTTAAGTACCCTATTTTAATCACGTCACTTACTGTTCTGGTTACCCACTACTGCATAGTGGCTTATCCCAAATTTAATAATGGAAAAAGTGATGACCATTTCTTATTATCATCTCTCATGGCTCTGGGAGTTGACAAGGCTCAGTTAGTTGGTTGTTGCTCAGTGCTTCTCATGAAGTGTCAGTCAGATTGTGGGGCTGGAGTCATTTTGATGTCTTCCTCCTTCACATGTCTGCTGATGTGTGCTGGCTGTCAGCCAGGACCGCAGTAGGAGTCTTCAGCCAGAACACTCATGCATGGTCTCTGCATGTGGACTGGGCTTCCTCACAGCATGGAGGCCAGGTTCCAAGTACAAGCCAGAAGCCATCAGAAGCTTCATGACGTTTTCTAACATAGTATCAAAAGTCAGCAATTTCATTTTCCCTGCATTTTACTCTTTAGAAGGAAGTTTGTAAAGCCCCCCATATTTAAAGAGAAGAGAATCGGATTCTACTTCCGAAAGGGAGGAATGCCAATAAAAAGTCTGTGTACATGTTTAAAAACCATCAAATTTACCAAACCTCTAGGTTCCAAGCATTCTTCTTTCAAGTTGGCATACTCCTTCTTCACTTGTCTATTACAGATAAGAGTTTAGTTGTCTATTCTCAATATACTTCTGTGTGCGTGTTTGGTTTATATCTGTGAGGCAAGCTCAGCGTGTTGTAGAAGTATGTGTTCACTAGCGTTTATAACCATGTGCCCTTGTGGATACGAACATGCTCATGTTGGATCTGGAAGGACGGGCAGCTGTGTAGTCACACGGATAGAGGTGTGCAGACATTCCAGTATGAACTCCTAATGACCACAGTGAACTCCTCCTTTCTTTTCCCTGTTAAAGCTACTCTTCTACATGGGAAAGGCTTTAAAATATGTCCTTCTTGTTTGGGAAGAATAATTTTCTTAGGCTGTAGCTTACTTTTTTTTGAATCAAGAATGGCAAATTCTCTTTTAAAATGTTCTGTTTGGAATGCCGAAATGTTTTGAAAATAGTGGTGATGGCTATACAATATTGTGAATATAATAAATGTCACTGGATTGTACAATTAAGATTGTTAAAGTGCCAAATTACATTATAATTTTAATTTTTAATTTAATAACTTAATTTTAAACTAATAATGTTATATGCTAAAAATTGAACTATACACCTTACATAGATGAATTATATGGTATGTAAATTATATCTCAATAAAGTTGTTAAAAAGTATTCAGGATATAGACCTTTTATTTCCACAATTCTAGACAAAGAGGCTTAAGTCATATTAATTCAACATTAAAAGAAACACGACTATATATTGTGCAGCCGGTATGTCTGAAAACAACAATATGGGGCTTACTGATTCTAACATATGTACTTCACTGGCCTGTTACTCAAGTACTTCATGTCTCCTTTTAGTCTCCAGAGATTTCTGTTAGGTCTTTTGTGGTTTTGTATCTTTGTTTTGGGGACAATTATCAGAAGCTCTCTCGGCCTGAATAATGATTGCACTACATCTATGCTCACACTAAATGAGTGCCGTCTATGTAACCAAAGGACAGGCACTGTTCCTAACTTAAAAACAAGACATCTAAGTCAGGCAGCAAATATTTATAGGTGACTTCTGCAGAAATTATTTTCAAATCTGTATGTAACCTTTTCCTCTGTTTTATTTCTAATGACTTCCATCATTAAAATTCTTGGCTCCCAAGTGAAAATGTGGGAGTGGAATTAGCATATGGAAAAATATATGTGGAACAAAAAGTAAAACAATAAAAATATGTGGGGGTAGAATTTTGTGTTATGATTGTTTTCATATCAGGCTGGGCTCAAAGGATAAAAAAAAGGTTGCCTAATCCAACCTCCTGCCTTCAGCGAGGCTCAGTAAAAACTTTTCAGCTTCCTGGCATAACAAATGGGCTGTGACTGTGGATCCCGAAAATCACGTCTCAGCACCCTGTTCTAATTCTACTCTAGTCCAGTTCGTCCCATCCCATCCTGTCAGGGTCATCTGTCTTCATTCCTTCCTTCAGCTAGAGTTCAGCTTGTCAGTGAGTAGAAAAAAATTAACTGGTCTGATTAATCGAAATAGGCCTTTTCCGTACCCATTCATGCCTGTTCAGAACATATAGGAAATGTATCAGAAAACCAAGATCCAGACTCTAAATTACACTGTTATGAATATCCTACAGTCCTAAATTGAGTCTGTAGAAAGTAAACAAACCAATAAAATGTTAAAAAAACAAACAAACAAAAATCTCCAGAGGATGTAAACTGGCATTAACTACTCAAAAAATAACTTTTTAATTAAATGACCAAAAGTACATGTTATCTAATGAATGTGCCCCATTCCTCTATTTTGGGAACATTTAGTCTTGTCTGTTTTAATGATGAACTTAATATGGCCTAAAGCCTCCTTCTCTAGAATTGTAGAGTAAAATACAGTGTGTGTCCCAAGACCCAGGAGGGCAGGCACAATAGACTGCTGTATATTTCCTATAGTCTGGGGGATTCCATCATTACTAATTCCATGTCTAGGAACTACAAATATGGAATAAATAATCATTGGGTTTGGGAAAATAATTTGTTTCTTATCTTCAAAGTTACACTTGATAATTATACCTCCAATTTTCATTAGTCCCAGCTTGTTATATCTCCAATTTGCATTAGTAAACAATACATTGAACCTGCACACTCTACATGTAAGGTGTGTACTCTATATATAAGATATCTGTGCATTTTCCTTTCAAAAAATTGTGTTGTGTTTGCCTCTCTTTTGTGTAACTAAAAGGCACATCCTGATGAATTGCCCAAAATAAAGGTAATGACATTTTTATTAATAAAACTACCAGAAATTCCACATTTTGAAAAACATTGTGAAGTCACTCATCATGGGCATTACACTAGATCTGCAATAGAAAAAGAACAAGAAACTGAAGTTTCAAAGTGTCCTTTTATTTTTCAGTATCTCCCAAAGAGTGTTTTCTAATAATAGAGAAACTGGGAGAGAATTCTCAGCCTTATCAGGCCTTCTTTCCCTTTTATTACAAATATTTGACATCCTCTCTACTATTCTGAAATGAAATTCATAGATAATAAAATCTACCAGTACATACAATTTCAAAGAATCAATATAATGACATATAAAAGAGAAATAAGGGGGATGTAATTTATCATAAAGTAATGTATAGTTCATATGTAAATGCTTGAGGACTGCACTACAATACAAAATGGAGTGATTATATGTTTGCATCCATTAGAAATGCCTTAAATGACAGAGCTACAAAAGCCTACTGATTCAGATGTGTTTTGTTGGCTACTCAAATTCTATTATGACAAGAGTGTTGGTAATGTTATTTTCTGTTATACGATAAACAATTCTTTTTTAAAGTTCTGAAGAAAATAAAGTGTGATCTTCCATAGAATTACACAACACTTACATGGCAGATAACTTCAGTATACATTATGATCATGTGAAAATAAACT
>CM052441.1:55719373-55750613 GCA_028533085.1 Varecia variegata
GTCTGCATTCCTTTTTAAAGAGAGAATTCAACACAAGGAACTAGGAAAATAGATACTTGTTTGAAGAGATAATAAAACAGATGCTGCTATGAACTTATCTCTGTCCCTCCTGAATTTATACATTGAAACCTTAGTCCCTGATATATTTGGAGAAGGGACCTTTAGGAAGTAATTAGATTTAGACGAGGTAATGAGGGTGGGGCCCATAGTGCCCTTATAAGAACAGACACCAGACATCTCTCTCTCTCTCCACCCCCCCACCACCCTTTCTCCATATAAGGACACAGAGAGAACTGAGAAGGTGTCCATCTGCAATCCAGGAAGAGAGCCCTTGTCAGATCAATCATTCTGGCACCTTGATCATGGCCTCCCAGCCTCCAGAACTGTGAGGAAAAAAAAAATTGTTTAAGCCACACAATCTATGGCATTTTGTTATAGTACCCCAAGCAGGCTAAGACAGATGCCAAGAAAACTGAAAATTAAAAAAATGCTTAAAAATTGCAATACTATTTGATTTAATGGTATGTATGTGCACATAACTATCTACCTACCAGGTCTAGCCTATGATAGTGAAATATGGAAATTTTTGGAAACTATAAGGACAGCCCTCATAACCATAGGTATAGAGACATGAATGGTGCAGCATGTAGCCTTTCAAAGCTTAAACTTAAGGTCTGTTGCGGGGGATATAGTGATTTGAGTGTTAGAGGATTTTTCCTGGCCTACATTATTTAGACAACTTTATTATTTGTATTGTTATTTAACAGATCACCGAAAACTTAACAGCTTAAAAGAGCACACATTTATTATCTCACAGTTCCTGTGTCCAGGAGTCCAGGCATAGCACAACTGGGTCTTCTGCTCAGAGTTTTGCAAGGCTGCAATCAAGACATCAGCTTAGCTGCATTCTCATCTGGAGACTAAACTAGAAAAGAATTTGCTTCCATGCTCACTCAGGTTGTTGAGAGAATTCATTTCCTTGTGGCTAAAGGATTAAGGATACTAACTTCTTTCTGGCCATGAATTGAAACTTCTCTCAGGTCCCAGAGGCCACTCCCACTCCTAGAAACCATCTTAATTCCTGAAGGCTGCCATTGTTCCTTCCCACACAGGCTTTCCCACCATAGCTGATTGCTTAATCAAGTGAGCAAGAAAGACAGTCCCTACCAGCAAGAGAGAGTCATTTATACATGTATATATATACATATGTAGATATACATATAAAGATGTGTAATAATGTAACCATGGGAGTGACTATCCCATCACCTTTGCCACATCATGTTGGTTAGAAGCAAGTTGCGGGTCCTGCCAACACTCAAGAGGAAGAGATTTTACAAAGGAGCTGGAGGTAGGATTATGAACACAGGAGGTAAGGATTATGGAGGGCTGCTCTAAAGTGAGTCTGGCACAGCAGTCTGATGTAGATCTCTCCAATTACACACACTGAAATTCTCCTAACTTCAGGCACTGAAAAGAAAAAAGAAATCATTGTGATTTTAAATTTGAATATGAAGGACAATTACAACCAATTACCCAACACCTGATCTCCAAACTTCATCCCAAAGCAGAAAATTACTAGGATCTAGGTATAGCATTTATGGGTGTGGATAGTTTTTAATGAATATACTGATAAAGATTCCTTCTGGGTCATGGGCAGGTTGCTGCTGGTCCGTGGTGTCATTTGGTTAGTTTGTTATCCTGAGCATAAGACAGTCCAATGCTCTGACTGGAGCTAAGCCTCCTTATACTGTCTCATCTCTCCCTCCTTCAGCACCATCAAAGTGAGGATCACCGATGAATCTCTTTTTGAAAGAAGAGGAGGAAGAGGAAGGAGGAGGAGGAAGGGGAGGAGGAGGAATGGAGAAGGAGAAAAGGAGAAGGAGAAGGGGAGGAGGAGAAGGAGGAGGAGGAATATTTCATTCAGCATAAGTTGACTTAAGTAACAGACCAAAACCTGGTTTACCTTTCACTTTAATTGCAATCAGGTAATCACAAAAAAAACGTTTAAAATACATTTGATGTCCTGAGAATCCTTAAGTAGGCAAAAGCCCTGTTTTGGAAGGCTTTGACTGCAGTGCACAGGCATATTAATTCATCATCTGGGCGACGGTGGCAGCCAGGGTGCAGTGTGGTGAAATGATGGCAGCAAGAGAAGTAACACGTGAAAGGATGACAATGAGGCAAGCTCATCAGTGGGAATGAAGAAGATAAAATTTTGACCTAAGAAGGGATCGGAGATGAGAAAGAGAAACATGTCAAAGATAACACTGAAGCAATCAGCAATTTGTGGACTTGAATAAGAAACATGCACATAAGCACAAGAATGAAGTTTGAGCTGTGGCTAAGAAACTGACACCAACCCATTTGGGGAAAAGTGTAATTTAGGAATGAGAAAGAGAAAGGAAGTGCTAACTCATTTCAACCCGCTTGTATTTTAAAAGACATACCAATAGTCATAGTGTATTAATAAAAATCTGAATGAATAAGAAAAGTAGAAAGGGGTAAGTAAAATATCATTGGCATTCTGTACCTCAAAGAGAAAGAGGAAAGGTTTTGTGATATTGAAGGCCTTAAGGTTCTTTCCTTATTAATAAAATAGAGTTCATGGTCAGCTCATAGACAAAGAAAGATTGGTGATCAGAAATTAAGCATTGTCAGTATTTCATGAATGTGAACAGAAATTTATTAAATTGTGACATTTATCTGCTCACTACTTTGATAACATAGATCTATTCTATTTTTAATCCTGAATAATTTAAAAAATTACTCTACATTAAATATTTAACCTATTCAAGATTATCCTGTCCCAAATATATCAATTAAATGCATACATTATATGCAAGATCACTTTTATTAAACCAAATTAAATATTGAATTAAATTTAATAATTAAACTGGATTTCATATTAGATCAATTTAACACACAGTGTAAAAAGTTCAGTTTGTGCAAGAATGAAAGGATAACCGAAATAAATATTAGATAGGTTAAAAAAGAGATGACTGTGAATTTAGTTAATAAAAAATCCAACATTTAAAATTTTAAGGTAATATGTGTATGTCATATGCATGTGTATGTGTGTATGCATGTGTGTGTTTGTGTATCACTGTGCTGATGCATGGAAAGATTAAAACTTGTGTTACTTAAGTAGACCCCTATCCTAGAAATATCTAGATATTCCTGACCTCTCAGAATTGCCATGCACCAGTATACCGTACATTTTCCCCCATAAAATGCAGTTAGATAGAACTGAAAAATCTGGAACAATTAAGTGCTCAATAATTTTTTTCGGATGAATGAATAAATTGACTGTCTCAACTCACCTTTTATTATGAGTATGGTAGTTCTCATTGGGAATTGTAAGAGGTAATTTAGAAATGAATAAAACACAAAACATCCTTGACTTTATGGAGTTTTATTATACTGGGGCGGGGGACAAATAAGCACCTACTGTGTCATTTGATGACAAGAGATAAAAAGAAAAATAAAAGAGAGTAAGGAAGACAGAGATTGGTAAGGAAAGAAACGATATTTTATTTGGACTGGTAAGGAAAGGCCTTTCTAAGAAGGTGAAATTTGGGCATAATGAAATGAGGGAGTAAGTCTTTCAGACCTAGGAGAGTTATTAATGCTCAGGGTTGAAGGTAGGTTCTGTGCTTTGAATGTGTTCCCCAAAATTTCCTCTGTTAGACACTTAATCACCAATGCAATAGCACTGGGGAGTGGGGCCTAATAAGCAGTGATTGGGTCATAAGGGCAGAGCCTCATGAATGGATTAATAGTGTTATTACAGGGACAATTTAGTTATCTCAAGAGTGGGTTCTTGTAAAGGAAATCTAGCCCTGATGATTCTCTCACACTCCATCCTCCCACCCTTCTGCCACAGGATGACCTGCATCAAATGCTGGGGCTGTGCCCTTGGACTTCCCAGCCTCCAGAACCACGAGGCAAATAAACTTCTATTCTATTCTTTATAAATTACCCAGTCTGTAACATTCTGTTATCACAGCAGAAAATAGACTAAGATAGCAAATAAGTGATCCTACACAGCTGCCTCATATCATTTACCATAGATCCTCAGAGTTGATTACAAACTGTCCCAAAGGCAAAGATTAAATCTGAATATTCAGTAAATTTTAAAGATCACAGACATCCTAAAAAAGGTCCCCAAATCCTAAGCCCTTATACAAACATGAATTTAGAAATAAGTTTTTACACACATGCCAATGAAATTCAAAGTATAATTGTTTATACACAAAATTTAAATCAAGGCTAACTTCCAATAGCTGATAGAGTGGATTAATGCCATCTTCTATTTAACTTAAAGTAAACTAGAAACTGCAGTCTATAACCTTTCTAAATGCAATGGTCCAATTTTCTGCCTTTGTAAGGAGGAAACATCAAACATGATTGAAACTTCTTTGATGCCTGAAAAGCTCGCAGTGCCTTGGAGTCCTCACTCTGACCATTCATTCTCCCTCTGCTTACACTATTTACAGAAGTAAAACTGTAGAAAATCACAATGAATTTATACTAAAAGCAAGATATTAGCTGGAAATGTGTTTGGGGCTGAAACTCTAAAATAAAGCTGTTTTTTCTGAAAAATCAATTCCAGTAACTTTGCTGAATATTATTATTGGGATCTATGATTACTTGGATTATAGTGAGCCAATTTTATTATATAACAATTACTTGATTTTATAACTTCCACTTCTGAAAACTTTAATCATTATAAAAGGAATTAAACCAACACAATTTAACTTAAAAAGAAGGAAATTTGGATGGCTCAATATTTTACACATATTCTATTTTTCACTTTGTTGTCACAGCTTTGAAAACACAAACTGCCTGTTTGTCTCATGGAATAAGTATAACAGTGAAAGCTAAAACTCTCTCAGTCAAGAGCTATCATCTGTGAAATCTGCCTCCCAAGGAGATTCCTTCTTCCCATCACTGTGACATTTTATCTAGCAAAGCATCACTATAACATCTATTTGGTAGCTTTGTTTGTTCCTAACTAAAATAGTGGGAAACCAAATTTATTCCAGTCAAATACAAACCACTTTCCTTGTTAACTTACTGCGGTCACTGTAAGTTCCTTGACAAAAGATTATTTTTTTATGTGGATCCCTCATACTATTAAAAGAAGGTCTGGCTTACTGTAGTACTCCAAAAATGGAACTCCAATGAACTGTACTAAATTACCTGGAAGCCTGAACTACTTCTTAAATCTCCATTGCTTGCACTTGAGATTAATTTTGCCAAACTTCATTAAGTAGCATTTGCCTTCTTTTGTATATCCTTGTATTCATCTCAATAAGATAATTCTAATGAAAGTAGAAAAACCTTTCCAAAATCTAAATATGCCTTAGCTATTGCTCCAAAAACTGTCTTCTCTTTTGTTTAATTTCCCTTGATTTAGCTTCAAAGGAATGAAATGCATACCTGTCTGTAACATGCACACATGCTTTCTACTATACTTTCTTGATTAAGTTCTGCTTATAAGAAAAGAAAATAATTTAAATTACATCTGGGTGATTCTCCAGAATAATAATTCCTGATACCAACTTCTTCTCAAATTAAAAAACAAAAAGATTTTAATCAGAACTAAATTAGTGTTTCTGATCATTTGTTGTATACATATTTTTAAAAGACAACAACCTTGTGTTCTTTTCTTCTATTGTAATTTGGTAATACGCAAAATGATATTGTACACATTGTAGGTATACTAAAAAGATTTATTTATGCAAATTTGAAGTTACAATAATCAACTCTCCTTTGGGATTTGAAAAAAATGCTAATTTGTTTATTTGATGATATTTTCACAATACTATAGTACTATATAAGCAGTGACCAACATTATTTTTAACACAAAATCCTTATTATAGTAGAAAATAAAAGATTTGAACTTGCTATTCTCTGATTCTAAGTCATTGATGGGAAAACTGAACCAAGTTAAAATGTATATGTAGGTTACAGTTGGTCTTTATCATTATTTTTTCAATTTTTACTTCTCAATTTAAAGGGAAATTTGGATCAGAGCCATAACTTCCCTTGAAACTGGGAAATGACTTTTGGAACACTAAATGAGTAGAAGTAGAATATCAATTCAATAATTAAGCATTCTTAAAATCATTTGCCAAGTTGACTTTTTAAAAGAAGACTTACAATTTAATTTTCTATCTGTATATACACACTGCTCTTTATGTGAGGTTTCAACATCCTTTTCCATTATCCAAGATATTGGCAATTCCCAAGACAATATCCTGTGAAGACTTCATTGTTATCAAATCCCAGCAAGTATTTTACAAAAGATCAAAGTCATAGTTATGCTATTGGCATGAAAATAGTGGGAAGGAAGGACATAGATATTTCTAACCTAAACAGCAAAATTCTTTTTCCTTTAGTGTGACATGCCTGTCAATTCTTGATGACCTCCCTTAAATAGGTTTATATACTCAAACCTTTTGCCATATGACTTTATAGTTCTCTGACTAAAGGCCAAATATATTTATTCTCACCATGCTGAGACTGATGTGTTCTACTTGGTCAAAGGAATGTGGGAGAAGTGAGAAGGTGCTAGTTCCAGACAAAAGCCACAGAAGGTTTCAAGCATTTCTGCTTATCTTCATTCACTCAAGTGATTCACTGTGCTAAGAATAAGTCTCAGGTAGCTGCTGGCCCATGAAGAACAAAAATGTGTGGGGAGTAGACGTGGCCAACTTCAGCATGGACACAAGCTGAGCAGTGTCCCAAAGCAGAGCTGCATCTGCAGACCTTCCGACCCAGGACTGAGAAAAAGGAGTGCCTGCTATTATAAATCACTGAGCTTGGGTTTTATTTTGTTAAACAGCATTATTGCAGGAAAAGCTGACTAATACAGATACTGTGTCTACATAAAGAGGACAAAAAGGAAAATAAATGCTTTTTACAAACAATAGCTAACTTAATGATACAACAGTATAAGGGTAGCCAGTCATTTTAATAATGCAAACTATGGCATATTACTTTAGGCATCAGTGAAAGATTTCTACAAATAAACGCAAACAAAAGGGACTGAAACAGGTCTGACTACAATTCTCGTTGGCATTTAAAACAAAGCCTTGGGTTATAGACTCATCTATGAACAACCACGTGAGGCTAATTGGGTTTCATTCTCCAGCATCAATAATTATAATTTATAAGGTCCTTGGAAAACATAAATTAAGACAGACAGGTTGCCTGAAAGAATCTTTGAAAATTTTGTTTGCTTCATAGTACAATTAATGCCTAGGAATCAAGCAATGCCTCATCTCAACCTGACTGAAAAATTGTCTAGCTTCCAAAATGATGGTAACTTTTTACATCTCCTCCCACCATTTGATCCTCTCTGCCACACAAAACCTTGGTACGAATGAGAGAGGTAAACATAAGAAAGATTCTTAGGAGAACACAAATGTTTACCTCTTCTTTGAGGAAGTCTCTGATTCTACCTTTACTGTGAGAGAAGAAAAGAGAAAAGAGGAGAGGAGAGGAGAGGAAAGGAGGGGAGGGGAGGGGAGGGGAGGGGGAGCAGGGTGGGGGCAGAAAGGCAGAGTGCTTCCTGAGAGCATTCTTTTCTATTTCTCCCTGAAACAAACTGGGATCATACATGCATGTATGTCCCTGGGTTCTATGAAACACCATTGTACCCTTTAAATAAGTTTCCCCCTTTGCCTACAAAATATTCTAAGTATTTCAAATTGTATTCCTGTTACTTGAAACTAATTAAGAAATTAGTTCCAGGAGTAGGGATTGCAATTGACAGGCCCCAAAATATAAAACTGGCTGAAATAAGATTAGATAGGAAACATCTAGGACTGACCCTAATAATTCTTAAGAGTGAGAATTTATTTAAACTATTCTCTTCAGTTGGTTAGGAATTAAACTCGGTGCTCTAGAAGACTTGGTGACAAAACATCAGAATAGTAGGGTATATTTGCATTTTGTATATAAACTGTAACCAAAGCCAGTCCTCAAAAATCTTGAAGTGGAATAACAAAGGAATTCTGTATCTTTCCTAAGAAAAAATGTTTCCACCATAATCAGAGATCCAAGTATGATGATGTTTGCATAGTAAAAAGCTTCGCTAAAACCCAGCAATCTCAAACTCTGTAGTACTCTAACGCTAGTGCAACAATTGGGAGACTGCGCAGGCTTGGGAATGGGAATGATAATGCCTGGGAAAAACTAAATGTCAAGAAAATTCTGATTCCACTCCAAACCACCTAAAATTAATCCTGAAAATGACAAAGTTACACAAGGGACACCACTCATAGGTAGATTTGAAAAAAGTGTCTCCCACTGTATCTACGTAAGCCTGTGATTTCCTATGTTTTGAAGGAAGAACCACTAATCAGAGCAAAAAATTGATATAAAGAATTCATAATCCTGGTTCTAATAATTAGAAGTCATTCAGATGTTATTCAGTCTTAACTGTGGGCTTGAAGACAACGACTCCACTAGTTAATGAAGACCCTCACAATGAATTGAGAGGCAGCCAATTATAACTTGGACATAAATCTCATGCCCACTAAATAGAGTGGTGATTGATTAAAAATTAAGGCAATGTTTAGGCACTAGCATTCCTACTAACAGTGAATGGACCACAAGGACAGCACAAGGAATCCTAACTGAGGCCTTCTTAGGGCCAACCTTCAAAAACAATGGATTTTAAACAACCTTTCAGCAGACAGAATTGGAACAGCCAGTCTGACAGGCTCAGCTGCCACTAGACAGAGTTTTGTGATGGGCAAAGCTCTCCTGATAGATTCTGCAACACTTCTATACATCCAAGAAGCCAGTTGAAGTAAAGACAGCATTGTAGATAGCTCCATGGGTTAAGAGATGTAGAAAAATCCCTGAGGGCCTGTTATTTATCCAGGAAACTCAGAGTTTTCATGAGGATTCTGTTCCATTCCAAAAGCTTCAGTATTTTGCTCAAACTCCAAATACTAAGCTTTTCCCAAATTCCAAATGTTTCAAGAGACATACTCACTTTAAAGTTTTGTCATGATATTATATGTGATAGAAGCCAGATCTAACTTTTTCTGAATAATTTTAGAAAATGTCAATGTTTTCACATTATTAATCACAATTTACCACAGCTTTCTTTATTGATCTTCCCCATTTCTCTGTTTTATTTATAATTTTTGAGGTACATCAATGTACATTATTTGGGTCTTTTACATTTTATACATGTTTGGCACATCTGCTAACTACTGCTAACTACTTCATATTTTATTTAGTCTTTTAGTTAAATAATTGCCAAGATGCAAGCTAGTGACGGAAGAAATTCCTGATGAAAAAAATTAAGCTTCAAAAGAAATCACTCTAAAGAAGTGACATTGAAAGTGAAATCTAATGCTGATGTTCAACACCACTAGCACACCCCTGACACAGAAAGGACTTGGCTAAGAATACAAGCACCTGAGATCTGAATTCAGCTTTCACTCTGCGTTAAGTCCTGAGGCTTACATAAGATACTTCACCACTTGACGTATCAATGTATTCATCAGGAAAGGGGTGTGGGCTGAGCAACCTCTCAGTGTGAGGTTGCTACCAGGATGAAGGATCGATCATTGAACACAAGGGATAGTATTGCTTTGACAAGTGATAGCAGTACTGATAAGCTTGGATGGGACATTTGATCATTTAAATCTATCTGAGGATGAATATTTGATACAGAAATGTTTTGGTCTCATGATAAAAAGCCTCATAGGGCAGATGACTGCTTCTTACCAAATTTTTAAAGCCATTATTTTCAGTGTTTAAGATACATACGAAAACTTTTTGTAGCAATGACAGAAGTCCATGTCTGAAGCAGTGAGAAATTAGTCCAGGGCTAAGATAGTGAACTCCATAGTCTAAAATTTGTAATGGGAAAGTGTTTGTGGTATGTACATCAGAATGGTGAGACATAGCACACTGAAAGTGTCCAAGTCTAGAAACAGCAGAACTTTAGGTCCCAACGTTGACAAGGTTGCAGCTGTGACTATTGCAGAAAGGAAGTGAGTTTGCTCTTAGCAGATTACATTTTATCAGGTAGTGAAAGGGAATCCCAGGGAAAGAGCCAATAAGTAAGCAAGAAATGCAGAGCTCTATAGAGAATAACAATGGGTGACATAGAATTGAGATATTCAGTACAAGGACAAACTTAGAATAGAAATAATATTTTTAAAACCAAGCATCTTAAAGAACTGTGTGATACAGAGAAGAGCAGAGGGTCTATAGAAAAGTTAGTCAAAGGGAAGCCAAAGAAGAGGTGGCAATAGGAAATCAGGGTGAGATTAATTATCTAGCAGAATAAAAGGATCATCCTCTCACAGGAGAGGCAAGCAGGGCTGATCTGCTGTCTTAGATAATCATTCTTTGTGAGGCCTAAGATCCATGTTCTTCCCTTTAGGCATTTATTCCAGAAGTGAAATACTAAAAATTTTCCTAAGCCAAATCTCTCATGATGTCGTCTTCTATTTCCTCTTTCAGGTGTACACAATTTTAAGGGAGCAAATGCACCCTGAGTCAAAGGAAATGAGGAAAAGGCGTCTATACATTGTGTAATCCTTGCTGATTGCAGAACAATTGGGCCAATTCTATGTGTCACAGAATTATAGTGATTCTGATAGGAGATTTTCACGGCCTCATAAGAACTTAATAGTAATCAAAGAGGTTTTCCTTCTCCTGTTAAAATGAAAAAATCTTTCACCTGAGTGTTAGAGAGGACCAGTTTCCCATTAGCAGGGTAGTCCTGCTGGACCAGTTCATTAACCACGAATGCTTTGTTCCTTCTCAGAATGTTTTGCAGCCCTGATGAGCTTGGCTTTGAGTGCCTCCCCAGAGGAGGGAAGACCAAGTGATGGGAACACAGCAGGCTAAGCCTATGTGTTCTAAGCAGAGTGTACAGTTGCTAATAAAGTGTGTGGGTTTTTCTTTTCTTCTTTTCAGGTGCAAAAAGCTCTGGGGACCCTGATGTGCTGCTTGAATATTTTGATCTGCACTAAATCTATGCAGTTTTTGTGCATCTAAAAATAGGTCTTCAAGAGAATGTATTACTTGATATGTATTCAGAAAATGCAGAAGTAAAAGAAGGGCATTTTATCAAAAACAGTTAGAAGCAAGTGAATCTGCAATGACCTGTGTCCAAAAGAGATAGAATCATAGAGTCAGAATCATTGAATGAGACCTCGAGTCCAACCTCCTATCTCATTCATAGACAACATCTTAGACAGTAGCCTTGTCTTGAACATACATGATGAGAAAGAAGGCCCCACCCCTCCAGATAGCTCTTTTATTTTTGACCATTACTAATTATTCTGTCATCTAACCACTGGTCTCATTTTGCTCTCTGGGTGCCATAATACAAGTCTTATTCCTAAGCCATGTTTTTCCCTCAAATGTTGAAAAACATCGTGTCCTCTGTTAACTTTTGTTCAGACTACATAATCCCAATTCTTTTGGCATTTCTTAAATATATGATTTTAAGTCTTAGGAACTTTGTGCTAGCATATTAGGATGGTTTGGTTGCAAGTGACTGAAATCCAATAAAAATTGGTTAGGCAAAGGGAAAAATGTATTATACATGTACTGGGATGTTTCACAAAATCTGATGATTTTGAATCACTATTATTTGGACATTTTTTTAACAGTAAAGATTCTTTTTTCAATGTCATGAAAGTAGCCTCAGTAATCTCTGACCAGTTCAAACTAAAATTTATCTATTTTTATCTCCTTTTTCATGACTAGTGTATGTCTATTAATGCAGCAGTTCTCAACCAAGCCATTGTAAGAGCAGAGGGTATTTTATATGAAGAGTTATTTTCTCATTGCCTGTGTATACTACTGATATGAGTAGGTGGTGGGGACTGTGGATGTGAAGTCTCTTGACTAACAGAGACTGTTCTGCACAGTGAAAAATTATCCTACCCAAAATGATAATATTAGACCTATAGAGAAAGCCTGTTAACATACTCAAAGGTTTTAGAAGCTGCATAACAATATTGGCATAAAATTCATTCACTGTAGCCTCCTTAACTTAATTCCTTTTTACATGAAATTTTGCTAAGTTAAATCTCTTTATCTTACATAATTTGCAGTTGAATTTTTGACTCCAAGCTCAGGTTTCATATTTATTTTTTAATTCAATCTTGTTATTGTGCATCATTTTCTCCAATTTATTATTCATTATTCTTACTTTTTCAATCTTAAGTAAGTCATTGGAGAGGCACTATAAAGTAGTGTCTAGACCATGGGCTCTAAATCAGACAGACTTGAGTTTAAGTACTGCCTCTACCACTTTTAAAATGAGTGACCATAGGCAAATGGAGGATATAATGGTTAACTCATCATTTGGTTGGAAAAACAAAATGAGAGAACCTAGGAAAAAACTGTTCAATGCACAATGGCAATTATACTAGTAGTCATTATTATGATTATTCATATACTTTATGAAAATGCCTTATATAGACTCCCTTTGTTATTGATGTGAATGTTTTCATTTATCTGTACCCTGTCCACTGGAGGCCTCCTTTTAGAGGGCTTATTCTATTAGTCACCATTCCTAGAAAAGACCCTTTACATAATCAGCAGTTGTGTTGTCAATTATTTTCAGCATCGTTGGTTAGAAATTTTCTATTGTGTGTATTTCTTTAGCTTTAGTTCTACCTAAATTATGCCCTATCATTTCTAGTCTTAAATAATCCCCTTACTAGAGAAAAAACAAAACTTGTTTCAAATAATCCAGGATTTGTACATTTCTAATAGAAAGCTAATTAGAAAAACAGAGATGCAAGTATTTTTTTAAAACAATTATTCTGTTCTCTCACGTATTTTAAAGTATTAACAGAAATACTAAAATGTAGGCATAATTATCAGCTCTTCATATGCAATCTTCAAATGCAATCATTTACATTCCCACATCAAAGTTTATTGACTAGACAACTATCTGTGGATCCACATAAATGATTAAATTCACCCAAACCCTGAGGCAACATAGATCATTGCTAGAATACGTGGTTCTCCTTTTGCTTAGGATCTAAATGAAATGGACCTATGTTAAACACATTTTTCAAGGAAAAAGGGAAGAGACCTCTAAATGTTGCTCAGATTTAAGGGAAAACAAAATGAGCATTTAAAGATCCAGGATATCTCTATGTCCTGACTTGGCATCTTTGAAGGATGAGAGAGCCTGATTTGGAAAAGCCACGTGAAGAGCAGGCTCATGATAGGTTTCCCTAATCCTCCCGCGGATAGAAATGTTGGATGTGCAGCTTCTCCTACCTACATCTTTTAGAGATGCCCCATTTGGGTAATAAAGGAAGATGTGTCATTTCCTATGCCTGAGAATGAAGTATTATAGCAGAGTTCCATGTCAACAGAGCTCATTAGTCCAACTGAGGATATGACTTGGGGCAGGGAGAAGGATGTCCTGCCACACCGTGTGGGGAGGCACATGCATGTTATCCCCACAGGAGGCACAGAGAGCAGCCTGGACCCTGCAACTCTGTAGGAAAACACGTGCCTGAGAGCTATTGATATCCCAGAGCTATGGTTGCCTCCAGGTGATTTTATTATCTACTCCTTTCTATGATAGTGTTACTCTCTTCATTTAACTTTTAGAAGAATTGATCAAACATTATGTACTGGAAAACCGCCATGTGTCAGGCTCCTGAGAGAGTATAGGGTCACAAAATTCAAAGAGTCATAGTCTATGCCTACAGATTAATGGAAAATTAAAGATTTCAAGGTCTTCAATACTTAAAAGCATATGGTGTACCTCTAAGCCACATCAATTTGTTCTTTCTGATATGTATATTATTTTTAACATGTAGAAAAATTTATGGAGAGTGATATACCATTAGAGCTGAAAGCGATGTTTTAAAAGCTAACTTAGCTGTAGTTCAATTTTGTCTGATCCATATTCAACTAATAATTATTAAGGGTCTCTTGAAGGTCTATTTATAAGTACTCTTGCTTCATTTAATTCTCCCCACAAATCTATGATACAGATTGTTTTATTCTCCATTTAATAAACAAACAAAAGTAAAACCTGTTCAGGTGAGCAAAGGAAAGTATGTTGCCCAAAATCACAGAGTAAGATTTTTAGACTAGTAACTTTGATAGTCACATGTTAAATGATAAATATGTATACTTAATATATAATTTATATATATATACACATATAAATCAAAAAATATTTTCACTTGATACTTTCAAACTGAGCTTTAAAATGTTATATAGTCTAACATTCTGTTTATATGCTTAGTACATATTGATGTTAACACTGTTGAAATCTTTGTTTTAGTAGTAGCTAAGTACACATAATGTCTTAAAATTATCAGAGTACTATTACATACATCATCATAGTCAATAATCATACAAATAATACTATTATTAATAACTACTTTTTATTGTCAAGAATTTTGCTAGGCACTTGGGCATGCTAAGTTAATCAAAGAAGATTTTTTATTCACATTTCACAGAGAAAAAACTAAGAACCTGAGATCTACAATAACTTGCCCAAGATGACAGGACAAATAAGCAGCAGGACTAGCAAGGGCTCAAATCCAAATCTGCTGGCTTCAAAACATGTATGCATGGGAATAAACGTGTGAACAGAGATTTGACATGTTATGGAATTTATACCCTAGATCACCTTTCTCAGCCAGCATGAAATGTATCAGAAATTATTATAAGCCTGGAAACTAGCTTTTACCCACTAAAATGTTGTGTTAAATGTTTAAAACTCAACAATGGCAAGGATCCTAGAGGTTTCAGTTTCTGCTGCACAGACTTTAGTCATGAACTTTCTGTTCACCAGGGAAGCAGTAACATTCTGGGTGAGATTAACTTTGTCTGCATGTGAAATGAACCCAGAATCATGTATCCTCCCTCCCATTCCCCACTTCCGGCACCTTCTCAAAAGGTTAGGAATGCAATGTGGTTTTGTACATAGTTTCTTTTATTATGTTAAATCACGAGTTATTGTACAAACAGGCAACTGAAAAGGTAACATTATCAGTTTTGATTTAGGATATGTCAGTATATAAACATCAGAATATAAGTGCTATCTAAGGAAGCTGGGTTATATTTACCATATACTGGCCAACAAAAACAGATGCTCCAATACTTGAACCCATGGCTTTAGCTCCATAGTTCTTTTTGTAGAATTGGGTAACTCCCTAACAAGGTCAAGTTTAATCATGGCACAAGCATAGTAAAATTAAAATGTTGGTTAACAAACATCTATCATATAAGAAGCCATATGCATTGCATTCATAATCTGCATTAAGCTATTTTCACAAACAGGTTATTTAAACAAAAATTTTAGAGAAGCATTCTAACATCATGGAAGCAAAAAAAAAAAAAAAAGGAAAATCTAATATCAATTTAGATGAATACCTGGCCTGTCCTGGTATGCAAATTGATTAGGGATAGAATAGCTGCACACACTGAGCATTCTGTAATACGGCTATGGTCTGCTTGGAACTGCAACTGTATTTTGATGACAAATTCAGAGAAATAGAAGGTGTGGTTATTGCAAGCTTGATTTTTCTTTTCTAATAACCTTTGCTCTGCTTTAGGATTCCTGACTTCTATGGTAGTGGTAGGGTTTAATATTTTACAGAGTGAGATCATTTTAAAAATACTGTTATGCAGGCAATTAAGATTAAAGTCAACTTCCCCTTCACACTCCCTAGTAATATGCTTCTGTATCCAAAAGATAAGAACTTGAGAAATGGCTCACTGGGACAGGCCAATAAGCCTGGAGACCATGATTGCGTCTCTGACAGTGACAGCAAAGGGGTTTTTTAAGGGATTGCATGGTTACTCTCCATGACATTACCCTGAAGAAACAGGAGATGTATATTAAGAACACCTGATGACCTTTAATAAACCGTTATGGATCTAACATCTAAGAATTTATCTAAATCCTTTGTGACCTGATGCATTTATTTGGTTTCTAATGCCTTTGTTGTTTTAGGCCGACTTGAACTAGAAGTCAAACATCCTTTGTTTCAATCCAAACTCTTTCACCTACTGGTTGAATAAACTTGGGGAAATCCTTTTGCTTCTCACAGCCTGTTTGTTTATCTGTAAGAAGCAACAAATAATTATCTTGCCTATATAAACAAATTTCAAATAGTCATTCTAAAGAACAAGTAAGAAATTAATGTGAAAATGCAATGATCCAAATATAATAGTAACATTCTAATTACCTTATGGAATTCTGAAGTTCGTCACCAGAAGCTAGCTTCTGATAACTTGGAAGAGATTATGGACACCAAAATTTGGAGCTCTCACTAAGCCATCTTTCAGATAATTAAGAATGTTAAATAAGAGCAGACACAGTTATATTTTTGGAATCAACAGTTGTTAATTTATGTCACTTGAGGAAATACACTTTCATCCTTGCCTTTTGTTTTCATAAAATTGAAAATAATTTGTTCAAAAACAATTATTAAATAATTACCATGTCCATTGGCTGCTGTTCTTATAACAAGTAATGTTTACGTGGTTTTATGTACCTATATATAGATAGTACTGATTTTAAAAATAGAACTCAATGTGGTTTTTAAGATTCGAGAAGTTTCTCTCCTCACATGTTTATTGGCCCCTCGAAAAAATCCAATATTTGAGTAAAGAATAACTGAGCCTTCCAGAACCATGTGGTTTTTCTACAAAGAAGATTAAGAGTTAAATGCTAAAAAGGTATCTGAAAAAGGAATGTCAGTTCGTGAGAAAGAAGAAACACAGAGGTAGAAGTACTCTCTCAAATAGAAATATATGATTCAATCAATTTCCAAAAGATTCACAATGATTCAAGTCATTAAACAAATTTTCAAAATTTCAAATATATTGAACCAGTCACAGGGCCTCTTGCCTTCTTCCAAGCAGTTCCCAATTTGTAATTTTCTGTCAGTTATCCACACTTTACCATTTTTGACATGTACTGACCTTTCCATATTAATAACTTCTTTACTGGATTTACAATTTTGCTAATACAGCTGTCAGGAGTGTGTTGTTGTAAGATGTGGGGATGAAAGAGGTCAGCAGTTTCACCAACACCCTTTTTAGTAAGATCATGAATTTGTAAAGATGGTGAAGAACTATAGCCAACTCTCCTAGATAATTTAAACTGGGAAACGTGATAGGAGATAGTCGGACGTTGCAGATGAATGTATCTTAAAGAGCTCAGAGAGCAGATTTAGGGAGAAGGGAAGATTAAAAATTCCTGGAAGATGCAGCTGCTGCTTCTTTAAAGAGCAATGAATGAATACCCCTAAAAATTCTCTTTTTCATTTTTACCCTTGCCAAGATCTTTACTCTTTTAAAAATCAAGTACAGTATTTTGCCCCAAATGATCTACTCTGATACCATTTTGCTAATGATCATCCCTTCTGCTTTCAGTGAAACATTCATGAGGTAAACTCAGGAAGATAGCAGGAAAATTCCTCTGAAGCCTGCACAGTGCCTTCAGTGTTTTAAGATCCACTCTATTAAGCTATCCTGTGTGATGAGTCAACATACCATATCTGAGACAATTAGATTCAGAGCATGTTAATTGCCTTATCATATCTTGCAATCTTTAGCCAAGTAGCATTTAGCATCATCATCTTAGTTTCTTCATTGATTTTAAGACCAAGTCACAAGAACAACCTTATCTGTTTTTAATTGCTCTGCCCAGTCTCTAAAATATCTGTAATTGTTTTATACTTGAATCAAATTTATTAACAGACATATGGTTATAATAGAGAAATCACTCCAGCTGGCAAAGCCCTAAGCTAAGCCCACAATAATTTGATCATTTGCAAATCATTGTTACTTGAATGTTTTCTTAGCACAGCTTAATTATGACTCAACTCAGTCCAAAGTACAATGCACTTTCTGGGAAAAGAAGAAATTGAGAACTCTCAACACAAGTAGGGCAAACTTTTTTATTCACGTAGATCTCTCCTGCACAACTGAACATCTGCTAATAAATGTGTTTCCAGTCTCCATGATAGCTTTTACCTTCATCATTCAAACCTGGCAATGAAATTACATCAATTGAGAATTCATGTTATTTACTCATTGCTAACCATTACCATACCATTAAAATTTTATCCTATAATACCCTCTGGAAAATTAGAAATGTTTATAAAACTAAATGCACAAATAAGACAGGGAGACATTTTGCCTTTTTTCCCCAGAAGCTCTTTGACAGGTGGTCACCTTGAAATTATGCTGTGATAGTACAGCCGATTTTTTAAAAAATGGTCTTGATACAGAAGGTAATCAAGAGCTCTTGGGAGCCAGCTCTGCATTTTTCTAAGCAATCTTTTCTGCAGTTTAAATGTGTTCATACAAATCTTAAATGACATATAAAGCAATTTTTCCCTTCAAACTATGTAGATCAGTCATAGCATTATAATTAAATGTCACAGAATGGCAAATAATTATCTTACTTAAATGGTTAATATAGGAAAAATCCATCAACTATCAGTCTTGAATATGTAAACGTGGTACTTGAGGCTGTATGGATATAATTAAACCTAAAAGCAGATTTTATTTGTGTGGCCCCACCTGCCACGGACAAATTGAGTTTGAGAACCGGTATTTGACTAGAGGTCACAAACAGTCCTCATGACTTCAGCTCTCCTTCAACCCACCCCTGCTTAAATAAGTGTTCAGGTATAAAAACCCTATACTCTCCAAAAAGAGGTCCATGTAAGGGAGCTAGGGAATTTAGGATTATTATCAGTATCCCTGCTACCTTTTTTCTTTCTCTTCCAACTGTTTTCTACTGCCTTGGCAGATTCTTGAAGTTTACCCTGCTAAACAAGAGGCCCTGTTCACCTCTTCCATGGGATAAGGACTACACTACGCTCATAGCTCATTTCTGTCAGTTAAAAAAAAAACAAAACTGCACAGCTCCTAGCTTTCAGAATGTTACTTAACTGTTCTGAGGTCCATTGAAAAATCCAGTGATTATGATGCAATGTGATACCACACTGTCAAATCTCTCTCTTCAGCATTCTTTCCTTCTTCGTTATACTGAAGACCGTTATCATCTAATTCTACTGCTCAGAGTGGCTGCATTGCTCGCAAAGAACATACATTCCTAGGAAGAAATAAGGAGTTGGAGAGCAAGTCCCTGATGTTCTTTGCATAAATAGCTCTCCTCTGACAGGGCCTAGGGCCCTTCTGCAAACTCAATTCTCTGGTCCTGCCACCAGCAGCCACAGTAAATGCAAGGCAGAAATGTCAATTAGACAATTGGGCCATGTTGAAAGAGCTATAATACAAACTGTCTATATTATTCCATTTTCCTGACCTTGATTCTGCTCTATCAATTAGGACAAAGAATCAGCAAAATGAAGAGCAAAAGAAAACAGATAAAAAATATTACCCTGAACACAAGGGCATTTTCCCCTTAGTCATTCTTGTTTAAGAGTTTGTATCAATCCACAGGGGAAGAAACCTGAACCACATACTTACAAACATGTACAATGTATGTGTTACAGACATATTAAACAAGCAAGACTCTTGGGTATAGAGTAAAATAATGGTCCTCCCCACCTGGCCCCCCCAACAGCTCTTTAAAATGTATTTAGTGGCAAAAGTTTCTTCCTTGTCTCTGGATAAAAATTTCCATTATTCTATAACTTTTTTTTTTTTTTTTTTTTTTTGAGACATAGTCTAGCTCTGTTGCCCCGAGTGCCGTGACATCAGCCTGGCTCACAGCAACCTCAAACTCCTCAAACTCCTGGGCTTAAGCAATCCTTCTGTCTCAGCCTCCCGAGTAGCTGGGACTACAGGCATGCGCCACCATGCCTGGCTAATTTTTTTCTATATATATTTTTAGCTGTCCAAATCATTTCTTCCTATTTTTAGTAGAGACGGGGTCTCACTCTTGCTCAGGCTGGTCTCGAACTCCTGACCTCAAGCGATCCACCCGCCTCGGCCTCCCAGAGTGCTAGGATTACAGGGGTGAGCCACCGTGCCCGGCCTATTCTATAACTTTTTTCATCAATCTTAGGCAACAAAGAGTCCCCTGGTTTAATCACAATTCACTCCCAATTCAGTTATAAAACACATCTTGTCTTAAAATTAAACAAAATTTCAAACTTATTTGGAAGTTAGGTCCTTTCCTGTTCTTTACTGGACCTGTACCCAGCAGTATACCAGGGCAGAGGACTGTGGTCCTTCCTTCTTTTCCTGCCTTATGCTCCATCCCCTGTCCTTACTGTCCCAAGTGTGGTATTTAATCACATCCCAGCAGGCATACCTGGGGAGGGAGCAAAGCTAAAGGCAGAAAAGTTCCTTCCTTATGGATATTTTGTTAAGTTGACTTTATGCTTCCCAGACATGGCATGCATTTAATGTTGACTGCATGTCTGGTGAGTGATTTTACAGTTCTTTTGAAGATCTCTTCCTTGAGGTTTCTTTGATATAATTAAGGAAGAGTCTTTAGATTGATCTGTTAGGACTCTAGAATTTTCTCTTTTTGCTGAGGTTTATTTTTGTTTCTCTGGGCAGCCCTCCTACCAAAACCTTACACTGCTTCTCTCTCTTTCTCTCTCTCTCTCTCTCTCTCTGTGTGTGTGTGTGTCTGTGTGTGTGTGTGTCTGTGTATGTGGCACGGCCCATATTATACATATTATAGAAAACATACATGGACTACGTCACTTTAAACAAACTCTGGGAGTGCAGGCCAAACTCTGCACAGCAGCAATATTTATCCTCAATTCTATCTCCAAGGTAACTAACCAGGACATTGTCCCAAGAGAGGGTAAACCACTGATCCACCGTGATGGCCACATTTTAGGGGACACATACTAAGTTCTCTTAGTAATTCCTGTGGAGCCTTCTCATTAGACCTGAGGTGAGTAAAAGTCACATCACAGCTCTTGCCAAAGAAATCTTCCTCAAATCCTTTTCTTTTAATCTCTATAATCCCAATCCTTTTATACCCTTGTTTTAGATATCTGGTCCTGTGTCAGGGGTCTCCAAGACAACCTTAGGCTCAATGATTCCCTAGGACTCACAGGGCTCCCTAAAGTGCTATAATCGTGGTTACAGTTTACTACAGTACACGGATACAGATCCAAGTTAGCAAAGGGAAAAGGCACATAAACAAAGTCTGGGAGAAACCTGGCACAAGCCTCCGGGTGTGCCCTCCTAGTGAAGTTGCATGGGGATGCACTAATTCTCCTAGCAAAAATGTGTGACAGTACACACAAAGTATTGCCAATGAGAGCTCACCCACACTTTGACATCTAGGGATTTTATTGAGGGTTAGTCACTTAGGTGTATAGTGCCCACATGACTGACCTAGTCTCCAGCCGCGCAGAGGTCAAAGTGATATAGGGTTGCCTATACCCTTAGGTATAAAAAAAAATAGGCATTTACCATAAGTTGCTTTGTTAATTTAAACTAGTGAGTTTAAACTATCTGGTCAAACAGGTACAGTGTGGGCCAAGGCTTCAGGCATAATAAAATATTCTTATCAAGGTAGGATATTTTAAGGGCTCAGAGAACATCTCCCATGAGCAGGTTAAAGACCAGTCCAATGAAGACAGTCTTTTGGGGGAGTGTGCTGGGTTTGAGCAACCCCAGCCTACTGCATAAACCCCTCACCACAGGTTACCATTAAGATTGAAAATTAGTTTGGGTTTCTGGCTCATTCTCCAAAGTCAAACCTGAAGGAATTACAGAAACCAAAGAAAAAGTTCTGACTTGGGGGGATGGGGGTGGGGGAGAGGATGGGTGTATACCTACAAGAAGAGTGTGATGTGCACTGTCTGGGGAATGGACACGCTTGAAGCTCAGACTTGGGGGAATGGGAGGGACATGGGCAATATATCTAACCAGAACTTTTGTACCCCCATAATAAGCTGAAATAAAAAAAAAAAAATCATACATCAGAACGATTAACCACATACACACACAAGAAAAATTGTAAAAAAATCCCTAGGGAATCTGAATTCTGTCATAAACTTGCTATAAACTAGTGGAATTGTGGGGACTTGAGGGGGTGGTGGAAGAGAATAACATTTCAAGTTAAAGCCATGGATGGCCAAAGGAAGCAGTGAGAATACAGGTTGAAAGAAAATATACATTCAGCCCTTAACTCTGCCCACACTGTAGTGAGGCAAACTTTCTATCGTCAATACCAGGAGTAATAGCCCATGCTGCCAGCCTCAGAAGAGTGAAGTCTGAGTAGCACTGGAGCCTTGCTGAAGTGCAGACTTGAGGAAAACAGATAATGAGTAAATAAATATTATAGCTGCCCTCTTACTACATCAAGAAAATGAAGACAGAATTGGCTACTGAATTTAGCAACAAGGAAGTCATAAGTGACCTTAATTATTTTTTATAATTATAAAGACCATCTCCCTAAGTTTGACTCTAAGGAAATAAACAAGACAGTAGCTAGAAAGAAAAATGGGAATATCTATTAGTAGAAGGAAAAGAGAATGACATAAGAAATAAGGGAGAATTGCTGAAGCAATGTGCCTGAGTAGACAAGGAGAATGGATTCTCCTATACAAGTGGAGGGATTGACCTTAGCTAGGAGTGCAGACGACTCATCTATAGTTGCTTAAATTGGGTCCCCCTGAAGACAGAGTCAGAAACAAGAATTTTGTGTAGGTAGTTTATTTGTTAATGAATCCTAGGAAGCAGAAGTGAGGAATTTAGAACAATAAATTAAGAAAGGTAGAAAAAAGTATCAAATAAAGAATGTATCATTAAGCCAGCTACCAATTTGGGAAACTGGGGCTCACCTCTTCTAGGGACTCTCTGAATATCCATGCAGAATGGACATCAGAATTGTCTCAATGAAGAACAAAGAAGCTGGGACATCCCATGCCCTGTTGGTGGAGAGATGTCCATCTGAGAATTAACTCCTCTAAATGTACCATATTGAAGGAAGTAGTTTTAAAGACTGGCTGAAATTTAAATTGAGGAAGGAAGGAAGGAAAGGATTTGGGGACAGTTAAGAAGTAGTAGGATCAGATAAAATTGTTATAAGGAATTAAAAATGTAGGACATAATTATGAGAGAAAGGGAGACTTGAAATAACGTTATGGACATGTTGCCATTACTAGTCTTGAAAAGGACTAGTGTAGGACCCTGAAATAGAATGGCTAAGATAGAGTAGGAGACACAATCATTGGAGAAGCAGAGGTTAAACTGACCAGCCAGTGTATTGAAAGATCATCTACTTGAATATTAAATCCAAAAAAAAATCAACATAAGGGTCATGTTGGAGAAACCAATAGTGAGCTAGGAACTAAATCTTCAAATAAAAGAAAGGAATGGCCTAGGGTTTGGCCCAATAAGAAAGGATAGCGTCCAATGACATACCGCAGGGTTGAGAAATTGTTTGGAACTACAGAAGCATGGTGGTAATAGAAAAAAGTGGCATTTGTGTTGGCTTTATTATTATTTTTAAATTTTCTACAGATAATGAACACACTAAATACCTGGACCTGGAGAGGACTGCACCCCCACTCACCTTGGTACATCCCAGAAAGTGTATGCTATATACTGATGACATGAGGTTTTTCCTTAAATTTGCTACAGGTAGAGGCATTTTCTAGAAGCAACAGTCAGGACTGAGAAATATACACAAATCATCCCTACGCACAGCAGTATGAGAAGTAGAGAAGAGTCTACTTGAAAGAGGTTACACAAGAGGCAATATTCCAGGGCCCAGCCAGGAATAAAAGTTGAAGTACTAATTACTGATTGTGCCTCTTAGCACAGTGGGGTTATTTTAGGGGCCAGGAGTGTGGAGGTGCTATTAGAAAGCCGTGAGAGGGCTGCACAGGAGGTGGTATCTCCAGGGACCTGTTGGAATTAGAGTGTGGGAGGTGTTAATAAATCTAAACTATTAAAGAAAGAAAATCAGTAGCTTAAAAGCTACCCACAAAACAATACTAATAAATCAGATCCAGAGGTGAGTTCCATAATAGAAAGAAAAACGTAGGCAAATCTCACTTCCCAAATTAGAAGCAAAATACTATAAAACAATTAGTAAGCCTCATCTATCAATATTTTTAAAATCACAATAAGGCAGAGTTTATCAAAAGAATGGAAGAAAGGTTAGTGACATGAAACTTATTCACCATGTTATTAAAAGAGAAAAATAAAAAGCTTGTAATTATCTCAATAGATGCCCAACATTTTGATAGAATTCAACATTCTTTTAAAATTTAAAAAAACAGCAAACTAGGAATAGAATGGAAATGCCTTAAGCTTAAATAGGTTATTAAAAGCCCATAGCAACTTTTATTCTTAATGGTATGTCATTACATGCATAACAAATATGAACATAAGTATAACTCTTTGGATGAAATAACCAAACAATTTAATTTTGTTTTACTATCAGCTCTTGACCCTTTACTTCTTTCTTGTGAGTTTTAGACTGTTTCTTGAGTTTAGATAGTTGAAAAATTACATTATGTATTTTACATGAAAGTACATTAAATATATAGATTTGAAAAATGTTACCTTTACAGTATTTACTCTGCCTAACTAGGAATAAGAACTATCTTTTCTTTTTCTAGATCTTCCGTTAGGTCCTGCAACAATGTTAAATTTCAAAGTTTTTAAACTTCATAAGTTAGATTTATTCTTGTGAATTTAATTGTTTTTATTGTTATTGCAAATGGCATATGTATTAAAATTTCATTTTTAATGTGCTATTGCTGGATACAGAAGGAACATTAATTTTTGTATACTGATTTGTTTTCATATAAGCTTCTAAACTTTATTAATGCAAAAGGTTGTCTATAGAATTTCTATATAGACGATCAAACCGTCAGTGCAAAAGGAGGGTTTTCCTTCTTGTTTCCAAAATTATTTAGTTGTTATTTCTTTTTCTGATTTACTGCATTCCTTTGATAAGTGTGGAGGAGAAGCAGTGGGTGACAGTGGTCAGTCTTGCTTGTTCCTGTTCATTGTGGATATTTGTCATTCTTTTGGCCAGCTAACACCTGAACCCATTCCTATTAGCAATCTTAGTGAGAGGCAGAGCCCATCCTTAAAAATGAAAGCTAAAAATGTGAGATGTTCATTTTTCCAGCTCTAGGCCACTAGAGCAGAGTTCGTGTGGCCTAATTTCCTCCAGTCAGATGTACCCTCTGCCAAATTTGATGAGTCAGCTAATTACAAGCAAGCAGCAGGGGTGGCGGGGCTCTTTTTCAGTGACCATGCAGTGATAATAACAGCTACAAAATCTAGTTTGCAAAGCAGAAATGACTATGGAGCAGGTAACAAGGGCTGTGCTCTAACACTGAGTTCTTGGGGCACAAATGACAGCTGTGCAAACTAGGAGCATTTGACACTTAAGTGCTCTCAAAGGAGTCAACAATTTTTCTAGGTTTCTCATAACCTTTTTGAAAACTTACTTTCTTTTTAAATGAACCAGATTTCTATTAAGAACCCTGAATAATAACTAGATTTTAAGGAAATGCTCTTAATGTCACATGATATTGATGGCAAGTATTTATCATTTTATGGGAATTCACTTTTATTCCAAGCTTAATGATGAGCTTTTTATAAAACCACAAATTACTGATGAATTTTATAAATGTTTTATGCATCTTTTTGAATGCCTATGTTATTTTCTCTTTAGTATGTTACTATGGGGAATTGAAAGAAGAGGGTTTCCACTATTAAACTATCCTTACATTCCTAGGAAAATTTTTCATCATTGTATTATTCTTGTTTTTGTTTTGTTTCACATTTAATTGTATTATACCTTGCCACATTCAGTTTATTTTTGATGTACTTAGAATTTTTCTATATTCATAAAGGGAGATTTATCTATAATTTTTGGTTGTGTTGCTTTCATCTAGGATATAGCTCAGTGTTATATTGCCTTATAAAACAAGCTGGAGACTTTCTCTCCATCTCTGTTTCCTCAAATAATTTATGTAAGTTTTTCCCAAAAGCACATTATCATTAGCCTATAAAATCATCTTTATCTATCTCTAGTAGCCACCATCTAGAGATTGGTAAGGGTGATAGGAAGGGGTAATGAAGATGTGTTGGTGAAGGGGTAATTCTGTTAAATAGAAGGAAAAAATTCTAGTGTTCAGTAGTGCCATAGGGCAACTATAGTTAACAATAGTTTATTATATTTCAGAATAGCTAGAAGTTTTCAAATGTTCCCAACATAAAGCAATGATAAATGTTTCAACTCAATCATGTCCCAATTAACCTCATTTGATCACTATATGTTATCTACTTGTATCAAAATATAACATGTACTCCATGAATATGTACAATTATTATGTATCAATAAAAAATTTAAAAAAATAAAAAAATAAATAAATAAATCATCTTTACCTAAAGGCAAATTTTTCCCCAATTACTTTAATGGCAATTATTACATTCAAGTGCTTTCTTTCTTTTAGGAGCTGCTTTTAGGACATTGCATAATTTATAAAAATGTTCTATTTAATCTAGAATTTTAAATTTATTTCCAAAAGTTGTCCAAAGTAATCTCTATGATTTAAAAACACATTGTATTTTTAATTTTTAATAACATGCCAAATGATTGCCCATTTTTATGATATTGTCAAAAAAAGCTTTTTTATTTCTCTTCAATTTTTCCTTTATCTCCTTTTAAATTTATTTGTGATCTTATTTTTCCTGCTTTATTTCATATTTCTTTTGACTGATTTACTAATCCTTTATTATTATATTCATAAGTTGATTGCTTATTAATTTTCTATTTTTTTTTTCTCTTCTAACATAGTCATTTATGGTTATATTGTTTTCTGGCCTTTATTGTAGCTACCAAGACATTTGTTAGGCATTAGAATGTTGGTCTTTTGGAGTGAATTTTCTCTTTTCTATCTGATTGCTTTTTAAAATTTTCTGGTTTTATTATTCTGCAGTTGCACAACAAAACAACTATGTCTGTGTTTATCTTTGTTTATTCATTTTATATTTCTTTCATGGTTCTCTATGGTGCTACAAAATTCAAAGACATTCCATTTTCTCTTTCTCAAACTCCTTTTATGAATATGGTGTACTTTTATATTCAGTCCTCCATATTTTTAAACTTGCTTCTTGAATTTTTATCATTTTTCTCTCTCTGCTACATATTAATTGCCTCAGATCTATATACTAATCCACTAACTTTTTGACTTTATTCATTGCACAATCTACCACATAAACTGTCCTTTGAGTTTTTAATTCAGTAACTACATCTCATGTGTGTGAGTGTGTTCACATGTGCTCTATTTGGCTTTTGTTATTTTTATTTAAAACCACCAGAGTGTTTACTTATTTGTTTGTTTTGACTTGATGTTGCTTTCTTTTGTTATAACTTTAATGCCTTCTTTTAAAAATCTTTTTTAAACATACTTATATATTCTATCAGTTTTTCGCTCAACTATTTCAAGTACTTAGAAATAGAAACTAAGAGCTCTATTTCTTAGAGCTCATCTTCCAGTTATTTCTATCTCCTGACTCTCATGGTGGATTGTTTCCTTTTCTGTTTTGTAACTTTAGTTTTTAAACTACCTTTAGGGCAGGATTGTTTTTCTCATATGAGAATTTCATGAAGCGTGTATTGCTGAACCATTTTTCTAACGGTTTTGCATTTGCTTTTAATGTATCATCACAGAGTATTGCTAGCTCAAGTCCAATTTCATAGTGATTTCTAAGCTTGGAGTTTGACCTATCACTTTGTTAATACCGTCACATCAAATCCAGGAAAGATGCAATTTCAGGCACTGATTTCTGACAGAAATGTATTACCATGTAAAGCATAACAGAGAAAGGATTCCGTATTTTCTTAAACGTGTTTTGGGCTGTGGTCCTTCTGGGGACCCTGATTGATGAAGGAGTCTTAGTTTTATTGTTCTATCTTACAAAGCTCTGAAGCCTCTTTCATGTTCTTATGTGGGATTTAAAGACACAGAAGGAAATGCAGCTTCTTGCTATGATGGAGTGTCTGGTATCAGACACTTCAGATACCAGAACAGAACAACTTCCCCACTATGGTAGCCAAATATTGAAAGAGAGAGAGGGAGAGAGGAAGAGAAGAAGAGAGAAAGAGAGAAAGGGAGAGAATAGAAAGATAAAAGCATGTTAATATCAAATCCTGGTAAGGACATTATGAGAAAAGATGGTAAAGTTTCAATATCTCCCACAAATGTAGATGTACAATGTTAAACAACATAATAACAAATCTTGACAAGAAATGTATAAAAATCTGTCTATTTATCTTCCTAGTACTATATTAGCAAAATTGTTTTATTCACAAATGTAAGGTTATTTTAATATTTATGTTAGCCAATGTAATTAATCACACTAACTGAATAAAAGCAAAAATCATATAATTATCTCAATAAGTGCAGAAAATCACTTGGTAATATTTAACATTAATTTGTTATAAAAATTATCAATAAACTAAAGATGGAAAGAACATTCCTCAATCTAATAAATGCAATAAAGGGTAGCTAGTAAAAAACATATGTGTATGTCTATATATATAGGTATACACACACATACATACATACATATATCAAGCATTATGCTTAGTGGTGAGACATTGGAAGAATTTCCTATACTATTATGGATTAAGACAAGGATAACTACTTCTATTTAACACTGCACTTGAGGTCCTAGCCAGTGCAACAAGGGAAGAAAAGTAAATAAAAGATTTATGAATTACAAAAGTAGAAATAAAACCATCATTGTCAAATTTCTTGGGTATTTATAATATACAGTTCTAAAATATTTACATATAAACAGAATTTTTTAAGACATGTTAGCAAACTTGATGTAAGATCAACACACAAATTTCTATTTTGTCTTTATATATTACATACAGACAATGAGAAAATCAAACATTTAAAAGTTACTATTTCCAATTGATATACAAAATATACCTAGGAATAAATCTAATATAATATGTATAAGACCTCTACACAGAAAAAAAGAAAATAATAACAACAAACCAGAGTAATTACAAAGTTCACCTTGTATTTTTCTTTCTTTCAAGGATCAGAGCCCTGAGCCAACTATTTTCTAATGCCTAAAAGCTAATACTTCTTGTATTTTACCCAGTTTTAGGATTTGTTACAGCAATATAAGTCCTGTACCTGATGTTTCTTCATGGCCAGAACCAAAAGTTGCTGATTATTATCTATATAGAAAAAAAATGTATCCTGATTCTACTTCATAGCATTCATAAAAATGATGTATTGCAGCTATAAATATGAAAGGTAAAACAGTAAAATCTCTAGAAGAAATCATATAGTAAGTAAGGATTTCATAAACAAGACACGAAAACATGACCATAAAGGAAAAATTTATAAACTGAACTTCATCAAAATTAAAAAGTAAAATGCAGTCTTCAAAGTAAAAGAAGTTTTCAAAATACATGTTTATCATATATATGTTATGTTAAAAATGTTAAGAATACATGCAAATATAAAAGAAAAAGAAAACTCACCCATTTAAAAAAAAGATGAAAATTTAAACAAACACTTCATGAAAGAGGACATCCAAATGGTTAATAAGGATAGGAAAGGTATTCAGTCTCATCGTGTATTTGGAAAAATGCAAATCGAAATCACAAAAAATATGACTACATGCCCATAAGATATTTAAAATGAAAAAGGAATTATCTAATATAATATGGCAAAGATCTAGAACAACCAAAATTCTTACATGTTTTTGGTGGGGATATAAACTGGTATGACCCTTTTAAAAAACTGTTTGGCAATATCTACTATACTGAAACAGATATATATTCTATGACTTAGCAATTCTACTCCCAGGTATATTCTCAATATGTGTTGACCAAAAAAATGTATAAAAATTTCAGAATTATTGGTAATGTTCTCAAACTGGAACTTTTCCAAATTTTGATTAACAATAAATTTATTGTGATATATTTAATCCAATAGAACATTATATAGCAATGAAAAATAACAGCTTATATATTTAACAACATGTATGAGTTTCACAAACTTTTGAATGAAAGAAAGTAGGCACATATATACTTTATATTCCAGTCACCTAAAGTTGAAAAGCAGACAAAAGCAGTCTATGGTGATAGATGTACCTGCCATCTGAAAGGAAATAAAGACCAGAAGGGAGCGTGAGGAAAACTTCTAGGATTTCCCTAGGATTTTATAACCTGATCTGGACAGTGGGCACACAGATATTATGTTTGTAAAAATGCACCAATCTTTACAATTTATTCACTTTACAATATGTGCCACATGCTTCAATAATAACAAACATAAAAACAAAAAGAACAAAGAGCCATTCATGGACTGATAGCTCCTGACAGCTCCCAGCCATCATCTTATTCACTATGTCTTCGCCTTACTTTGTGTCCAGCTCCTACTCTGATTTTGACACCTGGAGATATACCTTCATTTCTTGCCATATAATCCATGGATCATATATTGTTACATGTTATACAGGATTTTTGATATTTATTAGTGGAACAGTTTATCTTTGCTTGATAGTCCATTTATTCAGGAACAGAAACTGCTTGTAGGAAACTAAATTGATTTAATCTGTCTCAAATATAATTTGACAGTTGCATCAAAAGCCTGACACATGTTCCTTTCATTCATTTTCCTTTCATTCATTTTCCTCATCTCCTTTCAGGATCCCACTTCCATGAATTTTAGATTGAGAGATTGTTTGATTATGTGTCTAGGTACACACATTATCAAAACAAAAACGTTATAGATAGTTACAGCTACATTAGCCAAACAAAAACATATTTTGGAAAACAGCTTAAGTGTTTTTTAAACTTGGTTACATAAATTATAGTATATACTCAAAGTGAGTGACTAGACAGACATTAAAATGATGATGTCAAGTTATATTTAGTGAGAGTATTTCTTATATTGTTTTTAGCAAAGAGAACACAGGACAACATATATTATTTCATTAAAAAAGAGATAAATATTAATGAAAGATGTGAACAAAATGCTGAAACAAAATTCTGGTATTTCTGGGTTTTGTACATTTGAGGAATTTTCTTATTTTTGTATTTTCCATAATTATGCTTCATAATTGTTACACAATGAATTAGACACCAACAATTTTATAACCAAGAACTAAGTGCTAATGTGTTAAATTATTTTTAAGGAAAAAGTATTTTTAAATAAACATATTGAAAAGCTTCTGCACAGCCAAAGAAACAATCACGAGAATTAACAGACAACCCACAGAATGGGAAAAAATTTTC
>CM052441.1:55751113-55769700 GCA_028533085.1 Varecia variegata
CATGGCTTCTATTAAAAAGTCCAAAAACAAACAATGTCGGCATGAATGTAGAGAGAAAGGAATGCTTATACACTGTTGGTGGGACTGCAAATTAGTACAACCTTTATGGAACACAGTATAGAGATTTCTCAAAGAACTGAAAGTAGAACTATCCCACTACTGGATATTTACCCAAAGCAAAAAGGAATCATTTTATCAAAAAGACACCTGCACTCGAATGTTTATTGCAGTACAATTCACAATTGCAAATATGTGGAATCAACCCAAATGCCCATTAATTTATGAGTGGATTAACAAAATGTGGTATAGGTATACCATGGAATACTATTTAGCCATAAAGAAGGATGACTTAATGCCTTTTGCAACAATTTGGATGGAACTGGAGACCATTATCCTAAATGAAGTATCTAAAGTATGAAAAAACAAACACCACATGTACTCACTATTAAATTGGAACTAACCAATGAGCACTCATGTGCATAGAGGGAGGTATAATTCAATGGAAATCAATGGGTGGGGGAGAAGGAGATGTGCAAAAACCTACTTAACAAGTACAATGAACACTAGCTGGGTGATGGCCACACTTATAATCCTGACTCAAGTATTCCATAAGTGATCCTGTAACCAAAAACATTTCTACCCCCATAATACTTCAAAATAAAAAAAAAAAAAAAAAGACTGACAGGTGATGTAGTGCAGTTCTGTAATCCCAGATACTTGGAGGGCTTAAGTGGGAGGATTGTTTGGGCCCAGGAGTTCAAGGGTGTAGTTTGCCTGTGAATAGCTACTACACTCCTGCCGGGCAACATAACAAGACTCTGTCTCTTAACAATAAAAACTAATAACAAAAATAAACCTATGTCCCACCTCTTACATTTTAGCAAATAGATTTGCTGCTTTTGCTGAAACTGTGCTAACAATCTAGAATCTCTCTTCCAATTCACATGTTGCTAAAAAGGATAAAAGTTATAGGTAATTTAATTTGTTTTCAAAGATGCAGATATAAAAGCCTTAAATAAATCCAAATCCTTTCATAATTAGACTAATTAAATTGTGGTATGCTCTAAAAGTTTTGTTTTAGCACAGCTAACTCTTTTTGGATATCTTGGCTACAGGTTCCACAGCAATTTTTAATTAACCAATCTGGTATTGTTATTCATTCAGAACTTTAAATTGAACCATTACATTTTATTTATTAAAATAAAAACAAGAGTTATCCATTCCCAAATCAGTATCCTTAAATTCTAAAGTGTTCCAAAAACAGAAAAATTGAAAATTCTCAGTAGCAAGGTCATTTGTAAGTGCTGAAAGTTTGTTTTCAAATTTCATTATTATTTACTTTATTTTGATGAATTTGATCTGGTTTTCTTAAGCTTAAGGTGACCTCATTTAACTTTTCAAGTATATCTGAAAGATACATCACATTTATTCACAGAATTTCAATCTTGATGTTTATTTTCCCAATGACAGAATTTTTAAAATAAAACAGTGATAAAGAGTGAGTAGAATTTGTTTTAACTCAACCATATTCTTCGAGAACCCTTTTACTTCTGTGTCTAGAATAAGATGTTCAAACTCTTATTGTGTGTTCCATATGAAATAACTGATCACTCAAGGAGTTATTCTTAATTTTATTATTAACACTGTTAAAAGCATTCATAGATTTGTGGAACTCTTGGTAAAAATTTTCAAAGACTAAATGTGGCTAATGAATAATGCAATGAAATTGTTAAAATACTTGATACAATTTTTTAAGTTAGCTATAAATCCACATTGTCAACAAGCCATAGCTGGCATTCCCATCTGTAACAGAAGCAATGGCCTCAAAAGAGGGAAATTCTTTTCCATAAAATAATTTGTAAGTGTTTCAAGTATAGAAAAACCCTTCAAATTTATTATCAGTAATTTTAAAAATAACATTTTATCTATGATTTTTCATTCCATATGATCTTTTCAAATACAGATAGTAAAACCTCATCATCCAAAGGAAGTTTCATCCACTTGTAATGAAAATTTGTTTTGACTACAGCTCATTTCACAGCTAATTTTTGACATCTTTTGCCATCTCATTGATTATTCTTTACATGGTATTTTTGCTCAATGGAAAAATTATTTCACTCAGCTTTCTTTGGTCAGCATATCAAACTATCTTATATAGTTAGTAAAATTAATTTTCCCTAATAATATAAAGGTTACTATTTTGTGATCATGTATGTTCATATAAGCAGCAAACTGGATAGACCTGGAACCCATTCTACTAAGTGAAGTAGCACAAGAGTGGAAAAACAAGCACCACATGTATTCATCATCAAATTGGTATTAACTGATAAACACTTAAGTGCACATATAGTAATAACATTCATCAGGTGCCGGGCGGATGGGAGTGTGTATGAGGGGATGGGTGTATAGATACATAATGGGTACAGTGCACATCATCTGGGGGATGGACACTCTTGAAGCTCTGACTTGGGTGGGGCAAAAGCAATATACGTAACCTAAACATTTGTACTCCTGTAATATGCTGGAATAAAAAAAAAAATCCAACACCCTTTCATGAAAAAAACCCTCAACAGAGTGGACATGGAAGGAACATACCCTAAAATAATGAAAGCCATATATGACAAACCCACAGCCAACATCACACTGAATGGGAAAAGTTGAGATTATTCCCACTAAGAACTGGATCAAGACAAGGATGCTCATTGTTGCCATTTGTATTCAACATAGTACTGAAAGTCCTAGCCAGAGCAATCAGACAAGAGAAAGAAATAAATGTCATCCAAATCAAAAAAGAGGCAATCATATTATCCCAGCATTATATAACTCATTCATATAACAAAAAACACTTGTACTCCCTAACCTATTGAAAAAAATTCTCTACCCAAACAGCTACCTCCCCAGTTTTTTCTGTCTTAGCAATGACAACACCAGTATTTTAGTTGCTTTAGCCAAGATGTTAAAGTCATTCTTGTCTTCTCCATTTCTTTCACACCCCATTTCCATTCCATTAGAAAATGCCTTTGGTTCTAATCTCAAATACACATTCAAATGGAATTCCTTTTTATCACCTCTATTGGTACTGTTCTCTACATATTATTCGTTTAATAAAACTCAAAAATTCTGCATAAGAAACCACTCTAAAACTTAATGGCTCAAAATAACAGCCAATTATTACTACTTAAAAATCTATAGGTCAACTGGGAAAGAAGTTTTGGTGATCTGTAGCTGGAATGCAATGAGGAGAGAGATAAAAGGTAAAGTTAGAAAAATCGGAGTTGCCAGATTACCAAGGGCCTGTGTCAACCAGAGTTAGGTTTTTTGAATCTTACTCTGAATGAAATAGTGTTGTAGATTAAATGTACAAATGTAGTAATTATTACCTTCCACGTATCCACATTTCTTTGTAGTGTGACTTTGTAGCTTTTCCCCACAAGGAATCTGGGTGGGCTTCATGACTTGTTTTGACCACTGGAATGAGCAAAGTGACATCATATGACTTCCAGTTTCTTTGTATATAGGCTTCAATCCACCTTGCATGGTTCTGCTCTCTTAGAACCTCGCCAGCTATCATCAGATCAAACCCAGGCTAGCTTGCTAGAAGATGAGAAATCACGTGGACTAGAGGTTAGTACACTCAGTTGCCCAACTTTATGCTCCAGAGATGTTAGAGAGCCCAGCTGCTCATGGCGTTCCAGCTACGCTGGGCATGCCCCCAGCTAAGGCCCTCTGTGTTTAGGGCCTTCCTCTTACCCTGCAATTCTCTTCCCCACATGTTGTCGGTTCTCACCTACTCTATGTTTCTGCTCCATTCAGAGAGATGCACCTTGAATCAACTTTTTAAAATGTCACCAGAGCCCCTCCATCTCCTAAACATGTTTTAACATTTTTGATAGAATCTATTATTTAGTTCAGGCGTCACTGTCTGTCTGCACTGGAGGAATGACACCAGAGACCAAAGCCGCTGTGTTTTGTGTACTGACTCATCCCCAGTGACTAAATCAGCACTGTTCAAGAAAATTAAAATGCAAGGCACATGAGTAACTTTAAATTTTCTAACACCCACATGAGAAAAGGTAAAAAGTGGTAGGTGAAATTAATTTTAATAATTTTGTATTTAACCTAACATAACCAAATTATTATCATTATGACATGTAGCCAATTTTAATAGTATGAATATAGTTTATTTCACATTGTTATAAAAACTGTCTTTGAAATACAGTATGTATTTTTTTTATATTTACACACATCCCAAATCAGATAAATGCTCAATAGCCACATGCAGTCAGGCTATCATTTTGAACAGCACAAATGAAACTCATTGGTCGTGTTCCATGAGTATTAGTCGGAACTATTTCAACCCAAGCAGCCTACACACAACTGGACCAAATGAAAGAAAAGGAAGATCCTGTGGCAACACTGAAAGTACTAGTTCTACAGCTTTATCAGCTGAGGGCAGGTCCTACTACTTTCTTCACTTTATCACACTGTCCCTGAAGGTTTTAGTACATGTTCCTCCAACTTTATCTCAATTTTCTTGAATGTTTTACTGTTTCTCTAGTTTTTTTAATCTCATTGCTCTTAACACTTTTAAGTAAAAAGTAAAACATTCAAGACCACTAAGATTAAGGCTGTTGATAAGCAAGAAAAAAGCACAACACAAAATAAGTCAATTCTCATCCTTGTTTCTGTGTTCACAAAAGTAATATATGTACTCAGAATTCCAGTTAGTTATTTTGGCTAGATGTTGAAAAAAATAAACAACCTTATTCAACCCTTTTCTTTTCCACTGTAAGATTCTTGTGGTTAAAAATCCTGTCATGGATCTTTAAGTTCACGCCAGAGGTTAAAAAAACCAAATTTTCCCCATTTCTAGGTAATTACATTTGCAGTTCATTTTGCCCAAAAAGCTCACTGTCCTGTCTATCTAGCTTCCTCCTTCAGGTGTCAGATTAAATAACACCTGGGGAGGTGGTGTCTAAATTAGGCTATCCTCACTATTAGACATTTCATAGCACTGACCTTCCTTCAGAGCACTTACCACGATTGTAAATACGTAATCATGTGAATAATTATCTTGCAGCACAGAACCACGCTGCATCCCCAGCATAAAGCACAGTTACTGACACAAAGCAGATGCTCAAAAATACTGAGTAATGAATGTAATATGTGAAAAATGTGATTACTGAATACATGAAAATTTAGAAGTAGAAAAGATTGTTAATATCAACTAATGGCCAGTGCCTTCACTTAGGATGACAGTCCTACAGGTGACATTGGAAAATTCATAAACAAGTAACACAGACACACACACACACTTTTAACTTATTTCTCTTCTATTTGTACCTGGAAAGTTTTGTGAGTGAGTATAGTATAAGGGATAAAATGCCAAAGGGCAGCGTGCAGGGCATTATGAGAAAAGCTGAGCAGATGGCCAAGGATGTGCCACGCTTCATTATTAAGCAATTGTGTGACCTTCAGGCACTCTGAACCTTAAATTCATTCTTTGTAAAATAACTTTGCTGGACTTGATCTCTATGATACTCTGTTTTATCAATTCTAAAATACACTATTTTTTCACATTTTAACCTCCCTGAAATCAAGATGCATCTTACAATCAATGCTTTTTACATCCCTGTCAAGGGTGGTTGTGAGTGACATAAACAAAATAAAAAATCTCCCCTTGATACCTTCTGGAAAGATCAAGAAAGCACTAATACTAAAGCACTTTAGATTCAGTGAAAGACAAGGATTGAGCCATAAAGTTCTGCAATTCTAAGTTATTTCTTTTATTACCTGTTTCCTAACATTTTAAATCATTCTGAATTAAAAGGTAAACAGCTATGGAATAGTATTTCTTTGTGTGAATCGCTGACCTGATTCCTGTTAATCATTTTGTAGGTCAAAATAGCCAGGATGTTCAGGCTCAGAGATGACACAGTATGAAATATTCACAGTATGTTTTCATACATGGATAACTCAAATATCATTAAACATACATATTCACCTAAAGACATTCTTTTCTGGATGAGGAAATAGTCCTCAACCTAGAATTCTCCAAATAAGAAGCTTCATTTTCCTGCTCAGCATGAACAGAAGACACATTATAAAATCCCGGGAATAAATGCTTCTGTCACTTTTCATATCCTTTCACACCATGGTAGATTTTTACTTTTTATGAATTGGGCATCATGTATTTATTTGAACAATTATGATATCTCTTTGTAAATAAGCACTATAATTATTAAGACCCCCCTCACACACACGCACCCTCCTCAGAAGAATTTTAGAGTTCTTCCACTGCTCTATCATTTCTTATTAATTACTTTGTGTTTCAATATTCTGCATATAGTTAATTTCAGTTAATTACACCAGGAAACCCTCTAGAAAAAAAAATGCTGTATGCACACATTCACCCTAACACAGAATTGTATCCATAGAGCCAACATCTGGACACATTTATATATGTCACCCCCCACAAACACAAAGACTTTCTTCAATGACTTTTCTTTAGTATTTTGCCTTTCATAGTCAATGTTTTCTATAACCTACATCAATTCCCCTTTTTGGGTTAAAAATGGCACAATTTTCAATCTCCCCCTTTAATTCTTGCTTCGGTTTGTTTTTCAACATATTGGCTTAATGTCAAATCTTCACTTAAAACTGTTTTTTGCTAATTTTTGCTATGCAGCCACTATTATTTAAGCAGAGGTGTTTGCACTTAATGCCAAGTGAAGGCAGCGTGAGCTGTCTAAATGGTGCATTAGGGAGAACAGCTGATGGATTACAAATCTCCGCATTTCACCAACAGAAATGAATTTGAATCCATCAATTTTATTCCCTTATGCCAAATTTAGGAAGTTCAGTTTATGCAGATCTGTCAAAATATTACATTAAACACCTAGATGAACGAGTTAAATTAATTTAATTTTACAGTTTGCCTTGATTGGGTTAGGGTAGTTCTATACACAAAGCAGAAACTCCTAGGGAAACTGCACCTAGGCAGGGAAGGGATCAGGGCAGTGGCAGCTGGGCTCAGCCGAATGGTCAGACAAGGTGTTAGAAATCAGTAACAAGGGGAGGGAGGTGCCTAGACTTTCCTTGTGACACCCGTGCCTGTCTTTTACTTAACACCTATCTGATGGCCCTGAAAGAAAGTAACCACAGCAGGGAATAAAATTAAGATGAAAAAAGGCCACTGCGCTTGCAATGCAGAGCAGATCAGTCAGGGCGACCAAAATGAAAGAGAAAAGGGAACAATAATCCTGCTGTGTGGTTATATAGCACCTTTCATCGAAACAATGTGAGAATTCTCTATTTTTGCAGGCCAGCTCCCTAGAGGGCTTTGAAAGCAATTCAGGAGGGAAATAAAAGGATTGCAGAACAGATTTCAGGCTTGAATGATAAAATGGACATTCTGCAAGACAGATTTTACTGAATTGATAACTGGATGATTGAGGCTGTCACACATAAATAAATTGAAAAGGAGTAAAATCAAAAAGAAAGCAGAAAATTTTGAAAGGATATAAAAGTACAAAGAAAACCTGATGACCTTGAAAGAAGGTCAGAGAACCAGCCTCTACATTCAGAGACAGTCAAGAGGATTCAAACCTGGAAATCTAGTGGGCTCCTAGCAAGTATGATCAGGTCCAAAATATGAGACCCGTACCTTTCCAAAACAGCTTGGTACCAACACTGCACAGTTGGCAAAGGTTAAGCAGTCATCAAATCACGGAATCAGTAAGTTGATTTAAGCAATAGTTACCCTGAAGTCTAGTCTTCTTTTTTCCTTTCTTTTACAGAAGGATGGGTCTATGAAGGATTGCTATAGTGGCCCATCAGGCAGAATCCAGGCTTCTGCTGGAGTTTTTCTTGGGTGTCTCTTACGGGTAACATGGGCTCCACAGGATATTCCTCACCTAGGCCGCATCCCATTCCCTACACAGTAATGGAGATGGGATACCTTGGCCACCTCTGAGTCACAACCTAGACCCTGAAAGGAGGAGGATTCCCATATCCTTTCTCAGGCCCCTCAATTGGCTATTCCAAGAAAACTTAGAAAGGGAAGGGGTTCCCTGGAGGCTCTCTCTCTCCTCCTGCTGTTAGAATACATACATCCAACCCCCTCTCCAACCACTGGAAACACTAGTAGGTGGTGCTCAGAACATTACTGCACCAAGAAAGTTGGGGAAGAAGAGGAATTGGGGGAGAGGAGTGAGATGTCAGAAGTAACTGCATACCCTGGGCAAGGAGAAGCATCCCATTCCCAGAACCTCCATGTAACCCCGGATCTCAGCCACTCTCTTCCTGAAAGAAGCAGCCACCTTCCTTCCATGTCCAAGGAGACACTGGACATGGCCTCGTTGCCAGGTTGGATGAAAAATTCTCCCCTCCTTTCCCATGAGGAAAGCCCTATCTATGCCCTTTCTCTGATGGTGTGGATACCAGTGAGAAGGAAATGCAGTGGTGTCCAGAAGTAAATATTAATACAAAATAGGCTTTCAGTACGTCAGAACATAAGTTTCTCCCACTCTTCTTCAAAATGAAAGATCAATGGATCAAAAGTGCCTCATTTCATTTGCAGACATTAATAGTGAGGCTTACGTTGTTTCACCTTAAGGCTGGGCCTGATTTTCACATTGAAGAAAGAACTACAAATAAATTCCTAAAACAAGTTTCTATTGAGCACTACCTGGTACAAAGTAATGATTTGTTAATGCCACTGGTATCTTATACTTTTCTTAGAAATGCATTCTATGAGCATAATCTGAAACTGGACTCCTTACTATAATAGGAACGTGATATGTTGTGATATAATAAATGTATATCTAGGCATGTGTGTATGAGTGTGTGTGTGTGTGTGTGTGTGTGTGTGTGTGTGTGTGTAGACACATAGGCTGCTTTTCTGCAATTGAAATACCCTGTTACTCAAGAATAACAAAATTTTTAGTGAATTACAGGAAGGAATATGTGGCCTAAGTAAAAGAATATAACATTTAGAAGACAACAGATGATAGTGGAAAGATACAGGGCATAGGTCAAAAACATACTTGGTTTAAATCATAACTCTACCAGTGACCTCAGCTATCATCTTAGCTTCCCCATCTCTGTCTTCATCTATGAAATGAAGATGTCAATATCTACCTGTCTAGGTTAATGGAAGGATTAGAAATTATGTAAATATGATGTCTTTGCACAGCAAGCATTCAGTAAATTGTTGCTACTATTATTAAATATTATTGGGAAGCAGCATAATGTAGAATAAAGAGTAGAGTATTTCAAGAGAAAGGAACTAATTTTAAGTCCAGTTTGATATTTATTAGCAGGATAACTTCGGGAAAGAGTTAACAACCGTGACCCTTTGTTGCCTCATATGTCAAATGGGAGTAATAATAATTATTTCATAGGATTGTTTTAAGTAATAGAATAACATAGATGAAGTGCTTACCTGGATTGCCTAGAATATAGTGGGTGCTCAAAAAAATGTTAATTTTCTTGGTCTCCCTGCCACACAACCAAACATAGCATAGGTTTGTTTTTCAACAATAAAAAAACTAAAAGCGTTTATAACCAGATACCCAAAAAACCTTCCTATAATTATTGCTAGAATATCTATGGTCTACAATCCAGAGAGTGGATTTTGTGAATAGTAGCTTCCAGATTACTCAGAAAGTGTCTATCACTTACGAAACATTCTTTTCTCTTTTTGTCTGCTTGTTTGTTCACTTTCCTTCAACATTGATAAAGCACCTGCTATGTTTAAGGTATGAGCTGGAAGCTGAAGTTGAAAAAAAAGAAAATGTTTATCCAGTTAACATGCTCTTCCCTTAAGGCAAGGCTCTCACTAACAGTGTTTCCCTTCTCCTGCTTCTTAAAGCATCTATTGTGCTGACTGTTCTGCCAAGAGTTGCCTGTTACTCCTCTTTCATCCATTTATGGCATTTCCATTGTTCTGGCCTGATACTGTGCTGAGCCAAGCACTGATGCCAAAAGGGAGAGGGCCAGAGGAAGAGGATTCATGCCCAGAGATCCCTGGAGTCTCTCTCTTGAGAATCTCCCAACAGCCTGGCCAGGGTAGAGGGAAATTTCACTAGCAGCTGCAGCAGTAGTTCATAGCCCTGTGAGAATGTGACATCTCATTCTTTCATTCAAAATGCTTCCTACTCTCTGCTTCTCTTAGATTTTAGTTGCCTGCCTCTGGGACTCAGATGCTTTCATGGAATTGATGCAAACCCCTGGGAAATTTATTTGTCTTCTGATATCATCCATGCTAATGCTCCCCTCCATTAGCTCAGATAATCAAGAATTGACTATACATAGAACTGTGGGGGATGACAAAAGCACTTACAATCTAATGAAAAAGAGTGGAAAAATACTGAAGGAATTTCAAAAGAAAGAGAGACAACAGAAAGAAAGCCACAAATATATACACAAACCAACTTGTATTAACTCAGCTAAGCATGAGAATTAAAGGGGATATGTCATGGCGTAACTGGAACAAATACCACTAAGACTGGAACAGCGTCCCAGTGCCATCAGAGGATAGCAAGCCAGAATGAATATTATGAAAGTGGGTAAAGGTTTGGAAGAAAGGTTCCATGCCATTTTGGGGAAGGAAAGCAAGACGACTTATTGTAGTTGACTCTGATCTCTCTGAAATTAGTTTCTTACTTAAAAGAATGATTTTTGACTGCAATTTTTGAGTTCACATTAAAATCAAGGTACTAGGCAGGGCCAGTTGTTATTATTAGTAGTGGTCCAACCATAATATATGATGGACAGTTGTATCTAGGAAATTAAAGGGTAGCACCAGTTTACAACATGAGTGCACACGCCCATCTCATGTTGGTAGCGTGAGTTCCCAGAAATGTCACTTATGCCCCCACTATTATTGATGATTAAATCTCATCAATACTTCCTAGCAGAGTGGAACAAATCACAGCCCCCACTAATGTCATGAAAAAGAAGGACTTTGGTAAATTCCAATTTCCCATTGAATATATTATTTTTATATAAGATAGCAGGATAGGGCACTGGAGTGGTTCATTGCAAATTAAATAAAGTAATGGTGTCCACTATAGCAGTAGTTCCTTATCTGACCATGAAATTATTAATAGCATGTTTTCTAGATTCCAGATGAATGTTTGTTATCAGTGACTTCATAAATGGTATTTCTCCTCCCAAGTTGTAAATACCAGTGGGTTTACGTTCACTGGAATGGTTGTATTGTACATCCTTATAATATTCCCAAAAAAGTATATATCTACTTTAATTTTCACAAAGCCATTCACTATGATTTATTGGAAGTAAACTTAAAACCTGACAAGAAGGTCCGCCACTGCAGCAATGACCTTCTAATTCCTGGAATAACAAAAAGGCTCTGAAAAACTATAGATGACAGTGAACCATTTACAACAAACTCTAAGCACCACAACCACCAGTTAAAATCATGCTGGGTCACAAAAACAGAATGAAATTATTCAATTAAATCTCAAAAAAAAAAAAAAATCTGGTCTTAGATGAGGCACCTCACCTGTAAAAACATTATTACAATGATCTGGATATAGGAAAGTTCATGTCTTGGAAGTTCTATTAGATTCCACATACCAGAGTATAAAGAGTACTAATTTCTTCTAGAAGAAATTAATTTCACAGTCATATTTCCTCTAAGATGGTTTAGGCAAATTCTTTCATAATCCAGCCCCATTAGGCAAAAAGTGGTATCAGTGTAAGGAGAGAAGGGTGATCTATCTAGATTATCAAGGGGAGTCCATATAGATCTATCAAAATCATCAGTGGGATTTTTCCCTGTACGTAGAATACCCAGGGAGATATTCCCCTTAAGAGAAAGAGAATAGAATAGAGTATTCTATCTGTGCTCTAGTCCATGAAAACATTTGAAGTGGTGAGAAGACTCAGAGACTCCACCCCAGAGAAATGTGTGTTAAAGTGACATAGTCTATCACATAGGTACTGGACAGAGGCTAGAATGGCAGAGTAAGTGGAGATAATCACAGAGGATTTGGCAAATACAGAATGAGTGGTGAAGAGAGGGCAGAGATATGAGCTATATAGTATAAACTTGCTATAGAGAGGTGTGCAACCCATTAGCAAACTTCACCCCAGGTGATCAGACACTGTTGAGATGAGAAAAAAGTTTGTGTTGGTCATCCTGACCCTGTTGGGGGTAATCCCCTGATAGTTCTTGATAGCACACAGTCACAAGTAAGAGCCTTGTGATAACCTCCACAGCTGACTGGCCGGCCATCTATAAGAATGTGCCCACTGAAGGAAGGCTGACAACAAACAATTGAGCAACTGCTTTGGTGAAAAGAGGGCAAATAACTGCAATTGTTGTAAGCTGAGGAGTGTAAGATACATTAAGACACACACTCCAACAGCCTCAAGAGCTGAAAGATAAACCATTCTAGGTTTTTTTGAAGGAAAACACTAGATGCTCTTAAAGCACTGCATGCACCAAGATTGTTTTCATGTGATTTTTTTTTTCCCCGCTAAATCTGTATTTCTCTAGTTTTAAAGGGTATTGGGATGGAGTTGTATGATAATTAATAGCATATCTTTGTGTTCATATTATTAATCTTTTCAATGCTTCATAATTTTTTTAAATTAAACTTTTTATATTTTTTAGTTCTTAAATTTTTTTAATTTTTTTCAGCATATTATGGAGGTACAAATGTTTAGGTTATGTATATTGCCTTTGCCCCACCCAAGTCAGAGATATATAATATTCATAGGTCAGAACCCTCAATACTATTAAGATGTAAATTAATTACAAATTAATTTATATATCCAACTCAATCCAAATCATATTCTCAGGGAATATTTTTTTGGTAGATATTGATAAACAGATTTCAAAATGTATATGAAAAAGCAAAGGATCTTGAAGAGTCCATATCATTTTGAAAATGAAGAACAAAAATAGGAAGTCACACTAGTCAATTTCATGACAATATAAAGCTCCAGGGAACCAATAGTCATATAAATCAGCAGAACAAAATATAAAGTCAAAAAGTGTATCTACAGCATTACAACTGATTTTTGACAAAGATGCAAAGGAGATTCAGTGAAGAAAGTGTAGTCTTTTCAACATTGATGCTAGAAAAACTATATATTCATGTGTCTGGTGTATAAATGAATCTTGACCCATACTTTATCAACTCATAATGGGTCATAGACCAAAATATAAAATGCAAAATAATAAAACTGGAAGACAATATAGGAGAAAATCTTTCTGACCTCAGGCTAGGCAGAGTATTAATACAGTTTATAAAGTTTAGAAAATATTCAGCCAGAATAAGAGGAGAAAACAAAATGTAATAATGCCAACTGTAATAAATGAAACTAACTGTATTACAAATTTATAAAATATCTAACTAACTAACCTACTTTGGGAATCAACACTTTTATTGGATACTATTGGAGAAAGACAAAAAGACCTGTACAAAAGTACTTTAATTTAGCATATGTGTTTCTTGCAGGAATATGGGTAATTCTGAAACTAATTTTTGTGTTTACTAGGGTTGAGGAAATAAGTATATTATACATAATGATAGGATTTTTTTTTTTACTATCTGAGAAAGAAGTTATAATAAATAATTATAGTAAGACTAGAATGGACTTTTGGTGTTGGATTGGAATCAGAAGTCTCAGTATGAATGAATGCCTACTCTTAATATAATTATGAGAAAAGATCATATAAAACCAAACTGTAGGGCATTATACAAAATAACTAGCCAGCACTATTCAAAAATCATCAGAGTCATGGAAGACAAGACTAAGGAACTATCACAAATTGGAAAAGACTAAGAAGACATGAAACTAAAAGCAATGTAGTAACCTGGATTGGATCCTGGAATAGAAGAAGTACATTAGTAGCAAACTGGTGAAATACAAATAAAGCTCACAGTTTAATTAAATGTATTGTACTAAAGTTAATATTTTAGTTTTTATAATTATACTAAGGTTATGCAAGATGTTGAAAGCTGGGTGAGATATATGTAAAAACTCTGAATTAATTTTTTAACTCTTCTGTAAACCTAAAATTATTTGAAAATAATAGTTTTAGAAGTTTTGTATTATATGTCTCACGATATTAATATCATCCTGACCCTTAGGATAGTATAATATTTTTCTATCCTAAGATATAGTACAACATTTGAAAATGGTTGCCATTGGTGGTATGATGATGATGATGCTGATAATTCTATGTGAGAAAATTAATCAACTCAATTATTCTTTAATCTTAAAATACCATTGAATTGAGCATCTTCTAAAGTAAAGGTACGAAAATCCTTTTTAATACTTATCTCTTTGATTCCTTCATCTTTCTGATAGAATGAATTCAATATAAAGACCATGCCAATTGTGGGAGGAAAAAAAATCTGATTTTTCCCATACTCTGTAGGATTGTATGTGGTACAAGCTAGAATGAAACTTATAGGATATGTCCAGGGGCACAGGACTAGTGAGTTGCAGGGCTGTGGTTCACTGAGTAACCCCTTACTCCCCCAGCACCAAGTCCAGGGCTTTTTTTGACAATCCTTTATGGTCTCCCATACAGTAAATTTTATACAACAATTTAAGGGGTTTCAGTTGGATTATTTTAATGAAAGTAATAACATTTGTAATTAATTTTAAATTTAGTAATGGAAGAACAAGGGAAATGTTCCTTCAATGAAATTTCCTTGCATGATTTCTTCAGATGGTTTTGCCATCGCCAGTTTCACTGAGAACATCACCCTGTTGGAAGATGCACTGTGAACAGATGAAGCACCTTTCAACCTGAGTAATTACCTCCCAGGGCTATAAACCCTCTGTACCCAACACATAACAAAGCCTTGTCATTAAAATATAAATTACCTTTCTCTTTTTGATCTATTTTAAAAGAGAATTGCAGGCCCAACAGCTGACTGGGAGGCAGGGGGTAGAGGAAATCAGAGTAGAGAGGAATGCTGGCCTGGAAAGAGCAATCTCCTTCCCTGAAAATGAGCTCTGTTTTGAGGCTTGGGTGGGGAAAATGTTGGGGATTAAAGCGATAGGTGGGATGGGACTAGGAAATCAAGAAACAATTAAAGCAACAGCTGCTTCCCATCCCTTCCTTTCTTTGACTTTACTCTCAATGATGAATTTTGTAGCACTAAGTTGGCTTTGTAGAACAGGAAAAAAACTAAAACAATCACCATGGAATTTTTTTTCTCTTCTAAGAAATTTTCAGTACAAATAACTTCAGGACACACATATCTCAAACATTAAATTAAAGATCTTTTATCCTTTGCTGCCACCAAGATCCCCCCAGTTGTATAGAAATGAGAATTGGAAAATATTGCCTAGTGGACCTCGTGGGCAACCTGAACTTCTGAAAAACAGTAACTACAACAGATGTTTCTTTCCTATGATCTGTGTTTGATCTCCTAAATAATGTTTCACTACCAGGGGCTTGGCAAAGGGTCAGGAAATGTGTATAATTTAAGGATAAAATATGGAAACAACAAAAAAATTCCCATGATACCCTGACAACTGCAGCAAATTCCAATGATCAAAACATGGTTTATGTTACAGCAAATAATCTTTATTTTAAATGTCTGATTTCCAAAGATACACAAGTTTTCAGACAAAGGGCAAGCAGCCGTTTGCAACAAAGCCACATCATTTTATTTTGCAGACAATAGTAAAGAAGTCCCAGGTACAATAAGTCATATATGGATGTCAAAAAGTCAGATTCTTCCTCATGCTGTCTACTAAATTTTTGAGAATAAGCTTTTAGAAATCTAGTTTTTGGAAATTATTTCTCCAATTTGACTTTCAGGAATTTATTCAAATCTCCTAACTTTAAAAAAAAATTATTCCAGGAAATTATTCATTTTGAAATAAACAACTAGACAATTACTCACAATGATGCTCCATATTCTTGAAGAGCACCACTGCATCATTTCACCTCAATCTGATCCCCCTCCAAAAAAACAATTATTTCCTCCCACTTTTCAAACTTTTGTTCAAGGGTCCTTTATCCTTTCATGTGATCACTATAAATATTAAAGCCTGTATTCTCACTCTAGGAAATATACTAGAGAATATTTTCTTTTATTTAAAAAGTTGTCTACAACCAAATTGGTCAAAGAAGTTTAGCTTAAAAGATTGAGTTGTATTTTTCTACCCTTTCAAGCACTGTTAGCTAAAATAATTCTCTTCATCATAAGTCAAGTCAGTCATACCTTCATTTGGTGTCACTCAGAGAGCTATAATTATTAAAATGCAGACTCTCAGAGATCATATTTCTGGAAAAAAAATGTGTGGCAGTGGTTTAGCTGGATGTACAGTGATGCCACACTTACCTTAGTAAAGGAATACACATGGAATCAATGTAATGTGTCATGCAAAGTATAGATATTTATAACAAAATGTATAAAATTCATGGCCGCATTTTGGAAGAATGCCAAGCCCATGAAATAATATCTTTCCCATCTTTTTATTGACCATTAACAATCATAGACCACATGCAGTATAAATCAGAAAATAAAATAATTTTACTTAAGCTCAACAAGAGAAATAAAAAATAATTCCATGTTTATAAGGAAGTAAAATATTCCCTACACTCAGCAGTCACAATGATAAATCCAAGTGTGTACTGCTAATCCTTTCAAGAGCCAAAGCAATAGGTTCTCCCCATTTTGTTCGTAGGTCTACTCTCTCAATTTCACTATTATGTGTTTGCTATTTTAATTCCAACTCCTCAAAAGAACCTATGCTTCCCTTAGGTGTCACTCCAAAGTATAATCTATTGCATTTCTAAACCATGAAACACAGTAATTCTTTTACCATATGGTTTTTAGTAACTGAAATGAGATCCCAGGAGTAAAATGCCTTATATTCAAGATCAGCTTCCTTCTTGAACTTAAGGTAAAATAAGATATGAAAGTATAATGAAAGTAAATGCAATTGTGAGAAAATGAATATTTTTAAGTAGTGAGAAATTCCCTATAAAATAAACTCTCATAGGAATCCCTAAACTCAAAATAAGAATTACTGGTTCTCAAAGAATTCACTCTTCTATCTACACTTAAGTGAAAAATGGTGATATGTTAAAAGATGCAAATGCTTTTTAGTTAAATATGTCATCATATGTTCCTGCTTTGTATGCACCATCTGTTTTTTTTTTTTCCCCTCTACATTGAATTGAGTTGTGGTGACTATATTTTAAATGTGGCTAAGTTTAACAGACTGCCTACACTTAAGTTATCTTTGTATTTTATGATGCTTTCCCATTTAATAGTGAATAGATATTCTTACTCATATTTAAATAATGAATTTTAAAGAAGAAAAAAAGGATTTGTTCACCTTGAATGTTTGATCTAAAAAAACTTTTATATGGTGGATAAAGATTATTACATTTAATAAGTTTTCCCTTAGGTGTCAATTATTTTAAATCCATATTTCACTTATTTCTATAAGAATGTGGTGGTTATTTAGACCATGAATACCTTTAAAGAGATCAAAGGGCTTTAGAAGACTAATGTATGAAGTAGAAATAAACTTTTCTTTTTCAGTGGTTTTGAGAAGATCCTCTTGAAATCAAAAGCAGCAGAGCCCACTACTGGCATAGTTGCTGAAACTTTTCTCTAGTCAAATAATTGGATGTTGCTTGGAGCTAAACTTTTACAGGATAAAAGCAAAGTCTAGGAATATAAATAATACAAAATTTTCAACCATTTTTTAAAACCTAGTGACTTATGCAATATGGTGTTGTGGTCCATATAAAGGTCAACATTAGGATGCTTCCATTACCAAAATGTCATTTTGGAGACATACATTTAGAAATCTGTAATTCTTCCAGACAACTAAGGACCAACGGTGACATAAGTCAGCCAAGTCACTGGAACAGCCCATGGAAAGAGACTCCAAATGAAATTTCAAGAGATATGTGACCCTCCCTTAATTGCATGGACTAAGTTTTACAGAGTGATGAATGTGAATTGAATCAACAAATATTTATTATTTGTTATCATTCCACCAAGAAAGATGTCACAGAAATTTATCTTAGCTTTGGCTTTGAATGCAGAGTATCTTAGTTTTTTGTGGTAGTTGTAAAAATTACAACAAATTAGTTTAAAACAACAGAAATTTGTTATCTCATACATATGGATACTATAAGTGTGAAATTAGTATGACTGAGCCAAAATTGAGAGGTCAGCAAGACTGTGTTCCCTTCAGAGGCTTTAGGGGAGAATCCATTGTTTGTCTCTTTCAGCTTCTAGTAGTTTCTGGTATTCCTTGGCTTGTGGTGGCACCACTCCAATCTCTAACTCTATGGTCATCTTGCCTTCTCTCTGTCTTTGTTTAAATCTCCCTCTACTTTCATTTTATAAGGATACATGTAATTCATTTAGGGCCAGCCCCATAATCCATGAAAAATCTCTCCATCTCAAAATCCTTAACTTAATCACACTTGTAATTTCCTTTTCGTCAATAAGAGAACATTACAGATTTCAGGGATTAGAATGTAAATGCCTTTTGGGGGCTGCTTTTCAGTATACCACAGAAAAATAAAATATATATCAAAAAATTCATAATTA
>CM052441.1:55770200-55865415 GCA_028533085.1 Varecia variegata
AGTAAATATTTGCAAACCATGTATCAGATAAGAGGTCAATATCCAAAATACATATGGAACTCATACAACATATTAGCAAAAAACCAAATAATTCAAAATAAAATTGGGCAAAGGACTTGAATAAGCATTTCTCAAAGGAAAATATATAAATGGCCAACAATGTCATGTAGTTATATGAAAATGTGCTTGACATCCCTAATCAGTGGGGAAATGCAAATCAAAATCACAGTGAGATATTACCCTACACCTGTTAGAATGGCTATTATCAAAAAGACAAAAGATAACAAGTGCTGGTGAGTATATGAAGAAAAATGATTCCTGGTATACTGTTGATAGGAATGTAAATTGGTAAAATCATTATGGAAAACAGTATGGAGGCTCAACAAAAAATTTATAATAGAACTATTTCTTGATCCAGCAATCCCAGTTCTATCTTGGAGAGATATCTGCAATCTTACATTCATTTCAATATTATTCACAATAGTCAGGACATGGAAACAACCTAAATGTCTGCTGATCAGACATTTGCTGAAGAAAATGTGGTATATACATACACAATAAAATATTATTTAACCTTTAAATGAAAGGAAATTTATGACAACATAAATGAATGTGGAGAACATTATGCTAAGAAAAATAAGCCAGATGTAGAAATACATACACTGCATGATCTCATTTACATGTGGAATTGAAAAATGTTAAACTCATAATAACAGAGTGGGAGGGATTCATCCCCCAGATGCAAGAATGATTCAACACACACAAATCAATCAATGTGATACATGTTTCAACAGAATGAAGGACAAAAACCATACAATCATGTCAATTGATGCTGAAAAAGCATTCAATAATATTCAATATCCCTTCATGATAAAAACTCTCAAGAAACTGGATATGGAAGGAACTTATCTCAACTCGATAAAAGCCATATACAAAAGCACAAACAACCAAAGCAAAGTTGGACAAATGGGATCACATCAAGCTACAAAAGTACAGCAAAGGAAACAACCAACAAAGTGAAGAGACAATTCACAGAATGGGAGAAAATATTTGCAAACTACCCATCAGTCTAGGGATTAATAACTAAAATTTGTAAGGAACTTCAACAACTCAATAGGAAAAAAAGAATCAAATAATCTAATTAAAATGTGCAAAGGATCTGAATAGACATTTCTCAAAAGAAGACATACAAATAGCCAACAGGTATATGAAAAAATGTTCAACATCATTAGTTATCAGAGAAATGCAAATCAAAACTACACTGAGGTACCATCTCAACCAAGCTAAAATGGCTTAAAGGCAGGTAATAATGAATGGTGGCAAGGTTGTGGAGAAAGGGAACCCTCGTACACTGTTTGTGGGAATGTAAAGTAGTGCAACCACTGTGGAAAACAGTATGAAGATTCCTCAGAAAACTAAAAATAGAACTACCATATGACCTAGCAATCCCACTGCTGAGTATATATCAAAAATAAGGGAATTCAGTATATCAAAAAGGTATCTGTACTCCCATATTTACTGCAGCACAATTCATAAGAGCCAAGATTTGGAATCAACCTAAATGTCCATCAATGGATGAATGGATAAAGAAATTGTGGTACATATACACAATGGAATATTATACAGCCACAAAAAGAATGAAATCCTGCCATTTGCAACAACATCCATGGAAATGGAGAACAATATGTTAATTTAAATAAACCAAGCACAGAAAGACAAATCTCACATGTTCTCACTCATATGTGGAAACTAAATATTAAAAACAACTCATCTCATGAAGACAGAAGAATGATGGTTACCAGAGGCTGGGAAGGGTAGTGGTGAGGAGTAGGGATAAAGTGAGGATGGTTAATGGGTACAAAATTTTAGTTAGATAATTAGATAGAATGAACAATATATGATAACACAACAAAGTAACTATAATCAACAATAAGTTAGGGTATACTTTAAAATAACTAAAAGAGTGGTATTGGAATGTTCCTGACACAAAGAAATGATGCATGCCTGAGGTGATAGATACCTCATTAGCCTGATTTAATTAGTTCACATTGTATGCCCATATCAAAACATTACATGTATCCTATAAAGATATACAACTCTTATGTAGCCATAATAATTAAAAATTTTTACAAAATTTTAAAAAAAGGAAGTAAACTTGAAAGTCATTCTCTATGATTGAATAAGATGACTCAACATCATAGAGATGTCAATTCTTCACAATTTAATATATAAAGTATCACAATCCAAATAAGACTTTAAATTTCTAACAGTATAGAAGTAGGCTTTAAAGTTTATATTAAAATAATATTAAAATTTAAAATAACTTAAGAAAATTAAATATCTAGGTATAACTTGATAAAATATGTACAGAATTTATATATTAAAAATTTCAAAATATTATTGAAAGAAATCAAACACCTAAATAAGTAGAGAGACATACCACTGCTATGGAATGGCAGACTCAACATAGTAAAAATGTCCATTATACCCAAATTGATCTATAGGTTTAATGCAATTCCTGTCAAAATCCCAGGAAGATTTCTGGGAGACATAGACAAGCTAATTCTAAAATTTTTATGGAAAGGTACAGGCCCTAGAATAGTTAAAACAGCCTTTAAAGAAGAAGAAGAAAGTAGTGGGAATCACTCTACCCATTATTAAGACCTACTATACAGCTACAATAATCAAGACAATGTAGTATTGAAAGAGAGATAGATACATAGATCAATAGAACAGAATAGAAAGCACAGAAAGAGTCCCACACAAATACATCCAACTGATTTTTGACAATGGTGCAAAATCAATTCAATGAAAAAAGGATAGCCTTTTCAACAAATAGTGCTGGAGCAACTGGACATTCATAGGGGGAAAAAAAAGGACCTAAACTTAAACCTCACATGTAATATGAAAATTAACTCACAGACTTAGGTTAAAACATAAAATTACAAAACTTATTTTAAAATGTAGAAGTTCTTTGGAATCTAGGACTAGACAAGTAGTTCTTAAACTTGACACCAAGTGCTCAGTTCATTAAAGGAAAAATTGATAAATTAGACATCATCAAATTTTAAAACTTTTGCTCTGTGAAATGCCTTGTTAAGGGTAAAATGATAAGCTAGAGTGGGAGAAAATATATGCAAATTGCATATCTGTCAAAGGTCTGGTATCTAGAATATATAAAGAACTCTCAAAATTCAACAGGAAAAAAATGAACAATCCAAGTAGAATATGGACAAGAGATATTAATAGACATTTCATCAAAGAGGATATGCAGACAGTAAACACATGGAAAGATTTACATCATTAGACATTAGAATAATGCAAATTAAAACCACAATATCACTACACACCCATCAGAATGTTTAAAATAAGAGAAATTTTGGCAACACCAATTGCTGGCAAGGATGTAAAGAAACTAAATCACTTATATATTGCTGGTGAGAATTTAAAATGGTACAGACAATCTGAAAAACAGTTTCGCAGGTTCCTAAAAAATAAAATTTGCAACTACCATGCATCCCAGCAACTGAACTCTTTGACATTTATTTCAGAGAAATGAAAACCTGTGTTCACACAAATACATGCGCACAAATGCTCATAGCACCTTTACTCATAATAGCCCCAAAGTGAAAATAAATCAGATATCCTTCAACAGCTGAATGGTTAATCAAACTAAAGTACATCTGTACCCTGAAATGCTATTTAGCAATAAAAAGGATCAAACTATTGATACACACAATGACTTAGATGAATCTCCATGTAAGTAGGTCGAGTAAAAAAGCCAACTCCAATAGATGTGCCGTGTGATTCCATCTACATAAAATTCTTGAAATTACAAAATCATAGAAATGCAGAATATGACAGTGTTTTGCAGAGGATCAGGGATAGGTAGGGAAGGGAGGTGATTGGAGCTATAAAAAAGGCAACACAAAGAATCCTACTGGTGATGGAACTGTCATGTATCTCAACTGTCAATATCAATGTTGAGATCCTGGTTGTGATATTATGCTACAATTTTGCAAGATATTACAATTAGGGGAAACTGTGTGTAAAGGCCACATGGGAGTGCTTTGCATTATTTCTTAAAATTTTATTTGAATCTACAATTTTCTCCAAAGATAGTTAATTTAAAAACAGGAAAAACATGTCTTCAAATAAATAAATAAAATGAATAAATATAAAACAAAAATAGGAAAATCGTACACAGAAAAGCAACAAGAAGAAAATAGCTCTTCTAAATATTGAAACATATTATAAAACCTCTATAATTAAAATAATGTGGTGCATGAGTAAACAGACCAATGAAATAGAAAATAAATTCAAGAAATAGATGCAATACATATGGAAATTTATGATTAACACAGTATTTCAAGATTCTCAGGAAATGATAGATTTAAAAAATATATATTTAATTGAGAACTGGATAGCCAATTGGAAAGCTAAGTTACACAATACATCAGAATATATTCCAGTTGGATCAGAAATCTAAACACAAAAAAACAGAAATCAAACACAAATACAAAACAGACTAGCAAACAGCCAACCATAAATACTATTAAAAAACACAAGTGACTTTTATAACTTAAGTATGTAGCAGTCTTTCTAAATATGACTTTATGTACATCAGACTATAATTAAATTTTCATTTAAAAAGAGGATCCATAATAAAAGCAAAAGACAAGTCTATGACACCTTGTTTACAACATATATAACCAAGAAAATAATAATAACTTCTATACACAATAAGACAAAAACAGAAAAATGAGCAAAAGCTATGAACATATTTTACATAGCAAATAAACATGAGAATCTGCCGAACTACATAAATTTTTAGGAAAATGCAAATTCAAACTCTAAGTAGATGTCATTTTACCACCATTTTACAATGAGGCAAGAAAAACTTTGAGAAGTCCAACAACCTCACGTCTTGATGGGAAGGTAGAGTTATAGGAAGCCTTATTCACTGCTGGTGCAAGTATAAATTAATACGAATATTTTGTGAAATTAAACAGGCACATATTTTAATCCCTGGCACTTCCCCTTCTTTATACCTTTTAGAGCAGCAGTCCTCAATCTTTCTGGCACCACGGACGGGTTTCATGTAAGAGGAAGATAATGTTTCCACAGCCGGCGGGTGGGGGATGGTTTCAGGATGATTCAAGCACATTGTGCAGTGAAACCTCTCTGCTAATGATAATCTGTATTTGCAGCCGCTCCCTAACACTAGCATCATTGCCTCTGCTCTACCTCAGATTATCAGGCATTAAATTCTCGCAAGGAGCGCGCAACCTAGATCCCTCGCATGCGCAGTGCTGGTCTGTGGCCTGAGGGTTGGGCACCACAGCCTTAGAGAATCTCTTTCAATTGTGCATCAGGAGCCTTGCATGAGGATGATTAGGAAAGCGTTCAGTTAGTATTTATGACTGTGGCCTTTGACGCTAGACTACGTGGTTTCAAACTCTACCTGCAACATATACTGGGTCTAAATCATGGGCATATAACTAAAACTTGCTGTGCTTCGGTTTCCCCAAATTTACAATGGAATAATAGAGGTAAATTGTGCTTTCCTCATAGGTTTGTTCTGAGTATTAAATGAGTGAAAGCTGGCTAGATAACTTTTAAATAAATGATGATAATGGTGGTGGTGGTAATGATGATAAAGATGGTAGCTGTTTCCACTGAAATAGGAAAAAAATTGGAATCGCCCCTGCCCCAAATGTCCATGGACACAAAGGTGAATAAATGATTTGCAGCAGTGAAATAAATGAGCTGTGGATACGGACATCAACCTGAATGAATTGCACACAGAATTTAGAGTGAAAAAAATCAAATCACAGAAAAATCCAAGCATGTTGTCATACACAGATAATTTCAGATATGCAAAATAAAAACTATTTATTTAGGAATCATGTATATTCATTAAAACTCTAAAGAAAATTCTGATAAAAACAGTTTTATGCTACATGGTGGTGGAAATCGTAGGGGAGGATATTAATAAGAAATGATATGTTGCACAAAAAACAAAAGGAAATTCAGCACTATTGATAAGATGATTCTTCTTACCTTGTGTGGTCGGTATGCCACTATGTGTTTCAATATTATTTATGCTTATATAATTTATATAACATTTGCATTCTTTTTAAGTGTAGAATATTTAATGATAAAATCATTACTTTACAAAAAGGAATTCCTTTGTGTTACTATCATTCCAGCAAATACTTTTCTTTATTCCTTGAAAAATGGCTGATCACAGATTCCCTAAAGTAAATGCTTTCAAGGTCAGTTCTGATAACTGACATGAAATAGCCATGTGTCATTCATGAAGGAAAAAACAAAACCAAAACATAAAACCTGGCTGCTTTGATGCCATCTACTGCCAAGCCTTACTTTACTCTTAAAATAAAGATACTTCTGTAATCCTCATATCCATTCCACTCTTCTTCATAACCCTGTTTCTAACTGAACCCCTGGAATTTATAGCTGCTCAAATTCAGCTGATATTTATTGAGTGTCTACACATGGTAAATGTTGTACTGGGTGTCCAAAGGGGGCTCCCTGTGCAAGATGGCCATAGATCCTGGTTTCATGAGGCTTAAATTCCAGCTAGGAAGAGCATCAGTAAACAAGTATTCTCAAGTTTGATGACTGTTTTAACAGAGAGCAGTTCCCTAAGAAACATTTAGCAATGGATTATAGTATTTTTTCTTGTCCCAGTCAGTAGGATAATATGTTTGCTCTTAATGTAAGTGGTCTAGCCTGGTGCCTAGGCACATAAGATTGTGAGTAAGAAACTCTGGTTTCAGTCTCTGCTATATACCCTACCAATGTATAACTCTAAGATATTTACCTAACCTCTCTGATCCTCAAGTTCTTTATAGCAAAGTACCTCACGTAGTGTAAATGCTCACATATTAGTCAAATGCATAAATGAATGAATGTGTGAAAAAATGAACTAACTGTATTAGAATTAATATTATTTTACCAGTAATTATTAATAGCTTAATGATATAAACTCCTATAATTTTGATTTATGTAATGCTTGTTTCCTGAAAAAATCATGAAGCCAGAAACATATAGCAGCAAAACAAATACAGATGCTCCTCAGTTTATAATGGGGTTATATACTGATAACCTCATTGTAAGTTTAAAATATTGTAACTAGAAAATGCATTCAATACTCCTAACCTCCTGAACATCATAGCTTAGCCTAGCCTACCTTAAATCTACTCAGAACTTACATTAGCTTACAGTTGTGCTAAATCATCTAACACAAAGCCTATTTTGTAAAGAATTATTGAATATATCATGTAAATTATTGAATACTATACTGAAAGTAAAAAACAGAGTGGTTGTACGGGTGCTTGAAGTGCATTTTCTACTGAATGCATATAGCTTTTGCACCATTGTAAAGTTGAAAAATTTTAAGTGGAACTACTGTACATTGAGGACCATTTGTATATTTGCTGAGACTACTTACATTTATCTTAGAGCTTTTTTTTTTTCTCTCCTTTGTGCAATAGAATGAACCTGCAGTCATGCAAATAGGGGACAGCTCAATCTTTTTCCACTTTCTAATTTAAATCCAAATCACCCTTCCCCTCCCTTGCCAATATAACTGACAGATCCCCCAAATTTCCCTTTTTCTCCAGTTAAGTTACAACCATTGACTCAGAAAAAGGATATTTTTATGCTTCTCTCATTTTTAAGCTCTTTCTCTTTTTCCTGTTAGGAATTTCAAGATCAAGACAAAGGACAGTAAATTGAAAGAAAAAAAGCAAAAATCTATTTACTTTGTTGGTGTTATTATTTCTTTTCTCTTGCCTTTTGATGTCATCTGTCATGGCAGATATCTAAATGTTAGCTTTCTTATGGATTGCATCTGTGTTTGTTTCAGAACCCATCTCCCACTCCCAACCCCCACAGGAACCTCTATGCTACAGTTTCTGGAGTGAAGGATGTGCTATCCCAGCTGATCTCTTGGGATGTATCATTTAGTTCTTGCTCTCTCATGTCCTACCCTCTCTTGGCAGGAATAACTTTATGGTGCCTCAAGCTTAGCTACTTTTGTTGCATCCACTGGGACTCGGGAAACTCACATTTTCTTGGAAACAGCAAAAGTGGAAGTATAGTCAACACCTTTGCTGCTCTTTTTCTCTCCTGCTCATCTTCAGCTTTTCTAGTCAGACTCCTGCCTTCAAAATCTTCAGACAAGAATTGGATACCAGTCACTTTGTTCATCTTTGACCTGAAATTTGAAAGGACAAAATTGAAGTTCCCCCTTAGATTTTATTCTGAACAGATGACATTGGTTGGGCCTAAGAGCTCAACAAGCTTCTAACTGGGGAAGCCAGACCTCTTACTCCCTCTTTCTGTGTTTTCTTGGAACACTCTCATTTGGCTTGAAGGGAGCTACTCAAAACCCAACCTCTCCACCAGGAGGACAGAGCTGAAACACCAAACACTCTTCTCCCAACTAACAATTCTGCTCCCTCTGAATTTCCCAATGACATCTTGCCTTACCTAATATACACTAGGTAAAGAATGAAGGAAGGTGTTATGTAAACCCTTTCACCTTTCTTTACCCATACTTGAGATGGATGTATATAAGTCCCTTGTCTGTTCTTTTTAGATTGCCAACATAGTTACTGCTTGTTGTGTGCAGCTCAGGGGCTACAATAGGAAAAGTGTCATCTCGTAATACATTATTTTCACTTTTTTGCTGGATAGAAGTAGAATATAGGAAAAATAAAATCCAGAAGTGTGAAGGGCTTGTTAGTAGAAGAGTCATAAATATACATAATGTCCTAGATAGTGATTGAGTTTCAAAGAGGAGCACTGTCAGCTCTAGAAGGAGCATATCAGAAATGAAATAGTGAAGCTGAAGCCAAGAAACCCAGTAGACCAACGAGGTAACGGAGGAAGGGACTCAAATGTGAGACTGTAAGATTTTTGAAGATATGTACCATGCCTGTGATTTATCTTTGATTTCCTGAGTTTAGTAAGGCACTGAATACATAGAGTAGACTTTGTGAAATGAATGAAATGCAGACTGAGTCAATGTAGTTCTAGAGGAAAGGTTTTAATTCATCATTGATAGAATTTAGCAGCCTGGCTTCAAGATTCATAATACATAACTGTAAACTGTGGCTGTATCAGGCTCCCTAACCTTGGAAAAATCATTTTGCATCTCTTTTTCTCAAATTCCTCAACTGTAGAATTAGGACACTAATTATATGCTAGGCACTGAGCCAGGTGCTATGGACAAAAAGATGAAAATGATTTAGTCCTTATTCTCAAGAATTTTTCTGACTAATGGAAGAGAAAGGCAAGTCAACTGAAAGTTACAATGGATTTTTATATGGCATGTGCTTTGTTAAGCACCCAGTTGTGGTTGCAGAAATAATACATATTTAACAACCATAATAATGTTAGAGTACAAAGTAATTCTTAATGGACCAAGAGGAGTTAGAAAAGCAGAAAAGAATGTGATCCAAGAAGAGGACACTGCATATTGAAAGATTTGGAGGTGTGTCAGTGCAGTGTGGTACCAAGCTACAAGTACTTTTGTGAGGCAGGGTGAGGTGCATATGGAAGATGGGTGGAGGATGTGCTATTTCTTAACGTAGACTGATGTTGTCTGGAAACAAATGTACAGTTAGCAGCTCTTTTATCCCCCAAGTGAATTGTGACACTGATTAGTTTGAGTGTGAAACTTTATCCACTACCTCAGGAGTGTGGCAGGGGACTAGGGTAACTTGGTATTCTAGGAAAATACCCAATTCTCTTCCCAGCCCCCTGTAGACAGCTAGGCAGTTTCCATAAGACCAGGGATAACATAGGGATATCTTCTGAAAAACCACAGGACACACCAGAGTAGAGTGCAGAATGAAGACAGAAAGAAGAAACCCAAATCCAGGAAGCCTAAAAGGAGAGACTGGACAAATTAGTCAAGTAAATTATAGGTAATAAAAACAGTAATTTTCCACTACAGAACAAGGGAATTGCAGCGGGAAAGTAAGCCAGCTATGGGTCTGGAGCAACTGTCTAGAGAAGGGGCTGTTGTCGAGGATAAGTATGTTTCGCCTTGGGTATTTAGTGGCTGGGATATAAAAGGTCTTCTTAGGATGGATATAAGCCACCAATTCATTTGGACGATTCAAGGAAGAAAGGAGTACAAGGGGAGAATAGCTAAAGATACAAACCATCTGTGTAGTTATAATACCCCAAAATGCATATGGTCATGGACCATTTCACTAATATTTTACTTAATTTTGGTTAGAGTTGCAGTGCCAAAAAGACAAATGTCTTTCCATGATATGTGGATTCTACTGGATGCCATTGTTACTACAAAAAATCGTAGTTATCTTTTAACTCTTATAACAATAGGAAAAGAAAGTGCAAGTTAGTTAAAGCTAGCATGCTGTCCTTCAGTCTTTGACAAAATATTCATGGAATGTTGAGACCATGTCAGCGCCAAAGCAGTAAAAGCTGTGCCTTGGTATTCAACCTCCTGAAATGATGACCATATATGGCTATCCTATTAGGATGCATGATCATTTTTGCATGCACAGCTAGCACAATATAAGCATATGAAATAAAAAGATAAGATCCAAACATGGTTAAAATCCAAACACACATCAGTGTCACTGAAAGGAAGCCCATTGTGATGTCAACACAGTTCTCTGAGGACGCTGTCTCCCGAATAAGGGCTATTAAAACCCCATAATGAAATTCTACCGAGAGTAGTAACATGGTTTCATTACTGAGCTAACGATATGGTCATTGGTCTTTTCACATGTGAACACAGATGGAGCCCCATTCCACAGAATGCAATATTCTCAGGCATTACCCTCAATCTGTGTCCTTCAACCATAGCATCTGAGTCTACTGAAGTACATGTGCTACATTGTTACATATTTTGAATACTATGAGGACTCAGCGTAACTAATTGACATTGTATATTTCACTTGTACTATTTCTTGAAACATGATTTCACACAAATCACTGTATTCCTAACTTCAGATGATAAGCCCATCAGGTGAGCTGGAGGAAGTATTACTCTGTTTTACAGGAGTAGCAATTGTGGGTTGAAGGTTACCTGTCCAATGTAAAACAGTAAGTAACCAATAAAGTTAAGATGTGATCCAAGTCCTTTGAGTCCAATCTAGTATCTCTTTGATTTATACAATGTCACAGGGGTAGAAAAATATTTATATTTGTAGCATGAAAATTAAACCAATAAAATATTATGAATTTTTTAGTGTTTTATTTGTGATGTTAAAATATGATTTATAATTTGTTTGCAAAATTGATACAAACTGGCATTAATTTTTATAAAAATAACATTTGAGTAGGAAAAATTATATTAATAAAGTTTAAAAAAATTAAGTCTAATAGATCTTAAAAGCAGAGAGAAAGTAATGACTTCATTATTTCAAAATCACCTTTGAAATGTCAGATAAATTTTATAAGAAAGACTATTGCAACTAAAGTACTGTCCCGTGAGGACACAATTTCACCTACAGTTTTCTAAAGCAGATTGAATTTTCTTTCAGATTCCAGGTATCTCAGGGCCAAAAGATGGGACAAGGAATATTCTTTACAGTAAAATTCCCTACTGAAAAGAGAAAATTCTATTGCTTTGAGGTTCATGCATATGACTATGCATATGACTCCTTTTCTCCTCCCTCACAAAGGCCCCTCATTATTGATCATCTATTGATCATATAGTTTCTCCTCTTATTTCTCCTCAGTCTCCCTCTTCTCCCCAGTTCTTGTCATCTTTCTCAGTGACTTCAACATTCACTAGATTCATCACCTAATAACTAATTCTCTCAATTTCTTGACATCTTCATCTCTACTGGGAGTCACCATATTGCCTTGGTAAGCTTTGTCATCACCAGAAATGTGAACCCCACTGAAACCGTGACATCAAGCAACTCTCTCTCTCTGTGATGACTATCTCCACTCCTTTGACCTCACTACTTCATCCACTAATACAAATCTTCAGCTTCTCCAAACTCTCAATACATAAATCTGCTTAATCTCTCACTGACATCGGCTTCCTGGCTTCCCTTTCCTCTGTCCAGTTTAGATTCTAAAATTTATCATTTATATTCATAAATTTACATAAAGACATTTTCCCATGACATTTTTCTCTTTGATTTTGCTTATATTGGACAAACTCAACCATTTATTTATGCCTGCACACATGGACTGGAACAGTACAAACAGTAAAAACAACCCAACAAATTGATTGATTTTGCTTGAATTTTTTAATCAAATATTTCTAATAGACATTTAACATGGCCTGGCAATCCTAATGTATTTTTTGTGTAAGCCTGCCTTCCTGTTTCCCAGTAGAATCATTTCATAACCTTTCTAAAATCTCCTTAAATCTCTCTCCTATTTTTCACTCTTGGTGAGATAACTACAACGAAAAATTAAGCTACAACAGAGGAAGTATCTATTCTTCATCATACCACCAATACAAAACTATCTTCATGAAACCCATCTTCTGCAATTTCATTCTATTATGCCCTTTGCATATTCTTAACACAAGAATGTTGAGTGTTGAGTGTACTATTTGCCAGACATAAAACTCTTCTTTTCCCTTCAACCCTGGCCCCCATTACTGCTTGTTTTCTCAAGAATCTCATTAACAGCGAGCCTTTGCTTGGTCCCCGCCTGTCTTTCCAACTGTGCCTTATGCCTGTCTTCATCACAATGGGTCAGCAGCATTGTATGTACTTTTTTCAACATCTCTAAAATACCAACTCTTTCCTAACACAAGGACTTGGACCTCTTATAAACCATACTCTTCCTTTGACTATTCAAGGTTAAAAACAATTCATTGCCAATGCCCTGTGCTCAGGAGGCTGTCCCTGACCAGAAAGTGCAGGTTTACCTCAGCTCTATCAGCCATTCCAGCAATCTCTTTTTTTGGTACAAATCACATCTGAAGATATTTATTTGTCATCAAGTACCTAGTTTTTTACTGTGCCTCCTTCCTAACTGTGGGTTCCATGAGGACATGAACTAAGTCTGTGTTTTTGTTACTGTTTCACCTAGTCCTTAGATCACTGGTATGTACTAAATAAGCATTATGTTAAATGAGTGAATAAATGAATGAACTCACCATTGTTTAATTTCTACTCTCATGGCCAAGCAATAATTTTGTCAGAAGAAACATTGATTATGGTAACAATGGCCTCTCTCTCTATCATACCTAAGGATTCACTTGAAAAAAATTGTGTTTCATGTCCCTCCCCATAACATTAGACTTAACCGGATTAGAAGTTATATTCCTGGGAATATGGGACTGTGTGAGTCCTTTTTATGTGGCTATAAATAAGTGCCTGAGGCTGGGTAATTTATAAAGAAAAGAGGTTTATTCAGCTCACATTTCTGCAGACTGTACAAGAAGCATGGCACCAGCATCTACTTCTGGTGAGGGTTTCAGGGAGTTTCCAATCAAGGCAGAAGGCAATGGGGGAGCAGGCGTGTCACATGGCAATAGGAGAAGCCAGAGAGGGAGGAGGTGGTGCCAGGCTCTTTTAAACAACCAGCTCTCATGTGAACTAATACAGCAAGAACTTTTACTCATTATCACACGGAGGGCACCAAGCTACTCATGAGGGATCCGCCCTCATGACCCAAACACTTCCTACCAGGCGCCATGTCCAACACTGGAGATCAAATTTCAACATGAAATTGGGAGGGGCCAAACATCCAAACCATATCAGGGACACCCACCAGAGTGCATTAAGAGTTTCACAGATCTTGAAAATGCCTCTATAATCTTCTCACACTGGATTCTCATACTCATGGATTGCAGGCCAAGAGAGGAGCTACTCACTACACTAATTGAACAAATTTAATCCTGATTATAATGAGGGCCTAGGTTTCCTACTACACAAAGGTAGAGGAAGGCATATATCTGGAACCCAAGGTCTTTCTTTGCCCATTAATAATTATCAACAGACAATTTCAACAACCACAATCCTAAAACAACAGGCAATAAAGGTTCCTACCCTCAGTGATGAAATTCTGAGTCACTCACTAGGAAGTGATTCAGCCAGACAACATGCTGGATGATGGTGAGGAAAATCTAAGACAGGGCATCCTAGGAATGAGATGAAGCAATTATAGCCTACAGACTAGCTACAGCAGCGAGAACTGTGACTTGTTCCATTTATGTTTCAGTCTTCAGTCTCTGAGATCATAACTGTTCACCACCTAAAGGGGATTCTGTGGCTGATTGGACTTGTAACTCCCTTTTTAGGGAAGAAGTGAAGATATTTTGTTCTCATAAAAAATGAAGGCCCCAAGTTGCAGGGTGAATGACAAATAAAATAGGGTGACATAAATAGATGTGAATAGGTCAAGGAATAGATTATATTTGGTATATGCGTCTCCTCAGATTCCTTTGGTCTCTGCTGTCCCCTGCACCTTTGACCATTTGATATATTTCAGTCACATCTGGGGCCCTAATTACTGCATATGGGCCGTGAACTTCTATGTGTGAGGGCAATCAGCCTGTGCTTGGGGGTTGGATGACTCCTCACATGACTTCTGGACAGAAAAGCAGCACCATGTCATAGGGCATGGAGTAGAGCCTCCTCAGAGGCTGCCAAAGCTTTTAAGCTAATGTCAACAAGAAATGTGGGGAAGTTGACATCATATGGGAAATTAGACCTATGGAAGATAGGAGATAGATCACACTAAGAGATACATCTGCTTGCTCTTTCTTGCCCTAGTGGACTATTCTGAGGCAATCATTTCAAAACCATCTTACTGAAAGTATCCCAGGTAGCCCAGTGGATTTACATGCCAAGCAGCTGGTTGCTTCTCTTCACAGTACATCATGAAGAAATGGCCAGTATGATATATATTATAATGTATTATATTTATTTGTCATAATTTCCTGTTTCATTTGCTTTTTTCTCCATTCTGTCAGTTTTGGCCTTTTTTTTGTTTTTTGAAGGTAGGCTTACAGTTACCTAATAAATGTAAGTCCTATGAATTCCAAAATTTCTATGATTTTAAATATTTTTATTTAAGTATACTTATACATTCTATAAGCAATGCCCATGCAGACAGTTATTTTGCTAGAACCATAAATTAAGGATGCTTCATTAATTTGCTAAAAAGCCTTGAGTCTCTCTGTGGACTTGGATGGATATCATATTACTGTGTGTGTCTGTGTTCTTTTTAAACTTGTCTCTCTTCTGAAAGAGTAGCAAACATTATTCTGATATTTGATAGCTATCTTTCACATTTACTATATAATTATGTTATCATGGTTATTAACAAAATTAAGATATGTATTATTAAAATAAAATTGTCATTGTTAAAAAGATCCATACTTTTTCACTGAGCTATAATGTAAACAATATTTCCTCCACATGTTGGCATGATTCACAAGACCTTACTAAAATGCACACTAATCAACACTAACAATGATAACTCATAGCATGGATTCTTGACAAGTTCAGAGTCTACTTGGGGAAATAGACATAAAATGTAATAAAAATTGACAAGAATTATAATAAAGGAATATGCCAAGGGTTCAGAAAGCAAAAGGCAAAGGCCAACTAACACTGCCCAGCAAGGTTATCCAAGAAAAGGTAACATTTAGAATATGTCTTAAAGGATCAGGAAGAAGTCTCCAGAAAAAAAGACTATCTTCAGCAGAAAAACAAAGTTCACACAACAAATACTGACATTTACTACATTTCACCCATCTGTGCTCTAGAAACAGAGTGGTAAACAAGTCACACAAGGTGGAAAGTTTTCATTCCAGTAAGGGGCAGATACTGAACAAAGGGAAAAAAAACAGTTACTAGTGTTGTGCATATAATTAAATCAAGAAGATAGGATAGAAAGTGGCTGGGGGATTAATTTAGTCCTGGTGGTAAGGGATAGCCCCACTGAGGAGGCACCACTTATGACAAGCAAGCAGCACCAGCCATCAAGGAAAGGAATGAGAGAAAAACTTTCATAGCTAGATCATGGAATTTGTGTAATGAGAGAAATGAGAGCAGCTCAGTTAGATGCATAGTTAGGGACTATATGCTGAATTTAATTCTAAAAATGGAGCAAACATTTTATAGACATAAAAAGGATAGAGACTTCCTTAGTGTAGTATATGCAATTAAGTGAGAAGGACCTGCAGACAAAACAACGAGGAAGATGATGCAATTGTCAATTCAGTGGAAAGAAAGCGAACATCTTAGCCCAGACAGTAGCAGGAGTTACAGCAACATTGAGAAGATATTTCTCAAGAGAGATGTAGATGCTAGATATGTTAACACTTAAAAGTTGACAATTGAAAGATTTAGAGGTAAAAATATTGAAGAAATTAAGGACGAAAATGTGGTGCATGTTTGGGTAGCCCCCTATCAATGATGATGCAATTCACCAAGCTAAGGAATTCAAGTTACAGGTATAGGCTTTGTTTTCAGTGGAGAGGGACAGAAAGAGTACTTTAGTTTGAGGCATGTTGATTTTATGGTGCTTGCAAGATACTCCATAGTCAGCATATAATTAGAAATACAAATCTGAGGCTTAACAGACAAAACAGAAGATTTCAAACTCAGTAATAATGATGAAAAAAGTCATGCAAGAAATATTTGTGATTGTTAGAATTTATGCAAAGAAATTCAACACCTAATCACCAATCTGCAAGATCTTCCAAACATAAATCAGAAAGCCTTTCATACATAGCTCTGTCATTACAAGATGAGAATTCTCTGAAGAAATAACCCTATCTAAAGCTTCAAGGAAAACTCCCTCCATGAAATAGAAAATCCTCCAAGTCAGTTAATATTCTTTTGAACTTAGCAATAATAGATCTAGCAAATAGGCTTTAAACTTAGAAATTCTCAACCTACTTTAATTCTGTTAATCTCCAAAGTGAATTTTATGGGTACTTAGATTCGTTACCTGTCTGTGCCATAAAAGCAGGAGATACAATAAAATGCTTATTGGGACATAGGGGAGAAAAAAATAGGTTTCTTTACGATAGGGAAAAAGCATAACATTATGTAATTAAATTGACAGTGAATGATTTCTATTGTTTGATCATGAAAAATCTGAAGTTATAAAATATATTATATATCAATGTCAAAAAATAATCACCAGATGACATAGAAGAAAAATCATTGGGTTTAGGTTCAGAATACCTTATCCAAGTCCCAATACTACCATTTGTTAACTGTGAGAATGTAGACAAGAAATTTAATTTCTCAGAGCTCCACTCTTTATCTGAAAAATGATAAAAATAGTACCTAACTTTCAGGGCTGTCATGGTAATTAAATGAAAATCCATGTAAAAAGCAATGTATAAACCACATGGGATTATACCATGTAAATCTCAGTTAAGGATGGCACCTTTTAACCAAGTGTTAATTAACTAGATAAATAGTAGGAACACCTGACTGAAATTAGGTTCCAGGCAGGACTTGAGAACAACAGAGAATTGGGTCTATAACTAGATCCAGTTTTATTTCTACCCAAAACTTGTGATTCACTACCCTTAGAAGTACCAGGAAGCTAAAGGCGGTTATTTCTTATAGTCTTTCAAGTTCCATGGGGTGCTGAGAAAAAGGGTGAAAGAAAGAGGATTGTGAAGCTCGCAATCTCATTACCTGAATTATAATTGAGTGAGGACAACTCAATTCAAATGGCTTAAGTACCAATTAGTTAAATGACAAATTAAAGCTGTGATTCCTTGCTTAAGGGCAAGGTAAAGCTCTGAAAGTCACAGCAGAAAATCCAGGATATACTGACTTTCTGAAATACCTTATGTACTGAAGCCCATAAGCTATCATTAATTGTTAAGAAAAATCAGATAACTGAATCTAGAAAGAAATGTATTCTATTGAATGTAAATGTTAGATTATTTTTATAATGTTTTGAAAATAATGTATATTAATATTCTATTATTTTTAAAGTGCATTTGTCAGTAACTAGATACAATATTAAAGTTATTTTTTTAAATTATAACTTCTATTTGGTAAATAAGATGCGGGATCTAATGAAAAATTATAAACTAAAAGGAAAATTTGAAAACCTTTAAGTCAGAGATTCTAAACCTAGCTGCTCATTAGAATCACCTGGGGAGTTTTTTAAAACTCCCACTTTATGAGCTTCATTACTACATCTTCTAATGTAACATGGGTGGGTAAGCCCTGGGCAAGGGTAGTTTTAAAAGCACCACAGGTAATTCTAATATGAAATCTATGCTTAGCATCTCTGACCTCAAAACGAGATGTATAGTCTTTACATAGATCCTAGAGTTTAAATATATGTTTGTACACTTTAAGCATTACCACCAGAAGTCTCTGAGTAGACAGAAGAATTTTGACAAATTCTACTTTAAATATTAACATATTTTATTTTAAAGTGACATAAAATCATGCCATGCCCTAATAAGTCTATAAATATTCTTATTTAGTTTGTATATGTATGGCCCTAACAAAGAGAAAGTTTATAGAATGTCCTTTTTTCCTCTTGAGTATATGCCCAGTAGTGGGATTGCTGGATCAAAGGGTAGCTCTACTTTTAGTTCTTTGACGTATCTCCATATGACTTTCCATAGAAGTTGTACTAGTTTGCAGTCCCACCAGCAGTGTATGAGTATTCCTATCTTTCCACGTCCACTCCAACATTTGTTATTTGGGAATTTTTTTAAGAAAGCCATTCTCACTGGAGTTAAGTGATATCTCATTGTGGTTGTGATTTGCATTTCCCTGATGATTAGAGATGTTGAGCATTTTTTCATTTGTTTGCTTGCCATTAGTCTGTCATCTTTTGAAAAATTTCTGTTCATGTCCTTTGCCCACTTTTTAATAGGGTTGTCTGATTTTTTCTTACTGATTTTTCTGAGTTCTATATGGATTCTAGTTATCAGCCCTTTATTAGATGTGTAGCCTGCAAATATTTTCTCCCATTCTGTAGGTTCTCTATTTGCTCTAACGATAGTTTCCTTGGCTGTGCAGAAGCTTTTTAATTTGATCAGGTCTCATTTATTAATTTATCTGCACTCGAATATTCTCAGCAGCACAATTCACAATTGCAAAGATGTGGGAAAAACTCAAGTGTCCATCAATACATGGGTGGATTAATAAAATGTGGTATATGTATACCATGGAGAACTACTTGGCCATAAAAAAAAAAAATAGCGAACAACCTCTTGTATTATCCTGGATGGAGCTGGAGCCCATTCTTCTAAATGAAGTATCACAAGCATGAAAAAACAAATGCCACATGTACTCACCATTAAATTGGTACTAATTGATCAACACTAATGTTCATATATGGGAAGTAAAACTTATAAGGTGTCGGGCAGGTGGGACGGGGAAAGAGGGGATGGGTAAATTCACAAATAATGGGTGTCGTGAGCACCATCTAGGGGATGGGCACCTTTGTAGCTCTGACTCAGGCAGTGCAAAGGCAATTTATATAACCAAAGCGTTTGTACCAACATAATATTCTGGAATAAAAAAATAAAATAAATTAAAATTAAATGGAAAGAGCATAACATAATAAATTTTAAATTCTGCCAAAGCTAAAAATTTAAATCATGTAAAACACTCAAAACAAACAGACACTAAAGAGAAAGTTTAATATCCTCCCCTATTCTATTGATCTTCTGGCCAAATATTGCCATAAATAATAGTTCTGCATGGACTTTGTCAAAACCATCAAAATCAGCACTTCTCAATACAAAATCTCAGCTCAGGAGGTTAGCTCATTTATCTATCTGGAAATACATTTTGAAAAATATTTAACCTAGAAACAGAACATAACTCTCCTCAAAGACAGTAGAGTTTTCAAGAGTCAAGCTAAAGATTTTATGATAGTTGTTAGGTCTCGAGCTGAGAGAGAGACACATGAAGCCTCATGTGTAGCAAATGTTTATTTTGAGCATCTGGGTGCAGATGGGTGGAGGCCAAAAAAGGAGTCCAGGAGAGAAAAGACTTGGATTCTATAGAGGGTTTTTCTGGGGAGAGTAAATACTTTTCAAACAACCCAGAGGGATAAGGAAAGTAAGTTCCGCTCTTGCATTCCATTGCCTTTATCTTCCTAGGGAACAACCGGGAGGCATAAGCATAGTCCTTATCAGGAGGGATAAGGAAAGTAAGCTCCCCTCTTCCATTTCATTCCCTTATCTCTCTAGTGGCCTGGAAAAGGCTACTTACTGCCTAATACACCCCTAGGAAGGGGAGAGGGGTGAGTTTTATAGGAGGTTTGGATGGAAGTTTGGGGAGGGTGAATTCTTTAAACCTAACAATAGTGATGAACAATTCATTGTTGATTTCCTCAAACTCTTACAAACTCTTGATCTTTCTGCTAAATACCTTTCAAGACAGTGCACACCTTTAGCAGTATGTTAGTATATAACTATTACTGGTTTTGTCTTTAGAATGTTGTACATCCCCATCCATGCAGACATTCTGTAGCTCTTCATAGAGAGTGTAAGTCAGACTCTTGATCCTTCATAAGGGATGATTTGATTTTGCCATATGCGTACATGTTACCTACACGAGCACTACAAGCAAGGCCCATTTCATATGATCTGCTAAGCTGCTGTACATCTCCTGCCAAGAACAGAGCTAACATAAGGGATCTTTATAATGCTACCTGAGTTCTAATTCATTACCCACTCATTTATTTAGATTATAAAGTCTGCTCTTGAAATAATTCATGAGAAAGTTAAATAACTGTTCTTAGAAAGTTTTTAATTATGTCGTTATATTTGCTTACAAAACAATAAAGTAATTGTGAGCATCTCTATATTAATATAAATAATATATAATTTTAAATAAAATATATAGTATATATAACATATTATATAGCATATGCAGTAGTTAAGATCAAATTCTTAAGTTTCATAATATTCAAACTATTTTGGCATATTCCTTTATTATAATTCTTATCAATTTCTATTAAATTGTATGTCTATGTCCCCTAGTAAACTCTGAACTTGTCAGAAATTCAAGTTATGAATCATCCATTGTTAACGTTAATTGCTATGCATTTTAGAGAGATCTCATAAGTGATGCCAATGTGTTGAGGAAATATTGTTTACATTATAACTCACTGAAAAAGTATGAATCTTCTTAACAATGATAATTTTATTTTAATAATATATATCTTAATTTTGTTAATAATCAAGATGAAATAATTATATAGAAAATGTAAAAGATAGCTACTGAATATCAGAATAATGTTTGCTACTCTTTCAGAAGAGAGAAAAATTTAAAAAGAACACAGATAATCTAAGCACAGTAATATGATATCCACAAAAGACCAAAAACAAAACTCTAATTTATGAGTATTTAAAAATATATTTTATTTATATTTTCATATTATTACATTTAGAATATTAATTCATCTTTGAAAATATGTTTATAAATTGGCTCTGTTATCTATATTTAAACATAATAAAGGAGTTAAGGAGTTATTAAAATATTTTTATAAAAATTAGATATGTCTAAGTTTGAAAATTACAGGTTTATATAATAAGTAAGAAAGACAAGTGAACCTATTTTTATTAAGAAAAAATAACAATTTATTGCTCTAAATAATTGGCTATAAGGAAAAAAGTTATTTTGGGGGGTAACCATTTAGCTTTTCCCTTGTGGTCTGAAGAAGAAATGGTTGGAAATACAGGAAGGCTGATTTAAAGTCACTGGTGAATTCTGGGTCATACCTATGAGTAGGTAACCAATTCTGATTTGCTTCTCCCACCTTCAGCCAGTCTTGCTTTAAATGTCTCTCACATGCCAGGCATTTTCCCTTTGCTTTAAATTCTCTAGAAAAATGACTATCATCTCAAACAATTTTTAGAATTAATAGGGGCATTAGAAATCATCTAGTCTACCTACATATGAGCAAAGAGACTCAATATTAATGTCTTCCCAATAACAAAAAACTTTCAAGGAGCAAAGTCAAGATTCAAACTCAGAAATTCTATGTTCAGATTGCTGCTGTTTCTACTCCACTGGACTTCTCTTCTCAAAAGGACAAGCAAAGAAAAATGTCAAAATACAGTGCAGATGACAAAAATAAAATAAGTTTAATCTCTCTCTCTATTTGTGTTTGTGTGTTTAAGAAAAACTTTCCTTATTAAAAATAAGGGAGAACAATAGAGCATAGAAACAAGTGTTGCTGGAACATTCGCTTAATTAACTTTTCTCTCATACTACCTGAGATTTTTGTGTTTTTTTTCTGTTTCTTGGTAATCTGCTGGTTTATATTAACTGTGGCTTCCTGTTCCATTTTTTCCTTTATATCAACTATTAAAATTAGTCATAAATACTGAGTGAACAGGTTTTCTAGATCTATTCTACATCTAATCCTCCACATTTGTGACAATTAAAATTCAATGTGTTATTTAAGAAAGGCTCAATTATGTATAATTTTATTTAAATTTTAGAATGGCTACTATTTACTGAAAACCACATAAAATCCAGGAAGAATCTTTGAATGTAACTTAATTATCAGCAGTAATTACACATGGAAAAAATGCTTCTAGTTAGTTTATTTTGAGAGGTAGCTCAATACGGCACATGTCACTGATTACACTCATTGTCTTTGCTTAACTGAACATGAGCAATCTCATCTCTGCATTTGACATTATAAAGCAACCTCAGTTTAGAGTTACTGATTTATTTTCTGTTTTCATACTGTCTCCACTTAAGTGCTCCTCTTGGAACATATGTTTTCAACAAATAAAAAATTCATAATTTTAGTGTCAATGATTAGAATAAAAATATGGGATCTTAAGAATGCTTCTTCAGTGGTTCTACAGACTAAAATATTACCACTGTATTCCTTCTTTCCCACTCCCCCAACTCTATGTGGGATGCTCTAAGGTAACTTAATGGTTGTTATTATAATTTGTAAGCAAAAAAATAAATAAAATATACACACATTATCACCCCTAACTTTGAGTTATTTTATATATTTGATGAGTTTTTGCAAAGAATAAAAATAATACTGTAAAGAAACCTTTTAGAACTGCAAACATGTTTTTATATAAATTCTGCTCATAGATAAAACCCCCCAAACTTCCACAAATACTCTTCTCCAATGTTACTAGTCAACTCTAAATGAACTGTTTTACCTTATTTGGGGAAATAGAATTAAGAAAAGTCTGTTTTTGGTGTGCAGAGTCATGCGTATATGGAGTTTTAGGCCAGTCACAGGTGTTCAAAGAAACAATAAGAAAGAGCTTTGAAAGCTCAAATGTTGACCTCGTACACTATTCCTACTGCAGTTTTCACACTGGCACCCCAAGATCTGGGGTTGAAGGTTTATGGGCACTGTAGTAAGTATAACAACTCTTTGACACCACCGGCAACAAAAATGAGAATATACTATGTTGACAAAATTTTAAACACAAAACAAGGACCCTGGTAAAGATTAGAGATTTATTTGGTACTTTTTAACTTTAGGGATTTTTTTCTTTCCCTCTCTTCATATAAATATACTATTTTAAAGATATACACATTCAAAGACTTATGTATCTGAACACAGGCGACACTCAGAAGCATAAACTTTGTACCATTATTACCCCAATTTGCTTAATTGCCTTAAAAGATCTGTGAAGAAATTGTGGTTCAGCCAACTAAGTAGCAGATCAAGATTTTGAGACAGAGTATAGTAATGATGACTCCCATCGAGTTTGCTATAAGGCCAGATACATGTAATTTGTAAATGATTCTCCTAGTCACACAGTCATCTCAGACACACAGTCAAAATACCTGTTTTCAAAATAATGTAACCTTTGCATTTCTCACTCCCTCTTCACGGGGTAGCTTCCTCCTCAGGTTTTGTTTCAGTCGCACTTGAGGAAACAGAACACATGATAGAAAAATAGAAAATGTTCTTTTTCGTAATGAAAAAGGTTATTGTCACAGGCCAAATCTGAGATGGAGATTTGTTAGGTGAGAGTTTTACTGTGGAGTGCTCTCACATATAACCCTTTTGAGGGAGTGAGGGAAACAGGATTGGGCGGAAAGAAAAGATAGACTGAGATGCATTTGCAAAAGAGGCCTCGGCAAATCCCAAGTCTTGCTCTGAAGTTGGAATGATCCTGCAAAGGTCAACCAAAGTGACACAACGGAGCCATGAATTATAGCTCCCACAAGGCCCTGTTGTCTAAAGCAAGGTGCCCCAGTGAGCAGGTACACCCCTGCCTGAGGCAGCGCTGCTTAGCCAAGGGCCAGGCATGGCAAGAGACTCAGCAGCAAACTGCTGTCAAGCTCACTCCCAGCAGCGGGGAAATGAGTGCTTGGATCCAGAAGGGAAATCTGGGGGAGGCGTAGGGGGTGCACCTTAGCATCCAGTAAAGTTCTTAAGTAGAAATATTGCAGCAGCAAATTGTATGCCAACAGCACAGAGGGGTAGTGGGTGAGTACAAGGAGGAAGAGCCAGGCACCTTGTTAAAAAGCTTCCATTTCCTTGGAGCACCGGAGTTCTTATTTCTCTCTCCAGGGGGTGGTGGTGGAGTGGGTAAGGGAAGCTGTTTGGACAAATTCTAGAGGCACCACATGTTTCACATCCTCTCTAACATATGCACCGAACTATACTCCCAAACATTATTTATTGATTAATGTCTCTTGCCATTTTACACTTACGGAATTTTAATATATAAAGAACCATGACAGTTAAATTAGCAAACTATCTATAGCCAAGAAGAACGTAAGTGTACTAAAATGACCTTAAAAGAAAATATATTGCAAAATAAGCTATTTTTAAGAGTTCATTCTCTGCTTAGGGGATATATAGAGATAGATAGATATAGACAGATGATAGATATCTAGATAGATAGATGGATAGATATATCTGTGTGCATAGTGAAATAGAAAACTATACCATAGTATCACAATATTAATAAAAATAAAAACTGTGAAGCCAAAATAAGAAGTAGAAGATAAAGAGTTTCATTTACAGCGTAACATGCCTGGAACATGTTGATGGCTTGCAAACAGAACAACACATTTTTTAAGGAAAAAAAATCACTCATCTTAAATCATAGATCTTACTCAAATGGTTAAGTAATTATAAACTATTACACATAAATTTAGATTAGAATTAAAAAAGATAAATCAACCAATTCAGAGCCACATTCTACTTGTCCTTAGAAACAGTTGTTTTCAAGCTAAGCCTTCAATTGTTTGTGGACCACCCAGAGAGATCATGTGGATAATTTGAAAACTATAAAAACTACATAACCCTGAGTTTCATAAGCATCACAATGGAGCACACTTGTATATCTTCTTTGATTCCCTTCTCTATTATCTGACCCCAAACACCTGACTTGAGCTTCCTTTCTAACTTCTTCGTTTCCCGATTCTATCTGCTGGATTTTGGTAGTTTCCAGATTACTGGATTACTGAGTGCCAGGTTTTGTTTTGCTAACTATCAGACAACTGATTTGAAAAAGAGAAGCAAAAAAAAAAAAAAAAGCAACTTCCTTAAAAAGAAAGTGATGAGTAAATTACACCTGCCCTTTCTGACAAGAAAAGAATAATATTCTTACTTTTTGAAAATAAAAACTATTATCATTAGTATGGATTCTCATATAACCTTTGGAATCAGGTGTGATATAGATACATTTCAATAATAAATAAACATGGTTACTATGGTTATACCATAATTGTCTGATGGCAGACCATGTCTAAATTAATTGTAATGAAGTAGCTCAAAGATTTAGGACACCACAAGCTGTGGAATTTATTACAATTCTTTCTTCTCTTCCAACCTTCTCACCCTGACCTGAACACCATACTCATCTGTTTCCGAAATTCTGTGTACTCAATCTCCAATATACCTTATCACCACTCCTTGATTTCCATCCTCACTGCTTTTTATTTAGGTTAATCTTTGTCATTTCCTACCTGGACTTTGAAATGGTCTCCTAAGGGACTCTGTGCTCCCTCATATAGCTCAGTAAATCAGAGGCCGGATATATTTAGCTCCTTTTTTAAAAAATCTCTTAATTAGTATTTGTAAAATAAAGTCCACTGTCTTTTGCATGGAATTTAAGGCATTTCCTCAGCTCTGTGAATCCAGCTCTGTGATATTGTTATCTTCATTCTCCTCTCGACTCTAAGTCACACTCACCCCATAGTGATTATACCAGGAAAATCTATGCATCTATGACATTTCATATGTGTTCTCATTGGTAAGTTCAATATAATAATTACATTCTCCCATGTATCCAAAAGCCAAATTATACTGGATTTCACTGCCCACTGACAGCAACTTATTTATCCTTCACTTGAGTATGAATTTCATCATTTTGTCTTATAATGTAGATTATAAATACTTTAGAATAATTATCATTTTGTACTAATTTAAATGTCCCATTTCTCTCAGAATCTAGCATTTTACCTCCTATATGAGATTAATATGTCAGAGTAGTAAAGGATATGGGCTGTGGAATCAGATAAACCTAGGTTCAAATCCTGAATCTAATATTTAGTAGCATCGGGCCACAAACACATCATTTAATTTATTTAAACCTAGCTGTGATGCCAGTCAAATTAGTATGTTGGTAGTGCCTATATGATAGGATTCTTATGAGGATTTATTCAACAAATATTTATTGAAATCCTTCTTTTGTCCAAACATAGGCTGGGATATGCAGTGGAAGGAAAAATAACTGTGCCTACCTCCAAGGGTTATGGTAAGGACTGAATGGCACAGTGTGTGTCATAAGCACTTTGTACTTACTGTGTATGGGCTTAAAAAGATTAGGATTGAATCATGTTGTTGCTATAATATTTTATTTATATATCTTCACCAAACATTTATTGAGCAACTATTAACACTAAATGCCAGTACCCTCAGTTACTCTCAAAATATAAGGAAGTAAGCCATGGATCTTATCCTCCAGGAGCTTAAGGATAGCATGGAAACAAACAAGCAAGCAACATGGTGCAGAGAGATGGGTGTTGAGGCATTGAGTATTATCAGAACACAGAGATGAGATATATAATCCAGTAGGAAGGGAGGCCAGGGGGTTGGAGGAAGACATTTTCTCAACTCTTTATGGTCTAAAAGTATTTTTCCAGATGAAAAAGAGAGAAGTGCATTCTAGACAGAGAGGGCCTGTGCTGAAGCAAGGAGGCATGAGAGGCCATGACAGAAGTAAGGATCTACATGTACTTGGGTGAAGCTAGAAAATATGACAAGGGCAGGAGACTACAGAAGTCAGAGCATGATAAACTTTGAATGCCCTGCCAAGAAGTTTGCACTTTATCTTGAAATAATTAGAGAACTGTTGAAGGTTTTTAATTAGGGCAGGAACATGCATAGATTTGCATTATAGAAGGATAACCCTCTCTAGTTGTGATGTGAAGAATACATTGGGGAAGAAAAGGCTAAAGGAACAAAAAGAAGTTGAGAGATATTACAGTAATTCAGGCAAGATGACTGTACCTGCTAGGCTTTCAATAACTGTTAGTTCTATAAACCAGCAATTTTAATAATTTACACCCTTCAAATCCAAGAGCAGAATGTCTGCTTTTATTTTATTATTTGAAATTGGCCCGTGCTACAGTTGTCTGCTGTTAAACATTTATGATGTATTCACTCAGGGTCAGCCATTACTCAATATTTTATTTACATGGTGATATGAGCGGGTAAAATTATAAAATATAATGCTAGCCTTCCAGAGCATATTATTAAGACATCAAACTAATAAAAACAAATAAAAATTATTCATAATATTATAATAATATATTTAAATACTGGATGGACTTCTTTGCAATACCTTTTAAGAGAGTAAGAGACTGTTATAGACTGGCCACTTCACATAGCCCCGACCATGAAGGAATTAGCCTAAGCAGAGTTAAACAAAAGAAAAAGTGACTATTTTCACTTTGTTCCCTGGTTATTAAAGTGAGAGAATTTGGTCAGGTGGACTGTGTCATAACTTCAGAGTTGAGCTAATATATTAAGTAACTGCTGCTACCTTTGGCATTTTTAAGGTAGGCATCATGATAAACATAGCTGGGTATTTCTTGATCAATCATCTTAGTCACTTCAAAATACTAATTATCCCTTGTAAATGTTAATAATATAAGCAATAAAGAACAGATGGCCAAATGATCAGAAAACAGCTGCTGTTTTCCTGTCAAACCCGAAGATGTGAGCAATGTTTCTACACAAGGGCCCAGCAGAGGAATCGGCGAAATTCTCTGCTTCAGGCCCACGCCATGTATCTCCTATCTAAAGCTGCTGGAAGGCATTTACAGGCGCTAAGGGTCATAATGGCGTTGATGATCTCTGCGTGTGGAGCGTTGTGAGATGACAGGCAGGTCACCTTCGGCAGGTCTGCCAGCGAACTTGGGGGATAATCTCTTCAAAGCTCAGGATAAACTCCCAGGCATCATTCAGTTCTCTACTCTTAGGATCTTGAAGCACTTAGGAACCAAGCTGAAGAGAACACTTAATCCAAATGCACTCTAGTGTTCCACACAAATGGGATCATTACCATTACCAAAGACAAAAGGAGGATTTTTCTGAGTTTACCGAGAATGGCTGTTTATGCCCTACGTACTGCCTACTCTGACACTTTGATTTCCGTCTCCTTGATCTTCTTTCTCTCTTCCTGTTCTTTTACCATCCCCCATCTTGCTCCCATGCCAACAGGAGCAAAGCAGAGAGAGAAGGTGTATCAAATTGTTTAGCAACAAATGTATCTCATGATATCAAAAGAATCTGTCTTCTGTAATAATGTTCTTTACATTCATCTGCCATAGATTATTTATTTTGAGGCATTCATGTAAATCCACAAACTAAACTTTCAAAGACCACCCGTATCTGACCATTAAGTATCTAAAGTTCCTATATATGACTTATTGTGTGTTTGGATGGGAAAGGACTTTCGGCACATATTGGTAGTCAGAGAAAAGGCAAAGTTTCAGGTGCTCAGCCTCTTGCTGGCAGAGGGACTGAGACCCTACAGGAGGCTCTTTAAGTTACATATGAATGGACCTATAACGATCTTAATTAAGCCAAAGCAGGTGATACACTGGTTCAGGGAAAATGAACTTTCTGGAGCTAGTTCACTGGTGTCCAGAGTAAGATTACTTGACAGAAGTTCATACTATTTTAGAAACCTTCTCCCTAAGGATGGTAGGGAAAGGGTTGAGCAGCTACTCTTGAGCAGGATGTGTCTGCTTTTGAATACAAGAACAGACGAAGATTGAAAGTGAATTTTGTGTTCATAGCTGTGGAAACCTTCCAGCTTCTCTCCCTTCCCCACTGGCCCTCTACTCTTCAAAGTGCATTGTAAATGTTTCAGAGATTGGCTAATTACACACCAAATTTAACTCCATTTCTTACTGGCTTACAGCCAGACCACATGTCCCTGTTTCCCATGGAGTTTGGCATGGACATGTGCCTGAGTTCTAGGTAACAGAATATGAAAAGAAATAATTTAGACTCCTATGCCTGGGGTCTCCCATGGGTGACCCTCATATTTTTCCACTCTCAGCTATGTGATCCAAACAAGATGACCTTGACAGTAATGCACTGGAAATGGAAGAGAAACAGATGGAAGAAGCCTAGATCCCTGGATTGTTCGGTTTTATTCTTTGTTAGAGTAGTTCTAGCTCAGTTTGGTTTTCACTCAAGAGTGTGACCCTTACTCTAGGGCATGATCCTTACCCCTAACGTTTGGCTTTCTTGAAGTCTCAAGGAAATGCCTGCGTCTTCAGTGAAGTCTTTCCACTTCAGCTAATATCTCCAATATCTCCCAGCACTTTGCGAACTTTGGTAACTATATTCAGCTCTCATGCCTAAAGGATCTCTCTACTAAGGCCTAGCAAGTTTCTCCTGTTCACGAGTAACCCAGTGCTTGGGCAAAAAACTATAGTAAGCTAGTGAATATCCACATAAACAGCTGATTCTAGCCCTAACCCACATGTAATACAAAGCTTTCACTTCCCTCGTACCCCCACCCTGCAAATCCCTATTACTCCAGTAGTCCTGAATTGCAATACCTGCCACTTACAGCTCAGTAAGATTGTCACTTGCATTTGTTTGCACTTGCTTGCACTCCAGCACCCTGCACCAAAATGACCCACTGAATACTCTGAATATTACTGAAACATATGAATCTACATTAGTCCTTACCTCTAAGTCACTAAAAGTAATTCACTTGTGTGATTCTAATGCTTTATTTCTTTTTTTTAAAATAAAATCTATGTGTTTATAATTGTATGTGCATATATTTTACTGGTAAGTTACAAGAATTACTTGAGAGTGTTTATAACTTCACAAGAAACTAATAGTTGCTTTAAAATATCTGTTGTTTAAAATGTGGATAAAGAGTGGTATGAACAATATGTTCAATTGGAAATCATAAAAGAATGGCTAAAGATGCTTCCTATAAAATCAGGGACTTCAGTGTCATTTCTAGGCATGATTAAATTTTATTGTAATGGGAAAGAAAAGAGTCATTTCTGATATTCAGAAAAAAATTATGAAAGTGATCATTCTTAGTAGAAAGATTAAAGTTAGCACATTTTTGTTAAAGAAATGTATTAATATTGTCTCTCACTTTTTTCAATGAAGTATATCATTTACATAATGAAAACAATTTTAAGGGCATGCAGTCATACATTGATACGAGAAAACTTTTTTAAGAAAACAGAAGACAGCTAAGACGTAAAAACATAGCATATTAGATTCCTTGAACAAAATTTCATAAACGTTTTGCTGTCAATTAAAAAAATAACAAAGATTAGATATATAAATAGTTCTTTAGACAGTCTTGTAGGCCATCAGATTGGTATATGTTGGTTAAAAATAATTAAACATATTGAGTCTGTGATAATTCAAAGAAAAAGTATATTGAATATAAATTATTTAAATTAACAAATAATGGAAAAGTTGAAAGTGTTAAAATTACCACAATTTTTGTTACTATTTGTCCCTGGGTTCTTACAATAAGCATAGTTCAATTAACTAACCATTTCCCACAGAACCTTTGTTCTTGTGTTTCAGAAATTGAACAAGATATTGGAAAGGAAACAGATGAGCAAAGCTTGCATTTTAGGTGTCTTGAAGATTAGTTTGAGAAAACTCGGCTAAATTGTATACTTTTGATGTTTCAGCTTTCAAGTCAGCTCAGACTCCGAGCTCTGGTCTAAATGCAAGGACATTGGATACCTCCATTTCAAAGCGTTTCATTCCTCGGGATGAGGTGTTCAATTTTTAAAATGTAACATTCCAATTCCCTCATGATCAAATGGTTTTTGAAAAAGAACAGAAGCTTCTGAAACATTGTTATAACCAAAAAAAGGAAAAAAATAACTACAAAAGAATAGATTCATGCTTAACCAAAACTAAAAGGGAAAAGGACATATTCCAAATAGTTCCATCCAAGGACAAAAACCAACAGAAAACCCTTTCAGCGGGGTCAAAACACTGCAAATGAAAGAAGTGTCCTAAGCTTCTGAGACTCAAAGAGCTAATGGTTATGTAAACCTTATAACTAACTTAATATAAAGAAATAGAACTACTTAGCAATGGTAATTGGGCAGAGGAGTTATGAACTGTTAAGACTATCATTATTCTTACATACACGTATTAATAGGGAAAGGAAATTATTAATTTCAGTTAAAACACTGCAAAATTTATAATAAGAGACAGTGCTAAGGTGGTGTGTGTATTATACTTACATATGTGCACACTTGTATACAGACACATAATGCATGCAAATAATATATGCTTAATTAAATAGCATAAAATTAGTTAATTCATTGCTCACTTATCAATTTCTTCCTCATTCATTTATCCGTTAACTCATTCATTCAGCAAATGTTTGACCTCCTATGAACCAGGCACTATGTAAGGCACTGAGAATGTCATGATGAATACAAGAATCATTTTCCCTTACTTATTTATGGTTTTCAGAACTTTATTAGGCAAGTTGGACAATATTGAAATAATAGCAAAGGTACAATAACTTTTCAGATAAGTAAAACGGAGAAAGTACAAAAAATGAGAGTTTTTATGGTTGCAAAAGAAAGACACTCATGGAAGCAATGTCTGGGTCAGTCATAGCAAGTTTAGTAATTTCTGAGCCTGAGTCTAAGTACATATTCTACAGAAGCTAAATAAACAGTGATTAGCTTGTGGCATCAAATTTTTTCCTGTCAGAGTATCATAACTTTTAATCTCTATATTGCATTATAATATAAGTGAATTTTAGTTAATTAGTAGAATTTGTAAAGCATTTTATAAATAAGTAAATTTGCTATTCAACATGGACATATGTTCAAAGATAATTAAGGAAGTTATTGCTATCTTTTTAAGAAATGTTAATATTACAATGACAAAGATCAGTAGTGTCAAACTCTATGGGCCAAGATGCATGATGTGACTGTCATATCAAGAATACAAAGGAAAAACTCATCTTCTGAATACTGAAATATGAATTTCATAGCTGCTGGCAAAAACAGCTCATGAAACAAGTCAGCAGCTCAGAATTCACATAAGCAATGATTTCTAGTTTGGGGTTGTGGATAGGTCCTACATAACCTATATTTGACAGACAGAGTTATGCAAGTCACTCCATAAAAAGGCTTCCTGCTCCAATTTCTCCATGCTTTTTGTTCTAGAGTTAATCTTGTTGAGTTCCTTCTTCTCCAAGCACCAATATCCATGGCCTTTCCCCCTTTTCTCCTTAACAGATTTTACTCAAAGTCGGAATGGTCACTCAGTTGCTTAGTAATTAAATAAAAACAAGATTATTTTATTATAATACAATGCAAAGTACTCTTAAAGGTCAAATCCTAAACAGAATGAATAGATAACAGGTGCTTAGTCTCTCACATCTGTAAATTTGGTTTGGCACAGGTTCATGAAGACCTGAGTCTTCTTTTATCCCTATGTGCAATGTTCAATGCATATTAGAGTGTCCTTTTTGGTCTGGCTGCCAACTCCCTTGAGGAGAGGTAGGTCAAGACTCCTAAAGGCAAAGTTGCCAAATGTCCTAAGTCTCCCTAGAATCTACAGTAGTGGTTCTCAAAGTGGGGCCCCCAATCAACCAACAGCATCAGCATCCCCAGAGATCATGTTCCTAAGGCAAATTCTCAGGCTCTAACCTAAACTTACTGAATCAGGAACACTAGAAGTGCAATCCAGCTGTCTGTTTTAGCAGGCCATCCAAGGGACTGTGATGCACACTCAAGTTTAAGTTGTGCTCTAGGGCCCCAAATCAGTTCCTCCCGTCTTCAACAGTAAAGTGACTTATCAGCCACCTACCTCCTCCACAAGCTATTCTAACTTTCCACCTTTTTTCTAAGAATGTTTATCTCTTCCATGGACTAGTTTTATCTGTCTTTTCTTGTATCTATATACTTCTGAAAGATCCAAGTTTTTAGTATATCTACTTCATAGAATCACATTACCCTGAGGCTTTCTTCTCCACCATGGACTCATCCTGAGCCCCTTTATAGTAGTGAAAGCAATGGCCACCAAACAGATCCCAAACTACAGTCAACTTACATTTTTAAAAGTATATATATTTAATCTTACTTAAAAGTATGTAGGAATACTGGCCCACAAAGTCATTCAGGAACTCAAGTTCCTTCCATATTGTGCCCCATCATCCCCGGGAACCTGTCCTCATCTACACAGTTGACGCTGGGTGTAGACACCTCCATGTTCCAAACCATGGGAAAATTAAATAGAGCAAGTCCAGGGAAAGGGATTTTCTTTGAGGCAAGTGACATGAAAGTTGCACACTCACTTTTCCTCATGTTCAACTGGCCACCCTTTGCCTCCAGGGAGGCAACCTCCAGGGGGGTTGATCTGCCATGTGTCCAGGAAGAAGACAGAAGGCCTGACTGGACAGTCAGCAATCAACAACACACCTACCCACTATGTTCTTTTTGGAAGACTCCTCTCCTGGCCATTCACATTGTATACTATCTTCTCTTCTTAGACAAATGACAGCTTGGCCATGTCTTAACCAAGAATTTTCTATAACTTAATTATTTATTAATCTTCTATGACTTTAAATCATCATGTGATTATTGGCAGGAGCAGGGCCCTCCATACATAGACGCAAAAGGTGTGTCTGCAAGGTATAAAAGAAAATAAGTAGCAAATTAGAAACCTGAGTAGCAATGCTTAGAGAATCCACATATTCCCTCATTCTGTTCACAAGTCATCTTCAATTTAAATATACATATTTATTTTTATATACATATGTGATATGTGCATCTATATAAAATGCACACACACACATACATACATATGGCAGTAACCAATATATAAATTTTTTTTTCTCACTACAATAAATTTTAAAATCCACTCTTTCCAATTTATAAATTATTTTTCCTTAGGGAAAATATAATTGGAAAAAATTTCTAGATTATTATGCAAAAGCATCCCTAATGTGTAATAAATTAATATAGGATGATAGTATTAGTACTTACGAAGGCAATCACATGCAATATTATAATTAATTATATTATTTATGAACATCCACTGGAGATTTCAGAACCTCGTCCCCTCCACACTCCTGCCCCCCTGTCAACCAGTGAAACCAGAGACCAATTCTAAACCACTGGTGTGTCCTGGGCATTGACCAGGGACCCATCTGGACTGCGAGTGGTAGATAGGTTGAAGGTCGGGGATTATTGTCTATGGAGTGAAAATTAGAGGTAATATTATAGAAAAATTTTTCAGTCTTCAGTGGCTTCTCATCCACACTTTGTTCTGGTGAGGTCTGGGGACACACAATAGATTGAGAGAAGTCAATGCATTGTAAAAATAATTAGCCTGGGATTATTTTAGGCATTTCACCACAAGAGGTGGCACTAAAAATAAAAAAAATGCTGACTGAGACTTAAGTAGGATAAGGGAGGCGGAGGGAATGAGGAAGCTACAATAATACAAACGCTGTCCGGAAAGTATCCAGCCATTATTAATTCAACAAGACCTGTTTGCACAACATCGATGTAACCTGGCAGCCAAGGAGAGTGGACTGGAGTGTGCATGCATGAACAATGATGCCTTCACGGTGCTAGTCAGTGGGGCGCTAGACACCGTCGAGTGAGCATGTGTACTGTGTGGCCATTGCATTCAAAATGAGCAAGCAGAGCAAGGAATCTACATCAAATTTTGCATTAAGCTTGAACATTCCTCCTTGGAAACTATTTGGATGATTCAGAAGGCTTTTTGAGACGATGCATTGAGTGCAGTGCAAATAAAAGTGTGGCATAAATGCTTCAAGGTGATCGAGAATCTGTTGAAAGTGATCCACGTTCTGGAAGGCCTGCAACAAGCAGAACACCTGAGAATGTTGAACCTGTGCAGATTAGGTTAAGAGATGCTGGGAGAACTGTGTGAGGTCCCAAGGTGCCTACTTTGAAGGGGAATGAGGCGTCATTGTCCTGTGCACAATGTTTCCTGTATCTTCTTCAATAAATGTTTCTATTTTTTCATATTACATGGCTGGATACTTTCTAGAAAGACTTCGTGTATAAGAATGCATTAAAGTAAAACTGAAAATTTTAAAAATAACAGTTGTAGGACTACACAAAAGTTTTATAAATAAAGCACATATGTAAAATTAGTATATTTTAATTTTTATATGTATCTGTGTACTTAATAACCAATCCAGTATTGCATTGACATGATGTCCATATATTTATGGTAGCTTATGGAAACAAAGAACAAATATACATATAAAATTATGTTGCTCTGGGGGGGGGAATTGGTGAAAGTAGAAGAAACTATTATCAGTTATTTAAAAAGTTTAGATGAAATTATTATTAAATATGCAATGTATATTTATATATAGCTTGAATCACAATCTGAAAAACCTATTTATTAAACTCTTCTAGTTCTGGGGTTATTATTTAATTAGGTTTAAATACAACTGGTATGATCTTTTCAAAGGCAATTGGCAAGCAAAAAATAATTGTAACCAATCTGAAACTTTCCTTACTCAAGAGAATAAAGAACTGGTATTTAGTGTGTGATTGATTGCCTATTGTCACGAAATCCATGTATTGATATCAAATAATCCTGTTGATTCATTAACTCCATCCTTCAAAATATCTGCAGGAAAATATAGTCATAATTTAATTTAGCATTATTTCAAAGCAAACAAATTCCAACTCTTAAAACTTCTTTTATAATTCCTGCTTATTAAAAAATATTGATGTCTTCTAGATTAGGGTTCTGACTTTAACTCAGGTGCACATATGCCTGTATCAAAGATGTTCTAATGGGCACCTGAAGGTCAATTTAAGGAAACTACTTTCCAGATCCTCAAATTTCATTTAGTTTTTCCAGATCTGTGAAATATGTTTATATTTTGATGGGGGTTGCATTGAATCTGTAAATCACGTTAGGTAGTGTGGACATTTTAGCAATATTGATTCTACCTATCCATGAAGGAGATATGTTTTTCCATTTGTTTGTGTCCTCTGTGATTTCTTTCCTTAGTAGAGACCTTTCACCTCCTTGGTTAAGTATCTTCCTAGGTATTTTACTTTCTTTGTGGCTATTGTGAATGGTATAGAGTCACTGATTTGACTCTCAGCTTGAATGTTATTGGTATATAGAAATACTACTGATTTATATACATTGATTTTGTAACCTGAGACATTGCTGAATTTATTTATCAATTCCAGGAGTACCTTCGTGGAGTCTTTGGGGTTTCTAGATACAAGATCATGGTCATCAATAAAGAGCAATAATTTGACCTCCTGTTTCCCAATTTGGATACCTTTTATTTCTTTTTCTTGCCTGATTGCTCTGGATAGGACTTCCAGCATTATGTTGAACACAAGTGGTGACAGTGGGCATACTTGTCTTGTTCCAGCTCTTAGGGGGAATGTTTTCAACTTTTCCCATTCAGTATGATGCTGGTTGTGGGTTTGCCATATATGGCTTTTATAATGTTAATATATGTTCCTTCTGTGCCTCGTTTGTTGAGGGCTTTTATCATAAAAGGGTGCTGGATTTTATCAAATACTTTTTCTGCATCTATTGAGATGATCATATCATCTTTGTTTTTGCTTTGGTTTATGCGACAAATCACATTTATTGATTCACATATGATGAATCATCCTTGTATCCCTGGGGCTTCATTTGGAAACAGAAAAGAGCCCGGGTAGCCAAAGCAATCCTAAGCAAAAAGAACAAATCTGGAGGCATTACATTATCAGACTTCAAACTATACTACAAAGCTATAGTAACCCAAACGGCATGGTATTGGTACAAAAATAGAAATACAGATCACTGGAACAGAATAGAGAACCCAAATACAAAACCATCTACCTACAGCCAACTGATCTTTGACAAAGTAGACAACAACACATACTGGAGAAATGTAGCCCTATTAAAAAAACGGTGCTGGGAAAACTGTACAGCCACAGGTGGAAGAATGAAATAGGACTCCTATCTCTCACCACTCACAAAAATTAATTCAAGATGGATAAAAAACTATAAGGCATGAAACCATAAGAATTCTAGAGGAAAATGTAGGAAAAACTCTTCTAGATATAGGCCTAGGCAAATAATTTATGAGTAAGGCCCCAATGGCAATCATAGCAACAACAAAAATTAAAGAATAGGATTTGATCAAAATAAAAACATTCTGCACAGCTAAAGAAACAATCCACAGAACAAATAGACAACCTACAGAATGAGAGAAAATATTCACAAACTATACATCCAATAAAGGGCTAATATTCGGAATCTATAAAGAACTCAAGCAAATAAGCAAGAAAAAACAAACACCATTAAAAAGTGGGCAAAAGACATGAATGGGGCCTTTTCAAAACAAGATAGGCAAATGGCCAATAAACATATGAAAAAAGGCTCACCACTAATCATCAGGGAAATGCAAATTAAAACCACAAGGAGATACCACCTCACTTCTGTTAGGATGGCCTCACTTCTGTTAGGATGGCTTTTATTAAAAAGTCCCAAAACAAAAAATGTTGTCATGGATGCAAACAGACAGAATCACTTATTCACTATTAGTGGGACTACAAATTAGTACAACCTCTATGGAAAACTGTATAGAGATTCCTCAAAGAACTAAAAGTAGACCTACCATTTGATCCAGCAATCCCATTACTGGGCACCCAAAGGAAAAGAAGTCATTTTATCAAAAAAAAAAAAAAAAAAAAAAAACACCTGCACTAGAATGTTTATTGCAGCATAATTCACAATTGCAAAGATGTGGAATCAACCCAGGTGTCCATCAATACATGAGTGGATTAATAAAATGTGGTATATGTATACCATGGAGTACTACTCAGACATAAAAAAAATGATGAACTAATACCCCTTATACTATCCTGGATGTAGCTGGAGCCTGTTCTACTAAGTATCACAAGAATGGGAAAATAAGCACCACATGTACTCACCATTAAATTGGTACTAATTGATCAACACTTATGTGCAGATATAGTAGTAACATTCATCGGATGTCAGGCAGGTGGTAGTGGGAAGGAGAGGATGGGTCAATTCACACCTAATGTGTACGGTGTACGATGTCTGGGGGTTGGGCATGCTTGTAGTTCTGACTCGGTGCAAAGGCAATATATGTAACAAAGTGTTTGTACCCCTGTAATATTCTAAAATTAAAAAATGAAAAATAGATAATAAAAAATAAATAAGTACAAATTTTAAAAAATGATGTTAAAAAAGTTTTCATTTACTTTTTCCCAAAAACTGATCTTCCTGAGAAAGCGCTGGCCCTCAATTTTTCTTTCCTAGTTCCTCTTTTGCAATCATGCTTCTGCCTGTTTGTAATAACAAGTGTACCCCTCAGTCAGTTGGCATTTTACCATTTTGCAAAAACCTCTAGAATGCCAAACGAAGGAATTATGTGCAGCTTTTTAAATAGAAACACCATAAAATTATGCCCCAATTGTTTTTATTAAGAGATGCATTCTCTGTAAATATATCTCATGTCTATTATCAAAATTTCTCATTTATTTTGCTTTTATTTAGTACATAATACTAATAATTGTTATGATAATACGAGTGTGCTTTTTAAAAAAAATGGTAATCAATCACAGGTAATTAATAAATACTTAAATTTTGTATCTACATATTTTTGATGTATAGGAAAATGATAGATGATCTATACAATTTTGCAAGTACAAGAGGATATTTACTTAGGAAAAAATTCTATGGAGTAATTGGAATTGAAATATAGGTTTAAGGAGAAAAGGAAAAGATATAAAAATTCCAATTATTTAAGAAGAACATGTTAATTTATCATTTAAATTAATAGTGGAAGACATCAGATCAATATGGTATTTGCATTTCACTTAATGCACTTAAAATAAGACAACATTTAAATTTCAATATTTAATACATTCTGACAATTACAACCTTTAATATTATCTAAACATAATGAACATTTTTATTCATCAATTTTTTTTTCTTTTCTTTTTATTTCAGCTTATTATGGGGGTACAAAAGTTCTGGTTAGATATATTGCCCATGTCCCTGAGTCTGAGCCTCAAGTGTGTCCATTCCCCAGACAGTGCACATGGCACTCTTCTTGTAGGTATACACCCATCCCCTCCCCCACCCCCATCCCCCCAAGTCAGAACTTCAAGGGTGCCCATTCCCCAGACAGTGCACATTGCACTCATCATGTAGGTATACAGCCATCCCCCTCCCCCCACCCCCCACCTCTGTCCAATACACAATTGGTGTTATTCCCAAATGTGCACTTAGGTGATGATCAGGGAAACCAATTTTCTGTTGAGTACATGTGGTGCTTATTTTTCCATTCTTGGGATGCTTCACTTAATAGAATGGGTTCCAACTCTATCCAGGAGAACCAAAGAGGTGTCGTATCACTGTTATTTCTTATAGCTGAGTAGTACTCCATGGTATACAAATACCACATTTTACTAATCCATTCATGAATTGATGGGCATTTGGGTTGTTTCCACATCTTAGCAATTGTGAATTGTGCTGCTATAAACATTCGGGTGCAAGTGTCTTTATTGTAGAATGACTTAAGTTATTCATCAATTTTTAAAATGTGCAAAGAGTTAAATAATTTTCAACATTCTTTTAGAGAGTATACAAATGAAAATTATTTGAAAACCATTGTCCTACATTATACTGAATTTTTTAGGTTCTAATTTATTCATCATTTGTTCATTCATAAAATCAATTTATACAAAGAACTAGTAAATGCCAGTAACTGTGCTAAATGCAGGGGCTTGCCAGTATGGAGTGATCCAGAGGTAAAGTAAGAGTTCTTAAAATCAAAGAGTTTGCAGTCTGGTGAGAAAAATAACAAACACAGAAATGATTTTAATACATTCTAGTGTCATTGTAAAGATAAACACAAGCTTTATGGAAACAATAGGAAGTTCACCAAACTTGGGTTGTTATAACATGGCGAATCAAAGAAGACATTCAGATTTCCCAGGTTTTATGATGATCCCTTCACTAAATATTAAAAAACTATTAAAAGTTAGCCACTTGATGTGTGTGTGTGTGTGTGTTTGTGTGTGTGTTCCAAGATGGATAACAAAAACAGATTTAGCTAGAAAAAGTAAGCAGGGCTGGGTGAAGTTGCTCACATCTGTAATCCCAGCACATTGAGAGGCCGATGTAGGAGGATCATTTGAGGCCATGAGTTCAAGTCAGCCTGAGCAACATAGTGAGATCCCCCTCTCTACAAAAAATAGAAAAATCAGCCAGGTGTGGTGGTGTGCACCTGTAATCTCAGCTACCCAGGGGGCTGAGGAAGGAGGATCCCTTGAGCCCAGGAGTTTGAGGTTGCTATGAGCTATTATGATGCCACTGTATTCTAGCCCAGGCAACAGAGCAAAGAAAGTAATGAAAGAAAAGAAAGGAAAGAAAGAAAGAGAGAGAGAGAGAGAGAGTTTGCAATGAACTAGGATGATGCCACTGTACTCTAGCCCAGGCAATAGAGGAAAGCAAGCAAGAAACAAAAAGAAAGAAAAGGAAGGAAGGAAGAAAGGAAGGAAGGGAGGGAGGGAGGGAGGGAGGGAGGGAGGAAGGACAAGCAGGAGGTGAATGGATAACAAAATTTGGAATGTTCACTTGTGAGTTCTCTCCAATTCTTCTCCAAGCCCTGTCAGAGGAGCATTTTCCACTCAAAACATGAAGACCACTTCACTTAGAAAGAATTATTAAACTGTACCCAGAGAGCAAATGCACTAAATTCTCAGGCTTTCAACCTTAAATAATTGTGATAAGGGTGTAAAACAATAAGTTTGAAAGAAGATGCTATCAAATTGACAGGATTTTTCCTGCTTCACCCACCAAAAGCAGGAGAGTCCTCCACCCTGGGAAGGGAGCAGGTTTGCAGAAGAGGAGGGGACTTAGTTGTACTGTAGAATCCACAAGATCTCTGTCCCACTCTGAGATAACCTAGCTCTATTCAGGGCCATGATAGAGTTACTTTGGGGGTTGGCAGAATTCAACTGTAGAATGCTATTTCTCTACTTCCCAAGCTCTATGTCACCAGGCTACCCTTTAACAAAAGGATGTGGTGAGGGGGCATAGAGAAGATGGTGTAAGGGGTCCAGAAAGAAGAGGAGCAAAAAGAGCCCTGCCAAAGTCTCTAACTCCTCCTGGATAAAGGGGACAGGGATATTGAGCTTCCTAGTAGTCCTGAATATGTTAAAAAAAAAAAATTAGTAGAGAGAAAGACTCTATGGGAATTCCTAAAGGTCACCACAGTCAAAATAAAGTCACTCCATGGCAGATCGTAGTTTAAATGGTTTCCAGTAGGGAGCTAAGTTCCAGGGACCCAAGACGGGATTGGAGTCAGTATCCCTAGTGAAGCCAGCCTGAAACCCATTCAGATCACAGCTGACACACAATGTGTCTTCTAGCACACTCATCGGGTGCTCCTTCAGGACTCTACTAAGGGATGTGGTCAGGAGAAAGAACATATAGGAGAAATTCTGGTTATGATTGAATTTAAACCTGAGTAGACTGAAAAAAAAAAAAATAGATGAATTGGATAGAGAATCTTAAAAAAAAAGTCTAGATTAAGTTGTCTATCATTATGCAGACTGAGTTCTAAGAGTTGGAAAATCAAATTGAATTATTGAAATAAAGCAAGTTACATTGTCACACATCAGAGTTTATAACTCAATATTTATAGCTACCACACATGAAAGGCCTTGTGTGTCAGACTAAGGAGTTTGGGTTTTATCCTGAAGGCAATAAGAGGCAATTGAAGAATTTCAAATAGAAAAAAATTAAAGAAGCAGATTTGAATTTTACAGAATGCATTCTAGAAACAGTGTGGAGAATGGATTAGTGAATTAAGGAATGGAGATGTAGAAAACCAGAGTAAGGGAGCTCAGCAAAGAGACTTTTGATGTCATCACAGAAATAAGTAACAGACCACAGGAATAAGGCATGATGGTGGAGGTGAAAAGGAGAGTCATTTGAGAGTGTTTAAATGACAGCTGTCTCCTCCTCGCTTTATCCATTCAATCTCAGCAGATTGGTCATTCGGGTAAAATTCTGATTGCTATACTACCATAAAGCACCCCCATTTAAACCAGTTTGCTGCTCCTGTGCTGGCCCTACGGCTCCTGGATTCCTGCACATTTGCCGTCACATTTTGTTTTCATTTATTTTACTTTTACTTATTAAAAGGTAATAAGCCACCACCTGTGCGCAGTGATACCATTTTACATATATTACATACATTGACCATATTCCATGGCTACAGTCTGAATATAAAGTATTACTAAATCAAAACTATAGCATTCAGTTGACTGAGTACATCTTTCTATTCCTAAAACTAACTTGCTGTTTCTATAAAAGCTTAGAACAGTATCTGAGGACAGAACTCTTTAATTAATTCCAATCTGAGCTCTAGAACTTGCTAGCACCATGATATTTAGCAAGTCTGTTCATCTCTCTGCAACTCTACTCATCTGTAAAACAGGGAGGCGTGGGGGGTAGGGGTGATACTAGCACCTTCTTCATTAGTCCATCAAGGAACTTAGCACAGGATCAGGAACAGAGAGAGCACACAATAAGTGCTAATGATTGTACGGGAAATTTGACCTTTCTTAAATGTTTTTAAATTTTTAAGTTGTATTTGGCACCAAGGAATTTCCTCACCAAAATTTGTCTATGCTAATACACATTTAAACAAGATGACCTTCATCTTAAAATCTGTAAGTACAGAAGAGTAAACAACCACATAATTCACACATTTCTCATTAGTCTTCACTTTGGTTTTGCTATATACGTACAGATATCTATATGTCTTTAAACTAACTCTAAAACATTTTACAGAAGGACAGGACAAGCACTGTCCTCTGTATTTTAGGTGGTTCTGAGTTCAGATGTAAAGGTTTAATTTACAACAATAATAAAGGCTAGATAAGAAATAATCCAAATGAAAAGAAGACTTTTGCCAGTTGGGTTATTTCTGTTGAGCAGAATGTTTATTTTTTCATAGAACAAATTAGAAGTTTTCCAGATGGTTTATCTAAAGTATTTTTCTCTCCTCCAGGCAGAAGATAAATTAGAAGTGTTAGGAAAAGGTCATTCCCACCTCTCCAAGAAGCCCATTTTCATAATTAGAAGTAAAGTTCAACCACATATGAAGTGATCTATATTCAATACATCAGTTACATTTGTATATTGCAGGTAATTGTTTAATTTGAAGTCTGTCAAAAATATTTTCAAGCAAACAATCACCTTTTGTGGCCTTTTTATTTGAAGCACTAAGCTTCATCATAACACTAGCGGAGGAAATGCATTACACTAATTTGCCAACAGCAACAAATGGAGGATGTTTTTATTCAACTTGTCGCTAGCTAAAATACATCTAGGTGGATGCATGATTTGTCATATAACAACACATTGTCAGGGTATTATCGGAGAGAAGAGGGGTTTTGTCTCTGGCACAGTATCTTCACATTAGGTAAACAATTTATTTCTAACTCGATCCTCCCGAGATGGTGAAGAGGGAAGAATCTAATATTGAGTTTTGCGGGAGAGATTTTATCACTTGTCAAATTAAGATCGCTACCTTTGTGAGATGGAAAATGAATCTGAAAACAAAGCTGAGACTCCAGCAGAAATTCATCTGGATTCTGTGATGCTTTCAGCATGCTGTGGAAATCACAGAGGAATGCAGGCTCTCCACCTGCCAGTCAAGCAAAAGTGAAGCCTCCGGCCGGCCCCAAGCTTACAAACCTGGCCACGAACACTTTGTGGACTTCTGGTCCCGATCATGCAGTTGAACAAATGGAACAGGGAGTTATTAACCAGTAATTATCCAAGCAAAGCAGGATGATTTTTTTTTTTTTTTTTTTTTTTTTTTTTTTGAGACAGAGTCTCACTCTGTTGCCCCGGCTAGAGTGAGTGCCGTGGCATCAGCCTAGCTCACAGCAACCTCAAACTCCTGGGCACAAGCAATCCTACTGCCTCAGCCTCCCGAGTAGCTGGGACTACAGGCATGTGCCACCATGCCTGGCTAATTTTTTTTTCTATATATATTTTTAGTTGGCCAGATAATTTCTTTCTATTTTTTAGTAGAGACGGGGTCTCGCTCTTGCTCAGGCTGGTCTCGAACTCCTGACCTCGAGCAGTCCACCCGCCTCGGCCTCCCAGAGAGCTAGAATTAAAAGCAGGATGTTTCTTAGAGACAAGACTTCTCTTAGCAATCACAAGACAGTTGTAAGTTTATATAAAGAGATATCATAGAGATATTTACATAGTCACATCTTTGCAATTCCCTTGTTGGTTGCGGGGGGGTCACTTACACTAGAGATAAATTTCATCTTTGGATACTGGAGAATTTTCTTATAGTTTAAAGGGGAACCAGAGTCAATTGTGGTGAAAGGTGATTTGGAGTCATCTCAGTATGTTTACTTTTCAAACTCAGGAAAACAAAGACATATTAGCATTATCTACGGTCTCTAAGAACTGGGAAACTTGCTGAATGAAATTAAATTTCTAATCCCAGGTACCATCAGGTCCCAATTCATTAGAGGGATTGATCAGCTAAATTATTTAGTGTACAATTAGGAAGGAGTAATCTGTTTTTCATTATGAAAATTTTTTTCTCTATGATGACTACATGTGGCAATGTACCAGAATTCTTTTATGATTCTTGTTATATTAAAAAGCAAACAATGTTATAGTTGTAACATTTAAGTTCAAATAATCCAGGGGAATTTTAAAGACTATTATCACATCTCATGAATATATTTGAACATAAACTCCAGGTCAATAAAAAGACTCCGTAAGTCCCCTTGCAATACTCTAGCCAGGATGTGGTAAAATGAACTCCCTGGGAGTTATTTAGCTCTTTGAGAAAAAGGTTTCTCAAATTTTTTTACTTTTATTACATATGAAAGAGAGAGTCCCTTCAATGTTTTCCCAGCTTCTCTTGATTTTCCTCTATTTCCAAAATAGAAGAAACCAGAGCCTTCTTAGCTTTCCAATCATTTGGCCTAAGCAGAACTGGTCCATGGTTGTCCTTCTGTGTGTGTGGAGGGAAAAACATCTTAGGAGACTTTCTGAGCCCAGGTTCTGGGAATTCTCTACGGAGCAATATGGCCAATACTTTCACTCAGCAGCCTCCATGGTGACAGCCCTCACCCTGAGAGAAGTGGGCCATTCTCATAGTCTCTGCCCAAAAGCCATCTGGGAGAACCTTTCTTTGGGGAGAGACTTGAATTTCTCAATTATTGCATTGCTCATGTGTGATGTCTCCACTTATAGTGGGAAGGATCAGGGAAAAACCACTGGAAGGGGAAGTAGTTGAGGCTGTGTCCTCCACACTCCATCCCCCAGGATCCCAGCAGCAGCTACACAGGCATTTGTTTACATGTGCGTTATAAACTATTTTATTTGAAGAACATGTTCTTCCGTTCATAAAACAAGCATAGTAGTTTTCATATATTGAGATTAAGACTCTGATAGCTGCCATAATTGTCAGTGTAATATATTATTGCTTCTGATGAGAAGGGAAAAAAGACCCCAGTGTTGAAAACTTAACATTACTGTGTCAGAGTGTAAGGTAGGTCATTTTTTTCCAGGAATTGCAAGAAAATATTATTGGCCTCAACTGCTTTACTAGTTGGATTTACATTGCTTAGGGTAAGCTACATAGATTTTATAAAGACATACCTTGGAGATATTGCAAGTTTGGTTCCAGACCACTGCAATAAAGCAAATGCTGCAATAAAGTGAGTCGACAATTTTTTTTGGTATTCCAGTGCATATAAAAGTTATGTTTATACTATATTGTAGTCTATTTAACATATAATAGCATTATATATTTAAAAAAAACAGTACATATACCTTCATTAAAAGTACTTTAGTGCTAAAAATGATAACAATCATCTGAACCTACAGTGAGTCTTAATCCTTTTGCTGGTGGAGGGTCTTGCCTCAATGCTGATGGCTGCTGACTGATCAGGGTGGTGGTTGCTGAAGGTTTGGATGGCTGTGGCAATTTCTTAAAATAGACACCAGTGAAGTTTGTCATATTGATTTACTCTTCCTTTCATGAAAAATTTCTCCATAGCATGTGATACTCTTTGATGGCATTTTACTCATAGTAGAACTTCTTTCAAAATTGGAGTCAGTCTTCTCAAACCCTGCCAATGTTTTAGCCCCTAAGTTTATGTAATATTCTAAATCTTTTGTTGTCCTTTTAACAATGTTCCCAGCATCTTCACTAGAAGTGGGTTCTATCTCAAGAAATCACTTATTTTGCTCAGGCATCAGAAGAAACTTTTCATCAATCCAAGTTTTATCATAAGATTACAGCAATTCAGTGACATCTACAGGCTCCACTTCTAATTCTGGTTCTTGCTATTTCTACCACATCTGCAGTTCCTTCTTCCACTGAAGGCATGAACCCCTCAAAGTCATCCATGATAGTTGGAATCACCTTCTTCAAAACTCCTGTTAATATTGATATTTGGACCTCCTCCCATGAATCATGAATGTCCTTAATGTTATCTAGAATGGTGAATCCTTTCCAGAAGGTTTTCAGTTTACTTTGCCCAGATACATCAGAGGACTCACTATCTGTGGAAGGCATAACCTTACAAAATGTATTTCTTAAATAATAAGACTTGAAAGTCAAAATTACTACTTGATCCATAGGCTGCCTATGTGTGTTGTGTTAGCAGACATGAAAATAACATTCATCTCCTTGTATATCTCCATCAAAATTCTAGGGTGACCGGGTGCATTGTCAATGAGCACCAATATTTTCAAAGTCATCTTTTTTTCTGAGAAGTAGGCTTTAATAGTGGGCTTAAAACATCCAGTAAAAGAGATATGCTGTCAGCCAGGCTTTATTTTTTTATTTGTTGAGAACAGGCAGAATATATTTAGCATAAATCTTAAGAGCTCTAGGATTTTGGGAATGATAAATGAGCATTGGCTTTCGCTTAAGGTCACCTGATGCATTAGCCCCTAACAAGGGGTCAACCTGTCTTTTGAAGTCTGAAAACAGACATTGATTTCTCTTCTCTAGCTATGAAAGTCCTAGATATTCATCTTTTTTTAACATAAGGCATATATGCAATGTTTTTCCTACATTTGAAAATATGTTGTTTAGTGTAGCCACCTTCATCAATGATGTTCGTGAGATCTTCTGGGTAACTTGGTGCTGCTGCTCCATCAGCACTTGCTGCTTCCCCTCGCACTTTTATGTCATGGAAACAGCTTCTTTCCTTAAACCCCACGAACCAAACTCTGCTAGCTTCAAATTTTTTTCCCACAGCTTTTTCACCTCTCTCACCCTTCACAAAATTGAAAAGAGTTAGGGCCTTGCTGTAGTTTAGGCTTTGGCTTAAGGGAATGTTGTGGCTGGTTTTATCTTCTATCCAGATGACTCAAACTTTCTCCGTATCAGCAATAAGGCTGTTTTGCTTTCTTATCATTTCTGTATTCATTGGAGTAGCACTTTTAATTTCCTTTAAGAACTTTTCCTTTGCATTTACAACTTGGCTAACTGTTTGGGATAAGGGGCCTACGTTGGCTTTCAACTTGCCTTCCTCACTAGGCTTAATCATTTCTAGCATTTGATTTCAAATGAGATGTGCACCTCTTCATTTGAACACTTAAAGGCCATTGTAGGGTTTTTAATTGGTCTAATTTCTATATTGTGTGTCTCAAGGCTTAGGAAGGCCTAAAGAGAGGTGGGATACTATGGCTGGTCAGTAGACAAGGCAGAATGCATACAATATTTATCAATTAAGTTCTCCTTCTTATATGGGCATGGTGCATGTTACAATTAAAATAGTAACATCAAAGATCACTGATCATAGATCACCATAACAGATATAATAATAATGAAAAAGTTTGAAATATTGTGAGATTTACCAAAATGTGACACAGAGGCATGAAATGAATACATGCTGTTGGAAAAATGGTGCCAATAGATTTGCTCCATGCAGGGCCACCACAAACATTCAGTTTGTAAAAAGTGCAATATTTGCGAAGCACAATAAAGTGAAATGCAGTAAAACAAAGTTACGTACAAATAGGTTCTAAAAAGTTAGAAAGGCTTGTGATAACTTGCAAAGAGTAATTTTCGACAATTAAAATTTTATTTAGGGGTAAAGATGAGGTTCTACACTAATAGTTTAGTTTTAGGATATCTCCATACCTGAAGCAATTACTCCTTATTTAGTTAACCTTGTTAGAAGCTCTGTAAATATGTAATTATTATTCTGATAGGATAGCAAAAAACAGATAGACTGATGAAGGTAAAAATGACTGTAAGCATCCTACGGTGTGTCCAACAACTTATTGAGAAGGAAATACTGACACTCGAGGTGTCCTTTGTGAAATATCATGAAAGACTGATGTTTAATGGCCTCGTACAAATGTGGGATAATTTCACTAGGAAAAAATAAGTACATGTTGCATGCCAAAATATGATATCACAACCAAGGACATATATTTTCATTAAAACAATAGGCTGGTTTGGGTTACATCAGAATGTTTTTTTATTTGTATAATTTATTTGTTTTGTCATTTACTAACATATAGTAGCAAGAAAATAGCAGCAGTCACAAAAAGTTAAAGAGAAAGTGATTAGAGGAAAACTTAGAGTTCAGATTCTTAAGGTCAGGTAAAACTCAACAATATTTAATTTTAACAGGAGAAAAGCTGGACCAATTCATAAAAGTGTGGTGTTCTTTAAGGGTGTAGTTTGAGAAGCATGAATCTAAAGTATTTTCCATGTTTTGTAAATGAAGCCAACAAGCCCCAGAAAGATGAACACCCCACTCAGTGGTATCCTGTTATTAGAAAAACTAGTCAAAGCCCCGATCTCCAGCTGCCAGGCCAGCTTACTTGCTTTCTTTTTCTTATTTCAGGGCTTGTTCCATATGAAGTTGTATAAGTGTTTTTTTCTCAATTTTATACCCATTGATGGCTCAAAGGTATCTGACTTAATTTCACTAAGCACTAACACATCTGTGCCAGCTTGCATACTCCTCATTATTAGTGCATGAGTGAATCTATTTCTTTTTTTTTAATATTTTTTTATTTCAGCATATTATAGGGGTACAAAAGTTTAGGTTACATATATTGCCCTCCCCCCCAGCCTCCCACCCCGAATCAGAGCTTCAAGCGTGACCATCCCCTAGACCGTGTGCATCGCACTCATTATGTATGTATACACCCATCCCCTCCCCACCCCATATCTGCCCGACACCCGATTAATGTTATGCCTAAATGTGCTCTTAGGTGAAACCAGTGTGATGTTGAGTACATGTGAATCTATTACTGCACATCCTCACAAAGCAGTCCATGGGACAGAGTTATTAACGGTCTTTTCCAGAGTACTTCCTCCGTCCTTTTTTCTTGTTATTTTGTTTAGATTGACAACAAGCTCAGCTCCAGGGGTAAATTGGTGTCAGCAAATTTCTCTTTGTCAGATGTCTACTTTTGTAGCATCCTTGAAGCTAAAAGTTGGTCATGTGACATGCTTCTGATCTATGAGATGCAAGGTGTAACCACTTAAAGATGAAATGCTAACAAGTAAGAAAACTAAAGGAACGAAGGCCTGGATGGTATTGCTGAATTCCTGCACCAACCCAGAGCCACCTACCTCTGGATTCATCATCGTGTGAGATATTTACATCTCTTGATTGCTTAGACCAATATTAGATGGGTATTCTGTGCCTTATAATGTAGCCAAAAACATTATCGAATATGCTTGTAATTTCATAATTTTCCAGTTAGCCATTCCAATGATTTTAAAGTGGTATCTTACTTTTTGTATTAATTTGAATTAAATGTCTCTGTCATACCATTGTTAATGATTCAACTTTCTTCTCCTGTAAATTGATATCCATTACCTATTTTTCTATCAAAGAACTGCTTATATTTTAGATATTAATTTTGTTGTCCACCTATTAGTTATTTGTATGTATCTTTGTTAAAGAAATAAGATAATTAATTTTGATACTGTCAAATTTATTTTTCTTATGATTTATGCTCTTTTGGTCATGCTTAAAATGTTCATAATCATTCCATGGCTACAAAAATAATCTAAATTTTTTTCTATTTTGTTTATAACTTAACCTTTCAAGTTTAGATATTTAATCTGGAAGGTTAAGGGGGTCGACTTTTGATTATAATCTTGGCAGGAATTACATTCTATTGTTCTCCATATAGTTAGTAAATTTGGGCAGTATCATCTATGAGACAGTCTCATTCCCTCATTAGTGGTGTCATCATAATCTGAGACAGCATTGGCATTCGGAAACAGGTCTATTGTCCAACCATCTAAGTGGCACATCTTTATATTTGGTAGAATGTGTTTCCCTTTTTACTTTCCTTTTTTTATTTTTATTTTTTGAGACAGAGTCTCATTCTGCTGTCTGGGCTAGAGTGCTGTGGCGTCAGCCTAGCTCACAACAACCTCAAACTCCTGGGCTGAAGCAATCGTCCTGTCTCAGCCTCCCAAATAGCTGGGACTACACACATGTGCCACCACACTCAGATAATTTTTTCTATTTTTAGTTGCCCAGCTAATTTTTTTTTGTCTATTTTTAGTAGAGATAGGGTCTCTCTCTTGCTCAGGCTGGTCTCGAACTCCTGAGCTCAAGCAATCCTCCCACCTCAGCCTCCTAGAGTGCTAGGATTACAGGCATGAGCCACTGTGCTCAGCCCTTTTTTTACTTTTAACTAATAATAAATGTAATTTTATTTACTAATTTTAGAATCAGTTTATCAATTTTCTCAAAAATCTCTACTGCAATGTTGATTAGACTGGCATTACATTTGCAGACTAGTTTGAAAAAAATCTTTACATTTTTAATATCATCTATAAATGTAGTTTAATTCATTTATTTACTTTTTAAAATTAGTTTTTTCCATGATTTTATTTATTCCTTTAGCATTTAGTTACTTCCTATTTATTTCCCTTAACATTTGTTTATTTCCTTTAAAAAAGCATTATAGTTTTTATGTAAGGTTTTCATGCATTATTTTATTAGGTTATTTCTCAAGTATTTACAGTTGTTATTCTTACATAAATGTTTTTAATTTTCTATCTTTTTTTGCTTTCTATTCTTAGTTTGGAGGAATAGTCTTAATTTTTGAAGGTTCACCTCAAATCTAAGTTTTTCTATTTCTCTTGTTGGTAATTGTTCACTGTCAGTTCTGATGAATCATCTGTGTAGACAGTTTTCATCCATAAATGATAATTTTGTGTTATCTCTTTCAACTTTTATAGTTATTATTTCTTTTCCTTCTCTGATCTGTGTCTAATACTTTCACTATTAGGTTCAATAATAGCTATTCTAGTTAGTAGCATTCTTGTGCATCGAGATTTTATCCTATTCAAAATAAGTTTGGCAATTCAGAGAAGAGCTAGAAGTAAGAGAACTCTTATTAAATTAACTATGCAAGATAAGAAGTTAGTTTGCCACAGTCTCATGAGTGCTGACAAAAGACACAAAACTCCTGGGTCAGAGACAAAGGAATATATTATTCATAACAATAGCAGTAGCCAGAGTATTAGTATAATCACACTCGTTCCCCAACCTCAAATCCCAGAGGATGTCATAAGTGACAGGAGGAGGCTTCATATATAATACAATGCTTCAAAGGACAGAAACCCCATGCTTAGTGAGCCTACCATATTTATAGGAAGCAGTAAGGAAGACTGTACTTTGTCTACAGGGAGACCTGAGGCATTGCAGGACTATGTGATGTACTCCTGCAAGGCATTATCTCATTTTCCAAAATTTCCAGCTGCATCAACAATCCTGAGAAATAGCCTTGGTGAAAAAACAGTCAGGACCTTGCAATTTTGGCACATTCAGTAATATGTTTACTAGAGGCCACAAAAAACTGCTTCCCAACACCATGTTATTGCTCATCTTAAAAAGAATAATATAAAGCTAAGTTCTCTACTAAGTATGATGTTAACTTAAGCTTTTTGTTACATAGACTATAATTTCAGGATATTTCCTCCTATTTCTAAGAGATTTATCATAAAGAAATGTTGAATATTCGTAAGCACATTTGCTCTATTTATTGAAATAACCATGTAGTTTTCTTTTTTGGGTCATAAATGTGATAAATTATAGGTATATAGTGAATATTCAATAATTCTTATGTTTGTAGGATAAATAGACCTTTATGGCAATGTATTTTTTCACACCCTTCTGGATTTACTCAACTGTTATTTAACTTATGATTTTCATATCTATATATTTTTTTTTATTTCAGCTTATTATGGGGGTACAAAAGTTCTGCATAGATTTATTGCCCATGTCCCTCCCAATCCCCCGAGTCCGAGCCTCAAGCGTGTCATATCTATATTTAAAGTGAAGTGGGCTTATAATTTTATTTTTATGAACTATCATCATCATTTTCTCTATCAACTAAGGTTAGACTAGTCTTAAAAATGAGTTAGCTTTCTCTTTTTTCTATTTTTTAGAACAACATACCTTTCTCTTTCAAACCTAGCAGAGCACACCTGTAACATTATGTGGATGTGAGCATGGGGCATTTAGTGTTGGTTTGTTGGATTTTGTTGGTTTTACCCTTGAAATTTATTTCTGAGAAGCTCTGACTATATTGCAATTTCTTTAGTTTTTATTAGTAAATTCAACATTTATTTTCTTCTATGTAAAACTGTATCCACTTTGTCTAAATTTAGAATTTATTAATATAGAGTTGAGTGCATTTTTAAAATGTCTCATGATTTTTTCCCCCTTTTTCAGTATGTATAATTTGGGTCTTGTTATTTATATTCTCTATTCCACTGAGTTCTGATCTTATTTTTATTTCCTACTTCTTGCTTCTTTGGGTTTACTTTGTTGCTCTTTTTCTAGTGTCTTATGTTGAATGCTTAGCACATTTGTTTTTAGTTATTCTTAGTTGCATTTTTAAGGTTATAAATTTGTCTCTAAGTACTATTTTAGGTGTGTCTCACAAATTCTGAAAAATACTATTGTCATTGGTTTTCAAGTATACATACTTTATTGTTTCCTATATATTTTCTTTTTTACCAAAATGCTGATGGTGTTTAGTTCCCTGACATAAAGACTTTTTATTTTGTAGCTTTCCTGTTGTTAATTATTTTTTAATATTATCAAATTGTGACCCAAAACATAGTCTATGTTTGTTCATTCTTATTGAAACCTTCTGTGTTGCCTAAAACACGGTTTATTCAACATTGGCTCAAAAAAGCGCACACATTCTCTGTTGGATATAGAGTTATTTCTATTAATAAGAATATCAGTACAGATATATATAAGTTTGAACATATTAATCAAATATTCTCTTTTTTCATCTGCTTGGTCTTTCAGACTTTGATATAGTTGTGTTAAAAACCTCCCAAAACAATTTTTCATTTATATACATCTTTTCACATTAATGTCCTTGTTTCTTTATCTGTTTTTTAATCTATTATTTATATGTTTGATATATCCTATATCAAAGAATATATTGTTAGGTGTATTTAGGTTTATGATCCTTTTACTCATTTAATCTATTAAAAGAAGAGTCTAATACATACCCACATCAACATGGGAAATACATTGGGAAAAGTTTACCTTTCTAAAGTTTTAAAGACCTAATATGTAGCTTTTAATATCTTCTTTTAATGTTCTTTCTGTTTTCCTTTGCTTTCTTTAAATATAATTGATTGTCTGGTGGTATCATCTCCCAAGCTAATCAATACCATACGAAATATGACATAGTGAGATGGATTCTGAAAGTAATTTAAGAGTTAGGTCCAATACCATAACTATCACAAAGAGTTTCAAACAGTCCACAAGACTCCATTGTAGCACCTTATATTCACTTCCAAGGACTACATCCTCCTCCACTGTAGTTATCACTATAAAAAATCTTTCAAGTGCTCTTATCAGGGTTTCTATATGGCTGGTCTGATGGCTTTGAACAATAGTGGCAATTTGTAATATAGTAGCTTCTCTCTTCAATACTCAGAAAAATCAAAGCATATAAAAACTATTTCTCCTGATGCAGTCTAGGATCAAATGAAAGAAAAAGGATTTTGGTCCAATCTAGGAAGACTACTCTTAACCTCACAAATTTTAGTAGAAAAATGTTTCTGAAGTCTATTTCTATGTGTATTTTGTTATATAAAGATGCATGAGAAAATATAAAATATTTTTCTACTTCAGGATATCATAGCATGTTTATTTGAAGACTTTAAAAAATAAACATTCTTTTCTTGGTCAGGCTGTGAATTAACCAAGTATGAGAAACTAAGTCTAAAATCTATTGCAATCAAACATTTTATATCTATGCCTTTGGAATATATGCCTTTAATTTTTCTATAAAAAATACCTCAAATAACTTACACACTTGGAAGCTATGCAAATCATATATAGCAAATATTACTTTCTAAAAATAAGATTAGCTTTGATTATTAAATAGACTTTTAATAAGCATATAGAATACCTGAGATTTCAATCATCTTATGGAACTGAAGTATTATCACTTTCCATGACTCTGTTCTTGCTAGCATTTTGAAGACCTACAAATCATAATCTTGCAAACTCATTTTAATAGATAAAATCAATCAGTGAATAAAAAATATTTATAAATACTTGCTATTCCCTTATCAACAATAGAGTAGCTATCATTTGCCAGGTAATAAAAAGATATATGATGCCTCCCTGGCCTCAGAAAGCTCACACTCCAGTAGAGGTACAAGGTATGGTGTTTAATAGCATGAATACACTTGTACGTGTAGCAGAGTGATTCATTAAAAACGGTCAATGTTTTCTTTCCGAACTTAGTAATTTCCTTCTGCCTGGTGACCTTTTCCCCATCCCCCTATCGCCACCTGGGAGCAGCTAGGGTTCTATTTGCCCACAGCCTCAGAGAAAAGAGATGACAAGGAAAGGGTTTAGAGTCAAAAAAGTGTTGATCAAGGTGTACCAAAAGCCAAGTTTGCCATAAATAATGGACTTGGAAACAATTCATGATGATTATAAGTCAGATTTTTTTTTTTAGTTTGTTTGCTTGTTTTTTATCTTAGATTTGGTAAAAATTCCATGGCTAGAGAAGTGACATGAATATTCCAAAGGAAGCAAGATGTCTAGAGAAGGAGCTGTGAATACCAACAAAGAGTTAGCCTGTGTTAACAGGAGGTGGTGGGAGGTGATATAACCATCATCTGTGTATGTAGAATCTTAGTACAAAAGAGTTGATTTGGAACCTGCTTCCCATCTTGAACACTGGAAAGTTTCACTGTCTCAGAAATTCTCCATGTCTCTATAGTCAGAAAATGTGAGTAGCAAGAAAGACTCTGCATGATATACCAGGTGTAGAGAGAGCTGGAGGCAGCTCTCTCACTGTCTCCCACTGCACAAAATCACTTAGGAAAGCAGCCAAAGTTTTCTGTTCCTTCAAACAGGGAGCAAACGTTGAGAGTGAATGTGTATCCACAGACCTACAGTATCTTGGGGTACTGACAAGCAGAGGCCGCAGAGGAACATGGCATAAACCAGAGACTGGAATTAAATGGAGACGTAGACACTCAGCCGGTATCAATAAGGACAATGCAAACAATTCAGGACCAGATTCTGCAGCTCCTGCCCCTCAGCCCCCCTCCCAATACCTCCATGCTATAATGCTATATTAAATATCTAGCCACTTACATGCCACATTGGAGCGAAAAACAAAAAAGCAGCTGTGTGTGTAGGGATCCCTAAATGAATGAATTTATACCTGAAGTATCTAAGAAAACTTGGAATATCATACTAATCTTCCTTTCTTGGGGTACAACTGGGATGGGGGACTTAAAAGAGAAGCAAAGTCTTACTATGAAAATAAAATTTTTTCTGCACCCCTAAAATTGGTGGATATTGAGGGATTTAAATGGGAATAATTTTTCATAGTGTTTAAGTCAGTGCCTCCTGCCAAAAAATTGTGAAGGATATGAAATTTTACTCTTCTTTCAAGTTAGCTTGCCACAGTTACATGGATGCTGGTAAAAGACACAAGACTCTTAGATGGTTGATGAGAGACCATTTATTACCCATAGCTGTAACAGTGGCCAGTATATCAGCATTTTTAGTGCCAGTTCCCTGAGCCCACATTCCCATAGGTAATAATAATAGGGTCAAATGACACCAGCAGTAGGTTGCATTACAGGAGAGCAAGTCTGAATTTAGGAAACCCAAATCTTTTGTAATGAGCAGTAAACATGCCTGCCCTATGCTCTGGAATGAGATATTACCTCTATTTTTCAGGGCTGTTTGCTATCAATCATCTTGTAAAGAGAGTTCAGAACAAAGGACAATCAGTGCCTTGCTCACAGGTGTTGCAGGGATTTCGGAGATCCATAGGGATTTGTCTCCCTGCACTGTACCAATCAATTACAAAGTAAATGTTGACTATTATTATAATTATTATTACTACTATAAAGCAGTAAATATAATATATTATCTACCTACTATATCACTATTTCCTAACATATACTGTACTATTTGTCTAAAGAGTTTTTATAAGTGAGCATTTGATTCAATGAAAATATCAAATTGAAAACTGCTTCATGGGCATAATTTTTAAAAACTAATAAAATTGTCTAAAATTATTTTTTAAAAATCTGAGTCAGATTTTTCCATAGTAATTGAAAGTGTTTATGTGAATTAGATCTTTCTTTGAACGGTGAGAAGGAGAGTTTTAGGATGTTTTCCATCACTTTGATGAAAGGAAGATAATGCTCTACTTAAAACTGTATAGTCATTATTATAGAATAATAATAATACCCCATTAATTTAATTATAATATAGATTTATTCATCTGTATACCCCATCTTTGCTGAACTTGTTGGCAGAATGTTTCTCAGTCTAATAGTTAAAGTAACTACAGGTTAGAGTGATTTGAACACATGCATATGGTTTTCCGATATGTATGTGATAACTCTTAAAAGAATTAAGTAAAATTCCATGTTTTAGAGCTTCTAGTTTTCTGCATTCTCCTGAGTTCTACTGTCCCCCTTTAATGAAAAAAGCACTGCAGGAATATTCCTGTAATAAAAATTGAATTCTCCTAAATGTAAGCACCTTCTTTCTTTTTTTTAGGTCTAACTTAGTTACGACTTCAGTATAATCTCTTTAATTACTCTTACATGGTAATACCAATTTCCGCCAGCAGTGTCAAGGGTAAAGGGTTCAGAGAGCTTTATAATTAATTAGCGGGTTTCTGTTTTGCCCAGAACTGAATTCTGGCATCAACTTCCTTGGTAGCTATCAAAAATACATGAAAAAAGCTAGAAAAGGAAAGGTAGCATATTATTTATATTATTTAAAAATCAAAATTAGACTACCACACTTTTGACAGTTCCTAAGAACTGCCCCAAATTCTTTCAGCTGAATTTTAGCCCCCATGATGGTTTAATGTGTTTGGTATTTGATAAAATAGTTTATCTAATGAAATAATGCTCATGAGGTGGACATCACTAACATTATCTCTACAGGTCAGTTTAAATTATATCTTTCGTTGGACATAGTATTAAAATTTACCCTAAGAGAACTCCTTATCTAATAAAAAATGTAGCTTGGATAAAAAAGTAAAGCATTTTGAAAAAAAGATCAATTCCATAGCAGTAAAAATTTTATTTATCCAGGATGATTAAAGAGTAAGTTTCAGTGGTTAATTAAATGTTGTTTCTTTAATCAATAATTTAAAAATACAACATACACATTGATTAAAAATGGACATCTATTCCAAGATTTAGAACAGATAACCCAACAATGACAATAATTTTTCCAAGTTATCATTCTTCAGAAAACAATTCTAGATCTTTCAGTTATCCAGTGTCATAATTTTTAGCACAAAAACAAATTATAGGACTTAGATGAGCTAATCATGTGATGTACCCTGGAAGTATTATTTTAAATAACTCCAATGTTTTCTATTTCAATTTAATTTTGATATTCTTCTTACTATAAAATGAAAGTTCAAAATGTATAGATTATATGTTTGTTTTAGTGATTTATTTATGATGATTGATTTGCATCAATAAAGAGGTTCAGAAATTTAAAAGATTTTTTTAATTCTACAAGAAAATGCTTATCTGAACACATCAATAACACTATTTTTATTAAATCTGCTGAGTAGAGATATTGCCAGAAATTGGAGCCAGAATTATGTTTGAAAAGTAAAAAAAAAAAAAAAAATGAAAAAAAAAAGTGAGTTAATTATAATCCATTCTTTTCTTAAAAAAATTTCTAGCTCTTGTTCCATTGTTCTTTTTTTTTAAATTTCAGAATATTACAGGGGTACACAAGCTTTGGTCACATAAATTGTCTTTGCACTGCCTGAGTTAGAGCTACAAGTGTGTCCATTCCCCACACGGCATGCACCAGACCCATTAGGTGTGACTTTACCCATCCCTCCTCCCGGCTCCCACCTGCCCGACACCCGATGAATGTTACTTCCATATATGCACATAAGTGTTGATAAATTAGTACCAATTTAATGGTGAGTATGTGTGGTGTTTGTTTTTCCATTCTTGTAATGCTTCACTTGGAAGAATGGGCTCCAGCTCCATTCAGGATAATATAATAGGTAGTTCATCGTTTTTTTTAATGGCTGAATAGTACCCAATACTATACATATACCACATTTTATTAATCCACTCATGTATTGATGGGCACTTGGGTTGTTTCCACATGTTTGCAATTGTGAATTGTGCTACTATAAATATTTGGGTGCAGATGCCTTTTTGATAGAACGTCTTTTTTTCCTTTGGGTAAATACCCAGTAGTGGGATGGCTGGATCAACTGTTAGCTCTACTTTTAGCTCTTTGAGGTATCTTCATACTACTTTCCATAGAGGTGGTAGTAGTTTGCAGTCCCACCAGCAGTGTATGGGTGTTTCTATCTCTCCACATCCATGCCAACATGTGTTATTTTGAGACTTTTTGATAAAATACATTCTCACTGGAGTGATATCTCATTGTGTTTCTGATTTGCATTTCCCTGATGACTATAGATGTTGAGCATTTTTTCATATGTTTGTTGGCCATTAGTCCATCTTCTTTGGAAAAGTTCCTGTCCATGTCCTTTGCCCACTTTTTAATGGGGTTGTTTGATTTTTTCTTGTTGATTTTCCTGAGTTCTATATAGATTCTGGTTATCAGCCCTTAATCAGATGTGCAGCATGCAAATATTTTCTCCCATTCTGTAGGTTGTCTATTCACTCTAATAATAGTCTTCTTGGCTGTGCAGAAGCTTTTAATTTGATCAGGTCCCATTTGTTTATCTTTGTTATTGCTGTGATTGCTTTGCCTAGGCCAATGTCTATAAGAATTTTTCCAGCATTTTCTTCTAGAATTCTTACGGTTTCATGCCTTAGGTTTAAGTCTGTTGTCCATAATGAGTTGATTTTTTTGAGAGCTAAGAGCTGCAGATCCTGTCTTAGTCTTCTACATGTGGCAAATAAGAACTACCACTTTCTTCCCAAACTGGAGACTATAGTACATCAACAAGAATTAATTGACTCATACCAGAATTTCTCAAATTGTGAGAAATATTAACAGGTGCAAATAGTAAGTTTTTAAATTTTTATATTAAAACCATAGATATGTAACAAATAGTGCATATTGTTATGAACTTAATTGTATCCCCCCAAAACTCACATGTTGAAGACCTAATCCTAAATATGACTGTATTTAGAGATAGGGCTTTTAAAGAGGTAAATAAAGTTAAATGAGAGTGAGATCCTAGTCCTTATAAGAAGAGGAAGAGAAACAAAGGCTGTGCATGCACACAGCAAAGGACATGCTAGGGACATGGAGAGGAGACCAACAGCAAGCCAAGGGGAGAAGCCTCCAGAGAAACCTAACCCCTGGCACTTTGATCTTGGACTTCTAGTCTCTACAACTACGAGAAAACAAATTTCTATTTTTTAAGCCACCCAGCCTGTGGTATTTTTTACGACAGCTCTAACAAACTAAGACACGCAGTTGTCAAATAATATTTTTGTTATTACGTGATAATCTGTGTTTGAGAAAAGATATGTTCTTCTAAATGATATCTGGAAGTTGTCCTAGTGACGACTTACTTCATTTTGCTCTTTTAATCATTTTCCTTTCAATAAGAATTTATTTTTTTAATGTGTTAACTTTTGTTCTGGTACAATGTTTAAGTTTATACCTGAATCAAATTTTTACAATTTCTGCTGAAACTAATTTATCTGTCCTATGATTTTTCCAATCTGTTTTAATGCAATGTACATGTCTCCTTTTGGTGTTCTCTCAATGTAGTATGCTTTTAAAAATGATCCTTTGCAAATATGTTTGGGAAATAATTTACCATACCTAAAGTACAGCTGCATTCTGAGAAAAATCCGTGGACTGTAATGTTATGTGAACAAACAGCTGACAAATAATGATAGTTAAATGTGTCATTTTCCTTCTTTCTCCTTGCTTCCCAATTATCCTTGCATGTATACTTTCTAAGCAATGCCTTCAAAAGGCAGTGTTGAGGTAAATGCATCTTAAACTGGTTTCCCCAGATCTGAGTACCAATTATTTTAACTGAATGTAATTCATTTCACCTCAATTCCTTTTAAGAAAGTAGTATATAATGCTCATCTAGAATGCTCCAGAACGTATCCTATGATTTCACCCATTCATTGTTTTAACCGCTGATGACCTAAAGAACAGCAATTCATTTTAATGGTCTGAAAGTTTCCAAAACTGTTTTTTTCTGTTAATCCATAGCAAGTGTGTTTTTTTATCATATACATACACATAGAGTGGATAAAAACATCTGTGTGTCTATATTCCTTTTAGCAAGTACAACCCTCAGCCACCAGGTCTACATGAATTTACTTTTCAATGTCTAACCAATCCTATCTCAATAGCTCTTAAGAAAGGAATTTCTTAAGAAACCATTTCAATTCCAAATGATTCAGAATTTCTATCCTTAGCACAAATTTTCTTCTTTCAACTTTAGCTAGTGTTAATATTTTGTTCCTTAGGGACCCGTGTGTGTTTGTGTCCATGGTGTAGAAAGCAATGTTTCCAAGAGGACTAAAAATATTGCAATGCCAGCTTCCAATTTGCCTCACAGGTTTTTCGATGTGCTTATATCAAATAAAGGAACCTAGAGTCACTTAAAAATGCTATTTACCCCCGAGTGCAATAAGACAAAAAGAATGCATCCACCAATGTTCACATGACTACTTCTATCATAATAAAGAGCCTCAGCACCATGGCAAACTTTTCAGATCAGCAAAATATGTGTACTTACAAATATATCCAAGCTCTGTTGATGATGCCAGACATTTTTGTAACAAGGGCTTCCCTGCATTTCTGCCAGGAAAATAGAAATGTGGTTTGAATCATTATATGACACTTTCAAAAAATGTTGGAACTCTTTAGGGAACATCATTTTTTAACAAGTATTTAGTCAACCCAATAGAAATCTATAGCTTGCCTAGTGATAAAAAAGAGTGAGGTACTAAAAATATCCCAATTTTCTCTTTGAATAAGTAAAAATAATTGAGTTCTTAGTACATGCCAGATATAAATATTATTTAATCCTCCTAACATAAGAATTAAAACAATTTTGTGAGGTGGATTCTATTATTATCCACATGTGGGAAATACTGAGGATTACACAAGAGAAGGAAGTGATTCAAGTAAAAGCAGTGACATACTGACAAGGGGACTCGGGGAAGCCTTCTTCTACCCCAGGTACACAATGAGAGGCTGCATTGCATACAGAGAATTTGAAAATGATAATGGAAGAGACCGTCCGTTTGCTTTATATTATGAACAAGAACCAATGGTGATAAAATATTCCTCCCAGAAATAAAAATTTAAAAAATCTAAATCCTAAACAATTGCTACAATTACAGTTGAGTTTTAAGTTAGGTTACTTCTATCACTTATGCTTTAATAAACATTGTATTCCACATGCTCATTTTAAAGTAACAAACACTACTCATGTTTGGGTGTGCAATAAACTCCAGAGTATCATATACCATTAACAGAAAACATACATTACACATCACTGGTAGCCATGCCACGGCAGGCGAGTTGCTGATCTTTCTCTGAAAGCATTCTTACGTTTTCCCATGAAACTAAGATTGTGGTTATCTTTTATTCCACAGTCTGTAATACCTAAATAAATTAACTGATTGATTAATTAATAACCAATAAATAAAGTGGGGTTTCAAATTGGATGGAGATTTTAAGAACATCTGATATTATTTTACTATAGGATTTTTGATTGCCCAAGGCATGGTCTGCAAAGCACTCTTTTTCTATACCAGTTTCTGAAGAAGCTAGAAACATTAAAAAAAAAAAAAAAAAAAAAACCTTGTGAAAATGCATCATTTCATCAATTGAGCCAAGGTACAGTTCCTTCCAAATGCAAAATCTCATGAATCACAGTGGAAGTAGGAAGCTTAAAGTCCTGGCTTGAGCAGGGGCTCCACCAATTATAAAATTTTAATGTTCATGTGTTCTTTTTCACCTATTTGTTGGATTTTCAAAGATTCTAATAATCCTCTCCTCTACAGTTTGATTGTATCTAAGTATTACAAAGATGGGACATCTAAAAGGAATCCACTTGTCCTGCAATTTATTGCAGTGACCAGAAATGGCAGGACATGGCCATCAACCTTAGGGGTCATCTCCCAGGACTGCCCTTGTGTGGTGGTGAAAAGCAAAGTTGCTGAGGGGCTGGGGTGAAATCTCAGTGGCTAACAAGGAAATTTCCCTGCTTCTCCTCTCTCATCACCTCCCCGCACATGGACCTTCTGAACAGCCTCTGATATCTGCAGCTGGATAATCCCAACCCACAAAACTGATTAGTCTGTGTAAATCTCTTCTGTGCGCTAACATTATAATAAAGGCTTCTGTGCTTTTTCCCAGAGTCTTTTACTATTTTTTTAACAGCTATCACTATTTAAACTTACTTCAGAATTATCTCCAAATTATCTCTCCCGAATCTTTAAAGGACTAGAGAGAAATTTAACCATTTTTGTAACTTGTACCATATCTATTCATACTTATTCCATCTCTTGTTTTCACTCTTTAATTTTCTAAGAATCACTGAAGATGAGGCGTTATGTCACTGAACAGCCATACACACTGGTCCATCTAGGGCCTGGACTCAATTTCCTCTTATTTTCTCAGTTATTATGTGTACCTTTTGCATTTTATCACTTAGATGGTCACTCCAAATTGGGGTAGAGGATATTTTGAGGATGAGTTAGACTCTCTTCTCTGGAAATCTTGTTCCCTCCATTTGTACGGTCATGGAGGAAAGCTCCCAGACATCATATTTATCCCCTGGGACATTACCTACAGGGCACACTTGATATTATAGTTCATGGTGGGCAACTGACCCAACTAGATCAGTCAGAGTCCCTTATCCTTAAATCTATGAATGGCACAAAGAGATTATATTCTCAGCTGGAAATGGTTTATAATATAGAAGACAAGGAAAACTTGTCAGCTAAATGGGGACCTATTTTCTGCATATGGGCTTGTAAGCTCATACAATTGGCCATGAGGAATATAGAGAGAAGACTGAAGCAAACTTAAAGAGGAGAGGGAGAGAAAGACAGACACTAAACTCTGGTGTGATACCAGCCAGGAAGAGGGACTCAATAAATATCTGTTAAATGAATGCATGAACAACTGTGAGAGAGACTCCAAACATATTTTTAGACCCTGATTCCAATATCTTCCTAAGGTCTGGGAGGAATACATTACATTCACATAACAATAAGCTTTCTATTTTAGCTAGGTCACATTTTTTACCCAAAAGACTAAAAAAGAAATATAGTTTGTTCCTGTAAACGTATTAAGGTCAAACTCAGCTAAAGAAATCGATGTGGTAATATTTACAAATCCCTTTCAATTTCAAGTCCATAGAATAGGCAATTTGCTTCTATATGACTTTACAGATTAGCACCAAACATTCTCAAACCCACCTTAAAGACATTTACCTACAGAGGGATCATACTGGGAAAACTAAACACACACACACACACACACACAGAGTATACCTACCTTTATTATTTATGTATTTATTTGTCCATTTGTTATCCCTTTCAAAGATAAAATGACATTGGGTACAGATAGTGTGGATACCAGGGTCCTCTTCAAACTGAATGTCTATTATATGGACACAGAATTGTCCTATTTTATCTCTGATTAAATGTTTTATTATACATATATTATAAAGGTCATACCTACCTTCCTATTGTCTTCTTTATTATGATACATAGGACATGTTAGCATGATATAACAGTCTAGGGCAGTGCTTCTCAACTAGTAACAGTTTTGTGCCCAAGAAGACATTGGCAACATCCTGAGACATTTTTGGTTGCTGCAACCTGGGGGAGGGAATGCTACTGGTATCTAATGGGCAGAGGCCAAAGATGCTACTAAACATCCAACCATTTAGGCACAGGACAGTTCCCCATTAGCCAATTGTCTGTTCCAACATGCAATGGTATTAAGATTGAGAAACTGTTGTCCAGGAACACCCATCCTGAAGTCCTGGAATAGAGTTAAGCCAGCATAGATGCACCATTTATGACATAAACAGAGACTGACTGGCTGATTGGACCTCCACAGAGAGGCTGAGATGAGATAACCATTAGCCAAGCACTTCAAAGAAATACTTTAAGACCCTAAGGAACAACATAGCTAATAATATAACATCCATATAGATGGCAGGAAAACCACATGGCAGATAGACCTCAAGACAGGATGATCACCAGTACTTTCAGACAGAGATTCATTGGACCAATTTCAACCAAAGTGTTAAAGCTTCCTGAAGCTTTGTCTCTACACATGGGAAAAAAGCCACCACCAACAGAGAAGAAAAGCTATCAGCAACTTCTCTCACTTTGCTCTCACTCAGACACTAACGGACTGTAATCCCCAACTACAGAAGCATCTTCAAACATAAGAGATAAATGCAAGTGTGGTTGGGTATATTCCAGCTAATAATCAAGCAGAAAACAATGTCCAGGCCAGGGGAAAATTGACTAAAATAGAATTGTAGACAGAAGCATAATTCATGTATACCTAAGTGTAAGCTTTAGAGAAATCCTGATCTAATTGCTAATATTGCATGAAAATATTGCCAGAGCCTGCAATATTTATTGTGAATGAATTCTGTAATGTTGTCTAAAATGCAAGCACATTATTTAAAACTTTAGCACATCAATTTATGTTAATGACTACAGGTAACTTTAATTCAGACTGACAAACAGTTGGAAATAAAAGATAATTTAACAGCGTTCTAATTAATAAATATTAATTTTGTTAGTTCTAGGCTGATTTTTTTAGTAAATTAATGTAAACACACCTACAAATGCATCTCACACAACATCATAATATTGTTAATCCATTTTATTAGCCTGATGAATGTTTATCATCACAGTTTAACTGCAACGCTAAAATAAACTAGATCTTTCTTTGTTGGCTCTACATCAGCGATTTTCCTACCGTAGGCCACAGAGCTGTTATGGGTCTGTCAATCTACACATGTGCGCAAAGCACAGCCTTAGAAACAATATGGCTCCATTACACTTGTTTTGTTTTGTTTTGTTACATGTAGTTGCTAATGTAATTAGTAAAATAAATATTTTATGAAAAATTATTGAATTAATACTAATGTATTTTCCATCAATAGGTGGTAGAATCACAATTATTATCAACTCTGCAGAGACTTTTTTGCTATTGTAAAAATAGATTTATCTTCAGAATGCTAAGACCCACTATCGTATGCTAGGAGAGCTGAATTTCTGCTTGTGTTCCTTGCATTTATTTAAAAAAGTCAGCTAACCATGGGATATTTCTTCTGATTCCACATTTGCTCACTGTGGCATTCATAGCACAGCTGTCCAAATCCACCTTGGAATTCATATTTTCCTCCAAGATCAAAGTTTAGTGTACTTAGCTGTGGGCTTTGTTGATCCATTCCTCTTGAACTTCGTTTGGGCCCATAATTACATGCCCAATATAGAGAAAAATGTCAAGAAAGAAACAGATTTCAATTTCAAGCTTCAGAGGAGTTCTGATAATAAAAATGTGGTGAAAATGATGAAAAACTACCTTGACTGATGTACTCTTGTTTTTAGGGACAATGTACTATGTGGAGGCTGTGAGAAAGGATACGTGTCAATTCTGAGATTAGGCCTTTGCCAGGGAAAGTTGTCATTTTTCAAAAGGAAAAGCTCCTTTTGATGTAGGAAAAATGTCCAGCCATGCTACTTGCTATGCAAAAACAGTGGGATTGCTTTCTGCATGCCAGAAGCAGGGCAAAGGTACAACCCACCCACTGCTGGGGCCCATTAGCATCTTTTGTCATAATACATGGCAAATGGACCAGTAACTACCCACTGCCAATTAGAGTGATGATGAGCCAACCTAAAATAGGCAGGTGAGCAGAATAAGTGCCCCTGTGGTTTGCCAATTACCTAAATTATCTGCAGTAGTTTTAGTGCACAGCTACCATGAATACAAATACAAAACACTCTAGTATTCAGGGGAGTTAGGCACTGCTTGGTGTCAAAAATCAGAGAGAAAATAAGCAGGATTTTCAGAAACTGAGTTCCAGCAATTGTGATATCCGGTTTCACCCAGATGAAATACTATCCTGCATTTTGTTTGACAATTCTGTCTTCTCTAGGAAGGACTCCCAAAATGATGAAGCATCAATTCTGTGCTCGATGTCACCAATCAATTGCACAAATCGTTCCCAGTGATTCTCACTAAATGGACATTGGAACAAATCTACAGCACTGAATGAAAAGTTAGTATTGGAAGACCTCAACCAAATAAAACTACCCTTACCAGAAAAAAAAATCATTTATAGTAGGTATGGGGGGAAACAAGAAAGAAAAGGCAAGAAAGAGACTTGTAATTCCTGTCATTCCCTCAAATTATAAAGAAAGATCATAAACGAAATCAACAGTGCCCTTTGTTGCAAACACTTTGGAGCAATCATGAAATCCAAGCAATAGCCTTGTGAAAAGATTTCATTCTAGAACGTCTACTTTGCTAACAGCTACACTACACTGTCAGTGGAAACCACTTTCAATTCTGCATTGTTCCTACATTTGCAGTTACTAGGAACAATGACAGAGCTCAACACTGTTTTAAGGGCAATGCAATATTTTCTAGTGAAAAAAAAAAAAAGATGCTAACTTGTCTGTTTACCATTTCCCATCTTTCTGAAAATTGTGCACATAGCTGCCCCGAATTTGGCATTGTATGTGGATACATGATCTGATGCCACTATATTCATATTTGCTCAAACTTTTTAAGAGTTTAAGGTTAGCATATAACAAGTGATTTCAAAAGAATAGTCCTGTGCTCACTGGATGATATGTACAGTGGCTGTGTTTAATGTTAATAGCAGCAGTCAGGAATCTGAATTATATTGCTCTGGTATTGAACTAATATGTGATCTTTGACAAGTCACTTAATCTTTCATCTTTCTTAACTGTAACAATAGTTTATCTAAATTATAATAGCAGATAATAATACCTTGCTCAAAGTAGTGTGGTAAGACTTGATTGATTGTCATGTGTGAAGCACTTTAAGGTCTTTGGATAAAATGTATTACTAAAGTGCATGGCATTAATATTATTCACCCATTAGCAATGTTTTCCTGTGAAATGGTCCAATATACTACCAGTTTAAGACACATATGGGGATACTCTTAAGGTGTAGTAAGAGAATAAGCATTTTACTGCTTCATGCACACACTGGCATTGTACAAACTAGTCTATAGAATATTCAATATAGTTACTAAATTCCACATTGACTGTTTTATTATGCTAATTGATAATCTAGTGTGCTCCGAAGATTAAAGAAAAATGAAATTAAACTGAAAAATCAAAGGGTAACAACTTTATAATGCCTCTTTAATTTAGCGAAATACAATTAAAGTCACACAGTGATAGAATTGACTCTGAATACTAAGATGACTATAATTGACAAAGTAAATGTTACAGAACCAAGCTGAATAAAAGCAAAGGAAAATGCCAATAAAATTCAGTGCCATGGGATATCTATGTAGGCTCACTAAAATAAACTATAAAACGTCCATAGATGTCACTGAAAAGGATATTCTGAAGATGCTTATGTCACTAGAAAATGTTTTTGAAATCAGATAAAAATGCACACTTTTAAAAGTAATACATTCATTATTGTCTTTCTTAGAGGAAAAACAATGCTGAGAAAGAATTAGACTTTACTAAGCTTATTTGAATTACTTGATGTTTGTAAACACATTGGACTTAATATTGTCTGATTTAAATAAAAGAATACACAAAACATGCATAAGCACATACATGTACCCCTGCACATGCACACATGCGCACGTACACACACACACACACACACACACACACACACGAGATCCATGAATACGGTATATGGTTTAAATGTCCAAAATACCAACTTCAGTGAGTTTCCCTTATAAAGCCAACAGGCATCAGCTTCTTCTGTTACACATTTTCACAATTGAAGTTCTATACATGATTGCAGCCTAATACTTAGATACTGCTGGGCAGTGGTAACTTAGTAAAAGTCTTAGGTCAGCAGTTACATAATATCTTTAAAATACGTGTGAAATTCCACTTCTGGGAATTTAGCATTCATAAGGCTGTTTTCTTGCATCCTAAGACATTTTCACCAAAAAACCTGGCAGGGCAGAGTAATCTACATCAAACACAAACTATCTCCAATAACAGTAAGTTTTAAATTAATGCAAATGTTATATTTTACTCTATATGTTTTGTTTTAGAGGTAAACTTTTTCCCAAAAATTTATGTTGAAATTGACACTCTAAGATGGTATGTCATGTTATTCCTACATCTGTCTGTAATCCTCAGCATACCACAAGCAAAGATACAAATCTATAAATAGCAACTGTGAAAAATATCATGAGATAAATGGACAGGGAAGAGTGCTAGAGTGAAAATAATTGAGAAATTCTTATTTTGACATAATGGCATCTTTGAGGAACAGGGTTGTGTGAAGGTGGGGAGGGGCCCGGGTAACTGGAAGTTTATTTGAGACCCTTTTTTCTAAGTGTATTTACTTTTAATTAGCTTACTTATTGTAGCACTGTGAGTTTCAAGAACACACATGCCATATTTTAGCAGAACTGTCTATACCAGCTTTCTCTATGTAATAGGATTATGGATGATTTTTAAAAATAAACTGTCTGTCTTATTTGAATTTTTACAATGTTTGTACTACTTTTATGATTAGAAAAGGAAAAGAACACTTAACATTTTTGGCAGAATATACAATAAAGTTGCTTCCTGAAACATTGAAGACTGCTCTAAAAGTTCCAATTTTTTTCTTATCACCCATAAAATCTTACTCAATATATAGAACTTATATGATTAAAATACAAAAATAGTATTTATATTTATAAACACTAGAGTCCCAGAAGCACCTACCTTTTTTGATACTTTTGAACAATGCATCTATAGTTTTCATGAGAAAAAGAAAGTTTTAAAAGCAAAACTTAGTGTCTCCTGAATGTATCAGTTCAACATTGTTTTACATCAAAGTGAAATTTTAGGGAGGCTGCTCCCAGCTAAAAATAATAAAACATTCTGGATTCAGGATGACACTTTTTTAAAGTATCTATGTATCTTCTGGACCTGAATGCCAGACATAGCATTAAAATCATTGATAATGCAAAATTCCTCCTCCACAACTGAACAAATTAATGTTCATCATGCCCACCAAGGATATCAAAGGGAAAATAAATTTCTACTCCTCTCATAATATTTCTATAAGGAAATCATCATGAACAGAAATAATGCAAGGGAGTGGGATGATGCCAGTCAAGATTTATGTGTCAGTCTGTGTATACATGTCCATGCTCAGTTGGATTTCTTCAGAGGCTGGCCTCTTCTGTAAAAGGTGCTCATGTTAGCCCCAATCACTCATTCAAGTGTGGACCTCCCAACTGAGAAACAGCCCCAGTAACACTCTCTCTCTCTTTACATATACATACATGTGTGTGTGTGTGTGTGTGTGTGTGTGTATGGGGGGAGTAGTGTACTATACACCAATTTTTCTCAAAAGTTTCAATCTCGCATAATGCATTTTAAAATTGGTATTATACACACCTGCTAAAGAAAGAAATAACAATTTATTCCTCTGTACATGGCATTGGACATATTGTTGAATCAATATTGGACCCATGGCATTTCTTAGAAATTGCTTTCTTGGTCACATTAGCTAGAATATCGTCTGGATAGTGTTGTTATTTACCACATTCAGATTAAATGAGAAGGCATATAACTCCTTGGGAACATATAATAGCTATAGCTCTGTAAAATATGTCATTAAGTAAATAGTTGAAGCAACATTCTAGTAAGGTAACATATTCTTGTCTTCAATCATAAAGTCTTTATTAAACAAAATCTTTCAACTTCTCAAGTATTCAATCTATTCTCTATTATTTTCTATTAGTGTTCAACATTATTAGCATCATAAACTAGAAATTGATGAGGAAACTGTCTCATTTCAGTGGGCAGTAAAGTGCAGTTTTAAGAGCAAAACATGAGAGTTGCTCACCTGGATTCTTTTTCTGGTTTTACCATTTATTCTCTATGACAATGGGCAGATTATCTGGACTATAAATATCAGTTTTCCCAGTAAGAGTCTCATAGGATTGTCATGACAATTAAGTGAGATAATCCATGCAGTTAACACAGTAACCAGCACATACTAAGATTTCATATTGTAGCTATTTTTAGACTGCATCTCCAAAATAATGATTTTCCAAAAAAGAACACTGCCATCTTGCAGACTGCAGGGAAACTACTATTAAAGAGACAAATAACAGTTGAATTTTTGTTTACTATAGAAATACATTTCATTTTGTTTTAATTACTATATTGCCATTTATTTAGGGTATGTTTTTTATTTGTAAATTCAATCAAAGCAAGATAATTAAAATCATTAGGCTTAAATAAATTTAAGATTCTGCCTCCACTTATCTATAGATGTTGCCTTTGAAAATCTTAGTTAAATTTAGTTTTTGCTACTACACCCAGAACCTTTCCAAATCTGTCCACCTCTTTGTCTGGCTATTCATTTGTAACCCTTATAATAAACTAGTAAATGTAAGTTAAGTGATTCCCTGAGTTTTGTGAACTATTCTTGTAAATTATCAAATCTGGAGGGTGGGGGTAGCCTTGACTTTGAGGCCAGGTCAGACAGAAGTGCAGGTAACCTGATGACCTTGTGCTTGTCACTTGTGTCTGAAGTGAGGTCATCTTTTGCGTCTGAGCCCTTAAAACTGTGGAGTCTGAGGTTAACTCTGACAGTTAGTGTCAGAAGCAAATTGAACTGCAGGACACCAAGTTGGTGTCAGCATTGGTTTGTGTCAAGAAAGGAAAAAGAAACCTCTCACAAGCCCTTGATTTTTTTTTCTCATAATTTTATCAGATTATTTCTCTTAGTTCTGATTAGATTGTTCTTCCATTTTTTTTTCTTAAATGTTATTTCAATAAAAAATAGCAGAAATTTTGCTTTTGAAATTATTTACATTTGTATAGTTTAGAACTGTTTTCAAAGGATTTTCAGAAACACAAAAAAGCTCAAAATCCCTCAAATCTGTTTTCTTGTATTAATATCATGAAACCACACTCCTCAAAACTTAACCTGATATACTATGCCTGTATATAGTATCTGTCTTTTCCCCTAGTGGTAATTCATCTCTGTGTTATACTTTAGTCAATATTTGGAATTTTTTATTTTTTCCTGAAACTTTAATATTGTTAACATCACTTCAATAATATTATCATATAATTCAAATTATGGGTATATATACACAAACTTTTTATACAAATGTACAAAGGTAGACGGAATTAATCTTGAAAGTTGTGTATGCATAACATTCAGAGGAAAACCTATTTTTATTATGTGCTAAAATTGTTACTGTTACATGATAGTGTTCAATACCTATAGTGACAAAATGACAATAAAAGGTTTATTTGACTGTATTTTTTAATTAATTTGTAGCAGTTGTGGAAATAAGTTTCCCTTTGCTAGGAATAGTAATAATATTGCAAACATCTATATTCTGCTATAGTTAAGTTAAAAATGCAGGAGAAAAAAATGTCTATAATAAAAGTGAAAACTAAAACCAGAAAGTAAGCAAAGTAACCAAACAAAATAAATAGGAAAAAAGCATATGTTAATTTAGGGAACTTCTTTACCCAAGCAAAAGTCTTAACAATGTGATTTATAGATTTGTAAAATTCCTCTCAACATATCACAGTTTACCAGAATCATTCAAATTGTAATTCTGTATTTCAGAATACAGTCTAAATCTTTATCCTAAACATTACTTAAAAATGAAGATTGGGGCTTTTTCCCCTCATAACACTGCAGAGTTGTTTAGTAACTTGATTGTTTTAAAATATTCATAATTATTCATTTTAAAACTGTTTCTATACCTGAAAACTTCTCTTTTCATTTTCTTTTTCTTAATTTTGATTATTTTCTTTTTTTAAATTTTTTGATTGTATTTTCTTTTTTTAAATTTATTTCAGCATATTACAGGGGTGCAAATGTTTAGGTTACATATATTGCCCTTGCCCTGCCCAAGTCAGAGCTTCAAATGTGTCCATCTCCCAGATGGTATGCAACGCACCCATTAGGTGTGAACATACCCATTCCCTCCTCTCCCCTCCAACACCCAGTGAATGTTACTACTATTTGTACACATAACTGTTCATCAATTACTACCAATTTCGTGGTGAGTACATTTGGTGCTTGTTTTTCCATTCTTATTATACTTCACTTAGTAGAATGGGCTCCAGCTGTATCCAGGATAATACAAGAGGTGCTAGATCACCATTGTTTTTTGTGGCTGAGTAGTACTCTATGGCATACATATACCACATTTTATCAATCCACTCATATAGATGAGCACTTGGGTTGTTTCCACATCTTTGCAATTGTAAATTGTGCTTCTATAAACATTCTAGTGCAGATGTCTTTATTATAGAATGTCTTTTTTTCCTTTGAGTAGATGCCCACTAATGGGATTGCTGGATCCAATGGTAGTTCTACTCATAGCTCTTTGAGGTGTCTCCATATTACTTTCCACAGAGATTGTACTAGTTTGCAGTCTCACCAGCAGTGTGTAAGTGTTCCTATCTCTCCATATCCATGCCAACATTTATTGTTTTGGGAATTTTTGATAAAGGCCATTATCACTGGAGATAAGTGATATCTCATTGTGGTTTCGATTTGCATTTCCCTGATGATTAGAGATGTTGAGCATTTTTTCAACATTTTTCGGGCCAAGATTGATTTTTTGAGACTAAATCCAAAACTTTACATTTGTCTACAAGATGTCACTTTAGTTTATAGGTATCATTTCACATTTTAATTTTATCATCTATTACATTTGACACATTTCTCATATTTGTATCGTCTAAAACTAGAAAAGTTCACTATATTATCATTCAATTTTTTTAAAGCCCTAATTTTAATTAGTCTTACTTGAAACCCTACAAATAACTTTTGTACATCTCATGACTCTGTAAGAATATTTCACTCATATATTATTTTTCAAATATTGAAGATAATAGCCAAGGCCATCTGAATCATCAGTAGGTTCTCTCCAAATTAGCTATTCAATAAATCTATAATTTATGGTATGAATATCTATAACATACAGCCAAAAAATGGAATGAGATTAGGAGGGCATAACTTGTTCTTAACATATCTACATCTATTTCTACCAACCACGCATCTTATTCTGAGGACTCACAGACCTACAACTTCATTCTGTGCTCCAGAATATTAAAAATCAATATTAAACTTGAAATATTGTACTCGCTAGAATTTATATCTATCCATTTTTTAAATGAGACAATTTCTTGATCACTTTTTGTCTGGAAACTCTTTTTTTCTCATGATTTCTCTAAAATTATAGGCAGTGGCTTTGAGATGATATCTACAAATTGTTTTAGAAATCTCAGAGATTTAAGATTCAAGGAATTGTTCAGGATTGCAATACAAAGGAATAACTAACTCATAAAATGTGGATTACCCATAATAGAATTTAGCATGAATGGAAAGTGCTTGAACAGTAGTCAGGAATTGTGGATTCTGGCCTAGGTTAATTCTTTGAAAGTAAACCCCATGTATTACTTATTTTTTGATACCAGTGCCTAGCTCAAAAACTAGTACATAGTAGATATTTATTAAATGTTTGTTGATTAAATGAAATCTAATATATCTGAATTTGGAGATAACGCATTGAAAGCATGCATCCCTTACTGTCTCATCCCATTTATTGGGCCTTAACACCCTGGCCATAGTTGTTTTTTCCTTGGTTATTGAAAATCATTCTCCTTAATTTAAGAAAGCCAAAAAATAAATGGGTTATTGAATCATAAAATTTTAACTGCTTTTCTATGCTACTTGTGTGAAGAGTTGAGGAGCTGTACCTTTTCTGCATTTTATATGAAAGCATATCTAGATATTGAACTGGGAATAACTTGTGAAGTGTTGAATGAACAAGGAACAGATGAATGAAAGTTGGACTTCAATCCAAATACTTTAGAAAAGATTAATTAGGCCGGGCGCGGTGGCTCATGCCTGTAATCCTAGCACTTGAGAGGCCGAGGCGGGTGGATCCTTTGAGCTCAGGAGTTCGAGACTAGCCTGAGCAAGAGCGAGATCCCATCTCTACTAAAAATAGAAAGAAATTATCTGGCCAACTAAAAATATATAGAAAAAATTAGCCGGGCATGGTGGCACATGCCTGTAGTCCCAGCTACTCGGAAGGCTGAGGCAGTAGGATTGCTTGAGCCCAGGAGTTTGAGGTTGCTGTGAGCTAGGAGGATGCCACGGCACTCTAGCCTGGGCAAGGCAACAGAGCGAGACTGTCTCAAAAAAAAAAAAAAAGAAAAAGAAAAAAAGATTAATTAAATTGTGGTTGTATAAAACACCTCCATATTTTCCAGCATCTCTTGGAATGATCTTGGAAAACATCTCTCTTTGTCAGTGTAATAGAATATGCAAGAACTCAAGACTTGGGGGTATTAAAGTGGGATGCTTGTAAAATATGAGAATTTAAAGCTAATACATGGCCAGGCGCGGTGGCTCACGCCTGTAATCCTAGCACTCTGGGAGGTCAAGGCAGGCGGATCGTTTGAGCTCAGGAGTTCGAGACCAGCCTGAGCAAGAGCAAGACCCTGTCTCTACTAAAAATAGAAAGAAATTATATGGACAGCTAAAAATATATGTATAGAAAAAATTAGCCGGGCATGGTGGCGCATGCCTGTAGTCCCAGCTACTCGGGAGGCAGTAGGATCACGTAAGCCCAGGAGTTTGAGGTTGCTGTGAGCTAGGCTGATGCCACTGCACTCACTCTGGCCTGGGCAATAGAGTGAGACTCTGTTTCAAAAAAAAAAAAAAAAAGCTAATACATGATATGCTAAATATAATGATGTTTTAATTATAATACTCTTTATAGAAATTCCTCATATCATAGTATAATAGAACACACGCAAGATGAGCATGTGTCAGGCATTGCATTAGGCAGCAGAGATACAATGAAGAACACTTGGAATTGGGACTTTAACTGAATTTACCTAGGGAGGAAAAATGATCAAAATTAATATGAATGTAGTATGAAAACTATGATGGCTAAAGTGCTACAAATTCACCAAAAAGAATAAAATTAATTCTGACCAGGAGTATTACAGAAAAATATAAGAGTTGAAGAAAAAACTGAGCTGGGTTTTGGTAAAGTCAGAGTGAAAGTTGACTGACAAGGTATGGAGGGAAGGCATTCTAGCACGAAGAAAAGCAGGAGGAAATAATAGTCTATAGTGTGTCTGAGGATTAAACGTGGTTAGATGACAGGGACAAAGTAATTTGAAATGAGAATGTAAGGGTAGATTGAAGTCATACTATGAAGTCTGTGTAATCCATTGGCAATTTGAATATTTTTACCTTGTAAGCAGTAGGAATTCATACAATATTTTTACAGAATGAAGAGATACCAGCTTATAGCATGTTGTCTTTGTCCATTCCTGCTGATATAACAAAATATCACTTCCCCAAAGACCTATGCTCTTAAATACTATCACCTTGGGGTTTAAGTTGCAAGATAAGAAATTCAGGAACATATATCTACAAACCATAGCACATGCTTAAAAAAAAAATTATCCTAAACCTTATTTGAAGCATTCCCTTTAAGAAAGAAAACATACTAAATAAATACGGTAATGAAGAAAAAAAAGTATTAGATGTTTTCTAATACTGGAAAGGAGAGTTTCCTTTCCAGCCTAGATAACTTGGGAGAAAAAAAGGTATGAAATTATCTGTTATAGCCAGCAAGGAGGATGACATATCTGAGGACGAAGTTAACTGTTATGATTCAAAGTTTGTACTTATTCCGAGATCTGGAACAGGAAAAGCTCTTATAAATCACAGGCCAAGTCACCGATTTCCAGCTTAAATAGAGTTGACTGGGGATAGTGGGAAAGCTGGCTGAGAGGGAGGGACAGGGAGAAGAGCTTTCAGCACTTCTTGCCAGGAGAGGAAAGTCTGTTCTGTTAGGATTGTTTGAGCAGCGAATAATTTCAAGAGAGATGAGAAAAAGTGGTAAATATTCATGACACTGAAAATTGACTTGAGGTCAATATGTTGCCACATTGTCCTCTACACTTTAGATTCAGAAACTGGTGAAAGTATCTGGACTCATCCCAAAGAAAGCATAGGGTTGTGTGTGTGTATGTGTGTACAGTAGAACAGCTGACCAAAATAAAAACAAAAAGTGATGATTTGCCACAATGAAGTTGCCATATAGATTTAAAAGGCAAAATCTATCCATTTAATTTAATATTTATTAAAGACTAGGGAGAGAAAAATGAGGTTAGGAAACTTTGCCTTCAAGAGGGTACTCGTGTAGATGTGACAGACAGACGGGCAAGGGAAACAGCATAACTCTAACAAGTAATGAAGGCTTACTCTGTTGCTCAAAATTTACATTCATTTATTAATATAATGGTGGAACACTATAACCTCAGCTGCACATGGTCAAGAATTCGTCCTGTTCATGACCATATCCCAGGGCCTGGGAAGAGTCCCTGGCTTAGAGTATGACCTCATAAATTTTATCCTAATTGATATAATTGATGAATATACCATGAAATAAGAATTATGATAACAATTTCAAAGATTAGGAAACTAATGCTAAAAAGGTTTAAATAACTTGCTCAGAGTATGTTGCTAACAAGAGCCAGAGCTAGGAATCCAAGGTTAAGAACACTTGTATCAGATTTCCTACTTCAGTCACGTGTCTGCTTTTGAAATACCAGGGTGCTCACATATAAAAACTCTGAAACCAATATGTGGAAAGACAAGGTGTGGTCTTTACTTAGAAGGGGTTGATTTGTACGGCTGAAAGTGGGAAAAAATTCTAATGGCCATTCAATCCACCTAAAATGCCAATGCTCTTAAAAATAGGGCTGTTAGTAATGAAAATATGAAGTTCCCAGGACTGTGAAAACCCTGCTTGACCAAACAGTGGGTCTCAGGAGGCATGCCTGCTTCCAGGCTCTCAGGTTTGGCTGCTCTCCACTTGCATTAATATATAAACAGCTAGGCCTTCAAACCCTTGGAGAGGTAAATAGCTACAGCTTGTGACAAAGATTCTGCAATGTAGAAACACTCTATACTGTGTATTCAAACTCTCTGACTTTTTAGATACTCTAATCACCACATACTAAGTAGTAGCTGGGAATCCAAATGGCCTTTTAAATTGAGTCTGAACTAGGCCTAGAAGATATAGTCCTACTATTTCTTTTTATTGGAAATATATATAACAAGATATATTGGTGTGGTAGAATCTTCCTTCAAGTTGAGCAAGATGAAAAGTATATTTTCTTGAAATGGATATTTTCTAGGGCTCCAAAACATTTGGTCAGCATTTCTGGAAATCTATAGGAAAACATTTAAATGTATGCTGTGTGAAAGTCTCATATTGTAAAATGAGTTATAAATTAAACCAAAAATACCTATCACATGTTGTCATCTCCCTTTTTCTTTTTCTCTCACTTATTTTATTAATATTCTCTTGTTAATGATATGTAGAATATTTGTAAAATATATCTTTCTATGATAAACATTGATTTTTGAAAAATCAAGTAAAATAAATGATACATGCAATAACATTTTTCTTATTTACAATGTAAAGTCAGAGATACATTGTTTCTGATATTGATTTAAATGGGAATGAAAAATGTTTTCGTATTGGTCCTTATTATTCTCATTGCCAGAATTAAGCATCCAAGGCCTGTCCAAGATTAAAAAAATAAAACTCAATGAAGAATACATATAAGACATAGTCAGGATGATAATTTCATAGTATACAATTTAACTGTTTACAAAACACTAAAATGTATTACTATTGATATTCCTTTGGCTTTGGTTGTTAAATGACAGCATCTAGTGAGGTGATGGGTGTTATAAATGTACCATCCTCCAGCCCAGAGCTAAAAACTTATTCGCTAAAGGGCTAAACAGCAAATATTTTAGGCTTTGTGGACCTTATATGGTCTCTATGGTATATTCTTCCTTTCCTTTTTTTTTTTTTAACAGCTTTAAAAAAAATGTAAAAAACATTCTTAGCTCACAAGATGGATCTGGTCAGTGGCCTGTAGTTTGCCAACTCCTGCTTTCCTGCTTTAGCTTTGTCTTCACGAGACAAACCTCTAAACTATTTGCTGATGCTCTTAACTTGGTTGTGTACAGGAAGAAATTTTTCTGGGATGGGAGAAAATAAAACCTTCCAAACTCAACTACTTTTTTCTCTTTGCAGTTGTATACACCCACATGTGCATATTCACAAGTCCAGACAATTTGCTGTGCACCAGCAAAGGGACTCAGCACTTCCCCAGCACAATGTCGTAGAACGTGAATTCTCAGTTGTATGCAGACTCACTCCTAATAACACATGCACAAGAAGGCCCAGTTTTACAGTGAACTACATACAGTGTAAAACACTTCAAGTGAAAATACGCAAAGCCCTTCTGGTTTGAATCTGTCCTTTCATTTGGCAAACGGTTACTAAGCTTTTGCACATCTCAGGAAACCTTGTAGGCCTGGGACACCAATGAAGAGCAAACCTGGAAGGCCTTGCCCATGCAGCCCTTGAAGCAGAGAGGGGGAGATTGAAAATAAATGTGTGTGCAATGAGGAAAATAAACAGGGCCACGTGATGGTGAGTAACAATATCATCTGGGGGTAAGAGTTCATTGCTTTTTGAAATACAATGCTTATCGAGTGATTATTGAACTCAAATATAGCATTGCCATCAGGCATGCTCAACTCAATTTAACAATATTCACTCAAATTAAAGTCCCACATGTGAAAAAAAAGATATATTTTTTTTTCATTTTGAATAAATACATTCATTGCTTTCATTCCAGAGTGGGGAATATAAATAGGACAGTCAAGGAAGAGTGCTAATTTGCTTATAATACTAAATATTACATGAACATTACCAGGCTCTAATGTAAGATTTGTCAAGAAGAAGTAACAACTGCAATGGAACTTCAATAACTCTTTCTAATAATCTTTCCAAATCTTCAAAATTTTCACAGAAAGATCTTGGCAGTTAACCCCATTTGTCAGCAGAAATATAATGCCAACAGATAAAGCTATTGGAAACATTTCACAAATTTTACCAAGAGTATTACATGCATTAACGCATTATGAAGCATTAGGAATGGTTAAAACAGTCTTTCAAAATGAATGCAGTACACTTGATATCTCTAATTTCACATCCTACGTTTTTCACATTCTTGCTATTCCACAAAATACTATCACCTGTAGTAGCTCTCCTCACAGTTATTGCAATTTTGCAAACTCCCATGACATTATAGTTTATTTCCTTACCATTAAGTAAATTCAGATCATGCTACTTAGTAGACCTGATATTCATTCTAAACTGATTTATTCTTTTCATTTTATTATTTTAAATTTATTTTAAATAAAACCGTAATCTAAATAACTAGGTAGAGCACACATTTTTCTACCTTAAATACTGTCTGTGGGACTTTATTGAGTTCTCGAGATTATAAGTTAGATTTCAAGAAAGTTTTGATAGACCTCATAAGAGAAAAAGTTGGAGAAAAGCCACCAAGATCAGGTTTTAAAATGTGGCGTTTGCAGAGAAAGCAAAAGGATTAAGACAGTTTGGCAGGAACCAGGATCAAAAGATTAGGACAAGCCAGATCTTCTCAAATGCAATGAAGTTTAGAGAAAGAGTAAAGAGTTTTATTATTCACAGAATTTAGATTATGACTATAAATGAATGGTATAAAATAGAGTGAAAGGAGAAATTTTAAGAAAATTAGAAAACTTTTGATCTTAAAGATACTAAGGTAGGTACATATGAATCATTATTAGATATTAAATGAATGAAATGTAATACCTGCATTTTATCTTTAGCGTAACATAAGGATCTTCTTTTTTTTTTTACTAATTTGCATTTTATTGTTTATTTCATTTTGTGACTCAAAATTGGAATTGATAGTACTGATATAGTTGACATAGGATGCTACTTAATGAAAGTGGTAAGTCTATTTGCAACACATCCACATAGCTCAGTAAAAGACATTTATTTATTTGTTTTTTTTTTTTTCTGTAACAGATCTTAAGATTACCAATTTTGGGTACCAATTTTGTTTTTTGTTTTGTTTTGTTTTTTGGGGGTTTTTCTTTCTTTCTTTTTTTTTTAATTTCAGCTTATTATGGGGGTACAAAAGTTCTGGTTAGATATATTGCCCATGTCCCTTCTGTTTTCATGAGGAGGAATCTCCCAGACTAAGTCTTTGTCCTCACCTCTCACTCATTTATGTGACTGGTATATCTGGGTGACGAAACTGGGGTCAGGCTTCTCAGCGCTGTTTCATTTCTTTTGCTTTTTGTTTTTAGCAGCCCGTCCTTGAGAAGCAGGCCCCGTCGTCCTCCTTTTGTGTTAGAATTGCGGTAAGGCAGCGCCCAACTGGGAAAACTTTAGAGTGGGCAAATCAATCTTATTCAGGAATAGATTATGAGGCAAATTCTCCAATCAGTTATTTCTCCACCGTTCTGTCTCTTTTGTCCTAGTTGGGCCTAAATTGGTGGAGAAAGAGATGTCATTTATTTATCCCACCAAACTGCACAGCAGAGAGGGCCCCAGTGGGAAAGCCAGGTTCTAAGGCTGATTTTACCGCTGTCCTCTTCTGTCACCCACAAAAGGCATACTCCAACTTCTCCAAATTTTATTTTGCCATAATGGTGGTGTTTGTACTGGGTGATTCCTAAGGTTCTTCCCATTGTTGATCAATAAAGTAATAGTGTCTCAACCCAAAAATAACATATTACAACTAAAAAAGCATTTTATATAAATAAAATATAACTATCATTAACTGGCTACTTACCATTAATATTTTCTATCTACTTGACCAAACAGTTTATATTCACTGGCTTGCCTTGAATGTTCACAACATTCCTTTGAGGTATCAGCCTTTATAGCCTTTCTGCAAATGAAGAATCTGAATTCAGGTTTTGTATAAGACACTAATTTTCTTATGCAGTCCAAAGTCTATGAAAATATTCCCTTAAGAATTTTAAGATTTCCTAAAGTAGTAAAATATAGTGCTTGAATAATGGCAAGCCTTATATCCTTGCAAAAAGACAGAGTGACTTAGTTTATGTTTCCTTTTATGTAAATCCACTTTGGATTCAAAAGTAATGTGATCTGCAATTAAAATGCCTGAAACAAGAAAACACACCATACAAGAGTGTTGTGGTAGGAACATCAACCTCCTAAAAATCATTACAGAATTACAGCCAACACATCTGAATTATCCTGTGTCTAAACAGGGATAGTTTAATCTTTTCCTTCCTTATTTGGATGCCCTTTATTTCTTTCTCTTGCCTGATTGCTCTGGCTAGGACTTCTAATACTGTGAATAGACATGGTGACAACGGGCACCCTTGTCTTGTTCCAGTTCTTAGGGGGAATGCTTTCAACTCTTTCCCATTCATTATGATGTTGCCTGTGGGTCTGTCATATATGGATTTTATCACATGCTTTTTCTGCATCTATTGATATGATTATATGATCTTTGTTTTTCTTTTTATGTGGTGAATAACGTTTATTGATTTCCATATGTTGAATGATCCTTGCATCCCTGTGATGAAACCCATGTGATCATGGTGAATTATATTTTTGATGTGTTTTTTAATTTGGTTTGATAGTATTTTGGTAGGATTTATGCACATATGTTCATGAGAGATATTGTTTTGTAGATTTCTGTTTCTGGTGTGCCCTCTCTTGGCTTTGGGATCAAGGTGATACTGACTTCAAAGAATGAATTAGGAAGGATTCCCTCCTTCTCGATTTTATGGAATAATTTCTGTAGGAAAGGTACCAGCTATTCTATATAGGTCTGATAGAATTCAGCTGTGAGTCCTTCCAGCTCAGGGCTTTTTTACAATGGGAGATTTTTTTTATTATAGCTTCAATCTCACTTCTCATTATTGATCTGGTCAGGATTTTTATTTCTTCCTGATTCAGATTTGGGATGTTGTGTGTGTTCAGGAATTTATCCATTTCCTGTAGGTTTTCTTGTTTGTTTGCATAGAGATTTTCATGGTATTTATGGATGATATTTTGTATTTCTGTGGTATCAGTTGTAATGTCTCCTTTTTCATTTCTTATTGAGGTTATTTGAGTCCTTTCTCTTATATTTCTGGTTAATCTGGCTAGTGGTCTGTCAAGTTTTGTTTATCTATTTAAAGAACAAGCTTTTTATTTCATAGATCTTTTGTATTATTTTTTTGGTTTCAATTTTGTTTAGTTCTTTTCTGAGCTTTGTTCTTCCTTTTCTTCTGCTGGCTTTGGGTTTGGCTTGTTCTGCTTTTTCTTATTCCTTGAGAAGTGACATTAGGTTGTTAATTTGTTATCTTTTCTGTCTTTTGGAAGTAAGCATTTAAAGCTTTGAACTTTCCCTTTAGGACTGCTTTTACTGTATCCCATAGATTTTGAAACCTTGGTCCCCTTTGTCATTCAGTTCAAGGAATCTTGATTTCCATCTTAATTTCATCATTGACACAAGGATCGATCTGTAGAAGGTTGTTTAATTTCCATGAATTTATTTAGATTTGAGTGTGTCTCTTGAGATTGATTTCTCATTTTATTCCACTGTGGTCTGAGAAGATACATGGTATTATTTCAATTTTTTTTAAAACTTGATGAGACTTGTTTTGTAGCCTAACATATGATCAGTCTTGGAAAATACCCCATGTGCTGATGAAGAGAATGTATATTCCAAAGATTTTGGGTAGAATGTTTGCAAAAGTCTTTTAGGTCCATTTGTTCTAAAGTCCCATTTAAATCTAGTGTTCCTTTATTCATTTTCTGCTTTGATGATCTGTCCAGTTCTGTCAGTGGAGTGAAGTCCCCAGCAAGTAAGATGCCACTGATTATTTCTTTGCTTAGATCTAGTAGAATTAGTTTTATGAATCTGGGAGCTCTTTTGTTAGGGGTATATATATTTTAGTATGTTACGTCTTCTTGTTGAATTGTTCCATTTACCATACAATTACCGTCTTCATCTTTTTTTTAAACCATTGTTGATTTAAAGTCTATTTTACCTGATATGAGAATGGCTATACCTGCTCACTTTTGGTTTCTATTTTCATGGAATTATTTTTTTTCATCCCTTTACCTTGAGTCTGTGTGAGTCCTTGTGGTTTAGATATGTTTCTTGGAGACAGCAAATATTTGGGTTGTGCTTTTTTCATCCATTCAGCTCATCTATGTCTTTTAAGTGGGGCATTCAGACCATTCTTTTTGACTGTTAATATTCATATATGGGATAATCTTCTGCTCATAATGTAGGATGATACCTTATTGTTTTGTTTTCTCGCTTGTGTTATTGTATAGTAAGAGCTGTGGGCTTTAATTTTGGGGTGTTTTTACCTTGGTGGGTATCTATTGTGCTGTTCCATGTATAATGCACTTTTGAGCATTTCTAGTAGTGACAAATTCCCTTATTGTTAGCTTGTCTGGAAAAGCCTTTATTTCTCCATAATTTATGAAACTTAGTTTTGCAGGATACAAAATCTTGTCTGGCAGTTGCTCTGTTTAAGAAGACTAATAATGGGGTTCCCATCCCTTCTGACTTATAAGACCTCCACTGAGAAATCTACTGTTAGCCTAATGAGTTTTCCTTTGTACAATAGTTGTTGCTTTTATCTTGAAACTTGTAGAATTATCTCCTTTGTTTTGACTTTGTCCAGGTTGATGACTATGTATCTTGGAGATGCCATATTCACTGTGAATCTTCCCAGAGTTTGATGATCATTTTTATCTGGAAATCAGAATCTCTAGTAATACCAGGGAAATTCTCCTCAATAATTTCCTCCAAAAGGTTTTCCATGCTTTTTGTTTTTTCTTCTTCTTCCTCCAGGATACCTACATTTAATATATTAGATCAATATTAGATCATTTCACATAGTCCCATATTTCTCTGAGTGATTGTTCATTCTTCTTTATTCTTTTTCCTGTATTTTTTGCTGACTGGATTAGTTTAAAAGCCTTGTCTTCAAGTTCTGAGATTCTCCTATTTGGTCTGTCCTGTTTTTGAAGCTTTCCGCTGTATTTTGTAATTCTTTAAATGACTCTTTCATTTCTTTATGTTCAATTATATCTTTTCTCATGTTGCCTATCTCTTTAGTCAGTTTTTGGTATTTTTCATTCATGTCCTGAAATATATTTTTGGTTTCTTTGTGTTGTTTTTCAAGTTTCTCTTCAATCCCATTCACCTTGTTTACCATCCATAATCTGAATTCCATTTTGACAATTTCCTTTTGGTTGGGGTCTGTTGCTTTGGATCTGTTGGGATCCTTTGAGGGTATTGAACTAGTTTGTTTTCTCATGTTCCCAGAATTCTTTTGCTGTTCTCATCTGAAACCTTTTCTCTCAGCTCAGGGCTGACAGGTTCGTGGTATGCCTATTCTCATTTGCTGGGAACTCTCCTGCTTAGTGAGAAGGAGAAGAGGTCTCTAGATAGCACTTTTGTGTCCTATTCTGGAGGGTTGGTCTGGCAGGAGAGGAGCAGATGCACCGAGAGCCTATAATGAAGCTGTTCTCCTGTGCAGTCCCATGTCTCTGTGGTTGTGGGGGGGGATATTTGTGTGGATTGGTGGGTTGGTCCCCAGGCCACTATTAGAAGCTCTTACTATGAGCTCAGTAATTATTTCTCCATGGAGACAGGTAGCATGACTTTGGTGGGCACTCAGACATGTCATGCTACTGCAGCCAGCAGCACAGTGGGTCACAAGACCTTGATGGGTACCTGGGCACATTGCTGCATCTGTTTCAGTGACCTGAGACCAGAAGCTGTGGGATCCCACTGTGCCTGCTCTCTGCTATAATGCTGCTTCACAGTCTCCAAGTAGCTCCCTGATCAGTTCAGAGGCCTACTGTGGTGCAGAAATCCCCTTACAGCTTGGGTTGTCATATCCACTGGGGGAGTGTGGAGTCCCAGAAATCTCTCCCCTAGCCCTTCCCCACATGTGAACACTTCCCCCAGGGACCTTCCAATCTTGCCAAGCAGATCACCCTGTCTCTCTCTCCCCAACTTTGGGTGTCTCCACTTGCTTCTCTGATGATTCACAATGCTCTTTCTGATACAGACCTCTACCTGCAACCTTTGATACTCTCCTTGAGAGTGGCTAGTGCAGGCTGCTTTTAATATGCCATTTTAGCCCCATATCCACACTTTGTGAGTCATACTTTGTACTACTTCCTTGGTTATCATGATTAAAACAAATTTCATTTTTCCCTCTACCTTCTAAACTTTTTGATTTCCCCATCAAAACAAAGCCCATTTGTTCGAATCAGTAAAAACCTTGACCTCTTCTTCCAACTATACTTTCTACTAATGAGTCAATCCATTCCAGATCATAACGATAGTAAATGTTCCTCAAACATGACCTGCATTCTTTTGCTTTTCCTCTATTTCTCAAGTTGGAACAAATTTCAATGACATATTCTATCCTTGTCACAAAATAACCTCTTGTCAAATTTTATACAAACTTTGTGATACTGATCTGCCTTGTTGGCATGAATATGTCTTTCCCATTTTCTCATTTCTACCTTATGACCTCCATAAATATAAACTCTCCTAGAGATGTATTTATCTGCCTAAATAACTCTTCCACTAGAATGGTGAGATTTTAGGGACTTCCTGACCCAGCTAGGGTGTCCTCAAGCCTTAGAATAACGCTTTGTTTAGAGAGGCTTAGAAAGAGAGCCACTCAAATGGAATCGGTTTCAGCTGCCCTTGGGCAAATTGTTCACACCAATTTATCTTGTATTTCTCTCATTCACTTAGATACTGTCTTTTTCAACTCTTTAATGTTTTTCCTTAATCTTTCACTAGTGATACTCAATCCCATATTCCTTTTTGTTTTACACAGTTTCATAGTTTCCTTTCAGGAATGGAGTCTTTAGTCAATCAACTTCCTATTTTGATTATAGAATAGCCTTGTAATCTGCCATTTGCCCAATTTATTGATGCAGGATAGGAGAAGAGGAGTTGAATCAAGGAACTCCTTGCCTAATGAAATCCAGAATTCCCAGTGGAAATTGCACAAGAATTAATGGAATACAGATCAGAATACACCAGATGTCCACAAGAGGAAGATAACACCACCAGTTGGGATGCATATAATCAATCATCTATAATTTGGGTGTTCTTTTTATCTGCTGATGCATAACATACTATCCCCAAATCTTAGTAGTGGCTTAAAACAGTGATAACACTCATTTTGCTTACAAATCTGAAATTCATTTTTCTCATAAATCTTTACTTCACTTACATCAGCTGGAATAGCTTGAAGGCTGGAGGCTAGAAACAAATGAAGGATTATTTATTTACATGACTGGTCAACTAGAACCTTGCCTAGGGCTTTGGAAAGAGCACCTATACATGGTGTTCCTGAGTAGCTATGTGGCTTCTTTGCAGCATGGTGCCTGGGTTCTAAGGGCATGTATCCAAAGAGGAAGAGGTTGAAAGAATAATGCCTTTTATGACTTAGTCTGAGAAGTCATATAACATCATTTCTGCTTTAGTAACAGGTCCATTTAGAATTGAGATGAAGGCACATAGTCACCATCTCTTGGTGGAGTTAATGTCAATACTACATTGTGGGAAAGAATATATGGGATAGGATATATTGGTGTGTCATGTTTGGGAAATATAATCTTCCATAATGAGCTTAGAAGTGACATCTGCAGGTATAATCCTCTTCTTTCTTGATAATGTTCCCCACTGCATATTATGGGATATTGGGTGTTGTGATAATGTCAGGAAGGGATTAGGATTATTAAAAATGTTGTCCTGTAGAGTAGGGTTCACTCCCTGAAGTTGGAATTAGGACATCTCATAGCTAACAACAGATATTATGAAACTCTAGCATATTTATGAGTTACTTATGGTGCTTATTTAAAGATGCATATTCCAGATACCAGAGATTTTAGTAGGTCTAACTTGAGTACAGGGTATCTGACAAATACCTCCGTAATTCTAAGGTAGTTGATCTGGGATCCACATTTTGAGAAATGCTGACTTCTTCTATGATTTCAGTACATGTAGTAAGATTTAAAAAAAGGATACTTCTGTATGAGTCTTTCTAATACACAACTAGTGTTTTGAAGGGATAGGGGAGGAAGAAGGGAAATGACTATATTGAATGCAAGCTGCATAACCAGCTATGCTGATATGTTTTATTTTCTCAGCTTTACTGTCCTGATATTTAGAAGTAATTAACTGGTACTTGCCAAATGAGGTGTGGAATGTGGGAAACAGTAATTGCTGAATATGAACAGTGTCTATACATATTTCTTCATTTCAAACTTCAAATCAATTTTGTTAGTTTTTTCATAAAAGAAAGCTAAAGTTTACACAGGTGAAATTTTACATGATCTAAAAAGTAGGGAGAGGTGGCACAAGGATTCAGGTTTTCTGACTCCAGCGATATTGTCTTTGTGTCCACTGTATTTTATGTTCAGTATCATTGTATAAAACTTAAAATTGGTTTCACATACTCCATCACTCAACGTGAATGATTTACTTAAATACAGACATTGTACAAGGACCACAAAAAGACTCCCCCATCCCCATGGATGAGAAAGTCTTTGATAACACTTGCCATAAATATGTTTCATCCTGAAGTCATCTCATCTCTGCAATATAGCAGTGAACACAGGAGTTTGACCAAATCCTCTGCAAAATGCTTTACAAGATAAAACACTACTATCTGTGAAAAAGATTGGCACTACTTTTAGGTAACCCTGTTTCCACAACTGAAGATGAATCGAGTTGACCTTCTGTCTGAGCTAGAATATAAGTTGCTCTCTTAAACTTTCTCATTTCAGTAACCACTTTTCCTTCTTAACTGTAAGTTTTTCACTTTAGCAAACAACATAGACTATCTGCACTGCAGGAAACTGTGAGAATTCAGTCATGAGTTAACTGCCACCCAACACAGACCCAAGGCTCTTGTAAGACATATGATATTGGAGGCAGTAAAATGGGCATGTTAACTATCCCTTCTCCTAGTCTCCAGGCTCTATCCCACTATCAAGTTTAATCATCAGAAAGTGGAATACCTTGGCCATTTCTTCTTATCCCCTGCAGAAAGGCCTTCACTAAGTACAATTTAATGTTATGTTCTCAGCCTGTAAAGTGAATCAATACCAGAACTGTCCATTTGAACAGTATCTTTGTTTCTTGCAGACATTGTCTGTTATGTTATTCAGTACCTCTTATATAAGGAACCACATGATAAATTTCTTCTAAAATTTGGTCCCAGAAAAAGGTTTGTTTCTACAGATGAATGTCTTTATTTTCTATTGTCAGACATGAAAAAAGAAAATGTGTAAACCAATGTGTTTATCTTCTTGCCTTTCCTTTTAAGAAACTTAGAGCCATTTTGAGTGCCCAGCTATAGTAATTCACTTATACCAAGGGCCTGTTGACATATACTTGATCTTCTTGCTCCTTTGAAAAAATGTCTGATTATCTTACATTTTGCTATTCATTATTTTTTAGGATTAAAAATTATTTTTAGAATTTAAAAGCAGATTATAAAGTATGCACAGTAAAAAAAATAAAGATAAAATAATTTAAAACATGTCCCAAGAGTTGATGGTTTCTCATTCCAGTATTTGGTGAATTTTCTTTCAATAAAAGCTACAGTAACAGGATTTTCTGATTAGTCCTAGCATGCAGGTATTACAGGTATTAGAAACCCACAAAGTCTTTTCTATTCAAAATTACGCCTTTCATCTCTTATCAACACATTAGGGAAATCATGTCATTGTCAAGTGTTGCTGTCAATCATTAGTCAGTTATCAAGATGATGGTAAATAGTGTAGTCTTATCACATTTGTACCACTTTTAACCTTTTCATTACTGTAGCCCACATCACTCTGGCTTTAAAATAAGGCATATATTTGTTTCTAAATGTTTAGAAGAGGATTCTGGGTAAAAATGTTTGAATAGTGTCCTGATCTAGATTTTCATAATATATTGATATAGAGCTAGAGAGCTAGTATATTGTTAACCTAAACAAATATTCCTTTTAGTGAGTAAGAGAGCATGGAATTTAGTTAACAAAGAGGAAACCAGATGTGAAAAATTTCCCTGAAATTTATCTGTATAAGCTAAAAACCAGGTAAATCTGTTTATACTCTATAAATTTGTGATAGTATTATTATAACTAATCATTTGGCTACTTGGTCAGGAATTTCTTTTGTAACCAAGCCTTTATTTTGGCTAATCAGGTCCCTAAAATACTGCAAATGTTTAGAAAGGTTATAATCTTCTCACCTGGTTCACTTGCAAGTACTTCACTGTTCAATTATACCCTATAAGGATTTTGATATAGTATACTCAAATTAAGCATGATAAAGGATTGTTTTTATAGCTTTCTGATTGTAAAGTTAAAGGAGGTAAAAGCACCTTTAAGGAGGGTTTTTTTTTCTTTTACCAACTCATTGTCTTTACAAGACAAACAGCTCTAATTTTCAGGGTATGTAATTCTCTCCCCATACCCATGGCCCCATCTCACCCCACACACATATTTTCAGAGGGGAATTATTCTAGCTGATCACAGTGCTGAAATGAAAACTTGGTGCAGTATCTCTTCTCCCAAAATATGGATGACTATGGCTTATAAAATAACTTCACTGGGCTTCTGAGATTCTTGGTGGTGAAAATCAACTGATTGTCTAATGCTTCAGGTTGCTTAACAGAGTTTCATAAAGAAACACTTTTTATAAACAACCCTGGAATTAATATACACAGCACATACACACACATACATAGTGTGGCTTGGGTTTTATAATTTTTAAATAAAAAATCTCCTTGAACAATATGTGGCCTGGGAGCATATTCAATGTCTTCTTCTTATCTCCAGATATATCAGACACATTAACTACAAAGGGATGAGAGTGCTGTCCCTTAATAATAGCTACTACCAGAAAGCTGTTTAGCTGCAAATTCTCATAAACTGAAAATTAACTCATGTCAGTAGAGGTGGTATTTAACATACATTATATTCCCTTCCTAGTTTCATACCACTTCCATGCAAAGATAAAGGATAAATCATGCGGAGGAAGTATTTTTTAATTAACTGGTCACTCTTTCCAAAAAAGACACCAAAGATGCTGAGTCTGAAGTATCATTAAACTCCACAAAGGTGTTTGATCAACACATATAAGTGAAATGATAGTATTTATGCTCTGGCTACTAAAAGGCTAACACCATCCTCAAAATTGCTTTTTAAGAGATTAGGCTGCTCTAAGCCCAACCCAGCATCATTTTATTTACTAAAATGAAAATCTGTATTAAGAAACGTTAGAAATATGTGCTTTACAAATTTCATGTTAATATTATGCTAAGTAACATGAGTTTTGTTTTGAATATTAAAAACAAAACTTAAAAAAGTTGAACTACTAGAATCTATGGGGATCTTACATCTTTTAAAAATATGTATACTCTTCAGTTTTATTGCCTGTACTACCACAGACAGTAGTGTGTCTCTATCTCATTTGATTCTGGGAAGCAAAGCATAAAACATGTGCATGCACCTCCTAAATCTGTGAGATCAAGTACTGAGCATCTACCTTCTCATTTTTTTCTTATCCACGGTGATATTGATGAGAGCTATAAAAATACTTTATACTTGTTTCTTTTTAGTCATTTCTGACTGACTAGTAGTTTAAGTAAAGTAATTCTTAAATTTAATGAGATATATTTCTTTTCCAGCTCATACTTCGTGTAGATTGTTGGGGCTCAAAAAACTATATACCCCAAAGCATGATGCTTTGATATGCTGAGTATTTTGAACTAAAGGAGATCGGAAGGCCTCAGAACCCAGGTCTCTCTGACCTTCCCATGCCTTCTTGTCTCTCACCCCTCATTCTTCCTAGAAGCAAGTCATAGAAACCAGAATTCTCTTCCCCAAGGCAAGTCATAGGAACCAGAACCCTTTTTCCCCAAAGCATGTTATAAAACTAGAAACATTATTCTAACCTTCCCCTGCCTTTCTACCTAGGAGCTGGCCATAAAGAAATTCTCTGACTACACTTTTCTGATAGTAGATCATAAAACTCTCATTCCATAGGGCTCCTGCTCTATCTCCAGGAGGAATAAATGTTATAACAAAGAGGCCAAGAAGAATCTGAACAGACAGGCCCTGCTGGGTTTCCCACTCAGTCTGTTACCATTAGGTCATACCCTTATGTCCAACCACATTTCTACACAGCTCTCCATGCTTCATCCAACCTAAGCATAAAAATAATTTTTCCCCCCAAGTCTTTGGGTCTTTATTTCTGAAGTTCCTCTGTCATGTAAAACTTTGATTAAATTTGTTTTGCTTTTCTCTTGTTAACCTGTGTTTTGTTATAGGAGTGTCCAGCCATGAACTTTATCTTACAAAATCTATGCACAGAACCTCTCTGGTGAACATTTTCTAACTTTTAAAAACTTACGCCCTCACAGGCATAACATGACTGCTGTTCAGGCAGCCTCTGAAATGTAAAAGGAGGTGTAAACAAAGGTAGAGATTCCTTCATTTCCACAAATTCGATGGAATTTATCATGGGGAAAGAAGAGATTTTTTGAAATAATGCTTAATGATTTAAAATTAAGGCATAAAAACAAATTTTAATTTTAGAAATATAAAGACAGAAAATATAATTACCAAGTAGATATCTCAAAGAAAATTTCCCTGAGGCATTAAAACCTGTCTATAAATTAGAAATGACAAAATATTCTAAAAATCTTAGACATTAGGGACCAGAAGAGACTATAGAGGTCCCTGTTGATAAGGATTATTAATCTTCAATGAGTACTACTCATCATAGGCTTGGCATGATGACAATGCTTTTGCATGGATATCGACTTTCTTACTCCTAAGAAGTATATGAGGAAAGTAGTATTATTGTCCCTGTTTTACAGATGAGGAAAGGAAGCGTTATAGAGATTAAGAACCTTGCCCGAATTCACACAGCCATCTTGAGAGGTACTTGGAATGGCACCCAGAGAGCCTGGCTCCAGATGTCCCAGCCACTTCTCCTGACTGGCTCTCTACTGTAACCCCTTATTTTTATTGAAGTAGAGCAGGAATGAAAAATATCTAGAACCATTTTGCCATTTAGGGGCAAAACTGGAACTGAAATCAAGGCCAGATTAACATTTAAAATAAAAAAACTCTTTCTCAAAGAAGGAGGCGGATAAAGGCCATTCCTTCTGTGGCACACGAAGCAGAAGTGCCCTGAAGCAGGAGGCTGTGGTTTCAGGCCATTTGGACTAGCCCACTTCCCCTACTCCCTGTTCTCTCCCTACCCATTCTCCTTATAGCAAACCTCATAAAATACTCCTGGGTAGATTACACTGGCCAAGTACATCACTTTAAGACTGGCCTCATGTGTGTAAATTGCCTCTCAGTGGGTGGCTATTATATTTATATTGGTTTAAACTGTTTCCATTGCCAATCCATTATGCTGGAATTCCCCCTTGCTGAGGGCAGTTGTTATTCTTTCCTTTGACTGAAGCCCGGGAACTATCTCTCTAACTCCTTGGGAACCAACCCTTTAAGAGTAAACATTCTGAGTCAAACAAGGCCCCTTGGCATCCCACTGCCACTTGCTAAATCAAGAACATTCCCCTCTGGCCCCAACCAGTTCACATTGCTCATTTTTCAAGGAGATAGAAATTGGAGTGGAGTGAGAAAGTGATGTGATGCCTATTTATGCAGAAAGTCAAAGGAATGCACTGGGAATAACACTTGTGCCAGTAACTCTGTTTCCCTAGAAGGCAAACAATTCAAGCATAATCACGAATGAGAGTCCAGATGGCCCCAGGTATGTCCTGATGAGCACCCTTCAAATAAAATGCAAGCTTGTGCATGCCCTTTTCTGAACAGAATCTACTAGCAAACATTTATAGCTAACTCAGTACTCAACATACATTCTTAAAATGAAAGTTTCTTAGTCTACGTTGGAGTTCAAAACCAGTGACTAAAAGGCAAGAACTAATTGAACATCAGTAATAGGAGTGTCTGCGCCTTATTTGGTGATATGATAGAATTAGGAAGCAAGTGTACAAATTAATTATTCCCTTGAGTGCCAGGTTTATCAGTACAAACTGATGACTATTGACAATCCTACCTGGTTGTCCTGTAAATGTAGACCCTTGGTCACAGAAGAAATATGGGAAAAAATTTGTATGTATTAAATTTATTAATGTATGTGCAAAGACAAACAAAAGCCTTTATCTGATCATGAGTCAGTTTCATCATTCTTAATTAAGAGTGGTAGCTATTGTAAGGACAAATACAATTAAAAATGAGAAGCTTAATTCTCCCTGTTGAAAATGGGAAGAGAGATTGCTCTCCCCTCCCTTTTTCTTTGAGCATTTGCTTTAGAAAACTTGTAATTATAAGTACTTTCTCCTCTCTTTGAAATGTATATAAATCCTTTTGAAAACTAGATAGGCCTTTTGTCAGCTTTAAGATTCAGAAATGCCTTTCTCAAGGACTCAGGAGCCGTCTCTTTGAAATGTAAACATCAAGGGATATAGCACCCCCATCTCCTAGTTTCTCCAGGAGGGTAGGAGCCTAACTTTAGTGGGCACCTTGCTCCATGTTGTGAAACTATCTCCTGTCATTGCAGAAGTTTGTTTCTTCTCTGGGTAAAGTGAATTAGTTAATACAGATGGTCACCCTCGTAATAGCTGATTTGACGATGAATTATATGTGACAAATACTACTGTCAAGTCTTCTTAAGGACTAGTTATTGTTTATCTTGAAAGCATGTACATAATGGGTTGTATCTACTTGGCTATAGAAAAGAGTGAGGTTTTGCAATCTCTTAGCTGATTGCCTGTGATTAACATTACACTCTGTCTAATGTTCATTCAATAATAAAACAGGGTTTTTTCCTACTATCTTTGTGAACATTTTTGACTTGAGAAGAGATTGTGTTTTTTTTTATTTATTTATTTATTATAGTTTATTATGGGGGTACAACAGTTCTGGTTATGTATATTGCCCATACC
>CM052441.1:55865915-55898479 GCA_028533085.1 Varecia variegata
CATGAATTGATGGACATTTGGGTTGTTTCCACCTCTTAGCGATTGTGAATTGTGCTGCTATAAACATTCGGGTGCAAGTATCTTTATTATAGAATGACTTTTGTTCTTCTGGGTAGATGCCCAATAATGGGATTGCTGGATCGTGTTTTTAATTATATTTCCCCAACATTGTCAGATTGAATGGAGAAAGAAAGAAATAAGAATTTATGTGGACTTTGGAGGCAAAGTATAACTGGGCCAAGATTCTCTTGATTCAGGAGACCTGAGTCTGCACTTCTAATGTCAACCTGCTGCACTGTGCAAACCAAACTCTGTTTCAATGAAGACCATGGTCAGACATGAAGTGTTTGTTTTGCTTTTGCTTGTATGTGTAATGCACTTTGGGTTCATTAAATTTACATTAACTGTTATAGTAAACTCTTAAAAGCAAAAAAAAAAAAAATACAACAACAACAAAAAGTTTTCAAGTATTTCTGGGAATGACAGAGAAATTTAAAGTTGAAAATGACTTTAAGGAAATTTTACGAAGACAAAAATAATTTGTCATATAGACAAAACTCATATGTGTGACAAATTGCAATAAAGTGTTTGATATATGAGAAGGATGATTTGTTTGAACTTAGTTTTAGTTGTTATATGTAAAGTATTTACCAGTAGTTCTCAAAATTTAATAAGTATTAGAATCACCCGGGAAGCTTGTTTTAATGTAGTTTCATTGGACCAATCTCTGATGTTTTGGTTCAGTAGATACGGAGTGGGTTCCTGAAACCTCCATTTATTAAGATCAACCCAAGTGATCCAGGTGATCCAGGACCCCTGAGTGTTGGGGCTCAGAAAATGATACCCCAAAGTATAATGTTTCAGCATGCCAAGCACTTTGAACTAAAGGAAATTAAAAGGCCTTAGAAGCTACCTCTGAACCAAGGACTTTCTAACCTTCTCTTGTTTCTCCTCCAGCCCTCAAGCACAGGAAGGAGCTTTCTCTAGAAATTCTGTTATCTGACTGAAGAAAATTCCTCCAACAAAAATGCAATTTTCTTAAAACTGCCTCCCTAGAAATCTCATCAAATAACCAGGAAAAATTAACCACCAGAGAAAAGACTGTAAGTTCTCCATGGGCCCAGACAGACTTTTCATCTATTTGTCGGAGGACAGCTCTGAGAGATTTTTCTGGGAGACTTTACCTGCATAGAACAACCTTTGTTCACAATGAAGTGCCACCCTACACCTTCCTGCCATTTGTCACCACCTCCCACAGAGCTGGAGGAAATTTGTCCTAGGCCACTGTCTCTTCTCTAGTCCCTTTCAGTTTCCAAAGAGAATCTTGTACATACACACTATTGTCTGCTCTGTGGGCCCATTCAATTCTCCTAAAAATCACTTACTACACCTCAAATTCGCCTACATTTCCCCATCTCCCTCTCTGCTATGAAGAGGGTGCTATTTGATCCTCAGCCATCTGGCCCTTCCTTGAGTCCCATACCTTGTGTGGCTCTCACGCATTCATACATAAATAAATTTGTGTGCCTTTCTTCCTGTCAATCTGGCTATTGTCAGTTTGTTTTATAAACTCCAATTATTGAAACTGCAGAGGGAAAGTTTAAATAATAACTCAAAGAAATGAAACAATACTAGAGTTATTTTCTTTATTTTTTGAAAATTTTTAGTATCTTCATTAATACTTTTTTCATTTTCTCAAATTATTTCTCTACTTTGTTTTACTAACCACTATACTAACAAGGGTAGAGTTATATTTGAAAGCATTAGATTAATTTGTAATACCAGAATAAGGTGGGCAGAATTACATTAAAATAAAAAAATTAGCCTTAAAATTCTATGCCAGAAGTTTTATGAAACAGAAGAAACTTTATTTAACCACATTGGAATAGAGAATCCAGCATCTGAAGTGTCAAATGAATAAGTTTTTACCGAGTAGAGAGAGAAGTACCATGGCCCCTGGAGAGGCACATGTGGTACCTGGATAGTGCACGAAGCAGGAATTTCTGGGAGGCAAGTTCAATGGGAATTACTTTGGAAATTTTTCCTCAGGGACACAAAATTTAAACTCCCACCACTATGGAAAGATTAGCACTGTTGAAATTGAACTCCCTTGGTGAGGGTTGTAGCAGAACAATATCTCCTGTTAAACCTGCTGTCGGATTCCGGCTAACTCAATCTCAATTTCTTTGCTTTTTAAAGCCCCCTGAAGCTTTATAAAATGCGCTGATACACTTTCTCTTATGACAAAGATCAGTACTGTCATATAGGAAAGTATTCCTGACTCTATCTCCATGATATTTCCAATATCAGCATTGCCTTCTTATAATGTTTCAAACCAGTAAAGTCTTTAGTCGTAGAAATCATGTGCTTCTCTATTCAACCTTACAAAAACGATAGGTCATTTCCCAATACAAAACAACATGAAATCCAGCATACATCTAGTCATGTTGCAGAACTTGTTTTCTAATTTTATCTTTTTTATTCTTTTCCTCTTTATTCATTTTTGTCATTGTCCTCATCTGGCTCTTTTTTCCTGTGCTAATCTTGTATGTATTCCATCTTTTGTCTTTTTACAAATATTCACACTTCTTTTACTTTTTCACTGAATACATTGATTTATTTTGTTTTATTTCTTTGTTGGCTTTGCTGGGTTGACAATCTCGCTCTCCGTTCTTGGTGTGCTCTTGGCCGAAGAATGACTAGATACACCAAAAGCAAGGTAAGCGTGAAATGAAGTTTATTTAGGAAGGGTAAGATAGGTTTGCAAAGCAAGAGCAAGATATGTTTGCCACAGAGGATGAACAGTAATGGTAATGGTCTGGGGTCTTGTTTTATAGCGTCTGGATTGGGCCCTCCTCATGGTTCAGATGTCACTACTGAACCACTTTGATGGACAGTTAATGACATGATAATTAGCCTTAGGTTACTCTAGGTCACTTTCCAAATCCTATTGTGCCTGAGTTTCTGGCCTGAGGGCTGGGGGATTCCTTGCATTCTTTTGCAGATTGTCAGGGCCTGTTCATCCTTCTCCCGAGTCTGGCAGTTGCTGCTTGCTCAGGGCAGGACCAAGGGTGGGACAGCACCAAGAGCGGTGCCTGCCTTTGTCCCTAAGAGAGCCAGAATACCTCACTATCTACCTAACAGCTTCTTTGCTTTACTTTTGTTTTCTGTATAACTATGCAAGAATTTCTTTTATACCTTATGCTTTACAGCACAGCTTTCTTTCTCTCCTTCATTACATTTACCTTTACTCATTTTTACATATCACTTATTTCCTCCCTGTTATGGGTTGCATTGTGTCCCCCTCAAATTCATGTTGACATCGTTAATAATTCTGACTGTATTTGGGGATAGCATCTTTAAAAAAGTAATTAAGGTAAAATGAAGTCATACGGTTGGGACCTAATCCAACATGACTGATGTCCTTACAAAAAGAAGATGAGATTAGGACACAGACAGTACAGACTGAAGGATGACCGTGTGAGGACATGGGAAGAAGGCAGATGTCTGCAAGCAAAGGAGAGAGGTCTCTGAAGAAACCAAACTTGGACTTTTAGCCTCTGGAACTGTGAGAAAAAAAAATTTCAATTATTTAAGCCAACAAGTATGTGGTATTTTATGAATGACAGCCCTAGAAAACTAACACCTCCTCCACGTCTATCTTTTTTCCTCTTCACATTTTTTCTTACTAGAGCTCATCCCTGTTTTTTGAATATTTACAGCAGCAGGCATGCCCGGGCTCTCTATTGATCAACACATAGAATATTCAAAAGAGCTTTTTTTTTTTTTTTTTTGCTCAAAGGATGTTCTTTGAGTGTTTCAACTTTTCTGTAGCATAGCTTAGTCATCTGTCAAATGGGGATAATAAAAATATTAATCTCATATAGGACCATTGCAATGATTTAATTCGTTAACCCATAAAATGCCTGTAATAGTGCCTAGCATGTAATAAGCCAAAGTAAATATTGGTGATGGTTGTTATTATTGTTGTTCTTTTGTTCAACAAGTATCCACTGAGTGTTTACCCTGTGTCAGGAGCTATTCTCATGGAGCTCACAGTCAAGTGGGCAAAATCAGACAATATACATACCAACAAATTAATAAATACTGTCAGGTTTAAATGCTATGCAATACATTTAAAAAAGTGATGTGATACATGGGTATGGGGTGGCTATTTTAAACTGGATAGTCCAGGTGGTCTCTGTGGAAATGACCCTAGTTCTGAGTGGGAAAAATAAAGTCAGCCAAGCAAGGCCCCTGGGCAGTGGAAAGAGAAGCAAACTGGAAAGCGGGAAGGGTTGGTGCAAATACCCTTAAGTGAGCAGAAATCTGGTGATTTCAGGGAGCTGAGAGAAGTTCAATGTGTGGCAGGCTAGTGGGTGGGAAGGTGTGTCACACACAATGAGCCCAACTGAGGATCTAGGGAGGGCCAGTTCATATTAGACTTTGTGAACCACTGAGGCTTTAAGAGGTAAAAGTAACTTGCTGTCAGCCCCGCATGCCATTTTCTAGAAAGAACATAAGAGGTGCTAGACTTAAAAGTACCTTGAACGGGGGACTCAATATCATCAGGATCTATGTTAATCTTTCTCTCTCTCCCCACGCCCACCCACCCACTCCACTGTGTTTTTTTAGCATTGTTCTGTATTCTATCTTCATTCTCTTTCCTCCATTTTCTCATCTCCTGTCCTGAAAGGGACATTTCAAAAAGAATTCTACTTAGTCCAGCTAGGACCTCAAGCCCATTACTGATACAATTACCACTATCCTGCATCCAGGGATATGATAGTCCCAACCAGGTTCACAAGGTTTTAAGGAGTTTCCAAGAAGGAGGAGAATAAAACAATACATGCCCTCTATAGTCTTAATGGAAGCTCCTACTGAGAAGCAAATGTGTAAGGCATATGGAGTGGGTGTGTCCTTGGGTTGCAAATGGGACTCAGTGGGGGAGAATGGGAGCATCAGGGCTGTAGCTCTGGGGAACAGCTGCTCTAGCCAGCCCAATTCTGTCATCTCAGTATGAGCAGGTTCAATAGAATTTTTCATAACATTTCTTAAGTAGGGTTTATTCTTATGTCAAGACTATGCAAAGTTTCTTCAGAAATTGGTATTATTGATTTATCAGCAATTCAGAAATTTGGGACTTTCCCAAACAAAACAACTGTGTATTTATTTTCTGGTTTGTCTTCTCACCCCTCAGCCTTGGGACATGAGTGTTGGGAAGGTGGTCAGGGCTGGTAAGTGCTGAACTGCTATGCAGAGAGATGTCAGGGGGCTGGGCCTTCCAGGAGGGTGAATGCTGGTGCTTATGTGCATTGTAGACCCTGCTGCAAATACAAAGGCACACCTCTGATTGGAAACAGGTATTCACACAAACTGTACAGCCTTGTTTATTTCAGAAAGTCCAGTCTTAGAATTCATCATGCAGAAGTGCTCTGCAAGTAGGTATGTGTACAAGGATTTTGCTTATAATAAAGAATAATTTGGAGGAAAAAACAAGGTAAAGGAACATTTAGGGTAAGGAGTCTGTTTAATGTGCTGTCTGCCATGAAAAGAAGGTAAACTACTCATGTTTTCAGTAATATTTATTCCTCGGCCCTGGAGTAGATACTTCCTATAGCACAAAAATCCCTCCATTTTTAAGATCTCTTTCTATCCCCCTATCCACAGAGATAGCCTGCCAATAGCTGTTCAGACATTCATTCATTCATTCATTCAACAAGGATATACTGTATAACTTTGACTGTTGTAGATAATAGAGACACCAAAAAGACATGGTGAAAACTATAGCCTTGGTTTTTATTATTAAGCATAATGCTTAATAATAAAACATTCTAGGGCATGACTTTTGTTGAACATATGTAGGCCTATGTAGACTTTATTTCATGGGCATACCTAGGAATGGAATTGCTGGGCATACATAGGGTATGCCTATGCTCAACTTTAGTGTATACCAGAGTAGTACTGTCAGAAATATAGTTTAAGCCACAAATACAATTTTAAATTTTTAGTAGATACATTCAAAAAGTAAAAAGTGCAGATGTCTTTTTTATGGAAGGTCTTTTTTCCTTTGGGTAAACACACATTAGTGGGATTGCTGAATCAAAAGATGGTTCTACTTTTAGTTCTTTGAGGTATCTCCATAGTACTTTCCACAGAGGTTGTACTAGTTTACAGTCCCACCAGCAGTGTATGAGTGTTCCCATCTCTCCACATCCATGCTAACATTTGTTGTTTGGGGACTTTTTGATAAAAGCTATTCTGCCAGGAGTTAAGTGATATCTCATTGTGGTTTTGATTTGCATTTCCCTGACGATTAGAGATGTTGAATATTTTTTCATGTTTGTTGGCCATTAGTCTATCTTCTTTTGAAAAGTTTCTGTTCATGTTCTTTGCCCACTTTTTAATGTGGTTGTTTGATTTTTTTCTTGCTGATTTTCCTGAGTACTATGTAGATTCTAGTTATCAGCCTTTATCAGATGTATAGCATGCAAATATTCTCTCCCATTCTATAGGTTGTCTATTTACTCTAATGATAGTTTCCTGGGCTGTGCAGAAGATTTTTAATTTGACCATTTATTTATTTTTATTGTTGCTGTGATTGCTTTTGGGGTCTTCTTCATAAATTCTTTCTCTAGGTCAATGTCTATAAGAGCTTTTCCAGCATTTTCTTCTAGAATTCTTATTGTTTCATGCCTTAGGTTTAAGTCTGTTATCCACTGTGAGTTGATTTTTGCAAGAGGTGAGGAGTACAGATCCTGTTTCAGTCTTCTGGATGTGGCTATCCAATTTTCCCAGCATCATTTATTGAATAAGGATTCTTTAACCCAGTGTATGTTTTTGTCTGCTTTGTTAAAGATAAGATGGCTATATGAGGATGGTTTTATATCTGGGTTCTCAGTCCTGTTCCATTGGTGTATGGCTCTGTTGTTATACCAGTACCATGCTGTTTTGGTTACTATAGCCTTATAGTATATTAATAGCTTGAAGTATGGTAAATTGATGCCTCCCAATTTGTTCTTTTTGCTTAAAGTTGCTTTGGCTATATGGGGTCTTCTCTTGGTTCCATACAAAGCATAGGATTATTTTCTCTAAATCTGTGAAAAATGATTTTGGTGTTTTAATAGGGATTGCATTGAATCTGTAGATCACTTTGGGTAGTACACACATTTTAATAATATTGATTTTGCCATTCCATGAGCTGTATGGTTTTCCACCTGTTTACATCCTCTGCTATTTCCTTCCTTAGTGTTTCATAGTTCTCCCTGTAGAGGTCTTTTACCTCTTTAGTTAAATATATTCTTCAGTATTTTATTTTCTTTGTTGCTATTGTGAAAGGTATTGAGTCTTTGATTTGGTTCTCAGTTTGACTGTTGTTGGCATATAAGAATGGTACTGACTCGTGCACATTGATTTTGTAACTTGAGACTTTGCTGAATTTATTTATCAATTCTAGTAGTCTCTTGGCAGAATCTTTGGGGTTTTCTAGATATAAGAGCGTATCATCAGTAAAGTATGATAGTTTGACTTCTTCTGCCCCCATTTGGATACCCTTGACATCCTTCTCTTGTCTGATTGCTCTGGCTAGGACTTCCAGCACTATGTTGAATAGAAGTGGTGACAGAGGGCAATCTTGTCTGGTTCCAGTTCTAAGTGGGAATGTTTTCAATTTTTCCCCATTCCGTATAATGTTGGCTGTGGGTTTGCCATATATGGCTTTTATCATTTTTGAGGTAAGTCCGATCTATGCCTATTTTGTTAAGCATTCTTATCATAAAAGGGTGCTGAATTTTGCCAAATGCTTTTTCTACATCTATTGAGAGGATCATATGGTCTTTGTTTTTGCTTCTATTTGTGTGGTGAATTAAATTTATAGATTTGCTTATGTTGAACCATCCCTGCATCTCAGAGATGAAGCCCACTTGGGCATGATGGATTATTTTTTTGATGAGCAGCTTTCTTTGGTTTGCTAGGATTTTGTTGAGAATTTTTAACACCTATATTCATAAGGGATATTGGTCTGTGGTTTTCTTTTTTTGTTGAGTCCTCTCCTGGCTGTGGTATCAAGGTTTATATCAGCACTTCATAATTGCAAAGATGTGGAAACAACCCAAGTGCCCATCAATAAATGAATGGATTAATAAAATGTGGTATATGTATACCAGGGACTGCTACTTAGCCATAAAAATGAAGTACCTCTTGTATTATCCTGGATGGAGCTGGAGCCCATTCTTCTAAGTGAAGTATCATAAGAATGGAAAACAAACATCACATGTACTCACCATTAAATTGGTACTGATCAATCAATGCTTATGTACATATATGGAAGTAACATTCATCGGGTGTCAGGCAGGTGAGACAGGGGAGAAGAAGAAGAATAAATTCACACCTAACAGTGTGTTGTATGGGGGATGGGCATGCTTGTAGCTCTGACTTGGGTGGTGCAAAGGCAATTTATGTAACCAAAGCATTTATATCCTCATAATATTCTGAAATTTTAAAAAAGTAAAAAATTACAAGTGAAATTAATTTCCTTTAATAGTAGCCTATCATTTGAAATAAAAAGAAATTAATATTAATAATATATTTTATTTAACCCAATATATACAAAATATTTTCATATTGATATATAGAATGAATATTTTAAAAAAATATGTATGAGATGTTTTACATTCTTTCTTCATACTACTTTCTCAAAACTCTGATATATGTGCAGCACATTTCATATCAGACCAGCCACATTTCAAGTGCACATATGGCCAGTGGCTACTATACTGGAAGTACAGTTGTAGAGGGAAGAAATTTATGTCTGTATTATTTATTTTGTGCAAATGGAAAAGTTTATATTTACCTAGGCTTTGCCTAGAATATAATAAAATTGAGTGCTATCTTTCACAACTAGTTCTAGTCAATTGAAGCAGATAAGCCACTGAGAACTTTGAGTGGCCCAGAAATGCCAGAACCTCACTGGACCTAAATGGAGACTTTTCCTGATCAGTGAACATGTCTCCAGAACTACATATAGATCATTATGAATAGAGAGTAACATAGGTGGTATTACAAGCCGTAAGACAATACTGTAGATATAAGCAGAGTACTATATGATATTGTGAACACTGGGGGCTTTATCATTAAGATAGGTCAGTGTTCTTATCTGTTTTGAGTGTGTATGAATCACCTGGGAAGCATATTTTAAATGCAAATTCCAAATTCTAGAATGTATGAATATAGGTCTTTAACAGTGATTCTGATGTGGAAGGTCCAAAGCCCACAATTAGAGACATTCTGTTATATTTTAAGGGAATCTTAGAAAGTTTTGAAACAGATGAAGGATATTCCAGTTGTTTTTGTTTTTTTAAGGGCTTTCTGGTGGGAACACTTAGCATGGATTTCACAGGGTGAGACGAGATGTAGAGAGAACCAATAGGAGGCTACTGCAATCATTCAACTAGGAAATAATGAAAGTCTAAAGTAGGGCACTTTTGGCCAGAGACAGGGGAGGGTAAATTAAAGCAATATTAGGACCATTTGATCCTAGCGTGATGTGAAAAATGAGGTCACGAGAGAGGCATGGGTGTCTGCCTGCAATTACTAGGTGGACCATTGTGCTGCTATTCATCAAGATAGGAAATACTAAAGGAGAAGGGAGAATGAATGTTTGTCCATGCCAATGCAGAACATGAGCATCCTGTTTGAATAGGCTCTATTGTCAGTTTCTCTCAACCCATCTGCCATTTCTGGCTAGCAATGGTCATAATATAAGCCATTGTGATATTAAAATGGAGAGATTAAACAGAAATATCAAGAGCTATTATTGCCTCAGAGATATTTAATACTCTTACCCATAAAATAGCCTGAAGAATCCATGTTATAAAAGGTCCTCACCAGCTGACTGTATAACCCCTGCTTTCCTCAAAGTTTCCAGAGAACCCAATAAACAACTGGAGCCTCAGAAAGAACATGATCACTGGAGAGACTTCAAACAAAAGCATTCAAGTTAGATAGAGAATTACAGCATCATACCCCTCCTGGGGTTAACAAGAAAAGCTTTAGACTTATCCGGGATTAATAATAAGGACTCTGAAGCCAGAAGCAAACCTTGGTCGGTCAATCAGAGGCCTTGATATGAGAACTGCAAGGGATACATACAAAACCAATAACCAAACTGTCCCACATCCATGCAGATGAAGTTTTATTACTTGTTACTTTGGGACTATTTAGAGTGGGATATAAGAATGCTGGGTACATAATATTGTTTCTACAAACAGATACACAGAGTACAGTTCTTATTATGGAGTGAGGGTGCAGTCATTACTAGTCCTCTTCAGAAAGCTCTCAATGAAAGATGCTTTCCAAGTCTTGCTAATTAAAAATTCTACACATGGGTGAACCCTATTAGACTATTAAAATCACAATTCTTGTGTCCAGAATAAGGAAAATTAGAGAATCAGCCACTCTTTAACAAGGTATATGTGTGTACACCACATATTACTATAGCATGTATTTCAGTAAGAAACTACACTAATGGAATAGGCTTTTGTTGAATTAAATTGCTTCCTTCCCTCCAACACCTCAAATAGCACATAACAGAGGTTTCCCGTACTTCTGGAGAGAGTAACTGGGAAGAATGTGAAAACTGTACTATCTCCCTCTGTGAGCTTTCTGTCTCTTGCTAGTAGGATCTGAAACCAAATTCTGTGATGCTATAGATCAGATTTTTCCATGATTACAAGAATTACCTCCTAGCATTAAAAAATAATTGCTTTAGAGTTCTATGTTTTTCCAATGTGACTAATATCTCTGCTTGAATCTAAGTTGTGTTCATGCTAGGATTCAGAATATAAATATATTTGAAATATAGGCATTCATTTCATGAAGTAGGATATACCATTTACTCTAACTGGCTCTGGATACCTACCTAAATCCTTTCTTAAGGATTCTCCAATAAGTGACATGTTGAAACATAAAAGAGAGATTTCTCCCATACCTGCTGGGCATCAAAGAGCCGAAGCAGCAATACCTTTGGTGCTAGCACAGAACTGGTGAGAACAGTGGTGGCAGCACCAGCTGTGGCAGTGCCCCACAGCTTCCTGCCTTGGAAGCAGCTGCAGCAACACTGGTGCCTTTGAGATTTTGCCAGCGAGTCACAGATGTGACCTCCTAGAGCTTTCACTCCACTGGGGGAAAAAACAGAAGATACATGAACAAATGATTAAATGTGACAAATACAATGGAGAAAAGCAAAGTCAAAGTGAGGGTAGGAGCATGGGTGCTATTTTCATACAAGGAAGGCCTTTTCCATCATTCTATATTTGGGCAGATATTGAGGAAAATGGGAGAACAAAGTCATGGGAATATTTTGTAGAAGGACGTTCTAAACAGAGGCAGCAGCTAGGCCAAAGGGTCTTGTGTTACAAGTGAGCCTTTGTGTTTCAGGGTCAGCAAGGGGCCAATATGCCTGGAGAGGACAGCATGAACAGGAGAGAGCAGGGTGATGGTGTCTAGGCGGAGCAGGGACCCCAGCATGAGAGACATAGGTGAGTGAACAAACTTGGGCTTTGTTATATGATGGTACAGGATGCCACTGGAGGACTTTCATCTGTAGAGAAATAGGGTCTGATACACGTTCTAGATGTATCACTCTGGCTGCCATATTGAAAGTCAAATTTAAGACGGTGAAGCTAGAAGCAGGTCAAAACATTGTTTTCTTCATTGCTTATATCCAGGGCCTAAAACAGTGCTTAGGATGCAGTGGGCTCTAAATATGTATTGAAATAATGGCCTGTGGAAATAGAATAGGGGTTCACAGACTTGGATGATCCTCAAATTGATGTGAGGAGTTAAAGACATACATATTCCTAAGCCCAATCTCAAACGTGCTAATTCAAATTTTCTGGAGGTGGTGTTATAAAATCCAATTTTTAGTTAGTTCCCAGAAGGTTATCATAATTACTGATATTTAAAGACTATAAAACCTAAAATCTAGTTCTCAGTGCTCCTGGGAAACAACTTCTGTGAACCTCGAAACAACTTGGGAAGTATTTGAGGGGGCAGGAATTCCCAAAGGTGCATTAGACCAGAGTCAGAAAGATATGGTTTTATAGCTGTTATTATGACCCTGTTCTACCTCCAGGCTGCCCCAGCATGGGAAATGTGGGTCACAGTGGAAAGTGAACAACTCAGACTTAATATTTTGCCAAGAAACCTCAGGCTAGCCCCTTCCGCCTTTCTCAAGAGACACCAGAACCACCCACAGCCAAAGGGAAATGCAGAAATGCTCCCAATTTGTGTTTGCACAGAAGCAGCAGGTAAAGGAAAGCCCTGGTCCTCACGTCCCTCAAGGCAAAGTCTGCGGGTTGTGTTCCATGCGGGTCTGATGTGCAGTGATCGCTACTGGGCATGTAACGGAAGGACGCCCAGGACGGAAGTCAGGAGACCCAGGCTCTGGTCCGGATCTATTTCTCATTGGATATGTGACTTGTAATGCATTGTTGAACAGCTCTGGGCCTCACTTCTCTCCTCTCTAGGCTGAGGTCCTTTCTCATTCCAAAGGCCCACTGAGTCCATGGCATAATCCCAGCTATTTAGAAACTTAAAAGAAGTATTCCTAAAATTTTCACTCCTGAAAATGAAAAGAAGAGGTTTCAGGAGTAGGTGGAATGGATGAGGGCAAAAACAAACGAATAGGAGATACATATAGGAAATCCAAGCTAATTAGTTTGGAATGAGATTCAGAATCTAGGAAAATAAGTAAGTGCTCACTCATTCATACTCAGCCTCTCCCATCCTGGAATATACAGATAGAGAGGAAAAGGTACATGAAATGCTTTGCTGTCACTTTGCCATGAATTGATTAGGCCAATTGCATTATGAGAGGACCTGTAGAGTCTGATGATGTCCTTATCTAAAGCAAGAAGAGTAAAAATGATGTTCAGTTTGAGGGTGTCTTAAGTACTGTAATTATAACACCAGTTTACTTTAATCCTGAACATTTCTGTTCTCCATCTGAACTCAGGCTGCACCGAAAACTACTTGCTTTTCTCTTCTCCAAGCAGGCCAGAGGAACAGGAGTGCATTTTCACAGAGCTCCTCTGAGGTGGTGATATATACAAATGTATGCAGCAAGATTCTTTTCAAGTAGATTAAGTAAAGGGAGAAGTTTAACAGAGGCTCAGCAATTCTGCCAGGATCTCACTTGCAAACAGCCATGGAAAAAAAACTCCATAGGAGGGAATGGGTTGCTGCTTACTGCTTCAGGGCACCTCAGAAGCACAGAGACCACAAACCTGGCCAAGGATTGCTGTGTCTTAACTAGCTTCTCTGGGGATGATTGCACCGGATATTATCTAGAAATCAGATGGAAAATGGTGAGTGTATAACACTTCTTCACAGGTATATGGTGTTTTTCATATTCAAAGCTCTTTAATGTTTCCCTTAGGAGCCTTGTGAGATAAGAGAAGAGTGATTATATCCTCAGTTTGTGAAAGGGAGAATCAAAGCCGAAGGGTCAAGCAATTTGCACAGAAAATAATTGGAGTCAGTGTCCAACCAACATCAGGCCTCAGGGATTCCTAGTGTTGAAGCCAGAGCTCAGAAAAATGAGACCAAGGCCTGGGTCTGAAAAGCTTATATCAAAGGAAAAAAGGACCCAAGTACAACTTTGTAATTAAAAGTGATCGGACAAAACTCGGACACGCTACAGAATAAAGCAGGCAGATTCATAAGTAAAATGGCAAATAAGTGGAACTTCACTGAAAATTAAATTAATTTCCTGGAGCTTATTTCTGCAGGCATATTGGCATTTGATGGACATCAGTTCTGCATTGATAAGAAAGCATAAATTAGAATCAAGGAACCTCTAGATGTCCAAATTTGTCTCTAAAGAACAACTGTAAATTTTCTGGAGGAGCTAAAGTTCATTTGAATGAATACGGATTAAAAAAATAAACCTCCCTTCCTCCATATCTAGCCATTTTTTTTACTTTTTCCTATGCATTTTTTTTTTCTCAGTGCCATTGGAAAAAAAGACAGAAATGCAGAAAAATAAAAAGTTAGGTCATCTTTAACTCAAAGACTACAAGAAACTTACAGAATATATTTCAAGAACTCCTATTTCTACTATAGGAGAACCTTACCATGACAGGGATGAATTCATTCAGGATTCTCTTGACCCTTGGTTGAGAACACATTCAGCTGAGTACTTCCAAATACACACTTTAAGACACACACACACACACACACACACACACAATCTCTGGTGACTGATGGTGTGTGAAGAATGATGGCTCAGAGGTCAGATCATCTGTGTTCAATCCTGGCTCCACTATGGAGCTGTGTATCTTTCGGCAGGTAAGACTGAGTATTCATAGCTATTAAGTGGAGACAATACTTGAAAGATTGTTATTTTTTTTAATTTTCTGAAATAATAAATATATAAAGAAGTTAGTATAGTAACTGGTATGAAGCAAATGTTTAACAAAATTTAGCTTTAAAATAGAGCATTTGACATCCTCCTTCTAACAAACTTAACACAAATTTGCTATCTTATAGTTTGGTGGGTTAGAAGTCCAACACAAGTCTCAAGGGGCTAAAATCAAGGTGTCCGTAGGGCTGCATTTCTTTGTGGAGGCCCTAGGGAAATCCATTTCTTTCTTTCTTTTTTTTTTTTTTTCTTTGAGACAGAGTCTCACTCTGTTGCCCGGGCTAGAGTGAGTGCCGTGGCGTCAGCCTAGCTCACAGCAACCTCAAACTCCTGGGCTTAAGCGATCCTACTGCCTCAGCCTCCCGAGTAGCTGGGACTACAGGCATGCGCCACCATACCCGGCTAATTTTTTGTATATATATATATTTTAGTTGGCCAGATAATTTCTTTCTATTTTTAGTAGAAACGGGGTCTCACTCTTGCTCAGGCTGATCTTGAACTCCTGACCTCGAGCGATCCACCTGCGTCGGCCTCCCAGAGTGCTAGGATTACAGGTGTGAGCCACCGTGCCCGGCCCTTTCCATCTACAGGTTGCTCACATTTCTTGGCTCATGGTTCCTTTCTTCATTTCCAAAACTAGTAACGTTTTGTAATCCCTCTGTGCCTTTCTTCTGTAGTCACATCTCTCTTGAACTCTCTTCTTTCCTTTTTGATTTTTAAGGCCCCTCCTGATTCCATTGGGCCCATCTGGATAATTCAGTATACTCTCCCTCTCTCAATGTTAGTTGGTTAGCAATGTGGTGGGCTGAATAGTGGCCTTCCAAAAGATATCCACATCCCAATCCTTGGAACCTGAAATATTACCTGATATGGCCAAAAAAAAAAAAAAAAAAAAAAGACTTTGTAGATGTGATTAAATTAAAGATCTTAATAAGGAGAGATTATCCTGGATTATCAAGGTAGGCCTTAAATGTGATCAAAGTTGTCCTTATAAATGGGAGGCAGAAGGAGGTTATATGCACAGGAGAGGAGAAGGCGATGTGACCATGGAGGCAGAGACTGAAGTGATGTGGGCACAAACCAATGAGTACTGGCAGCCACCAGGCGCTGAAAGAGCCAAGGAACAGATTCTCGGTGCCTCCGGAGAAACCACAGGACTGCTGACACCTTAGTTTCAGCCCAATCAAACTGATTCAGAGTTCTGGTCTCTGGAACTGTGAAACAATAAATTTCTGTTGCTTCAGCTACCAAATTTATGGTAACTTCTTACAGCAGCCAAAGGAAACCAATACAGCAATCATAATTCCATCTGCAACCTAAATTCTCATTCGCCGTGTAATATAATATAGTCACAGGTTCCAGGGATTAGAACATGGACAACTTTAGCGGGCCGTTATTTTTCCTACAGTACTCCTTTAATCTATCACTTCCATAAATATGTTCCTATAATTCATCTTCTTATACATAACAGACTTCACTGTGGCTCCTTTCCTTTAAACACTATAGCTTAATGGTTAAGAGTGTTTATTCTGGAGTAACTCCACTTCAACTGTGTGACCATGTGAAGTTACTTAATCTAATTTTCTCACCAATGAAATGGAGATAAAATAATACCAGCTCTCAAGATGGTTGAACTAATTAAATGTTATCATGCATGTAAAGTTCTTAGAGTATTGCTTTGTGCATTATAATTTCTCAACAATGTCAGATAATGTTATCATCCTTTTAATTATCATCATCATCATCATCACCAACAACCAGGTGGTAGAAGGAGCATGGGTTTGTCAATTTTCTATCATATAATAATAGAATAGTGGCTAAAAACAATAATCATTTATTATTTCATGATTACGAGGGTTACCAATTTTGGCTAAGCTCATTTGGACAATTCTGCTGGTCTCACTTGAGTTCACTCATGTGGCAGCACTCAGCACAACAGGGCTGGATGGTCCAAGATGTTCTCATTTGCATGTCTGGTGTTTGATGTTTGATGCTGCTGTCTGCAAATGTCCCCCTCGGAGGCCAGCCCAGACTTCTTTACATGGCAGTCTCAGGCCTAGACTCAAAACTCCCACATTGTCCCTTCTACAATGTTCTATTGGTCAAAGCAAGTCCCAAGGTCAACCTGAATTCAAGAGAGTGGCAAGATATTCTCTACTCCCAGATGGGATGAATTGGAAAAGTCACTTTCAAAGGAGTATGCATAAAGCAATAGGGAAATTTGGAGGCTATTTCTTGCAATCTACTACAATGAGCTTTGGAAAGATAGTTCTGGATCTGAAATTTAGCAAAGGCATGACCTTGGGAAAATCTTATAACCTTCAGTATAATAAGAGCATTTGAGCCCCTATTATGTGCCAAACACTGTGCTAGAGTCTGGAGACACTAAGAAAGCCTGAGGTATGCTCTCTCCCTACAAACTGATCTGTAAAGCCAGGGCAATATCTACCTTAAAGGATTGGTATGATGAAATATGTAATGTGTATGAAATGTCTAGTACAGGTCTTGGTAGTACCCAGCTTATAATAGGTACTCAGTAAATGAGAGATATCATGACTATTCAATTTTCATAAGAATGTCCAGATTACATTTATAAATAGGTATGGAAGACATGGCCTCTGGCTGCCATTACAAAATAACACTGACTGGGTGACTTAAACAATAATTTTATTTCTCACGGTTCTGGGGGTTAGGTAGTCCAAGATCAAGGTGCCAACAAGGTAGATTTCAGTCTGAGGCCTCTTCTCTTGGATTGTAGGTGGCCACCATCTTGTTCATTGTGTGTTCACGTGACCTCTTCTTTGTGCATGTGCAGGAAGAGAGAGCAAGCTCTCTGGTATCTCTTCTCACAGGGCACTACCTCACACTCATGACCTCGTCTAACCCAAATTACCTACCAAAGGCCCCATCTCCAAATATTTCACATTGAGAGTTAGAGCTTCAACATACAAATTTTGCAGGGACACAAACATTCAGTCCATAACACCATCCAAGGCCTTTCATCTTTCAGGCCCAGAAGGTAAAAAGCTTGCATGCTCTCTCTCTGGTGGCCTGGAATTGATTTCATAGCATTGAATCAGAGCCATCTTTTAAGTAAACATTTATAATCAAAACTAGAAGTGTGCGTTCAACCTCAGATTTGTTCTCTAAATACAATAGTATGCATAGGGTGCAATTACCAAAGCTACAAACACATAATGCACTAATTCACTCTTAAACAAGGACAGGTGTTTAAACGCCTTTCACAGTCCAGGGAGTGGCAAAGCCTGGATAATAACTTCAGTCGCAGACACAGCTTATTTTTTTGTTCAAAGGCTTATTGCAAATCCTGGGTGTCAGAACAAGGCAGTATGAAAAGAACAAAACTGGGAGTCCAACCACCTGGCTTATAGACCCAGCATTATCACTAACAAGCTCTTTGACCTAAAGTAAGCTATTTAACCTCTCACAGCCTCAATGTCTTGGTGTACAATGAAATAGAGGAATTGGCTTAGTGTCTTTGTACTGTGTACCATCATGCCCTGGGGTGACAAAGACCTGCAGCAGGGATGGAGACATGGACAGCTTTGAGAGTCTTAAACATCTGTCTCAACTCAGCACCCCTCCCTTGTCAAAGCCTCATCTAAGTCATTTGAAGAAAGGATTCACTTAGGAAAAAATGCAAATGGTTGGAGATCAGTGGGCTAGATCAGAGAGTACTAAACTTTAAAGTACTTACAAATAAACTGGGGATCTTGTTAAAATTCAGATTCTGATTCAATATGTCTGGGGTAGGATACTTCTAAGAATGTCCCAGATGGTATTGGTAGAGATACTGCCTGTCCCCAGACCACACTCTGCTTAATAACGGATTAGATTATAATATGAATTTTTAATTCCAAATATTTCCTTTTATCCAAGGAAATATTTCTAGTTCAGGTGCATGGGTATCAAATGAGACAGGCAAATGAAGCTTTGTAATCTCATGGGTATTCCAACAAATCTACTATCAAAAATATGTTTCCTCAGGAAAGAGCAGTTCTAAAATTACACTTGGAGGGACAGGTATACCTGGATTGACTTAGGTGAAGTTTGTAGGTGCCTCAACCTTTATGTGGAATTCAAAGCAAATCTCTTCAAGGGTTCAGTGCAATTCTATTACCTTTTCCATTGTTCTTTCATTTTCTCACTCCTCTGCACTCCCTGTTTCCAGGTGAGATGGGAAATAGAAGGACCAAAATACCAATAATAAGAAAGGATTTTCTTGCAGTATTTGCAGTCCAGCTGGAATTGGGAAGTAACACAAAATCTCACAAGCAAAGCAAATCTTGAGGCCATCCAATTTGGCAGAGCCCCGAGCGACTGACTAAGAGTCTAATGGGGAGGATATCTAAAGTTTCAGGCCTCTAAAGGCTCTCTATCACTCATTTCAATACCAGAAATTTCCCGTCCCTACAGCTCTGGTTCCCCAACAAGTCAGATAATTAGCTTGCTATCTGCCCTGTCAGGGAACTAGTCTTAGCACTATTATGTTCAGAAGCACCAACCTCCCTGATGAACCATATTATTTGAGGTTGCAAAGATAATCCAGGGACGAATAGTATGAAAAGCCACATGAAAACTGCAAAGATGAATTAAATTACATTCCAGAGACTAAAGAATAAATTGGAAATGAGGTAATTTCTTATTCAAGAAGACTTCCCAGTTCTCTCTGAATGTAAACACGTGGCTCTCTGCAGAGGATGGGGTCACCCACTGCCTGGGGATAGCAGCTTGAATTTTATTACCTTGGTGATCCCTGGCAGCGTACACACTTCAGGAGGCACAAACCCCGCTCCCCTTTACTTTGTCTCATGTGCTCGTTTCTAGCTCTCATAACATTTTAATTAAATTTGGGCTTGTCTTTCTCTCTCACCTTACTCTCTGCATCAAAGGAGAGGCTTTTCACATGCCGCCTGGCTGGGGTCCCTGAAATTCTTCCATTCCAAGAGCAGGTTTCTTTGCCATACAAGGAGAGCAGCAATTAAATCAAAGCAGAGGTAACCTGCAGCTTCTCTGAGAGATAGCTGCATATAACTTCAATGTGACTTATATATAAAGGTAATGAATTCTATAACGCAAATTTATATACAGGTCAAATGAGAAATGGCTTTGCATTTGATAGTACGCCAGGTATTAGGTAGTAGTCACACAATAAATAATTCATCTTGCATAGCCACTTGCTATGTAAATGATAGTCTATGTATATTAACGCATTTAGCACTTAGAATAAAATAGACAGCTGGGGCCAAATGAATATCTCTCAGGACATATTACCATTACTGCTCCCCAGTGAGTTTAATTCTTCACTTCTGAGGATGGTAATGAGGATATTAACTGAATAGGGCATGGGGTTCATTCTGATGAAGTCAGGGTCACACAAAAACAAGTGAATAATAACTTAAATACACATTGATGGCATTGGCTTTGGTACAGTTTGGGTTAACAGTAATCACTTGCAAATCAATTTGATTGGAAATCAGTGGGACTCAGAAAAATAACAAAGGTTAGCTATTTTCAAGTGGCAAAACTCTACTTACCTTCATTGTCTTTAAATGCCATTTGGCCATGTGAAAAACACATCTAACCTTGTGGCCATTCAACCAGATTTCTTGGTTTCTTCAAAAGTAGCCACTTATGGGTCTTCTACATTGACATTTGCTGTCCATTTGGATACCAGATCTACGGAAAGAAGTCACTTCCTCAAATTACTTCATAATCAAACCACAAAAATGAAATTTCCCAATGATGTCTGAATTATCAAATCTTTAAAAAATTCCAACCAAAATAATGTTCCTTGTTGGTGGTGTTGGGCAACATCCTTCCCACCATCTGTCTATTGATGTTGGACTGAGGTGGGTTTTGAGAGGTTATCTGAGCAGCATTTACCACAAGGATTTAAATGATTTATGGACTGGGATGGCCCAAGTGGAGATAAAGTCTGGGGAAGAGTGCAGAGGAAAGGAGATGGCAGCTGCTGTATTCAACAAACAGAAAGCATTTTGTCATTGTAAGCCGTTCCCAGCAACAGGATCAAAGATGGAAGAGAAGAAGAGAGGCAGTTTGTAGGAGCATATATCAGCTACAGTTCGACCAGAGAAGCAGAAGCAGTAAGATACACAGGATTTTATAAAAGCAATGAGCAATTTTAGGGGCTGGTTAATCAAATCCAATGTCTGTAGGGCAGGCATTCAGGAAGGAAAGATTGCAAGCAGACCTCAAACCCAAAAACACAAGCTGAGGCTTGTTGTCCATAGGCAGTAGTCAGGGAGGGAGATCAGGAGCAAGGGAGAGTGGTTGCAAGTGCAGATGCTGTTTGGAGTCTCTGACCTCAGGGAAGGCCTAAGCCCTCTCTGATGGCTTCCAATTAAGTAAGTCAGGCCCACCAATGACAGTCTCCCTTTTGATTCACTTAAGATAACTGATTTGTGACTATAATCACATTAACAGAACCCTTTGCAGGAGCACTTGGATTACAGATTGAATAAATAATGGGGAGAAGAGATGTGTATGCCACAAAATGGTCATTGCCTCCCCACAACTTGTATCCCACTCTGCCTAGAAACATACTAGAAATGCATTTCTGGGGACTGTTGTTCAGTGTAACCAAGTTAACACAGCAAAGAACTATGACTAAAACTTGACTAGATCCATCAACCCTAAAAATGTGTATCTTCTCCTGGGGAGAATTTCGTGATTGTGTAAATGGAAGGGAGGTGTTCCTAAATGCTGTAACACTTTGGAATTCAAGCAGCTTTGAAATGGAACTCTTTCGTGCATGTATCTCATTGAGCATTATACAACAGTGATGTTTCCCTTCTAACATTTAAGAGTAATGGAATGGAGTAGAGCCACAGAGCTCCAGCTCTGTTGCCAATTAACTGGACTCCAGCCCAGACAGAAGTGATGGTGGCAGCAACAGTAAAAGCAGTGAGTTGCCTCTTGGAGTGGTTCCTCTGTGCAACTGAGGAAATTGGAGGACTCAGCCTCAGTGGCAAGCAATAATGATGGATCCATGAGCATAAGTTTGTATCAGTGGTATACGGAGGAAACACTTGATAGAGTGGATGCTATAAAAAGCTGGACATAATGGGTTCAATTATGTGGGAGATTGCAGCCATCGGAATTTGAGTATGAATGTCAATGGGACTGAAATCATACTCTTCAGCTACTGAGATCTCAGGTACTGATGTGGCAGCTGCATATTCATATTTATATACCAAGTGCCCATGGAAGTTCCAGGGCAGTGGGTCACTATGACAGAGTGACACTAAGCCAGGACCCAGATCTGGAAGTCCAGAGTGGGTGGACAGTCAGAATCAGATTGTCAGGATGGGGTTGAAAATAGAATTGGAATCACAACAGAGGTAGAAAAAGAAAACAGGACATATCACAAGGACACAGTAATATTACAAAACCAAACTCAGAAATAGAAAGGTAGGAATAGAGAGGCAATCCAAGGGCCAATAAGCTAGTCCCTGAAGATAACAGAAACTTTGCTACACCTGGTAACATCTCCCTTTTTCCATCTTACTTTGGCTACAAAGTAAACCCTGGCTTGCCTAGTTCACCTGTTTCCCTTATACAAGTCTAACCACAGCTCTCAATTAACCCCAGGTGTTCTTTATGTAAGGGGAAATAAGGGTTCCTAGTGGAAGTTTCAGAAACAAACAAGGGATAATATAATAATCCCAAAAATGAAGTAACCCTAACTCTGCCATCACTTTAAAAAAAAAGTACCATTTGGCTAATTTAGTAGATTTGGAAAACTTTTCTCCATGACTTAAAATCAGCATAATGTTAACCTTCTTTCTTCCCCTGTGGAACATTATTTCATGGTTAATTACAGATGTAAAGCACAAATGATATAAACATATGATTGGAAAAATAAACAATTTATTGCTACATTATTAAAATGGGAATGAGAAATTCAGAATCCTTTGCATTTATTGGGAGGAGAGTAGACAGGAGAAAACCCAAAATATGAAGGTGGCTTTTATTAAAATGGAGGTTAGTAAAATTCCACTTAGAATTCAACAAATTTGTGTACATGACACAGGCAGTATATATGCCTATATATCTATATATATATGTAACATGTATTTGATTTTCTTCTGGTGCTTCACAGCTAGAGCTATCAACAAATTGGGAAAAAGGGAGGCAGCAGGATTAATCTCAGAGGAAATCGAGACAAAGGAAGAGAATAAGAAGGCAAAACATAAGGAGCAGTCCAGTAGAGAAAGCGAGAAAAAGAGGGAAATAATAAGAGGAGAGAGAGGAGAACAGGAAGGACAGAAGAGGCACAACATGGTTGAGAATATTTGCACAGAGCTCCAGTGTGTGAACGGATTGTCCCAAATGCCTGAAGCAGGAACCAGAGTCCAACGAAGAAGTAGGGAAAAGAGTAAAAACGGGGAGAGAAATAAAATGTAGCTTGATTAAGGTTAAGACACCCTACAATAAGACTTAATATTAATGAAAAACAATAGAGCTGCTTACCAACCTCCTCAGAACTTTGGTTAATTATAAAGAAGCTGAAGGAAGTTTCTTAGGTAGCATTGAATACAGAAAGAGGGATGGGATCCAGAGTTACAAAGTTGCACATGTGCAATGTTTCTCCCCTTCTTCCCTCTTGTAGCAAAGACAAGCCATCCCACCTCCTATCTCCAGGAGGCCCTTGCCTCTTCTTAGAGTTCTCACTCCAGCAGGGATTGCCTATTTCCTGAGCTTTCAACCAGATCCTTCCCTTCAATAGTCAAAATTCTCTCTCTCGTTTCTATCCTCCATGTCCCCACACTATTGCTGTATCTGTCTACCCTTTAGAAGGAGGAGATCAGAGAGCTCTTTTGAAAAGTACACCCAGTCATGTTGCTCTTTCAAAACTCTTCCAAGGCTTCCCATTGTTTCTCAACATCTTTACCATTTGATCTACAAAATGTTGCCGGATCTAGCCCCTGCCTATCCTCAGTTGTTCTCTAGGCTTTAGCCACACGGTCCTGCTTTAAGCACCTTGAACACACCCAGTGCCCAGTTCACTCCTGCCTGCACTTGCTCTTCCCTCTGCCTGCAAGTTCTGCCTAGACTTTTCACATGCCGTTCTTTAACTTAAATGTTACATCCTCAAAGAGGCCTTCCCTTTGACTAGAAAAGAAATTATGCTAAATCACAGCACCCTCTACTTCTGTTATGATCCTTTTAAAATACATATTTTTGTGTGGAGATAGCTTCTGAATGTCTGTTTTTCCCACCAGAGTGTAAGAACAGATCCTTTGCAATTTACTTATGTCAGTATCTATATAAACAAATGCACTATTCAGCCTAGAAGCAGATCTTGTAAGTACAGGGATAGGTGCTTCTACCCTTTGTCCAGGAGTTCTTATGTTCTGAAACATAACAATACATGAAAAAATCATGATCTATGTCAAATGTTTTCTGTAAAGGGCCAGATAGTAAATATTTGAAGTTTTGCAGCCCATAGAGTTCTATTGCAGCCACTCAGCTCTGCCTGTGGGGTGAAGTGGTCACAGATGACACAAAAATGAACAAGCATGGCTATGTTCCAACAAAACTTTATTCATGGACATTGCAGTTTGAATTTCACACAATTTTCAGATGTTGCAACACACTCTTCTTTTTTGCATTCTCTTTCAAATTTAAAAGTGTAGAAAACCATTCTGAGTTTGAGGGCTACACAAAAGCAGGCAGAGGACTGGATTTGACTTGTGGGTTGTGTTTTGTTGAGCCTGATCTGTTATAAACGTTTGCCATTGGGCACTCTTCTTTCCTTTCCCTAACTACTCCCCATCCCTTCTCCTTTGGATTGTGAAAACAAACCAGTACAAAACAATGATGACAATAAACCCTGCTCCTTAGAGAGATAAAATTATTTGATCCTGGCACCTTGCCCCTGTCCCCTGCTTAAATCCCTCCAATGGCTTTCCAGAAAACCCAATCTTAGACTAAGGTTACTTTTGAGAAAGTAGAGCATATGTAGATATTTTTGATCTACTTGGTTAGAATTTGTATTTTTCAAAAGATGAATAAAACAATATGAAGGAACTGCTGAACTTAGCTTATTCCTGAATAAATTTTGCAAAAGAAAATCGGTGGCCAAAGTAGACAGTATGAAAATAAAGAAAAATATATCTTCCATTCGATATTTACAATAGTCACTTTAAAATAATAATACAGGGAAATAAATATATACTTTCTTCTGAAAGTCCAGAATAATAACAAATGATGATAATTAAGAATAAAATATATTAAATGGAAAAAAAGTAGCCTCACAAAGAACTGTAATGAACTTAGTTTTATAAAATATGTTTTGCATTAGGACAGGAAGAGGATCACACAATAAAGGGACATAAAACAAAACGAGAGAGGGTTAAACCTAAGATTAACTGCCTAGTAAGCATGGAAATAAGCTAAAGATCATTTCAATATTTTTTTTTACTTCTCCTACATTTATGCAGTTCCTGAAACCTAGTGAGTGTTTAATAAAAGAGAAAGAAAGGAAGGAAGGAAGGAAGGAAGGGCAGGTAAATGCTATAATTTAAAAAGACAACAAAGAGAAAGTAACATTGCTCAATTGTATTTAGTTTCCATATTTTTTTATTTAGGAAGATAATGCTTGATATAAAAAAAGTGTTTAAGAGAATTTGAAATCCAATAATGGAAAAATATTTTTTTTAGTCCTTTAGAAATGATTTTAAAACATAACTGTATGACTTTGAGCTACTCGTGTAGTAATGTTTTATAAATATTTTTATGAATGATTTGGTGATTATTAAAATTATAAAATATAAAATTATTTACATTAATCAGAGTATCTTTAACTCTGTATTTAGCTAGCTTGATATTGTTGGGGTCAATTTGAAATTTTCCCTTTGCCCTCTGAAGGTTTACTGACAATCACTCATCAGAAGCAGATTAATAGGAGAAAATGCATACAAATTTATTTCATGTGTACACAAGAGCCTTCAGAATAAAGACCTAAATATATAGGGGAAATTGTCCATTTCTGTGCTTACATTCAACAAAGTATAGACAACTATGTAGAAATATGGTTGGACAAAAAGTATGATCTAAAGTTAACAGACAGAGTGGGAAAGCCAGCAAAGCCTATCTGTCTAGATTCTTCTTGTCCTTTCTGAGCTTGCATTCCTTTCTTCTGGATTTCTGGAACTGGGGTCTTATGACCTATAATCAAACAAGGTAGATTAGATAATTTCTTTATGGCCAGTTTTTACACAGAAAGGCAGAGGGAAAGTTAAAGCAACATATTTAGGTTTTATGGCTGGCTCTGGGGAAAGGGAATTCTTATTTCTATGACCCACCGTGGCGAAGAGGCGTTCTAGTTTTTATGGCTACCCTGGAGGAAGAATGGGACTGAGAGACAGGAGGGCAGGAGAAGATCAGAGAAAAATTCTTGCATCTGTGACTGCTTCTGAGGCCTTCATTTTGGGACACTGTTTTCTGAGTCCCAACACTGTCATCTTACATCTATTCATCCATCCACCCCCGCTACTCGTTGCTTCTGCCTGGTGTGCACCCCTCCCCCATTCCTGCTTTCTACCTGTAGGACAGATCTTTGCCTTTATTGATAGTTAATATAATGTCTTCCTACTTTTACTTAAATTTTCATTTGTATTTAGTTTATAGTACTGATATTTTACCTTGAACCTTAAGCCCAAAATCTGCATGTTCCTCATTTGGCATGCTGAAAACATGTAGAAAAGGCTTATACTCATACTACTGTCTCAATAAGTACTTATTCTTCTAGTGAACAAGGAAAAAATGTAATATATATGCCAGCTAAATTTGTATAAGAAAGTCATCAGAGATTGGGATATGTCCTGTGGACCAGCTTCTATTTATCCAAAAAAATTTTTTAAAGAGATTCTTAAAATATTAATATTAATGCCCAAAATTTTCATAAAGACCACTAGTAAGAAAGAAATTCTTCTCTTTTTGAGAAACATATCTATCTTACCTGAAGGTCAAATGCAGACTGAAGTTACAGAATACCTATTATCCGGAAATAATAAGTGATTATTCCTGTTTCTGTTTTACACAGATACAATGAAAACTTATTTTTTGTTTTGTTAAGACTATAAACTAGAATTAAGACTTGAAAGTATAGGAGGGGGTGTTTGCTTCTTTTCTAACAAAATATATGACTTGGAAATTTAAACTACTTACAAAATGCAAATAGATATTGGCCAACCTCTGAGCTTTTTATTTAATAATCAACCTTGAAATTAATAGAAAAAACACATTAATCCGATAATTGCTCATTGTTGAGATGTCATAGTCAGTTAGGTCTCTAGCACAGATTTAGACTTGAAAAGGTCAAGAGCACAGCATTTAGTCCATTAGAAGAAATGATGTTCTAAATGATATCTTGATGACCTATAAGAGTTAATGAGTTCCTAAGTAAGCACTTTAGACCATTGTTAGTGGTAGAAACAACCCCAATAATGTATAGCTAGCAGAGCATAAAAATTTTAAAGATGTGTGTCTTACTTGCAGCACTAAAGGTTAATTAAGTGAGGATCTATTAAACTAGGAGAAGGAAGCTTTCCTTTAAAACAATGTTAAGCACTAAGTTGTTAGCATAATATTCTTAAACAATGCCAACAAATAATTGAGACCCCCAAAATATTTCCTGCTGAAATATCTCACCGAGAAGAGCAGTTTCTCAGGCAGTTATCATTCTCCACAGTGGAATTTATAAGCTAGGGTCAGCACTTTGAATTACACTAACCAGCAACTGGGGCAGACATCATGATAATCTAAGGGCAAAGACCTCAGTGTAATAATTACTCTGAACTTTTAACACATACTGAATCCAAATAAAGGGCATAAAAATATGCTACATGTAAAGAAGACTGATGCTAGCAAAATGATACATTACAGAGTCAGTGAAGCCCCAGTGTGAGAAACTTGACACAATGGAAATTCACACCATTCTAAGCTTCATGAGACCAAGGAGCTCGTCCATTATGCTGCTGAGCCAATATTTCATTCCCCCGTTTATTGAATTTTGTTTTGCTCTATGTTAGTAATATATTTCTCCCATTCATTTCTCACTTTGCTTGCAATGTGTGACTTTCATTTATGCACTCCCTTTATCTATTTAAGTACTGGGTTTTAGATAGGTTGTTGTGTGTTTTTTCTGTACTTTCCTTTATTCATTTACTGTGTTTTTTATTAGTTTGGGTAAAATTTTATCTCCACTTTCATGAATCCTCTTTTTATTTCATTATTTCTAGAGTTTGTATTCTCTACCTCAAAAGCTGACTCTTCTGACATCTTCTAAAGGCAGTTCTTATCAATATAGTCTCACTGAAGTCTAGTGATAATGTTTTATTAAATATGATATTGAGGCTGAAATCCCCACAGCAGGGAGCCCAGAATCATTACCAGTCTGAATATTTTCTGTACCCAGATGATAATGATAAACACAAAGTCTCAGTTGGAGGCTTACCACTTATTCCTTAATCCACAAACCCCCTGCAGGTATATTTTGGTGTCTTCAAATGCCCACCCAAGGGTTGTACAAAAGCCGAAAGCTAAAATACATAAATAGTTTTTAAAAGGTCTTATTATACAACATAAGCTTTTGCTTTAGAGAGATTGTAATCTTACTAACAAGAGCCCAAAGTAACCCAAGTACTGGAAAAAAATGTGCACACCACTAAGTGCCCCATCTAAGTATTTTGAAAACTCTTCCTAAAATATTTTTCTTATTTTGACAAAGAGCCAACTGAAATACTTCAAATTGCCATTTAATGAAATGTTTAGATAAGGGCAATGAAAGAGTTTTTAAAAGAAGCACTGTCTTCAGACATCATAAATTCTATAAGTCAAGCTGTCTGAGCATTATTCAAGTCCAAATGAGGACTGCACACCAGGCACAAAAAGCCAAAGGGCTTGAACATCACCCTAAGCAAAACAATGGAGAAAACACAAATGTATATGAGAGCGAGGCATTTATATTCTTAGCAGCACTTGGTATCCCTAAGCTGCAAAGTAATGTAAAATCCGTTTCTCATAATATCATGAGGACTTGCCAGGATTTGCTTTTGTTAAAAAAAAAAAAAATGATAGGCAGATCGGTTTTAAGATCAAAACAAAGAGGTGAGAGAGTCTATCACATATGTCCAGGGCAAGCTATGCTGCTCCAGTTCTTCTCACTGATGCCAAGGAGAATTTCAAAAGCGATCAGCAAAGGGAAAATTCAATCAACTGAGAATTGAAAAACAAATGCTTTCCCAATTTAAATTCCATTTTCAGATGATGACCAGAAGGAGATTTCAAAAATCACCTTTTTAAACGACAAAGCTTTAATTTCCAAGTACAATATTTATGCTGTTTTAGATATGACTTGCTTTCTAATGATAGCTACACCACAGGGAGTCACAGTGAGACACAAGCCATGACCAAGCACTTGATGCAAATTGGAGGTGACCTGGGTAAGGGTCTGATTGTACTCATCCATTCTTGTGGAAAATTCATTCCAAAGTTCTACGATGTGCCAGGTACTGTGCTAAAGGTTGTGCACATCATAAGGAAGAGTAAGATATAGAGCTTGTCCCCAAGGAACTGATGAGCAAGAAGCAAAGAATTTCATTGAAAAAAAGAGGGCTAGATTTAACCATGGTATAAAATACTAAAATAAATAAGAGTTTGAAGAAGAGAAAGTTTCCTTTGCCTGAAGTGATCAAGAAAGGTCTAATGAATGGAAGAAATAGCATTTGATCTAGATGTGATAGCATGAGTTACAGGTTTTTTTTTTTCTTCTTTTTAAAGTTTCTCATAACAAAAGAAATACATATTCATGGCAGGAACTTTAGAGAACATAAATGGGCAAAAAGAAGAAAACAAAAACTCCAACTCTCAAATATAACCACCATTAAAATTTTGCTGTACATGCTCAGAATAGGAAACGTCCTTCCATTAGAACTGATAGGATGCATGTCATTGACATGCAGATAGGTTCACAATGTATTCTTAAGTGAATATAGCAGATTGTTGAATTGATTATATATTCAAGCATATAAATACATAAACTAAATCATATATACTATGGTAGAATACATTTGTATTGTAGTTTAAAATTAATTTCTTACTTTCCCCCTCTTTTTTTGTTTTTTCCAAGGAGGAAGGCTCTAAAATGCATTTCTAACTTCATAAAATATTTGACAGTTTTTATGCCCTGGTTGGTTAAACATAACAAAAATAAAAAGGTAATATCTTATTAATGATCACAAAGTTGGTGGGCAAATTCAACGCTTAGGACAAACATAGTTTACACCTTCAAGTGAACAAGAGTCCTCTACAACAAACATTCTTACAATTATGATTTCATACAACAAACATATGTGGTCTCAAGGTCATAAGTCAACAATTCTTGAGGAGAAAAAACTACTAAGTAGAACTATGAATTTTATAGGAAAGCCCTTTGTTCTTTTTGGTAAACAGAAAGAAATTCAACTTTATGATGACAAGATACAGGAAAACTATAGATTTAACTTGATATGTATGGTAATAGAATGCAAGTATGTTCATTTTTATCTTTCTAAACAAAGAGTACAGCCAACTCTCTGCTTTGCATTCTCAGAGACTTACATTATAAATAGATTATTAAAGCCAAACGTTTCCACTAAGTACCATTTGAAAATTATAGCATATGGTTTCAACTATAATTTTAATCAAGACTGAATCAAAGTATTTGGTGCTTTGTAATTTTCTATTTCTGTAATGCATACTGTTCAATAATGGGTGTTTCATTTAACAATATACCAAAACATCTATTTCTACCAAAGCTTAATATTGTATTAATGGCTGCCTTATGGTCCATTCTAGAGCTAAATCACACTTTAATTAACAATTATCTTATTGTTGGAACATTATAAGTTTTTCTAATTTTTCACTAATATGAATAATACTTCCAAAATAATCCTATTATGAAATATTTTCTACATACAACATATACATTTGTACATTTTTCTCAAAATTATCTTAGCTAATCATTAAAATGGGGAATTTTTAGAGCAAAGAGTATGGCCATTTTAAAGGTTATTCTTACATGTTACCCAAACATCTTCCTAAAAGTTATATAAATTTATACATTATACATCTCTTCATCAGGGTATTATAGTGTCTATTTTTCCACAACTTTTTAAACACTGGATATTACCATTTTTCAAAATTGTTTCCCAACTTTTGGATAAAAAGTGGCATTTAACTTTGTTTTAAATTGCATTTTATTTCCAGTGGAGGCTCATGTTTTTCACAATACTGTGGCTCATAAAACGATATCCCAAAGTATGACACTTTGGCATGTTGAGTAATTTGATCTAAAGGACATTAGAAGGCCTCAGAAGCAGCCTCACAGCCAAAATCTCTCTATACATTTCCTGCCCTCCTATTTCTTACTCCTCATTCTCCTCTAAAGCAAGTCACAGAAACTAGAACCATTCTTCCCCAAAGCAGGTCACAGAAACCAGAACCCCTCACCAACATAGCCAGCCATAAAACACAGAAATATTACTCTAACCTTCCCCTGCCTTTTTGTGTAGGAGCTGACTATGAAGAAATTCTCTGACCTACCTTGTTTGATAGTAGATCATAAGACCCTTGATCCAGAAGGGCCCTGCCCCTTCTGAATTACCACACAGAGAGGCCAAGAAGAGTCCAAAGAGATAGGTCTTACTGGGTTTCCTCTTTTGATCTATTATTATTAGATTATCCCTTTTCATCCAATCACATTTCTACACATCTGTCCATTTTCATGGAATTTAAGCATACATATGGACAGTTTTCCCTTGGCTCTTGAGTCTTCATTCTGAAGGCTCTCATGTCATGTAAAACTTTGATTAAATAAGTGTGTTTTTCTCTCGTTAATCTATTTTTTGTTAGAGAAGTGTTGGTAGTGACCCTTACGATGAGGAGGAAAGTTATCATACCTTTCTGTCGCTATAGCATATTTTTGGCAATTTGCATTTGTATGTGATTAGCCTGTGTTGGTAAATTGGCCTACAGTTTCACCATATCCAGTGGCTCTCCCTAAGACACTTTTCCCTGTCTGAGAAGTATATATCTGAGATGGTTAATTTTATATGTCAACTTACCTAGGTTAAAGGATACCCAGGTAGCTAGTAAAACATTATTTTTAGGTGTGTCTGTGAGGGTTTTTCTGGAAGAGATTAGGATTTGAAATCAGTAGATTGAATGAAGATTTGCCCTCACCAACGCGTCTGCAAATGACGGCCACTATGTCAAGGGCCTGGATAGTACAAAAAGGCAAAAGGTGAAATTAGCTCTCTTCTTGAACGAGGACATCTGTCTTCTCTTGCTGTCAGACATCGGAGCTCCTGGTTCCTGTGCCTTCAGCCTTCCAGCTTATATCAGCACCCCTCCCTACGCCACATCCCTGGTTCCTAGGCCTTTGGACTTGGACTGAGTTACACCACTGGCTTTCCTGGTTCTCCAGATTGCAGACAACATAGTGTGGAAATTCTTGACCTCCCTAATCAGTCAATTCCCATAATAAATCTTCTCTAATATATCTCTACTGATTTTGTTTTTCTGAAGAAGCTTGACTAATACAATATCCCACCTGTTTAACTCAGATGTGCCAATGTGAATTTTTCTGCCAAAGAAAGTTGGAATGGAAATGGCATACCCCTTAACTGAAATTTTAAGAATTGTTTCTTCATTTGCATTTTCTCTTTGCTTCTGCCTTGAGACTGGTGGCTTCTGGAGAGAAGATCCTCTTGAGAAGAACCGTAACTGCCCCACAATTAGCATGTAATGTGAGTGAGAACGGCATTTTTATTGTTGTGAGCCAGTGACAGTTTGGTGTCACTTGTTTTCTTACCATAATCTGGGCTATTGCAAGTAATTTAAAAACTTGACCAGGCCGGGCGCGGTGGCTCACGCCTGTAATCCTAGCACTTGGGAGGCCGAGGCGGGCGGATTGTTTGAGCTCAGGAGTTCGAGACCAGCCTGAGCAAGAGCGAGACCCCGTCTCTACTAAAAATAGAAAGAAATTATCTGGCCAACTAAAAATATATATGGAAAAAATTAGCCGGGCATGGTGGTGCATGCCTGTAGT
>CM052441.1:55898579-55930771 GCA_028533085.1 Varecia variegata
TGTTACTGGGTGAAGAAATTGGGAAACAGAATGTTAGTAGCATAACTTGGTTACTCTTTGGTTCATTTGGCAAGATATTTTCAAAAGGAAATGAATTTTTAAAAACATTACTCATTTGCCACAGAGGAAAGAGAATCTAGAAATACTGAGATTATAGTGTTGGAAGATGCAATTAGTTCTTATCTCCAACAAGGAAAAAATAAAACTGGAAAAGCCTTATGTGACAAAGGAGGATTAAACCTTAGTCCCGTGACAAGGCCCCAATCAACATAGTTGAAACTGAATCGATTGTTAGCACCCAGTACATTCAGGTGAAAGGGACTGGAAGTGTGCTCTTCCAAACCCCAGCCTGACAAACTCAAAGTACCTATAATTAAGTGGAGGGAGTTAAGTCCAGGAAACATTGTGGATGTGAGTCCTGCCTCATGGAGCTAATAAACAAGAAGCTAACTACATATTTGCACTGAACTATCAAAATTGTCACCAATCTTGCCTCAAAGAGACTGTAACTATTTAAGACTTAAAATATCACCAGGATAGACTTCAGATTGGGAAAGTTTAAGGAAAATGTGTTTCCTGTAATCTCTATTGTCCTTTTTAGAAATAGTTGAGGATAAAAGAAAAGGAAGAGAACCTTCTAGAAAGAAGAGTCAAGGGCGACAAAGAACAATGGGCTTGGGTGCTACTCCCAGGAAGGAGAATGATGGCTCACACAAGGAGCATTCATCTGCAAAGTAGAGAAAATTGCAACATCTGTCCTGTGGGATTTCGGCTTTGCTGCAGACCAAAGATTCCCGTGTCCCTCCTTTTCTTTTCATTTCTCAGTGGGAATTGTACTTCTGGAGTGATGCTATTCCAGCTCCATCAGTATATTGATGTGGGGTACAGGGAAAATAACTTGTCTTTAGTCTAAATGTTTCTAATTCAAGAGGAAACTTATTTAAATCTAATGTAAGAACAATCTAGCATTTCTCAGAGATATGAAGACCTGTTCACTCATATTTTGTATCTATCAATGTGGTACCTTTCCCATAGGTAGATTATAAACCCCTACCCTCTAAAATTCAGCGATGGGCATATGGTTTGCTTTGACCAATGAAATCTGAGTGGAAGTCATGTGTCACTTCCAAAAAAAAAGCTTTAATAAGGAGATCATGGTTTAGATCTCTCTTTTCCTTCTGCTACAATACCAGGAAGATTCCAGAAAGAGGGTACACATGATCTCTCAGAAAAGATTACGTGGAGAAGGATTATACTTACCTCACAATACACTTGAAACAGAAGTGAGAAATAAGCTTTTGTCTCTATAAACCAACCAGATTGTGTGATATTTGTTACCACAGTGTAACCTAGCCTATTCTAATACATAGTTTTTACATTTTGCCTAACTTATTATGTAAGTTTTTTATTAATGAGCATATATAAAGATATATATGTATATACATACCCAAATTTTCCATGACACAATGAAAAATATTGACTCCATTTTGTGATTAAAAGTTTTTAAGATACTGTAGTTTTAAAAAAAGTTTTATGTTCATCTAATGCAATCTCTCCATTTTTTTCTATTCCAGGCAGATATATGAGAAAGAGAGAAAAAGAGAGAGAGAGAGAAAAGAGATTTGATAAATTTTGCCTCACTGTCCAAGTGTATATAAAAGTTATACATATTGCCCCTAAAATTTCAAAGTGTTTTAAAAAAATATTTGTCTTAAATTCTTCTGGGAAACACTCTGGCAAAGAAATACAGTGGTAACTTATCTAGTCATTTAGTTGTCAAATACTATTGTAGAGACATTGGAAAACATAAACTCAGTTTCTCCTGCTCTCATCACAAAACACAGAATGCTTCTGTGACTTCTGGTCACAAAAATGTGTGAGGATTTCTTTCCACCAGCAACCAATCATTCAGTTCTGCAGCTGAGTGTGCTCCAATTCAACTTTGACACTGTCTACTTGGAGATCTATCTCATCAGATTCCACAGGTTGAAGGTTCAATCCCCCCAGTCCCACAAGACTACCCCCCACTTGCTATGCCAATGGAAAGCCCCAGGTTTTGTTTTTGTTTTGTTTTGTTTTTCTTTTTTTAACTTTGCTTCTGACTTAGAGCTATAAATCAGGGTCCCGTGACACCCTCTTCAGGTTCAAATAATTTGCTAGACTAGCTCACAGAGTTCAGGAAAACACTTTACTTACATTTTGCTATTTATTATGAAGGATATTACAAAGGATACAGATGAAGAGATGCATAGGGTAAGAAACATGGCAAGGGCATGGATTCTCCATGTCTTCTCCTGGCACACCACCCTTCACGGACCTCCATGTGTTCAGCAGTCAGGAGGCTCCCTAAATTCAGTACCTTTAACATTTTGTGGTGGCTTTATTACGTAGGCACAACTGATTAAATCATTGGCCATTGGTGATCAACTTAATCTTCAGCCCTCTTCTTGCCTCCCTGGAGGTTGGAGGTGTGGCTGAAAGTCCCAACCCTCTAATCATGTGTTGGTCTTTCCACTGACCAGCCCTCATCCCAAAGCTACCTAGGGCCTGCCAGCCATCAGTCAACTCATGAGCGTACAAAAAGACACATCACTTTGCAGATACCAAGGACTTTAAGAGTTGTATGCCAGAAATAAGGGACAAAGATCAAACATATATTTCACAATATTACAACTATTTATTAAATAACCATGTTTCCCTTCACTGATTTGAAATGCTATCATTATCTTATGCTATTAATACATTCCTACTTAACTTGCATTTCAGGATTTATTGTTTGTTCTATCTCTCTTTTAAATACACAATATTTTAATGACTATAAATGTATACACATTTTTATATTTTGCAAAGGCAGACAGGCTCCCCATGCCTATCAGTATTCTGGTTTGTCACTGTCTGGGGAATGGACATGCTTGAGGCTCGGACTCGGGGGATTGGGAGGGACATGGGCAATATATCTATGCAGAACTTTTGTACCCCCATAATAAGCTGAAATAAAAAAAAAATTAAAAAAAAAAAAACAAAAAACTTTTGTTCAACATAATGCAATAAAGATGTGCATAATTGAAAAAAAAAATTATGTTGACCATTCTCATCAATTTACTATTATAAATTAACTTAATAAAGGTTTTTGTCAAGTTTTCTACAAAATTCTTCAAGAGAAAGATTTCCCACACAATTCATAAGTTAATAGAGAGAATTGATATCTTTAAATATTGAGACTTCTTGTCAAGAAAGATGGATGTCACTTCACTAACTCATCTTTTATTTTCTTCCTTAGTAGTTATCTATTATTAATAGTATGTTTTTTGAAAGTTTTAAAATGTTATTTCAGTTATGATGATTTTGTCCATTTTTCTTTAATTTTAAGAAAGATTTATAATTTTACATCCATTACTAGTATTTCTGTTTTTTAAAATTTTTCAACTAAATCTTTTGGATTTTTAATAAGCCATTATGTCATTTACAAATAATGATATTTTTATATCCGATACATTATATCAGATAATTTTATATATGAAAAATTTTAAAACTGATACATTATTTTTCTTCTTTACTTGTATGACTATAACTTCCCAAATAATGTTGAATAACAGATAGTGGGCATCTTTGTTGTGTTTATTCTTTTAATGTGTATACTTCTTATATTTTAGTTTTCAAAATATCAGGGACTGTTGCTTTCCTATTGAAATCTTTTTGTGTTAAATATCTAGCCTTAGTATATTCTGAGTTTTTTGTCAGAAATGAATATCAAAAGTTTTTTTTTTATTTCAGGATATTACAGGGGTACAAATGTTTAGGTTACATATATTGCCTTTGCCCCATGCAAGTCAGATCATCATGTGTCCATCCCCCAGACGATGCGCACCACACTCATTAGGTGTGAATATACCCATCCCCTACTCCCCCCTCACACCTGCCTGACACGGGATGAATGTTACTACTGTATGTGCACATAAGTGTTGATCAGTTAATACCAATTTGATGGTGAGTACATATGGTTCTTGTTTTTCCATTCTTGTGATACTTCAATTAGTAGAATGGGCTCCAGCTCTATCCAGGATAATACAAGAGGTGCTAGATCACCATTGAATTTTGTGGCTGAGTAAAACTCCATGGTATACATATACCACATTTTATTAATCCACTCATGTATTGATGGGCACTTGGGCTGTTTCCACATATTTGCAATTGTGAATTGTGCTGCTATAAACATTCGAGTGCAGATGTCTTTTTTATAGACTGTCTTTTTTTCCTTTGGATAGATGCTCAGCAATGGGATTACTGGATCTAATGGTAGTTCTACTTGTAGCTCTTTGAGGTATCTGCATATTACTTTCCACAGAGGTTGTACTAGTTTGCAGTCCCACCAGCAGTGTATGAGTGTTCCTATCTTTCCACATCCACACCAACATTTATGGTTTTGGAACTTTTTGATAAAAGCCATTCTCACTGGAGTTAAGTGATACCTCACTGTGGTTTTGATTTGCATTTCCCTGATGATTAGAGATGTTGAGCATTTTTTTCATATGTTTGTTGGCCATTAGTCTATCTTCTTTTGAAAAGTTTCTGTTCATGTCCTTTGCCCACTTTTTAATGGAGTTGATTTTTTCTTGTTGATTTTCCTGAGTTCTCTATAGATTGTAATTATCACCTCTTGTCTGCTGTATGGCATGCAAATATTTTCTCCCATTCTGCAGGTTGTCTGTTTGCTCTAGTGATAATTTCCTTGGCTGTGCAGAAGCTATTTAATTTGATCAGACCCCATTTATTTATTTTTGCTGTTGCTGTGATTGCCTTTTGGATCATCTTCATAAATTCTTTGCCTAGGCCAATGTCTAGAAGAGTTTTTGCAACATTTTCTTCTAGAATTCTTATAGTTTCATGCCTTAGGTTTAAGTGTTTTATCCACAAGTCTATTACTGATTTTTGTGAGAGGTGAGAGGTGCAGATCCTGTTTCAGTCTTCTATATGTGGCTATTCAATTTTACCAGCACCATGTATTGAATAATGATTTTTTTCCCCAGCGTATATTTTTGTCTGCTTTGTCAAAGATTAGATGGCTATATGAGGATGGTTTTATATCAGGGTTCTCAGTTCTGTTCTATTGGTCTATATCTCTGTTCTTGTGCTAGTACCATGCTTTTTTGGTCACTATAGCCTTGTAGTATAGCTTGAAGCCTGGTAAATTGATGCCTCACAATTTGTTCTTTTAGCTTAAGATTGCTTTTGCTATACGGGGTCTTCTTTGACTCCATTCAAAGCGTAGAATTATTTTTTCTAGATCTGCAAAAAATGATGTTGGTATTTTAATTGAGATTTCATTGAATCTGTAGATCACTTTGGGTAGTATAGATATTTTAACAATGTTGATTCTGCTGACCCATGAGCAGAATGCTGAGCCCTTTGGCATGCTGAGCCCTTTGAACTGAAGGAGACCAAAAGGCCAGGAAGCAGCCTCAGAAGCAAAGTCTCTCTGACCTTCACCTGAAGTCCTGTCTCCCACCTGCCCTCTCCCCCAAGGCAAGCCACAGAAACAAGACAGGTAATAGAAACCTGAAACCCCCTCCCCAAAGCTAGCTATAAAACTTAGAAATATTACTCTAACCTTCCCCTATTTTTCTGTGTAAGAGTTGGCCATAAAGAAATTCTCTGATCTACCTTGCTTGATAGTAGATCATAAGACTCTCATTCCAGGAGGAGTCCTGCCCTAAACCTGGGAGGAAGGAATAATACACAAGAGAAGCTGAGAAAAATCTGAACAAACAGGACTTGCTGGGATTTCCCTCTCAATCTATTACTATTAGATTATACTCTTTTTGTCCAAACACACTTCTGCATGGCTGTCCACACTTCATTGAACTTAAGCATAAAAATGGAGTTCTCCCTGGGTCCTTGGGTCTTCACTTCAGAAGGCTCCCTACCATGTCATGTAAAACTTTAATTAGATGAACTGGATATGCTTTTCTCTTGTTAACCTGTCTTTTGTAATAGGAGTGTCAGCCATGACCTTTATGGTAGGGAGGAAAGGCATCACAGAACTGCCCTACAGTTCTGGCACCCAAAGTGGCCCAGCTGAGTCATCCAACTCACTCTGGAGCCTGCAGACAAGATCCTGAGACAGCTGACAAAAAGCCAACAACAACAACAAAAGTAAGGATTTTTTTTTCAAGGTCAGCTCTCCCAAATCTTGGCTTGTAATACCCGGTTGAGAATGGAAGGCAAAAATTTCTCTTTATTCCTTCCCTTCCGAATTCAGATTAATAGGAGCAAGTCATCTGTATGAACTAGTTCTTAGGTTTCAAAAACATATTATCTACGTGATTTCTGAGTATAGGGTGTACATTCTGATATTGATCTATTTGATTTTTTAGGTAATTTTTCAGGAAGAATTTATGGGTAGTATGATAAATAATTCTTTCTATATCTAAAAACGTGTGTATGTGCATACCTGTATGCACTCAAGTGAATGACAATTGGTCAGTAAATACAATTATGGGGAATCAGCCTTGTATCCTAAAAAAGCCATTTGTACCACATGTAGCTGAGAGTGCTGTGTTTTTATCAAGACTCATATCAGTTCCTCCTGAGCAAACCTTTCCACACTTTCTGGGCAGTTAACTGTGGCTATGTGAGTAAGGAAAGTAGGTAAAAGTTATGGATGTCACATCCACACTAGCTTCCCCAAACTTCATGAGCTTCCCTTCCATCTCTCTTTCCCCTTCCACTGACTTTGAAAGGAGAAGACTCAATATCTGGAGGAAGATGAAACCCCAAAGACTAGCCCATGGGTTTTATATAAGCAAGAAGTACTTTAACATACAGTAACATACATATATACGTAATACACACTTACTTTACGTACAGTTCTTTCACTGTAGTCAGCCATTGAGGTGTGGGTTTTTTAATAGCATCTTATTATGTTATTTGCCATAACTGATCTAAGATAGTTTTTGGGATTATAGTGTTTTACAGGTTTTATGCTAATGTTATTTTTTTTCCATTTATGGTAACTGGCTTTTAAAATTTAGATGCTTGTTAAATATTTTCATTATCCTTGAAACTTGGGATATGTGTACGTATATGTGGTTTTCCATTAATTCTACCCTGCACTCACTGAACTTTTTCCACATGGAGATTTAGGTTGTGGTAGACAAAATACTGGCTCCCCAAAGATGTCCACATCCCCATTCCTCGTACCTCTGAATATTTTGCCTCTTATGGCAAAAAGGACTTTGCAGGTATGATTAAATTAAGGACTCTAACATAGGGGGATGGATTATCACATTGGTCCAATCTAATCACAATGGGTCTTAAAATTGGGGAAGAGATGTGACAAGAGAAGCAGGGGCAGAGAGGTATAAAGCTGGCTATGAAGATGGAGGAAGGGGCTGTGAGCCAAGGAATGTGAGTAGCCTCCAGAAATTGGAAAAGTCAATGAAACATATTGTCCCTCAGAGCCTCTAGAAAGAAACGCAGCCCTGCCACCACCTTGATTTAGCCCAGTGAGACTCGTGTTGGACTCCTAACTTACTGAGCCATAAGATAATAAATTTATGTAGTGTTAAGCCTCTAAGTTTGTGGTAATTTGTTTTAGTAGCAATTGAAAACTAATACACAAGTCTTCTCTCATCTCAGGAAATTTTATTATGTCTTTTATTGACGCTCTTCTGCTGTAAATTCTATTGTCTCCTCCTAAAATTCAAATTAGATATATATTGAATAATATAGCTATCCCACATCACTCATATTTCTCTCATTATGTTCCATCAGTTTTCTTCATTTGAGTTCTGGTCTTCTAATATACTCATCTTGTTTTATCATACTGAAAATGCTATCCTTGCTAACAGTTGAATTATTATTTTTTTCAGTTTAGCAGTTATTGTTTTAAATCTCCAAAACTGTATCAGTATATCAAGATCTAGTATTGTCAGTGCAAATTTTTTTTAGTCTCATCTCTACAAGTTCTAAAAAGTTGTCTCCAATTTCCTGTAATAATTGTGATTCACTGTAGACCATATGTTCTGAAGGCTCAAAATGGTTCTCTTCTTTCAGACTGCTAAGTCTTTTAATATGCTTAGTTATTTTTCTCTGCTTGCTCATCTCTATGGAAGTGGATATAATTATTATTTTTGATATCTAAAATAAATTAAAAAGTAGAAGGAAATCACATATCACATATATTATGATTTTTCCTTGCCTGGGTAGCAATCTGATCTCTCCTATGCGGTTAGGATGGAGTTAGTTGTAAGCAATAGGAGGTGTCTGCAGAGCTGTGATGTTTCAGCCTTGTTTAAAATCAGTTTAATTTTTTGTCTCTCTTAGCAGAGTGGAGCCAGCTGGACATTGAAGCCCTTTCCAGTGGCAGCATGGCAGGAGCTAATCTAGGTATTGCTCCATCCCCAGCCCTCAGTACCTATTAGATTAATAAGTATGAAATGTCTGATTTCCTTAAGTACTAAGTTTGACAGTTGATATCTCTGACATTTCATTTTAACATTTCTTGTTTTATTTTTACTGTGAATGTACATCCTCATTCTTTGAAATGCATGGTTTGGCTTGTGATTATCTTTTAAGAATTTTTTTACAGCAATTTTTGTGAAACCATGGATGAGGCAAAAATTTGTGTTATTTTCAAATCTGAGTTTCCTCATGGAACGAATGTAGCACAGACAGCTCAAAATATCAATGAAGTGTTTGGGAAGGATGTGGCTAATGAATGCACAGTATGTTGATGGTTTGAGAAGTTCCATTCTGATGATTTTAATCTTGAAAATGAGCCTTGTGGGAGACCTGAGACTGAGGTGGATAAGGATGAGCTGAAAGCTGTAGTGGAGGCGAATCTGTCTCAACTTATGCGTGAATTAGCAGAAAGGTTTGTCATTACTATTCCAACAATATTGGACCATTTGAAACAAATCAGCAAGATAAAGAAGCTGGATAGATGGGTACCGCATGAATTCAACAAGCGTCAGAAAAGAAATCGTCTCGAAGCTTGCCTTTCTTTGCTGTCGCGACATAAAGTCGAACAATTTCTACACTGTATTGTTATGTGTGACGAAAAATGGATTCTTTTTGGCAATTGCAAGTGGTTCGGCACAATGTTTGGAAAAGATGAAGTGCCAAAACACAGTTCAAAACAGAATAGTCGGGCATGGTGGCTCAAACCTGTAATCCTAGCACTCTGGGAGGCCAAGGCAGGAGAATCACTTGACCCCAGGAGTTTGAGATTGCTGTGAGCTAGGCTGATGCCACGGCATTCTAGTCCAGGAAACAGGGCAAGACTCTGTCTCAAAGAACAAACAAACAAACAAACAAAAATGGAATAGTCATCAAAAAAAGTTAATGGTGTCTGTTTGGTGGTCCAGCACTGGTATTATCACTACAGCTTCATGAAATCTGCTCAGTTGATTACAGTCAATGTCTACTACAACCACTTGGATGAAATGATTAGGATGCTTGGGATTAAGCAGCCAATATTGGTCAACTGAAACAGGCCAATCCTCTTGCAAGACAATGCTCAACTACATGTCACCCAAACAACGATGCTCAAACTACAGAAGCTGGACTTGGCAACTCTCTGTCATCTACCATATTCGCCAGACCTTGCACCAACTGACTACCACTTCTTCCAGGATTTGGACCACTTCTTGCAAGGAAAAACATTCAATTCTCAACAAGCTGTGGAAAATGCCTTTCACGATTTCATGGCCACTAGCTCTCCAGGCTTCTTTGCTGCTGGCATAAACAAGCTACCATTAAGATGGCAAAACTGTGCGGATAGTTCAGGCACATACCTTGATTAATTGTACTGCTTCTTGTTTGATATATAATAAACTAAACTTTTGATTTGAAATCAGACATTTCATATTTAATGACCTTATACATATAGTTTACACTTCTCATTTCAGTTTTGAAAATCATAAGTGGCATTGGGTATAACTGTTGTTATTTTGATCTGTAGACATGGGGGAGAGGGTATTCCAGGTGTGGGGAACAGAATTCTTTGCTGTAAAGGGAAGGCAACATATTGGGGGAGCAATACAGACTTTATATTTGATTGGTATTGAGGTTTTATATTATCACTCTGTACTTCAAAGTACTATTTGAAGAGTCTTGAGTTTTCCTTTGGATTCAGAGATACTAATTGTATTAATTATTATTGGTTAAAGAAAAAATAATACCAGTTAGTGGAATGGTATGTTAAGAGATACTTGCTTCTCATAATCAAATTATATTATCAGAGACCTGGGCATTTCTGGATAAAAGAATAATCACATTTAATGAACACCCTTGTGATAAATGCTTTTACAAATATTGTCCTATTCATTCTTGGTTAATTCATTAAAAATCCTGTTGAATAAACTTTATAATCTACATATTATGGAGAAGATAACTGAAACTGAGAGGATTAAGTGTTTTTCAAGATAATAGTGCAAATTAGCATAGCCAGAATCAGGATTTGAACACAGACTGACCAACTGCAAATTCAGTTCTGAAATTGAAGTGCAAATAAATAGTAGTAAATAGTTTCAGGAGAATATGTGATTTCTCTGTATAAAGGATACAGAGAAGGATATGTCTAAGGATATGTCTAAAGGATATGTCTAAACTGAGAAATCAGTGGTCTAAATGGTATCAGTGGGTCCTGGCTCTCCTAGAACTCTCTGTCAGAATAAAATGTAAGTTTTCCTATATCACAGAAGTAACGTGATTGATCAAGAATCTTTTGCACTTTTTAAATATAAATTACATTTCTGTGATTCTCACAATGTAATTGCTTCAGTGTGTAGTTCTTTTTCACGCTAAATTTCACATTTCCTTGATGTGGTCAGTCTCCACGAATTCAAATCAGTGAAATTCAAACAGGACTACATTTCTTTCATCTAAATAATTTATCTTAAAAAAATGAATGTGAAGAGGGTGGCTTAGAAATAGAAAGCATTGGATATACAGAATCTGCTCTTGGCTTCCAGGAGTATGAAGGAAATTGCACAATAAATCAATTTTTATGGATGCTATTGACTTGCAACATTTGCTGCTTTTAAAAATTAATAGCTGAAATAATGAACATTCAAAAAACTCTCTCCACCATCAGTTTGATTAATTTCTTGATATGAAGTACAGATGACAGATGCAATATTTGAAACTAGATTTTTCTGCAGTCCATTCAGAGAAAATTCAGGTAACACACTGGCCAATAATCTTAGAATTTTTTTTTCATTTAATTTGTGCAAAAGATCCCCTTGCATAAACATGCCCTATCTAATAAAATGAAAGTTTAATTATTTGTATAAATATTATTGTAAATGCATAATAGTGCCTCTACAGTCCAAGTGTCATCATTTTATATTAATATTGTATTACAGTAAAACTGGTAATAAAGTGCTTCTCTGAAGAAATTGTGCATGGGATTTCTAATATGGTGCTCAGACAGCAGACGAGTTTATTAAAGTTACTGAATTATGTAGTGGAAGAAATGGAGTTACTTAAACTCTACCCATGGAATCTGCTACAAAACTGAGACAATGAAATGGTTACAAGAAATCAGATGCCAAGCTTTATGATTTTTTATACCAATGTGAAATCCATGAACAGCTTCAGCTTTCTGTAAGCTATATATATCCATCCAAATTAGTTTCCAGTAAATACATGCAGGCCTATGAAAACAAGTGATAACATAATGCAGAAAGATACATACCAGAAAAGCAAATCCAGCTATGACTATGACTATAGAAACAGGACAGCAAAATACTCACAGAGCCCTGCTTGAGGATCTTGGAGAGTCTTGCCGGCAGAGGGAAAAGACAAGGAAGTACATACACAGTTCTCATTTGGAACTTATCGAAAGGGCACCTTCATTCATCTCCTATTATATCAACCTGAATGGCTGACAACCACTTTCTAAACCCCTGAGCTTACACTGAAGTTGTTATTTTACAATGGAAAGCATTCTTAGAACATCTGGGTGAACGTGTGTTTTATTAAAGTTAGGTTAGGGTGTCATTTGGCCCATGTGAGGTGTGAAGCACAGTGATTGAGAGCGTAGGCGTTGGAGGTAGCCTGGGTTTGCCTCCCATCTGCACCATTTGCTATGTGAGTCTATACAAGTTAATTAACTTCTCTGAGTTTCTTCCTTTCTTAGAGGGCTGGTGTGAAAAAAACAAATAAAGTGTTCCTTATAAAGTATTTGGCAGAGGGTCTTAAAATGCACACAATAAGTATTTGTTATTATCACAATGATTTATTTTAATTTGACTTGCATTTATATAGCAAACCACTACAAATAGTTTGTACTCTGTTGGGGATTCTCAAGACTACCCTCAGGTTCAGTAGTTCACCAGAAGGACTCATAGAACTTAGAAAAGCTATCATACTCACGGTGACGGTTTATTACAGAGAAAGGATACAAGTTACAATCAGTAAAGGAAAGAGGATCACAGGCGAGCTTCCAATTGTCCTCTCTCACTGGATTCACAGGAACAGGACTCCCAGAAATGACGTGTGACAATGTGTGCAAATTATTACCAACCAGGGAAGCTCACCTGAGCCTTGGGGTCCAGAGGTTTTTACTGGAGTGAGTTATATAGGCATGGAACATATAAATGACTGGCACTGGCTACTCAGTCTCCAGTCCCTCCAGGGGTTAAACTGATACAGTGTGCCCAGGGCCCAGGTGACCAAAAACATGTCTTTATCAAAAATCACATTGTTATCATAAACTATCTGGCATATCCAAGGTCTGAGATATATAAAGACTCTTATCAGGCAGAATATTCCAAGGGCTTAGAGTCTATCTTCCAGAAGCCAGTCAAGGGCCAGTCATTTCTTTAGCATCGTATGGGTTTGAGCACCTTGAGCCTGCTGAATTAACCCTTTATTGCACAACTAATAAGCTAGTTTGACATGCCATGCTGATACTCATGTGCTTGGGCTCTCTCCCTCTCCCTCTTCCCCTGCTCCACATATGAGAGTACACACACACACACACACACACACACACACACGTATTAATCTATATGTGTATCTATAAAAAATTTTATATAATTGCAGAATTTTGAAATTGGCACAATTGAAGTCATGTAATCCAAATTCCTCACTTCAAACTGAGCCCATTTAATTTTTTTTTCCTTTTACCCCCTGCAAACTTGCTCTCATCTTTGACTATAGTCTTTCTAGTCTTGAATGTTATTATCATGCCTTGCAACACTACTGGCCACAGAGCTACAGGAAAATGCCCTAATCCAAGAGAGGTAATACACCTTAGTTGTAGGGGGCACAGGCGTGCAGAGTGGTGACAGTTCACAATCTATCAAGTATACTTAGTAAATAAGTGTCTTTACAGGTGTTGACCAGCAGAGAATAAGTTGTCCTCACAAGAGAGTAAACAAAGGCTTCATCCTGATGACAATGATGAATCTAGAATGAAAGATAAATGAAGCATGTCTTCTTTGCACGTCTGTGGTCTGTGAGATGGGGGTGCCAGCCACAAGGCAAGGATGCTCCCAGAGCACCTGAAATCAGAAAAGGAGACATAAGGGAGCCTTTTCCTCCTCCCCCTTCAACTCGCTCTGATGAAAAAGTAGTGGATGTAATGAAACAAGCCCTTCTCAAATTTTCTAGAAACAGTCCATAGCTGAGCTCACAGAATTATTCATTGAGTGGAGTGCAAGACCAGCATCAGGTCTTATTGAGGTTCCGTTGCTCCAAAAATGACCCCATTGCAGTGGTTCTGACTCCATGTATAGTGTGGGGCTTGAATAGAGCGCTTCATGAAAGCAGGGAGTAAAGGACAGCAGTTTTAGAGAGTTTGGTGAATTCGATGCCTAGGAGATGGTTAGTGACTGATAAAGAATTTATTAAAACTCAAACTTTGTACCTTCACCTCTTCTCCCTCATAAGTTTGCTTGAGAAATTGCCATGTTATTTGTAGTAGGATGAATAATGAACACCTAAAAATATCAAGTCCTAACTTTGGAGTCTAGAGCCTTTGCAGATGTGATCAAGATTCTTGAGATGGGGTCTTATGGGTTGAATTGTGTCCCATCAAAATTCATATGTTGAAGTCCCCAGTGCCTCAGAATATGAACTTACTTGGAAACAGGGTCCTGATGTGATTAGTTAAGATGAGGTTATTCTGGAGTAGTGTGGGCCCCTAATCCCACATGACTTTATAAAAAAAGGTGTCCTTATAAAAGAAAGAAATCTGGAGAAAGACATGCACACAAAGACACTGCCATGTGAACACAAAGGCAGAAATTGGGGTGATGCATCTGCAAGCCAAGGAACTCCAAAGATTGCCAGTCGACCCCCAGCAGCAGAGAGGCCGGGAACAGCCTCTCCCTCCCAGCCTTCAGAAGAATCCAACCCTGCTGACTCCTGGATCTTGACTTCCAGCTCCAGAACTGTGAGACAAGAAACTTCTGTTGTTTAAGCCGCCCAGATTGTGGTACTTTGTTGTGGCAGCCTCAGGAAACTAATACAGGGAGATTTTCTTGGATTATTTTGGTGGGCCCAGGGAGAGCCAGTGGGAGATTTCAAATGGATGGAAGAAGAGAAAATATAGCCAGAAGAGAAGGAGGGGATGTGACCACAGAGGGAGACTGGAGTAATGCGGCCACAAGTCAGGGAGTGCTGGCAGCCACCCAAAGTGAAGAGGCAATGAATCGATTCTCTCCTAGAGCCTCTTCGGGGAGCACAGCCCTGCCACTGACTCGATTTCAACTCAGTAACACTAATTCTGGACTTCTGGCCTCCAGGACCATGAGAGAATAAATTTTTGTTGTTTGAAGCTACCAAGTTTGTGATAATTTGTTACAGCAGTCACAGGAAACTAATACATTATACATTCACTTAACATAAGACCTGTGAGTCTTTCTTATGTTTCCTGGAATAGAACCTCTGAATGTAGTGGTGACAAAGGGCATGATGGGGCATGTATCCGTGGTTGGTAAATGTTTCATCTACACTATCAGATACACACTTACGTGTTTAAGACACAATCACACACAGGAATCAAATTACAGCAGCTATGAGTTTAAAGATTTTAAGGATATTTTATCCTATGATACTAGTATAAAATATTTTAAATGACCCTAACAAATTTGGTTACAGAAAGATGTACATACATATTTACACAAACAATTAGTAACGATCACTGCGAAACAGCATGGGTTTGTTAACCAAAAGCCACATGAGACCAAATATATTTATTTTCTTTGCCAGAGTAAGTGGATGATAAGTTCTCAGAAATATGTTAGGCCTGCTTTGACTGAATTAGGGCCTTTGAACAACAGTAAGGAAAGACGGACGGATGTAAGATGGTAACATGGTAAATACATGTAAAGTAGAAGTGGCTCTGTAATTAGTTAACAGACCAGGCCTAAAGGGTACTGAGATGTGGATCAATGACAAGGAAAAAGGAAGTTTCAGGTAATACGAACAGGCATTTATGGGGTATTTTTGATAGGCCAGGCGTTATTCTAAACTCCCCTATTTTTAGATAACATTTGTTACTCCCGTCTCCTCAGAATTTCTCCTTGGCCAACATTTTCCTGTATTTCCCATTCTTTCTCCTTCTCCTCCTGTCCTTTCCACTTCCCCTGCAGCCCAGTATTTCGGCTCATGTCTTAGGCACGTTAGCTCCAGGTCTGTGCTGTCCAATACCACAGCTATTAGCCACATGTGGCTGCGGAGCACTTAGCATGTGGCTGGTTCAAACTGAGATTGCTGTAAATGCAAAAGACATACTGGATTTTGAAGACAGTATAAATCTGTGAAAGAAGCACTTTAAAAATGTCTTATGTTGATGACATGTTGATATGATAATATTTTATGTATTCTATGTCAAATAAAACATATGAAGATAATTTTATCTGAAAAATGTGGCTGCTAAAAATTTTAAATGGCAGATGCAGCTCACATTTGTGGCTTGCCGTATAATTCTGCAAGACAGCACTGCTCTCGATGAAAGTGTAGGAGCCTTGCTTTTGTATCATAAGCAAGAAATTTTGCTAAACAAAAGGTAATCTATCCCAGAAAGATTCGATGCCACTCCCTTAGGGCCAGAAGTAGGCACAGGAAGTGGTGATTCAAAATTATTTTTTCTTCTAATTAATAACAAAAGCTACTGAATTAGTTTATTGAACTTATTGGAGGCAGCTGTGTGTTAGTGGAGAGCAGCCATTCTCCCACCCCCACGTTCTTCCCATCACGGATTTTGAAGTTGACCTTTCTCACCCCTGGATGAAATTTCAAGTAATACTCAAAGCTTTTTTGGTCCCTTTCAGAAAGGACAATCTTATTGCAAAAATTTAAAAGTCTCATCAAATCTGACATTACAGTTTAATCTATTATGCAATTTAAATGCTCTTTCCCCAGCTGGGGCTAGCCACAGCTGTGCATCCTGCAAAGATTGAGGAGAGTGTGGTCAGCATCTTCTTTCTCTTCAGCTCCCTCCTCCCGACCGCTGTTGTCCCTTCAAAAGCATCTGGTTAAGAGAGGAGAGGTGTTGGGGAAAGAAAATCCCGAACACCACCTAACTGGTATAGCTGACACATGGCTCCAGGACCCTGGCAGATGAACAGCTGTTTTTTCTCTCCAGGCTTTGGACGGATGCCTCTGAGATCCTCCTAATGCAGACCCAGCCACGGCTGCTGTGAGGCAGGCAACGTGGCCTCTGGCTGACTACTGTTGCAGGAGTCTGTGGGCTCCCAGCGGTTCACTCTGTCACCCCTTTGTAGTGTGAGTCCCCACTGACACAGCTGCAGGGTGGCTCCCTTTGGGGGAGTGCATATCTGTTTTTGGAATAGTTGACACATTGGGCTCATCCTCTCTCTCTCTTTCTCTCTCTCTCTCTCTCCTGTCAGCTTGTAATCTGCCCAGGTTTTAGAGTCACCAATCCCCCTATGTCCCCAAATTCCAGGGAACATAAAGCAGGCTTTCCAAGTGATTTACTGCAGATTCACTACAAACACCCCCTGTTTTGACTTGAGATGACGTACATTCTCCTAACCTGCTCCACGAGTAGCTGGAAAGGAGAAATGTCATAGCACTCTAGCAACTTTTTGCAAGGGACTTTGGGCTCTCCGTGTTAGTTGGAGTAGGCTACAGAACGATACAAATAGAACACCAAACTTCAGTAGCTTGAAAAAGAAGTTTATGTATCTCTCCCTTAACAGTCCTGAGTGGGGAGGGGGGGAGTGTTAAATATATGGATGGCTGCCCTCCAGCGGATCATTCAGGGACTCTTTCCACCTTCAGCTACACAAAACCCTAGGGTCTCATCATCAGATGTATCCAGACAGAGGAAAAGAGGATGTGGAGAGACACAGCCACTCTCTTGAAAACCCCAGCCCAGAAACGGCACAGATCTCTTCTGCTTACCTTCTATTGGCCATGCCTACCTGAATGAGATCATGAGAAAGGCATGCCAGCCATGTGTTCAACTACAGTTCTCTCTCTATAGAAAGAAAGAATGAATTTTGTTTTATAATTGGTGTTCTCTGCCACAATTTCCAGTATCTCTAATCTTCCCATGAATCTTTGCCTCCTCCTTCTACATCCTGGAACAAAAACAGTGATGGGCTCAGGCTGGGAGAAATCATTTCACAGTGCCTTGCAGCCGCGGGACTATGTCCCTCATCTTAGGGTGGAGGGATACTTGTCCCTATGTTGTTTTTGTTTTTCTCGGCATATTGAGCCTCAGCAGAAACTGAGACCAACTGTACCTTTATAACATTCCATTACTCAATCATTAGGTACCCATTCTACACCATGTACTTCATATATGCCATCTTTTATTCTTACAATTCTTTTGACACCAGTATTAGATTCAGAGACTTTTAATTTAATTAAAACAGCTAGTACAAAGAAGAGCTGAATTTCAACCTCAATTTTTCTGGCTCTTATCATAAACTGCCTCGTGGCTACCCCTTTCAAACTTGACATTTTATAATATTTACTTTGTCTATTTTAGCAAATTTTAATTTTTCTTTTACATGCTGATAGCAAAACTATAAGCAAAATGAATATGTATATAGTATATATATATATATACATACAGTATACACAGTATATATATGCAATATATATGATTATAATAGAAGGCATAGAAAAACAACTCTTTTTGTGAAAATTAAGTAAGATTTTTTTGAGAAGAAACATTGTTTCTTCAAAATTATTTACTATCTGTAGAATATATCTTAAAATTTGTTATTGAAAGAAAAATATGTCAAAAGGGAAACATTATTCTGAAAATAATTTGTCAACCAAAATAAAGCCAGCTAAACCTGTATGAAAAAAATTTGACCATACAACTTCTAATATAATTCAAACATGTACAAAGTCTTTAGGGGAAAAGAGAAAACTGTCATTGAATGATTTTGATTTTCGCTGAAATATTAGTCAGAGTTCAGTTATGAAATAGTTGGAAGGGCCAGAGGGCTAGGCTGAGCTCCAAGGACAGCTCCTAGAACACCCATGAAGAGTCCACAGCAGAGCTGATATCTCTGGCTTGATCGGAACACAAGGGGTTCCATGAGGAACCACCACATCTGCTGCCAAAACAACACCCCATTCTGTGTGCTCTGAGCCAACAGAATGATGTCCAGGTCCCCATCCCTTGACCCATGGATTTAGAGGATGGCCACTGGAACCTCTGCTATGGCTGCTACCAAAAACCTCCACAAAGGCACTTGTCAGTAGGAATTGCAGATGCCGCAGAGGTGTGCCCACTGCCTCCTGACACTGATATCCCCCTTTCATATTTTACATAGATCCTCTGTTTAGGGAAAGCTCAATTATGTTCTGAAGCCGAGCTGTAAAGGAATCTTGCTTTAGCCTCTGGCCTGCATAAAATTCTGCCGCAAGGTGTGGGAGTGAAGCCGGTGAATCCATCTACTGTGTCTACCACAGTTTGGAAGGCAGTTAGGGAAAACAATCAGGTTGTAAAGAAAAAAAAATTGGTTCGAATACTTCTTTTAATGTGGAAAAAGAAAGATAAGTTATTACTAGATAATTTACAAGCAGGCAATGGCATTCAGATTGTGTGGTTTAAATGTACAATCTTTCTTCAAATGAAAATATTACTCTTTTTGGAAAAGTCTTGACATGACAAATAAGGAGCTATCCAATGACTTCAATTACATCTGTTTTCACTAGGACCTTTATATGGGTCATGCTATGACTCATTTTTTTCCATTTCAAACACAGTAATTAATTATATTCATTTGGGTATAGTTTAGTCTGGATGAATAATACAATTTATTCAGAAAGTCAACTTCCCTGTGTTTAACTATGTGTTAGACACTGAGATATCTCTTTTAATCCTAACAACAATTTTTAAAGGTGGGAAACATTAGTGCTATTTTACAGCTAAGAAATTGAACCTCAGAAAGGTTAAGTAATTTGCCTGTGGTCAGACCTCTAGGAAAAAAGTCAGAGCTAGGATTTGAACCTGGTTAGCTTGACTGGTCTTTCATATCATCCTCATTAATATTAGGAGATTGCCACACACTTGGGGCTATCCTAAGTATTTAATAACTGCTTGCTGTTTTCATTATGCCAGCCTTACACATAGGCAGAATTGCATGTCATTGTCATGGTGTGACATCTCAGCTAGTTCTGCCAGCTACTGAGGAAGAAAGACAGCGTTCTGCCATTCCATTAAGGAGAAGATTAGACAGGGTGATCACAGTAAGGGACCTGAGTGAGGGTATCCCTGATGGTAGACAGCTGGCGTCTAAGAAAACCAAGACTGCCTGTGCAAGAGATGGGAGATCGGTGAGTGAAGAGTGGGAAGAGAGAATAAAACTCCCATGAAGCTGCTGTATCTGACATAAACAGAAATTCTGCCATGGTGGCTAGAAAAGGAGGAAGTGAAATGGAACAAGAAGGAAAGAACTCCTAAGTAGAATAGGCTGCCATTCATATCTAAGTAGATGCGTAAGCCAGTCATATGGGTAATTTTGGTTGGGTGAGTTTTGTCAAACAGAGAAAGTCAATAGTGGGAAAGATTATTGAATCATGAGTTTGAATACTTAAAATAATAATAGTAAATAGCCAAACTTGATAATATTATCATGTCTCAAGTTGCACATATAATTAGTTTGAATAAAATCTCTATTTATGTAAATTCCTGGAGAAAATAATTTGTATTAGGATAAGGTGAATAACTCTATCCTAAATGAAGCATAACTCAGCTGATTTGAAGACTGCTCAGATAGAATTCAGAGTAAAAGTGATAAATGTCATCAAACATATAGAGATTGTAAAGTATTTTATAATTATAGATATATAATTTTGGCAAAATTATGTGTTTAATTTTTTCCATGTTGATATCTTGGCATCATGAGAACTATGGGCAATGTAAATACGGTAACTCTTTACCCAAAATGGTCAATGTATTTGAATTAATTAATTTCTAGTGATTTTTTTTTCTGGTATCTTGTTCACTTGTTCAACAAATATTTATTGAGCATCTTCTTTATGAAAGCCACTGCTAAATCAAACAAAATAATTCAGTCAGAAATGTAAGGATATTTAGTTACTGACTTTGCTTTGAAAAAAGGACTTCCAGGAACTATCAATTTTTGTAATATACTTGTAGTAATATATACATGTAATAAAAAATCAGAAGTGTATAACAGTTTGACAGTATAAACTTTTCTGTCTGCAGGGACAAATGCCTCTTCACAAATGCTCTTCCCACATAGAGAGATTTGATCATTGTTGCCTTTGTATTTTTGTTCAGTATTATTAATGCAAATAAAATTATATTATAAACTAAGCCAGTCTATCTGCATATAAAGCCCAAGAGGTCTACTTGTACTGTCTTCACCTACACGCAGTATGAAATACTCCAAAGGAGTTTAACTCTTGATTTAATGCATTATGAATTTTTTTTAAAAAAAGGACTATCCATTTTTATCATGAAACAATGAATCATTTAAATGTTATTTCATGATACTATCATTCAGATATTTTTTTGGAAAAGTTTAAACTACCCATTTCTATTTAAAATAATTATTTATGATCACAAATAGCATCAATCATTAGTTCAAATTTAGCATCATCTCTGATATCTGAATAATCAAATATATTTTCTAATGACTTATCTTTTTTACTAAGTGCCTAATCATATTGGTTTATAAACTATTAACTGGTAAATGTAGTTTCCTCATCCTATTACTGGAAAATAGTGAGTCCAAATTGCTGTACATCTACACAGAACTTTCTAGTTATGAACAGAAAACTAACCAACATTTCAACTGAAAAGTTGTGGGTAGTGAATCTATCTGTAGGTTGCTATTACTGCATGCCTGAAGGTCTCTTCTATATGAATGTAAACATCTTCCTGAACCATAATGAGACTCAGTGTAAATCTCTTCAGGGTCATGTTTAACACTCTATGCCTATGGAAATCGTAAGATTATCTGCAACACTGCTCAGTTTCTTTCTGTTTCTAGCTGAATTAATTCTGCTCTATTGCACAGTTGAGCACTAAGTGATTTCTAAAACAATAAATATGATCCGCAGGCTCTGAAAGGCTGACTTCAACTTTCCTGAAACTTAGGAAAACAATGTATATTTATCATAATGGTAAAAATTCTCCAGGTATTTATTGAAATGAAAAAAAAAACCCATAATTTAACAGCTTTGCAAATCCTACTCTGTACCCTGATGACTCAGGACCTGGGTCAACAATATTTCATAAATATGAAGACTAAAGAGTTAGCCATCTACAAAGCATTACATGGCCCTTACTCATTAGTAGTATAATGCTAATAAATTAGAATGGAGAAACTATGTTTATATCAACAATGAGTCAGTGACAAGAAACAAATAAAAAGGGAAAAAGTATACCCTCTACTGGAAACAAAATACAAACAGTTGTGAAAGATGGACATATATTGAAACAGGAAAGATCTGTGTCTACCTCCTTTCCTTACTATGAGAAACATTATATTCAGGCAGCCATTAGCAGACAGCATGTAGAGAACCACACAATTTGATTAAAAGTGATTAATTGAGCAGTAGAATGTGCACCAGGAAAAAATAGATGCATATATACACACAGAAACATGCAGACGCACTAGATATGTTCAGTTAAGTAATGAAAACACAGAAACTATATTGTTTTTAATAAATGACCATAATTCTATACTGTGTCAGTATTTGAATGAGAAAAGCTGTCAATGGAACAGCCATAGCATGAGAAATATATGTTAGAATTAGTTTTATAGTCACTGATAAATTACTTAAATGAAAAATTATAAATAACAAAAATAACATGTCTGACAAATGAGAAGAATTTTATTTGTATTTTATGTCATCTAATTAAACATATTATTCATGAAAGATTCCAGATGTACAGAAGTGAAGACTGAAAAAATTTACAGAGACAAGGCACAGTTCATCAGGGAGCACATTCTCAGGGCTGTGACTCAAGTCACAGCACTGCTCCTTCATGTAATACGTGCTATACTAATATCTGTTTTCTCATCAAGAGATTCAAACTAATACTACCTACCTTTTTTCCAGCAGATGGTATGAAGATAAACAGATGAAATGTTCTCTAAATAATGTTAACAGGTTAAATCTATAGTAATTGTTCTATATAAATTCACAGCCACAGTCAAGTTCATAGAAATGAATAGTTTTATTTATTGCTTTATTATTAACTTTTAATGTAAGCTCCAAGTTCTTACAGAAAACTATTTCAAAATGTTTTAGCTTTCCTTTGATTATTTATCTGATTTTTTCCCCCAAACCACTAAGATTTCTGGCATGTTTTGTTGAGTTTACAGAGAAAGTGGTGGTGATTAATGACCTTGATTTGAAAGGTCAGAGCAATACAGAAGAGCACTAGACTTGGAGCCCACATTTCATATTTCCACTCTGACATAATTTGTATTATTTTAAGCAAGTGTTAAATCTGTCAAAGTTAGTCTTCTTGTCTGCAAAATAGGAGTGACAATGGCTACTTCACAGAATTGCTATGAATTAACTAGTCCAGGTACCCAATAAACCAGCCAACATAGTCAAGGCATTAGCCATTGTCAGCAAATGTAGTCAGGGATTTGAATTTTCTGTCCTCAAAAGTTATTTGTTCATATTCCTATGTGGGCAACTTGGAAAACATCTCTCCTCTTCCCCTTTCTCTAGTGAACTTGTGATAAAATATTAATCTAAAAAGTCTATAGTAAAAATAGTAAATAAAAATCAAAATGTAACTAAAGGCAAAGTAAATTGCTGTTTCAGAGAATACTTCAGATGTAAACACTAAGCTCTCCTCTGGCAAAGTATCCTGGTTTGGATAGCTGTGTGTGAGCACAACTCCCAAGTAATGAGGGGAATGTGAAGCATGAAAAGGGTGTTCCTAGAGCTTTTATATTTGTTTATTAAAGAATTTATTCAGAATTTAATCAGTTTTTATCATCATGAACTCCTGGATCAGTACTAGTCTCAGATTAATTTGTAAACATTTTAATTCATATTTAAATGTTATTGTCACTGTGACAGTTGATATAAAACTATTAATTTCCTGTAGGAATGTGTGAAAATCTTGGGGGCACAGATTGTATCTGGTGGCTGTGTGCATGTGTGTTTATGCACATTTTCCCCCCATTTCAAGTCCATAAAAGAACAAGTAGAAAGATACAGGTCAGTGTAAAAAAAAGTGAAGATTGACTGAAAATGTCTCAAAAAAAATCCTCTGCTCTAAACCCTTAAATCCTCTTGCCTGGACCACCAAGAGAGCCCCTCATCTTATGTCTTTACTTCCAACCTCCATGTGAGTGCCCATCCTTCCTGCACCTCTCCCCCTCCACACACATCGATTGCAAGAAAACTTCCAGACTGATACACAAAGCAAATGCCTTTGCAGCCACCACTTGGCTGCAAGCCCTGCCAAGACAGAGGCAAGGATTTTTTAGTCATTCTTTGTCTTATTATTAGTGTAACGTTGATTCACTGTACACATGAATTGAAGTCATCCCTGAATGAGCCATCCTGCCCCATGATCCTTGCTGTTTCCTCAGCCTGAAATGTCTTTAGTTTGTTTCTTCTCCAACTGGAAAACTCCAAGAAATACATTTTAAGGCCAACTTCCACACCTCCTCTTTCATTCATCTTTTCTGATATTCTCATACACTTGGGACAGAATTGATCACTACTCCCTTCTTTGTGTGCCTGTTATTTCTACTTATCCCCAATACTATTTTTATTTCTGTATGTAATAATAATGTTTTAATTTATTTCAGCACTTCTCATGAACCAGTCATTGAAAGAAGAATATTCAATCTGAACATAAGTGGACTACATAGAGGGCACTTTATACAGTAGAATTCTGAAATTAGAGTGACAATGAAATCCATCTTAATCTCTGTCTCTGTCTCCATATATTATATGTTATATATGTGTATTTATATACACATGCATATTTCAGGCCCTAGATAGTGCAGGGCCTGAACAAAGGTGTCTAATGAAATCTAAATCTCTTCTTCTGTGATTCGAATTGTGTTAAATAATAATAGCAAGAATATCTCACCTTTACAATATAAGAGTCTAATGTATTGATGTTAAACATTGGAACAAACATGGTTCTAGGAAATTTTCTTAATGCCAAGATACCAAAGAGCTCCAACTGAAAACTCTCCTAGTACAAATGGGTATGTACTTGATGACACACCAAAATATACCAAAAGCCCAAACAAAGGCAAGATCATCAGATAAGATCTACAAATTGGATGCAAATTTTCTATTTATAGCCCCACTTCTGCTTCCTGTCATAACATTTCTGCTTTTAGGATGGGGCGTAGGGGGCTTATAGTAGTAGAAGACTGATAGGAGAATGGATTTTGGAAAAGGAGTCATTAAGGAAAAGGCACTTTAACCCATAAAGTTCTTTGCCAAAATTACTCACTTAAACTTTGCCTGAGACGTTATATTCCTTAGTCTTATGTTGTTGGCAGACATTCTATAGTCCCTAAAACATCCTAAGTTTCTCCAAGCCAAAGACAGCTCCAGGGAGCACAGAGTCCTAAAGAGCACTCATCTTCACAATCACTCTGTGACATGTGCATTAGATTGTTTGATTTTATAGATAGGAAAACCTACGATGATAAGAGATTAGTGTAGATTACCCAGTTCATTAAGTTAGCATTAGAACCAAAATTTTAACACGTTTGTCTACTTTAAAGTCTCTCTGCTTTCCCAGTGTTTAGCCATTCATTCAAGTACATACAGTATTCTGCCATGTGTACAACACTGGGGTAGACTCTGGGGATGCAGTGCTGAGCCCTCATATGCAGTCCTTACGTTTATGGAAAGTTTATAACCTAGTGTGAGAGGTAGATAATAAACAGGTTAAAAAAAAAAAAAGAACCAAAGTGTACAGCATTATACATTGTGCTATAAATGAAAAAAATAAAACCAGTTGCTAAAATAGAGAATAACAGTGCAGGTCCTAATTTTCTTTTTTTCAATTTCAGAATATTACAGGGGTAAAAATTTTTTGTCTACATGAATTGCTTTTGTACAATTTGAGTCAAAATTATAAGTGTGTCCATCACCCAGATAGCGCGATCCTAATTTTCATAGCTTCTATAGGGAGGGCCTCCATAAGCAGGTGATATTTAAGCTGAGACTGAAAGGGTATAAAAGAGCCAGGCGTGTGAAGAGCAAGAGAGACTGCGCAGGTTATGTGATCAGAGAAAGGCCATTGTGGATGGAGCACAGTTAGTGCAATGAGAAGGGGCAAGAAAAGAGTCTGGAGAAGGATGGAGGGGTGAAGTCATAAGTGGTCTGGTAGGCCATGAATATCAGATATCTCTGGAGCCCCAGTTTATATCCACCAGGCCAGGGCTTCTCAAACTTTTATAAGCATATAGAACTCCTAGAGATCTGGTTTAAATGTAGATTCTGGTTTGCTAGTTTTGAGGTGGGGCTGATATACAGCATTTCTAACAAGCTCCCAAGTGATACAGACACTGCTGGGCTCTGGACCACGTGTTGAGTTGCAAGGATCTAGGGCCCACTTTTTTACTATACTTGTTGCTGGGGCAACCAGTTTCATACAGCTGTTGCATATATGTGTTTTTTGTCCTGAGACTTCAGAACTTCTCAGGTGCGGCTACCTGTGCACCTGCGGAACCATTAAGCCCTTCTGATGCATACACAACCTTGGAAGTGTGAGGATATCAACACCCCTTGGGGCAGCCCTTAACCAATAGAAATGGAGCCAATGCATTGAATTCCTCCTCTGTTCACCCTCAAGGGTGTTTTCCACATGGCTTCTCACAGCATCCCAGTGGGATAGAGACTCAGATGACCAGTTCAATAGCATATCCTTGCTTCGTCTGTCACTTCTTCCGTGTAACACCTTTCCCCATTCCCCACTGTTCTCTGGGGTCACTGCTCAAAATTAACTCCCTGAATGCAAGGCCTCATCTCAGTCTTTGCTTTCTGGGAGAAACAAAATAGGACACCATGATCCTAGGTCAGTGGTGGTAATAGCTCCTATGTCTGGGCCTTTATTAACTTGTAATGTCCTTGCAGTGAAGGATACAGTCGTATTTTATCTTTGTATATCCTGCAATTAGAGTAATGCTGAGGACCTGGAGGAGCTCAACAAAAGTTGCACAACTCAAAATTATTTATTCTAATTTAATTCAAATTAATTAAAGGACTTTTAGAAACTGCTCAAGATTACAAGATGGCAAGACAAGAGAAGTAGCACAGTATAATGTTTGGAATAGGGACTCTGGAGTCGGATTGACTGAGTGTGCATGCCTGCTCTGCTGTCTTTAGCTGCGTAACCTCAGCATGGTATGTATTTCCCTGTGTGGCAGCTTCTTCATATGTAAAATGTGGATTATGATAATAGCACCTGCTTCACCATGAGGTTATGATGCAGTCATGAGTTATTATATTTAACACACTAGAACAGTGCCTGACCTATCATAAATAGCCTATATGAGTGTGACAAAATTTAAATGTTTTTAAGGAAGTCAAGAGAAATCTCAGAGTAGTTGCTAATGCTGGATTTTAGACTGACAATATTGTATAAAAATCAACTGATGCACTTGCTAAATACAGATTCCTAAGACCCATCTTAGACTCACTAAATTAGATTTTGTGGACATAGAATGGGAATTCCATACTTTTAGTAAGTCTCCTCAGTGGTTTTGCATATATTATAACCAAAATAGATACTAGTTGACCAACTTTCTACCTAATTACAGTTTTTTCAAGTAGCTAGGGCATCGAGGATATGTGTACATGTTACAAGTTAAACACAAAATATGAATTAAATTTCTAAAAAATTTGACCTATCAGTTTCTCCCTTCATTTATTGATTCACTTGTTTTTCATTTATACTATTCAATATATTTTTATTGAGTGTTTGTTATTTTTATTAAATTCTTATTCTTTGTTATTGTTGACTGTGTTAATTGTTATCCTTTTTCTCAAGGAATTTATAGTCCTTGCTGATGCTCACTGAAATCCTGTACAGCAGGTAATTCAGGAATTATTAGTTCACAGCAGGGTATGTGTAGTTCAGAGAGGTTGATCTATTGCCCACAATCACACAGCCTGTAAAGTGACAGTATTAGGATGAGAATTCTGATCTGCTCACTCCAGATTCTCTATTATTTTCATTCTATCATTCTGTACACCAGATAATACATTAAAAAGTGCAATCAATAAGCACAAATTTTTCTATTTAATATACTTAAATTCATAATGTTAAATGTTAATTTATAAAAATTGTACTTTATATGTTAATGAGAGTGGCTCGCTTTGGAAAGTGCCTCCTTGATGTGAAATAGAACATAAAATACAAACCTAGTTTGGATATGCAAACACAGTTTCATTTTTTAATGGGCAATAAAGGCCTATAATCAAACTACAGCTAGTTAGGCAAATAAACAATTTCCTTGTTAGCTGGAAGTTTAAACATTAGACTAATTCATTAATTTGTAAATTGTTCTCTCAGTTTCAACAAGCCCACATTGTCTTTGCCTATGTTTATGTAAGTGTGTGGTTATGTTATCGGAAAGTTCAGGTCTGAGACTGGATTACGCTATCCTCTCCATACTCAGCCAGCTCTAGGAATAGGGAGTGAAGTAGCTACCTAGTCAGGATAAAGAGAAGGGTCATTATATTAACCCTCACCCTATAAGAGGCATTTCTTACATGACAGTCAAGTTCCTGGGAATTTGGTCCTTTCATTTCTAAGTTCTTCCTTAAATTTCATGATCACAATTCTCACTTTTAGAGGCACCATGATTGTGCTGTACAAATTTGTGTGTATCCGTCAGCTCCTGCATATGCCACTCTTTATCTTACATTATTACAAATGGACATATCAGAGCACTAAGTTCACATTATGCATAAAAATCAACATTAATACCATAAGGCACCTGGCAAATAACAGACAAGATAAAAAATGAAAATAACAGTTTAGAACTTAAAATACTGTTTTAAAGTGACATGTTTGCCTATTACTTTTTTAAAACTTTTTCTGGAGGTTATTTTCCAATTTGAAAATATAAAAAGCATTTTAACTATTTTATAAGGACATGATGTCAGTGGATAAGAACTTTGATAAGATTATCACATCTTCATACTGGCCAGGTATATTCATGTATATCCTCTTAGCAAGTTCAGGAATAATTTCATTTTTGGCATTTTGAAAACATTGTAGACAGTGACAGGTAAAGAAGAAGCTATTCATCCCCTAAAAAAAAAAAAAAATACCAAGTCTCAGAACTGGAGTGAGAGCAGGCACACTAAAATTTAATGACTGGAAAAGCAAGCAGATTGAATCCAATCTTTTCATTAACTTGCCTAACTGCAATTACTCTAATTGGATTCCAAGTGCCCTAAAAATATTTGAATAGTGACTGCCAGTTTCTGAAAATCCTCTTTTTCAAGGCGGTCAAGGTATCTCTAAGCCATGCTCCTCTGTGAGGGCCCTATCAAAGCTGAGCATCCATGAAGTCAGGAGAACAGGGAAGACAGGTTGGCTTGGTTTCTCTCAACTGGCTTCAGCTTCATTCACAGCAAAGTGAGATAACATTAAACACAACGGAAACAGAGATGTGTCTAGAAGGAATTAATAAAATGGCATTTATGCTGGATGATTGTACTTACCAATGCTATGAAGGATTAGCATATAATTGTTTATAATCTTATACTCTTTATGATAGGAAAGATTTTCCTACTTTACACAAAATGATTCCTCTGTGTCTACTTGAAGCTGTAGTAAGTAATCTGTTTATAGAATAAAACACTATGCTCTTTCCTTTGAAAAGGGTTGTTTTTATCTATGAAAAAATGGCTCTTGTATTTTTACATAAAATAAGGCCACTGCTCTGTCCCTATAAACTTGCTTCACATGAGCTTTTTTTATGGACCTGCATGTTCATAGTCAAGGAGCAAAACCTATTTGGTGGGAGGCACTGACATTTTGATTGTAGGAAGAAGGAAATGGCAATAATTTCTCAGAAGCTGGGCAGATTATAAAATATATAGAAAATGCGACCCGGGCTGATACTAACACACAGATGGTTGGCAGAACTCTGATAAAAGTACAAAGATTGAATAAATCAAATGCCTACCATTGTGAACCAGCGAGCGTATGGAATCATTTTTCCTCCATTCTACCCTTTATTCTGCATAGGCACAAATTACATGACCTCAGGCAAGATGAAGAAGCTGAGTGTGATAACCTCCAAAACCCGTCTATAACATTTTCAAGTTCAATAAGATATTTTGTGATAACAGCTCTCCAGTTAGATATGTACAAATTGCCTATAGCACTAAATAATTATTCGGACTAGCTACATACTTACTTTATTGTCACAATTCTGATCTTTTTCGAATGTAGGATATGTGGGTTCTAGATATTAAACATGAAGACTGCTAAATGTTCCCAAGTCATCACTGAATTGTCATCAAGGAAAGTCTATAGCATAGGCAGAAAAATAACAGATATATGGATTCTTTCTTTAAAATAAGAGAGCAAATAACTAACAATAACTATGTGTTAAGGTTGTTTCAAGACAATGGTAGAACAGTGCCATACTTTGAAATATTCTGAAAAAAATTTAATTATGTATTCCTCCACGTGTCTTCAGCATTCATTATTACCTATAGCCCTCACTTTGTCAGCTAGCCCAAATATCACAGAGACAAGTGACCAACATGTCACTGCAGTTAAGAGCATGCTTTAAAGTTACACAGGCCTAGGTCCAAATTCTAGTACTATCATTGACTGTGTGAAGATAAGCAAGTTAATTAACATCTCTAGGCCTCAGTTTCTTTGAAATATAAATAATATTGGTGTCTATCTCATGTGTTTGTTGTGATAAGTAAATAAAATATTGCAAGTGAAGCATGGCACATAAAGAGTCATAGTAAGCCCTCAGTAAATATTGGCTTTTATAATAATAATTATTATTATTATTAGCTGGTTGATACATATGAACTTCATTCCTTTTGTTACAAACTATGTGTGTTAAAATACCAGAAAATTTACTATACTGAATTCAGGATTGTCCAGTTAATTTTAACAACTTAGTCACGGTATAGAAGGAGGGGAGCTTCTGACCGAAGTGGCTTGTTGGGTTGTAAATGGGGCAGTAAGCTCTTTTTGTGGGGTCTTTAAGGATCGTTCCAACATGGCCAGGGGAATTGCACTTAGAGAGGAATATGGAAGTAGAGGATTTCTTATACTCACACATCCTAGAAGCAGAAGGCATAGCAGAGCCATGCAGGAGGCCATATGGAAGGAGCTCCTAGGGATTGAGCTCAACTAAGCAGATGAGGAGCTGAGAGAGACAGAGGGATAAAGACAGAGAGAGAGAGAAAGAAGACAGAGAGAAGACCCTTATTAGGGGTCAAGGTGGAATACACAGGCAAAAGGTATGAGGGGATTTTACTGCTGCATTTGAATGTCACTAGGTCACACTCAGGAAGAGAAACTGTGGCAGGGACCAGCCTTCTCACGATGCACCTCCCAGTGCACCTGGTTGCCTGGGAGGGTGTTCACAGCCTATTTGTGGGAATGTTTGAAGCATCAGTAAAATATAAACTTTAACAAATTTACAATAGTACTCTTGGCCTAGCTATGAGAACCACTAGAAAAATTTTAAAAGACTGATAAGAAGGTAAAGATATTGGTCAATGAACCTCCTATTTTATAATTTTTATTTCTAATAAATTAGAACAGTGGAATGCACACTTCCATGGGGACCATGCCAACATAGTCCTTACAGCACAAAATCGGGCAGCATGCCCATGTTCAACCATGTGCTGCTCTCCCTCTCTCTACCACATCTACCCGCTGTGTTGAATGGTGTGGTATATCATAAATAATTTGCCTGGTCTTTGTCCTGGTTTCCTGGCACAGAGCTTCAAAAACCCTTTAAATTTTCTGAGTGGTAGGAGTGTCTTTGTTATGCTCATGAGGTCACTCACGGTGGACCCCTAGATAGCTTCAGGATGGAAGATGGGGGCTTGGTCCCACAGAGACCAAGGACATGATTACAGGGTTAGGACATTTTAGCAACCTGACCTCCAAGCAGGGGAGGGAGGCTGGAGATTGAGTTCAGTCAGGTAGCCAGTGATTTCATAAATAATAACTATATAATGAAACCCCATTAAAATCTCTGACTGGGAAGCTGCAGGGGGCTTCCTAGTTGGTGAACATATCAATGTCCCAGGAGCAAGACTTGCCCTGGTTCCATGAGAAGAGGGCACAGAATCTCTACTTCCTTCTCAGACCTTGTTCTATGTCTATCCTTTACACAATTAATCATAAGTATAGCACTTTCCTGAGTTCTGTTAGTCATTCTAGTGAATCACCAAACCTGAAGTGTTCATAGGAATTCCCAAATTTGTAGTTGGAAGTGTGGGTGACCTTGGCATATACCCTGAGAGTTGTGGCTGGAGGCTGAAGTGAGGGAAGACTCATGGAAGACTTTGCCCTTGACCTGAGGAGTCTACACCAATTCCAGGTGGCTAATGTTAAAACTGAATATATCTAGTTGGTGTTATACCAGTTGGGGGTGAAACAGAGTAAATGAAGAAATTTTAGTAAGATTAATTTTCTAAAATGTTTTAAGGGAAAATTATTTAAATAAAGAAAACTACCGAATTACAAAAGCAAAAAAAAAAAAAAA
>CM052441.1:55930871-55943541 GCA_028533085.1 Varecia variegata
TTAGTAAAATAAGAGTATGTTTCCTGTTCTAGGATAATCTCACACACACACACATCCCATTTGGTATTCTAGTTAATAATATTTGTATAACCATAATATTTTAAATGCTATTGGTTTTAATTATATATCATTCCATGTCTTATAGCAGTCATTACTTAGGATCAATCAATATATAACATAATTCTCAATGCTGGTAGCACATTAGAATTGTTTAGATATCTTACAAAAATAGTAATTCACAACCTCAATGCCAGAGATTCTGATTTAATTTGTCTGGAGTGAGGCTTGGCATCAAGGTTTTTTAATACCCTCAGGTAATTAATATTCATTGAGAAGATAGAGCTACTGCAATGTCCTGGGAGACTGACTGACTGTTATAGAACAAAATGTAAAAGTAACAAATATTGATGAAGCAAAAGAGAAGCAATGGTGTGGCTGACAGAGGTGTGGTTGAGAGGGAGAGAAAGTGTTGGACAGAACAGCAAGTTCAGTAGTGTACTCAGCACAGTAAGAGTCACTAATGTGCATTTAATGTAGCTGGGTAAAGAAATAGAGGTTAAAGTATATTATTTAAAGCTATAAGTATAACCACCAAAAGTATCCAAGAAACAATGGGTGGGATGGGTAATTTAATGTATCAACTTGACTGGGCCACTGGGTACCCAGATATTTGGTCAATCTGGGTGTTTCTGTGAGGGTGTATTTGGATGAAAATAATATATGAATCAGTGGGCAGAGTCAACTGATTGTCCTCCCTAATGTGGGTGGCCCTCATGCAATCAGCTGACAGCCTGAATAGAACAAAAAGTCTGGGTAATAGGGAACTCCTCCAGTCTGACTGACTGCCTTGAGCTGGGACATGGGTCTTTTTCTGCCTTCAAACTTGATCTGAAACATTGGCTCATTTTGGGTCTCCAGCCTACTGGCATTTGAAGTGGAGCTATATTATTGGCTCTCCTGGGTCCAGCTTGCCAATTGCAGGTCTTATGACTTCTCAGTCTCCATAAGTACATGTGCCAATTCCCTACTATCTATCCATCTATCTTTCTATTCTATTCTATTCTGTTTCTCTGGAGAACCATGACTAACACAAAACCTGTAAGATAGGTTGGCAAAGGAGGTAGGAGGTAGACTAAATGTCTAGAGTTGATTAATCAAGAAATAGAAGTAAAAGCTGTTCAGAATTATCTTTGTATTCAACAGAAGAGCTAAATATATAACAAAAACATGGCTATTCCTGAAAAATGATCCTAGGGAGAGGTGGAATGGAGGTAAATTTTTGCTTTTTATTTTGCACCTTCAGTAGGGTATAATTATTTTAAAACTAGTCACATGTGCTGCACTTTAAATTATTTTATTACAACAGTATTTTTGCCAAAGCTGTATGTAACTTTACAATTAAAGGTCATTTGAAAATTCTGTAATACGAAATAGGGAAAAAGATGTAAAATGATGCATAATATTATGTAAATGTTTCTTTTAAAAGCAAAGGTCAGAGTTTAACTATCATACTCTTCTCTTTGTTAATTCATCAAGTTATTATGGCACTGTGTTATTCAATTAACCTGAACCAAGAAATATATGCTATAATTATTTTATAACATTTGTTCCAACTTATTTTAGAAAAGTTATGTAAATACTTGATAGAATCAATAAGTGAGACAGCAACATATATTACTAAAGTTGTCAGATTTTCATAAAGGAATTTTTAAAGACATTAATATTACTTCAATTGTTCATTGATATACAATTCCTATAACTCAAGTACAAATAATTTTTTTCTAGAATAGGATATTCTGTATTATTCACTCTTCCTCTTTCAGTTATTACAGTCTAAAATTACTATTTGTCTATAACAGAAAAGCACCATTTTTTACGGTGTACCTCTGAGTTGACAAGTACAACAGAGTGCTAAGGACATAGTAGATCCTCAATCGATAGAGCTAAAGTCCTTTCAAAGCACAAAATTCACAAGGCTATCATAACAAGCTCACATCTGAAATGATAAAAATCCTAACTTGATTTTTTAAGTTCTATCTTTCCTAATAATTATTTTTATTATTAATAATAGCAACTTATAGTTGCATAAGGTATTATAAAATATTCAAAAGGAGCTTTCAAATATGTTATCTTAGGTAATCCCACAAATAGCTATCATATTCATTTTATAATCCCATTTTAAAGTGATAAAACTGAGGCTTTCCATAAAAATATCCTAGAATTCTATAGCGTCTCATGAGGGAAACAGAATTCTAAGTCAGTTCTTCTGCCCCCATCCCAGCCTACAGTTCTTTTCCTACCTCATTGACTTGAAAGAAATAATTTATTTTGGAACTCTGGTGTATATACCATTGGGTATCTTAAGCAAAGGAAGATAAGACCATTTATCTATCCTTGTTAAGCATTTACCATGTAGCAGAGAGTTACATCCTTGCAAACGTCCCATCTCAGAATGATTTGGAAAGACAAAGTGACAAGCTAACCTCCCATTTGTGCAGGAATATTCAACTTTCTAGGTTGAATATAAGGCCTTAACTTTCTTAGAAGTACATTTGAGTGCAACAAATAATAATTATTAGGCACTGACAATAAACACAGCATTCAGCCAAATATGTGTTTTATGGGGGATTGTTCTGCTGCATCATAGTCCTCCCCTCTTTAAAGTTGAAGATCCAGTGGCTGGCTGATTACAATTTCAAGGTTGAATTGCAAAATGAACATTAAAAATAATTTCAGCCGCAATGGTTGTGATAGCCAAAGCTTTTATTTGCAAGAACCAAAATTTAACTGAGATAAATTCTAAAATCTTCCCTTTTAATATCAAGAACTTGAGGTTGGCAACCCCAAAAAACAGTGCTTTTCTAGTAATATAGATTAAGGAAGATGAGGTAAGTACTTGCTGCTTAATCTCTCCCATGAGGAGCTAAAAACCCTTTCTGGGATGGATGGGGAGCAAAACTGGTGGTAAGAAGGTGACAGAGAGAGAAAAGGAAATAATAGGGTTGTGATTTGTGATGTGAGTTTGAGGCCTGTTCTTGCTCCTCCTTCTTGGACTTGATGGGATAGAAAATAAAACCCAAAACCCAAAACCCAAAAGCAGAGGTGGCTATTTCCCAACTGTTCCTTAACAGGAAGCACCTTCAACAGGAGTGAAGATGGAGGCCTGGTTGATGGATGAACTCCTGTGTTAGCCCATTTTGCATTGGTATAAAGGAATACCCAAGGCTGGGTAATTTATAAATAAGAGAGGTTTATTTGGCTTACAGTTCTGCAGGCTGTACAGGAAGCCTTGGTACCAGCATATGCTTCTGGTAAGGGCCTCAAGAAACTTCCACTCATGGCAGAAGGTGAAGGGGAGCAGGCAGCAAATGGCAAGAGAAAGAAAGCAAGAGAGACAGGGAAGGGAAGTGCCAGGCTCTTCTTAGCAATCAGTCCTCAGGAGAACTAATAGAGGGAGAGTTCACTCATTACTGCAAGGACAGCACCAAGCCACTCATGAAGGGTCCCCTCCCATGACCCAACCACCTCCACTAGGCCCCACCTCCAACATGGGGGTCAAATTTCAACAAGAGATTTGGTAAGGACAAATATCCAAAGTATTTCAGCTACTTAGAGGAGATAACTGGCTACAGGCTAAACCAGCAGCATAGACAACAGCATAGGCTATATGGAAAAAACAGAGACAGCATGTAAGTCTCAAGTCTCATCTGCCCCTTGGGAGAAAGAAGAAAGGAAAGAAGCCTGATTTCAAATACTTAAATAAAATATTGGAGGTATAGTATTATGGTATTTTAAAAAATATATATATATATATATATTTTCCCCAGCCAGGAATAATAATCGTAATAATAATCATAATAAAGTGATTCAATGACAAAATGAACTGAGTTATAGGAAATAAAGAAAATTGAATTTTCAACACACCTGAGAGAGGAAATAAACCATGCTATTTTATAAATGGAAAATACAGTAAAATGGGTTGAGGTAGATAGCTAAAGAAAAGTCTATCTAGGGGAATAATTATTATTAAAAATGTGTTTTATAGAGTATAAAACATCAAATCCAGAATTTAAATATGAGGAAGTCAAAGTCTCTATGTGTGTAAACCAGTGAAAGGCAACATAAATTTAGAGGTGCATCTCTTAATTCAATTGCTTGTTAGAATCTAAAAAATGTATTCTTATACCTTTGTGGAATAAGCTGTAACATAACATTAACTAGGTAATTATGATTTTAAAAAATTATTTTCTGTTTTAACAGTGAATTTTTTATTTTAAAAACTTTTATTCTCTGATGTGTCTCTGACAGTTCAATAGTAGACAGATCAACTTGGGTTAGAACTTTTGAGAAAGTACCTACATCTCTCGCGTTGTCTCCTACTTCTCTTCCTTTAGCTCATTTGGCAATAGCCACGCTTAACTTGCAATTCTTTAAAGAGACTCCTACCTTAAAGCCTTTGTACTCGCTGTTCCTTCTGCCTGCAATGCTCTGCCCATAAATGTCTGTATCCTAACCTCCCTCGCCTCTTGTAAGTCCTTGCTCAGATCAGGCCTTGTCCGTGACGCCTGCTCAGGACTCCATGTAATACAGAGACCCAACAATCCATGTGGAACTGCCCATCCCTTCCACCTGCTTTACTTTTCTGTTTTCAACACCATTCACTACCTTCTATATACTATGCAATTGATCTATTCATTATGCTTGCTCATTCTTTTATGCTACCCACACTGAATATAAGCTCCGGATGGGCAGGATTCTTTGTCTTATTTATTCACTGATGAATCCCAAGCACCTAGAACAGCAATTTGCACTTAGAGTAAGAGAGCAATAAATACACATTGGATGAAAGAATGTTAACATTGCACATCTAGCCTCAAATGCTTCTTACATATCATTTCATCTCTGAATCCATCCTTTCACATAAGAATTGAGAGCTGTTCTCTCAAGTTCTGAAGATCTGAGGGGCCCATCTTGCAGGGACTACCCTAATTTCAGGACTTGCTCTGTCACACCCCTGAGCCCTCACTTCAGAACATTCCCTCTAAGAGTCTGTGCTTCAATCTCAATCCACCTTGTGTTTTTCCTTTAAGAAGTGCATTTGTGCATAAGGCTCCATCCTCCTATTGCATTACTTGAACAAGCACTGAGAACTGACCAGAAATTAATGAAATACCCCATAATTCCCAGACTCTTAGACTCTCTTGCCTATTTTCATTTCACACCTTTTAAAACTTTTACCTCCCCCCCCACCTCAGTCTCTTGTTGGCCCATCCCCAATAATCAATCCTCTTTGATCTGCATCTTCTTGATGACAGGTTTAGCCCCTTCACCCAGCTATTTGCATGCTTCCGACAGCCCTTTTCAGCCTCTATTTTATTGGGGTCTGCAACACACATGTCCATATTCCCATGCCAGTAGTGGTCGTCCACAACCCCTATCTCTTGGTCCCCAGGAACTCTAAAATCAATTTCCTTCATGAATCCTAACACTGCCATAAAAGATACATTTATGACTAAAGGAATGTATTTAGTGTGTCTTACAGCCATGAGATCAGTTTTTAAAATAATTTTGACAAAGTAATTATGTCCAAAATATCATTAATTAAACTTAAAATTTCAAATCGTGACCCCCTAGGAAAAATTATACATCAGTCTAGGAACCCTATGCCTCTTTCCTTCTGTCCTATAGCCATTGAAGAGTGAATTTTTTTTTTAAATCTGAATTCTGACTTTTTATAAACTTAAATATAGTGTCCATTCCAACTTCTATGCCTTTAATAGTCTCACTTCTGGGATCTTTCCCCTCTGGTCTGGGTTTTCAGCTGTTTAATAATCCTTCTAGCTTCCCTTGACCCCAAACTACAGAGTTATGGCATGATCATTTCAATTTTGCAACTACTCTTCAGCCACTTCTAGTAGCAGAAAAGTAATTTTTTTCACAAGAATGCAATATATCAGATATCTACATTAAGGTGCAGTACATATAAAAAGTCTTTTTTTTAAGAGAAAATGTCTGAAATGGCCTTGACAATAAGAACTGAAATGATATCAGGGCACCTCACTCTACAGAACTGTAATATGAATCTGTTAAATGAAATGAATCAAGTCATATATATACACACATGCACATATATATCATATAGTATATATTTGTCTTCACACACATACACATACATAGTAAGGAAAGAAATAAAGGCAGGCCTAGGTTACATCCTTCATTAAAACATGATATCTTTATAATATACATGGTAAAGAATTTTTTAAAAAATGAATGAGTAGGATGAAGAAAGAGCAGGGCTTTGGAGTTGTAATTTATTTTTGAGACAGGAGGATAATTGTGCTCTCTAGCCCAGTAAATCTCAGTCTTAGTTGAGTTACAGGCAAGTACTGACAGGACAAACTGCGTAGTTGAATTCAGGCAACATAAATGATAAGAAAGACATTTGAATAAGAAACTATTAAGTTCAAAGATTTGAGAAAACTAACATGGCAGTGTGCTGGCTCAAACACACAATCAGACCCATGAGCTTCCACAAAACACAATTTCTTGGTTGTTACTTGACTATTTTTCATACTGATAGATGTTTTGCCCTTGGGGTGCACTACTTTGCACATAAAGAATGATTCTGCTTTGTTCCCTTTAGTTTGAAAGACAAGACAGTGACACTGTGCTGAACAGAGCCCAGTGTGCTCACTGTCTTCAGAAAAAATCTACTTTCAAAAGGCCTATTCTGATGATAAAGGAACAGAGATGATTTGTGTGTGTGTGTCTGAATTTGTGATCCCTGCAGCATGAGGGGAAAGACATCCAATGTGTCCCCTGAATAACAATGAAGTATTGGAAAGCAATGACATTATAATCACTGCTTCAAATGTCAGTGCAATGGGTAGCAGCCCCAGTACATAAGTTAACGGCTTTACTGTAAAATCGCAAGGGAGCAATTAATGGGAAGCTGTTACTAACCTTCATGCATTCCATTGCTCAAGTGTCTAGAGAAAAGGTCTAATTATAGCTCTAACCTTTCCCAATGGGCCATGAATGACTCTCCAAATATAGGATGTTGTGTAAGAAAAACTATGATGAAGACATAGAACTGACATATAATTGAATTTCCTAATACGATGCACCCATAGTAGAACAACAAATCATGTTGATAACTTGATTTTCAACAATTTCTCATTAAAACAAAAATATCAAACTCTGTGAAAAGATGTATGATTGAGGAAAATGGAGTAGTCAGGTATCAGAATATTGCATTATATCTTCACTAAAAGCATAAGTATTTAAAAAGCAAGTATTATATTTGAAGGAAGAACTAGGATCAATATGGAATGTGAGACTTAGCAGCCCATTAAGCAATGTAATTAAAGGGAACCTGGTTAACAAAGTATTTGCATTTCACAAAAAGTTCAATAATTAGGAACAACATGAAAATGTTTGCTTATACCAGAGAAAAAATTAAATGTGCAATATTGCTTTTAGTTAGGCACATATTTCAAGATGATGGTACATTTTTTGCTGTTGTTGTTTGTTCTAGGTAAGATATCTCTTACAGTGTGGAAATTGACATCAATATAAAGTCAAGAGCCTGTCATTGAGTTCTTGGTGCAAGGCAACTATATTGAGGAAGATAACAAACTCACTACCTTCAAGAGATATATTAATACAATGTATGTAGAGATTTAAAGACAATGGTAAATAAATCTGTAAAGTAAAGGTGTAATGAATGGGAGCTCTCTGAGTGCCTGGCGAGTCAAGTGACACAGAAAGGAAATATTATAAGCACAAAGGAGGACTGGGGCGAGTAGAGAGGCTTCCTGGAAAAGTCAGGGTAGATGGCCTTGCTGGGCATTCAGAGGGGGAGAGGCTCGTTCCTGGGAAGTCCTTACTTTTTATTTTCCTTGCATATGAGAAGAAAGAATTATTGACTCATTTCACTCACAAAAAAAGGTATAGACTTCACAACTGCCTAAGAGGCCCTGAATGATTAATGCCTCCTCTCCTGTTTTCTCCTCCCTCCCCTCTCCCCGCATCTCATCATTTACTGCTTTCCTCTTTGCTCACTCTGCTCCAGCCACAGTGGCCTCCCCTGCGAACCCTCCAGACACTCAGGCACCACACTGTCTTAGGACATTTGCACAGGCTCTTTGCTTTGCCTGGCCTGCTCTTCCATCAGACGTGTGCATGGCCACTTCCTGCACCTTCTCGATACAATATTCCGGTGACCATCCTATTTAAAGTTGCAACCAGCAAGCTCATCACTCCCCTGCTCTCATTTTTCTTTCCATAGCAAGTATTACCTTCTAATGTGTGTGTGTACTTTATTTTAATTATCACTAATCTCTTCTCTTTCTTGCTACAATATAAGCTTCACATGGTTTAGAATCTTTATTTTGATTGTTAATGTATCTTAAACCCCCAGAACAATTTCTGGCACAAGATAGATGTTCAGTAATATTTATTGAATTGAATATAGGAAAGAAGAGTCCCCAATAAATAAATTTTAAATTGTAGATTCAATTTTATAGAAATTATTGAATAATGTATTTTCCCAATTTATGAAACAATATATTTTCTCTTTTGCATGTGGATAATATAGAGCCACCATCACCTATTTTTAAACTGGTTTTCAAACATATTAAATCTCAAGCTCTTTCTTTTTTCCTGCTGAAAAATGTTAGTATAATTGTGGTTATTTTAAAATGTATTCTGGGATAAGATTGACAGGAAATTGCAAATGGGTAAATATTTGCAAATGCTTTCTCTATTTTAGTTTAAATTCCTCAAGTCACTTTCACAAATGTGACTCATGCCTGATAATTAGGGACTAAAAGTACCTTGAGAATAATTTGAAAAATATAATAATATAAATCTTTTTTGAATTGTTTATTAACTTTTAAGAACACAATTACATTAAAAGAGCAGTATTATGTTTGTATCATCAATGTAGTTTTAGCAAATTTTATTTACATTTTCATCACAAGTCTATGGAAACTTTAGTCTCTAAACAGTTTAGGCAGAAATAAACAAATGAACTTTTTGTATACATACAAACGTACACATACATAACATTTATGCATACATATACATACATGTTGTTTGTTTGTTTCAGGGGCATCTACCATACTTCACTCAAGAGGAATACACATGAGTAATGTAATAATCAAGGGCATATATCCATTAAACATAATAGGCAGTATGGTTAAATACTAAGGAAAAAAAATTTCAAATGTAAATTGCGGGGCTCAGACAGTTCCACCATATAAGACAATGAAAAGATGTGTTACAATGCTTTGTGCTTCAATTATTTAAAACATTGCCTGGATTATAGTAGTTGCTCAGTAAATTTTGTGGGTTTTTTTTTTTTTTACAAGGTTAACTTAACAAGGATTTATTCACAGGAATACATATAAATAGAGAAAAATAACAGAAAAGCTAAACAAATGAAGAAGATCCAAACCAAGTTTCATTCTGTAGCTTTAAACTTGCACCCTGTATGCATGTACCTAGGGCACAGAGGGCTACCAACATGTGCCAATACAGTGTAGGGTCCCTGCAATATTTCCATTAACTTAAACATGTCTTTAAGGTCATGCTTTGAATGAAAAAGAAAAAAAAAAGAAAGCTTAGAAGGCAATATGTTGAGTGAGAATAAACATTGAAATGTAGCAATCATTTTTCAACTTCTACAATTATCTTTATCTGCCAACCAACATTTCTGCAGCTTCAGTAAATTCTTATTACATAAGTCAATGAATACTGCGTATTTTACACAGAGTGCTTTTATGAAGTTGGCTAGTTCACTTGCTTTTTACATAAGAAAGTGGAAATAAACTATATCAAAAAGTTAGATTCAATTTTTATTTGTTTATTAATTTTGCAAATATTACTGATCACTTATTGTATTTCAGATGATTTGCTGTCAACAAGATGGTTAAAGTAGGCTGAGGAAGTACTGAGAATACTGGAAAGGAAGTTGAACTTTATGAAACAGAATTTTTAATGGTAAAAAAATACAGTGTGGGTAAATATAGGAAATATAAAACAATATTATATATCCTCTATGATCTCACAATCCATTTGAAGATATAAAATTTATACACAAATAACTATAATGCAAGGCAATAAAGAATGAAGCGTTAAAAAGAAATGAAGGATTTTTACTGAAAGTAAATCACAAACGTACCTTTTGTGGTTCTGTGTGTTGTTCTGTCTACTCTTCTACCAACAGCACATTGTTTTGATGAGTTCTCCAACTTTGTTTTCCTTTTTCAAAATTATTTTGATTATTCTATGCCTTTTACATTTCCACATAAATTTTAAAATGACTGTCAATATCTATAAAAAAACTTGCTGGAATTTTGATTCAGATTGTGATAGATATTTAGACCAATTTGGAGGAAACTGGAAGCAAATAATATTGACCACTCCATGTATTTAAGTCTCATTTAATTTCTTTCAGCAAATTTTATAACTTCCAGTGTAAAGGCTTTGCAAGAATTGCACTAAATATATCCCTAAGTACTTCATATTTTAATGTAATTATAAATGATAGTTTTAAAATTTCAATTTGTAATTGTTATTTGCTAGTATATAGAGGTACAATTGATGTTTTAAATATATATTATCCTTGTATACTGTTACCTTGTAAATTCCATTCTCAGTTCTGATAGCCATTTTGTATTAATAGATTCTTTGAAATTTTCCATATACTTCCTGTAGAATTAGTATTATTTCTTCCTTAAATGTTTGATGGAATGAAGTTATTTGGGCCTAAAATTTGTTTGAGGAAAGCTTCTGACTACAAATTCACTTTTCTAAATAGATAGAGGGCTATTCAGTTTATCTATTTCTTCCCTAGTAAGTTTTAATAGTTTGTGCTTTTCAACAAATTTGTCCATTGCATATAAGTTGTCAAATTTATGGGTATACATTTTGTAATAATATTTGTTTATCATTTTAATATCTGTAGTAACTATAGTGATGTCCTCTCATTTCTTCCTGATACTGGTAATTTGTGTCTTCTCTAACTTATCCTAGACAACCTCCACATAATATTATGCTACATTACACAAGACCCCTACAACAGTATCTTTCCACTTTGGCCCTTTCATCCTTTTGTGTTATACATTTTTAGTTTTGCATATGTTTAAATACTACAGTTTTTAGACAACCAATTATATTTTAAAGCTATTAAAAAGAAGGAAAAATATTTCATATTTACATACACTTTTACCATTCTATGTGCTCTTTATTTCTTTGCATAGATCTAAATTTTTGTCTCACATTTCCTTTCATTGAATAATTTCCTTTAACATATCTGATAGTATATACCTGCTGATAATGAATTCTTTCAGCTTTTGTTTGTTTAAAAGTGCATTTATTTTGCCTCTAATTTTGAAAGATACTTTTGCTGGATGTAGAATTCTGGGAAGAGAGGTCTTTTGGATGTTTGTTTTAGTACTTTAAAGTTATTGCACCACTGTTTTCTGTCATGCAAAGATCCTGATGAGAAATCTTCTCTCATTGTTTCTTTTATGAAACACATCTTGTTTCCACTGGCTGCCTTCAGAATTATGTTGTTATTTTTGGTTTTCAGCATTATATTTGCTTTCTAGGGTTGCCACAAGAAAGTGTCACAGACTAGGATGCTTAAATAACAGAAATCTATTTTTTCACAGTTCTGGAGGATAGAAGTATGAGATCAAAATGTTAGTAGAAGTATGAGATCAAGATGTGAGTAGAGTTGATTCCTTCTGAAGGCCTTGAGTCAAGGATCTGTTCCAGGCCTCTCTCCTTAGCTTTCAGTTGGCCATCTTCCTTCTGTGTCTTCACATCCATTTTTCCTCTGTTATCTCTGAGCCCAGATTTTCTTTTCTTATAAGGACACCAATCATATTGGATTAGTGCCCACTCTAAGGATGTCATTTTAACTTAATTACCCCTGTAAAGACCCTGTCTCCAAATACAGTTGCATTGTAAAGTATTAGAGGTTATGGCTTCAACATATAAATTTTTGGAGGACTCAATTCAGCCCACAATAAGTTCTCCTCTGATAAGGATATACATAGGTATGTTTTTCTCTAAGCTTCTTGGATCTGGGACTCATTGTTTTTTGTTAATTTTTGTGAATTATTGGCTATTATCTCTTCTAATATTTCTTTTGCCCTGATTTCTTTCTTCTCTCTTTCCATAAATCAAATTTCCTTTATATGAGATCATTATGTATTTTATAACAGCTTTTAGATGTTCTTTTCCTACTTTTTTTTCCCTTTCGTTTTGCTTTGGATAATTTCTATTGATATATTCTAAAGTTTACTGAGTTTTTTTTTCTTTTCTGTATTCAGTCTGCTGATAAGACTATTGAAGGAATTCTTCATCTCTGACAGCACATTTTTCATTTCTGGTGTTTCTACTTGACACTTAATTATAGTTTGCATCTGTCTGCCAAAGTTTCCCATCTCTTATGCATACATTTTCCACTAGATACTTTAAAATATTAATCATAATTATTTTAAAGTGTCTGCCTGAATATTCTAATATCTGGGCCATCTCTGGGTCTGGTTCTGTTGACTGCTTTATTTTTGACAATGGCTTGTTTGTTTTTCTTGCTTTTTAATATGCCTCACAAGTTTTGATTGAATGCTATACACAAGAACACTAGAGATTG